>CP124710.1:124344166-125568333 GCA_031232105.1 Capsicum rhomboideum | reverse complement strand
TAATACATGCATTATTTTTTTTAATACACTCTACCAAACGACCCCGAAAGGTGTTTGACCAAGCTTGAATAATCAATATGCATGCATGTTATGCCATTGCCATTAGCTAGGTCGTCATTACAAAAGAGATTTGAATAATTTTTCATGCTCTCATATATTGTTTAAGATGAAAAGCCTCATCCTTATTTCCTTCCAAGGCAGTGGAGACAAAAAACAATGTGAATTTTTTAGATTGTGGGACATAAGATGCAACTGAGTGGTTTGAGAAAACACATGCATAATTTTTTATAACGTGATGACAAACATTCTGAAAAGACACAGATGTTTTTAGTTGTCCATATGGAGGTTAATTTTTTTTTAATTAATTAACGTCCTATCTTAACTTTAATTTGTATACAACTTATAATATAAAGAATTTTTCTTACACTGTTAATTAGGCTATCCGTTATTTGTAAGCCAAATATAATGGATTGATAAACTGGTCAAAAAGAAAGATAAGTAACTTGTTACAACCAATTAACTTATATATGCGGTCAGTTATGTAACTTAATTATCCTAAAATACAATATAGGATAAGGGTGATGTGTATTGGCCTAGAGATTGTGTGAGATAGGATATTTTAAGGAATTTTTATAATGTATAATCGTTCATCAAACTAATAGCGAAAATATATAGGAGTATATTTTTGTATATTGGCGAGCAACTGTATTTATTACTGAGCGAGTGATTTAATGTTTTAAAAACCCCTTTTTAATCATTTTAATCCTACATAGTATACTGTGATAATCTGAAATATCAAAAAATATATAAGTAGAGTACTTCAAGAACATGAGTATGTACTGGAATATTTTGTCCACGAATCAAATTGACCATGCATAGATTAGTATAAAAAAAAAAAATTCATCACATGTGAGCAACTAACTATCTGCACATTTCTTTCCTTTGTTGGTGATAAAGTTATTGTTATTATTATTTGTTATTAGTGAGCATTATTATTTTAAACAACACTAAGGAATCACAAATGTGGTGGGTAACTTGTCTCCAGCCTAAAGCTAAACTGATCAAGAATAGCTCCAAAAAGAGTAGAGAAAAATATTTTTTTAAAAAAAAAAACTAAAAGCAAATGGACAAAATTCATGCAATTAAAGAAACATATTATATAAACAAACTTCCTTAGCTACATCTTGAAGAAAAAACATACCAAAAAACTTCCAACTTTTTTGAGCTATGGTACTCGAATCCTTCAATAATAAACCATCACATGCACTCATATTGGAACCTTAACACAATTGCATAATATTTTGGAGAATCTGACACAAACGCCAACAATAGTATCGATCTAAGTACATGAAATAATACCCGATTATCTTCATTTGCTACTGGTTCTTATTATCATTATCAACTACTACCATCGTTGTAACTTCATTGTTCGTTTGACCGAGCAAGCTACTTAGAGATCTAGCTTTCACCATTCCAAGTTTCTTCATCTTCTTCTTCTTCGTCGCCATTACTGGCTCTTTCTTGTCATCTTCATCATCATCATCAATACCATAATATTCATGATCATTTGGCAAAGATTTCTCCTCTTTATCTTCTTTTTTCTTCTTCTTATTCATCGAGTTTTGAATCGTACTATTCATGCTTCTAAGTCTTCCTTTACCCAAATGATGTTCACACAATGAGTATCCCACAAGGGTTTGTTGACAACATCTCCATCCTCTCCCATTAACACGACTACACCTTGATCCTTCCAATAGAACACTTCCTCTTTTGCTCTTATTCTTGTTTATAACATGACCAACTTTATTATCACTATTACTATTATCAATTCGTCGATAATGCTCCTGTTCTTGCTCCTTCTCGTTGCCATTTTCTGGTGGACATTTCTTGTTTGTCTTCGATTTCATCGTGGTAATATTGCTTGTGTTGTGGTGATGGTAACTGTCTCTTGATCTCTTTTTCAATGGAATTACCTTATGATCATCTTCTTCACACAATCTACCATCTACTATATACGTGCATGTACACGTTCAATATCATTGCATATAATAAAAGAACGATAAAATATATATACTGCTACAATATTGTATATATGAATCTTGATTTTGTAAAATATGTTGTTGGACTCTCGAAAAATGTTATCGCATCCTTTGAAAATACATGATCAGTCAGTTATGAAAGACTCTACTGAGTAGAAGCCCGAATATCTTAATTTTTTTTATTTATACTTTTGGAGGATATATACACGCACGATGACATTTTTGGAGAGTCGACCAAGCAACATAGGATTTTGGGATGTATGAATTGAATCTTGATTTGGCTATGCCGCTGGAATCTTCAAACATATTGTTACACCGTGTCGGAATCCTTCGAAAATGCACTACTTTTCGGAGGATCCGATATGTACCCAACAATATTTTTGGAGAGCCAACCAAGCAACATAGGATTTTGGGATATATGAATCTTGAAGTTGGCTATGTTGTTGGCGCTTTCTAAAAATATTGCCGCACCCATGTCGAATCCTTTGAAAAAAAACTATTTTTCAAAGGATCAGACACGTACGTACACTTGACGACATTTTCACAGAGTCCGAACGATATGTAAAATTTTGGGGTAATTAAGTTTTGAAAATTTACCTAGATCAGAAGAAGATGATGATTGAGGAAGCAAAGAACCAAGTTGTGGAGTCAAAAAGCTTAATTCTTTCCTGAAGAAGCAAGAACAAGAAAAAAAAATTTGTTAATTCCCAAACTATAAAAAAAGAAAGGTGCACAGTGCAACATTCAGAATTTTCAAGTGTGATATGTTTTAATATAAATGGGGACCATGATAAAAAGATATGAAAAAAAAAAAAAATCAAAATGGATTAGATGAGAGATGGAATTGAATCATTGGATGAGAATAAAAACCTAAACAGTATTTTCGAGTTATACATTAATTTTATTATTTCTTGTTTCTGGTATTATTATTCACCTTTTTTTGTTACTATAATTCATGAAACAAAGAATTACTAAATGGAACAAACATTTCTTTTTATGCATCAATAGTATTCTTACTTGTTATCATTGTTATTACCACTACCAAAGCTCTTTTCTTTTTCTCTCCCTAACTTCTCATCTTCAAGATCCTGCCAAATAAATTAAATCACATCCAAAAATTAGCTAAAAAGATAATACGAAAAATAATAATACTCCCCTCCATATCCTTTTACTTGTCATCTTTTTATTTTTTGTGGTCGATATACATTAATTTTGACCAATAATTTAAGATAAATTTTTGCATCATATTAATATGAGATGGATTGCAACTTATAGCATTTTTCGTATAGTTTCGACCATCTCAATTTTTAATTTTAAAATATTAAATTTTCCATCTTAAAATGTTAGTCAAAGTTAACATAAGTTGACCTCTAAAAGTGAAAAGGTGACAAGTAAAAGAGAACGGGGGAGTTGTACTATACATCATTGGTGCAAAATCATACATCATGTTTTTTATCTATCAAAAACAATTTTTCTATCCTATAAAGATAAAGATAAGATCTGTGTACATATTACCCTCTCCGAACTCCACTGAAGAAATTACACTTTATATATTGTTGTTGTTATATCATTGGTGCAAAACTATACATCTATTTTTTTGAATCGAGAGCCTATCGAAAACAGTCTCTCTAGCTCACAAAGGTAAAAATAAGGTCGACGTACACCCTATGTTGCTTGGACTCTTCAAGAATATCAGCGGACGCGTGTTGGATTCTCCAAAAGTAATGTATTTTTGGAGAATCTGACACGGGTGCAGCATCAAAAGTGAAGAGTCTGCACAACTTAGCAAACATCCTATTCTCTTCAAACCCCACTTGTTAAATTACAATGAGTATATAATTGTTATTGTTTTCGTGTCATTGGTGCAAAAGTTATCCATAGAAAGACAGCAGTGCAATTCTATAAAATAATAGTAGTAATAACAATAGCAAAATTTTGGTAACCCCAACTAATAATAATAATAATAGCAAATTATATAACTAACCTTATTCTTCTTCAGTTTGTCTTGATGACTGTTGCCACCAAAAACAACCCAGCTGGTGGTTGGTTTACCTCCGGTGACGGTCACCGGTTGATCAGACGGCTGTGGATGACTTAGATTTGGAAGATCAGACGGCAAAGATTCATTGTTGCTGTTTAGTTGCACCACAACTTGGTTATTGTGTTGGGGATCTGAAGGAGGAGGAGGAAAACGTTTCCTTATTCTCATTATTATTACAACAAAAAAAAACCAAAAAGAAAAAAAAAGGAAGATATTAACTCTAAAACTTTATACTATATGTATATATATATTTTGGTAAAAATAAAAAATGGGATTTTTGAAGCTTGATCTTTAGAAAAAATTTGGGAAGAATTTTGAGAAAGTGTGTTTTGTGAATATATTTCTTTCTCTCACATAAAACTTGGGGTTTTCTCTTTCTAACTTTTATTTGTTGCACCACACAAACATATAGAGAGAGTATATGAATGAGACCACTAGGATATAAAGAAAAGAGATTAGAGAAATGGTATGAGAAGTGGCACGTGTGAGGAGGTACGTAGATGGTGAACAATGGCACGTGTGAAGGTGTGTGTGTGTGAGAGAGTACAAGATGATGGGAGGTTTTTTTTTGGGGGGGTTTCCCACTTGGTCCCACATTGGGTTCGGAATAGATTTGAATTCGCGCATTACCTAGCTCATTTCTGGAGGCGACATTCTGAATATGATTTATCCAATTAAATTTGGATTCGGATATTGTGAGATTCATTTCTAGAGACGGCACTCTTAAAAGGATATACCCGATTAGATTTTGATTTGCGCATTAATTTCTGGAGGTGAAACTCCTAATAAGATAATTTACTTCACTTTCAAGGATTCGAACTCAAAAACTTTAATTTTAAATATGAAGGGGATCTTAATCATCTCATTATAAGCCATATTTATCTTTTTTAGCTAGGGATTGTTTTTATGGTTTTACACCTCTATTTAGGAAGTATATATTATTGTGGGTCCCATATTTAACAATGTGTCAAGATGCTTTGCTCATTAAAACCCAAAGATAAGCAGTCTAACCAATTAGATTAAGAATTTTCTTCTTTTTTATTTACATACTATTCTCTACATCTATGATGGTGTTTAACTGAATATGAAATTTGAATATTTCATTTAAAGTTAAATTATATCTAAATTAAAAAGTATGAGATTCTTTTTGGAACTGATTAAAAAAAAAATCTGAAACATAAATTACAACAAAGGGATCATAGAGTTTTTTTGACGGACAAAAATAAAATTACAATTCGTTGTTTGGATTGTTTCTTGGAATGATTATATGGTATTTGGAATTCATTGAGCGACTAATCCAGATTCACGTGGCATAGAGCTTATAAAGAAAGACTCGTTTCATATCATGAATTCTCTTATTTCTAGGACTCAAATATAAAAATCTTATTTAAAGACGGAGGGATCTCAATCATTTTACCGACATTCGGAGTGGGTTGCATAAATGTACATGTTGGTGAAAATTAGATTGAGGAACACGGAAGGAGATGACATAATGCATTAAGAAAATAGAGGCAGATGACATATGAATTTCTAATTTCTTATTTTATATATCAATTCCTTTGAAATTAAACTAGTACTCATGCGAATTAATCATCACCTCATATGTTGGATATCACCTCGTAAGATCTGCGTACAGTCTATCCTCTACAAACCCCACTTTATGAGATATACGAGGTATGTTGTTGTTGTTGTACGTAGGATAGCTGATTAATATTAATACAACAAATGTTAGTAATTGGTATATACTTTTTTTCTTTTCTTTTTTTAAATTTTATGGATTCACATGGTTGAGAAAAGGCTTAAGGAAAACTTTTGAGGAATTTTGATCGAAAACTATAAGAATTCAGCAAACAGAAGCCAAAAGGAGTGCATGAGGGAAGACCAGAGAACATAAGACCTTAGTGATTAACCAAGTGTGTGTGGGATGTCAACTTCTATAATAGAACAATTATTTTATTTTGGTCATTGGTATTTTAAAAAGGATGAAACTAAGGATATTATGTGGCTAGCACGCACTAGCTTTCATAAGTTTTCTCTTTCTTTGAAAGTTTTCGTAATGACTATATAGAATAATGAGTCTTTCCCCACGTATGAAGTTATTGGGCTCGATTCCTTTAACCCTCCGATATGGAAGGCTGTAAGGAAAAAAGAAAATTATTTTTCTTAGCAGTATTTTCAACCTATATATAACGTATGAAGAAATAAAGCAATCGATAGTCTTTCTACCTACTATGCATTTTATTGATTTTTAGAAAATGGCAGCACTTGAGAGATGTGGTTTAGTAGTCAATGAAAAGATTGAAAATTATGGTAGATTACCGTTGATATGTCAGTGACTTGAGACCCAAAAAAAAAAAGTCAGCTGATCTCTCCTTATTTTTTCGAGTCTTGGTGAATAAAGCTATTTAGTATCTATGCTATTGGAGATAATAATAAGGAAAAATTACATAATACTACACCTTAACTTACCATATTTATTCAAAATCTCATCCCTACAAAGTAATTACAAAAATTTCGAATTTCACTTAGGGTCGCGATACATCACTTAGGGTCGCGATACATCACTTGGAGTCGCGATACATCACGAGACCGGGAAGATAGGATCGTGATACAACACTTAGGATCGCGATGCATCACTTGGAGTCACGATACATCACGGGACCGGCTAAGTAATGTATCGCGCTCCTAAGTAATGTATCACGTCCTCTAAGAAATGTATCGCGACCCTAAGTAATGTATCGCGACACAAAATCGGGGATTTTATGTAATTTTGAAAAGAGTGGAGATAAAGTGTAATTAGGTACTAAACAGTTGAGATTTATGTTGTTTGCCCTAATAATAATCTAATAGAGTAATCGATGTGCACGTAAGCTGGGCTATACACCATCATAGCGTTTTTTACGGCTTGCTTCTATTCGGGCTTCAGTAGCTGCTTTTATCTTGGGCCGTTGATTGTTACTCAAGACGGGCTCAATTACTTCTTCAATTGGAGAGAACATGCTATATATGAGCTCTATAAATGGTCTCGTGTTAAGCCCAACAAAGAACAAAGCCCAAATTCAGTACCTAAGAAGTGCAACTTTAGTGGACTAAATAGATAAATAGTCATTTTAACACCTACTATCAAATATTAGGCACTATTTTAAAAACTATTAATGTTAGCTATTTTCTTGTCAAGTAAAAAGTTTTGGGCAAAAATACCCCCACAATGCTACGATTAACAAGCGAAAACCAAGGAATACTTTATGGGGTTCCAAAATTTACTGGAGTTTCAACACCAAAAGGATTTATAGTGTTCAAAACCGAGGAACATATCATGAGATCCAAACCTTTATAAGTTCTTCCGTATATTGAGTAGGATCATTTTTGTCCAAATTTTATTTTCCTGTTTAAGTGTGGCGATTTTCCTATTATTTTTCTAAGAGTGGCTAAAAACTCATAGCAAACTCGAAACTGGCTATCCCACCTAATTGTTACCTATATATGTAAATGGGCTCTCCCTGACATTCTGTAGTAAGAGTAGAGTGGGCTAGCTCATGTTGAGCCCAACAAACAACAAAGCCCACATTCAGGACTTAAGAAATCCAATTTTAGTCCACCTCTAGTCATACTTGTTTGGACCAACTTTTGTAGCCCAATACCATAATAGGTGATAGTGTATACCTTATAATACAGGGTAAACAACATAAATTTCGACAGTTTGCTGTCTAATTACAGAAAATCCTGATATTTTGCATCTTTACAGAAAATCCCATTTTTTGGGCTGTTGAGATACATAATTTGTTCTCGATACATTCGTTGAGATACATAATTGTCCACACTGTAATCATTCAAAGATACATAGTGTATGCATCTTTTAAACAAAATTTACATTGATATACGCAGCGATACATAATTTTTTCCCGATACATTTCATTGAGATACATAACTGATAGTTGAAATTTTTGTAATTATTTTGTAAGGGTGGGTTTGTGTAAATATGATAAGTTAGGGTGTATATTTATGTTATTTTTCCTATAATACAATTGATAAAATGATAATAGTTCATTTCATGGTTTCTGCATAATCCAATTTTTAATGCAATAGTAGTATCCACTTGAAAGTCGATCTCAACTTGTTTGGAATCGAAGAATAGTTATGATAATCGTAGTATTATCAAGTTCTTGCCAAAAGTTGGTACATAGCACTACTTGCTTGACTTTAGGTTTTGTTAACGCAATTTTCACTTCTCAGGAAAATATGTGAAACACCAATTTCTTTTTCCAATTTGTGGTTCATTTTAAAAAAATAATTATTCTTAATACTTGAAAACTAATACTAAAACTTTTCCCATCTGAATATATTGGTCGTACTTAACCTTGGCCATCCTCCTTGATTTTCAGTGGCAATATATTCCGGACCCATGTATATATCCAGTGGCGGAGCTAAGATTTTTATTAAGAGGGTTCAGAAGTAAACATACGATCTAATCGAAGGGGGTTTCAACATCTACTATATATACATAAAAATAATTTTAACCATATATAAATAGTAGTATAATTTTTCGCCGAAGAAGTTTCGGATGAACCCCCTAGCTTAAGGGTAGCTCCACCCTGTATATATCATTTGTTAATACACGGTAATCCTAATTGGTTTGTCTAAAAATATACAAGCATTTCGATTGTGTCATTGCTCGTAGACCTATTTCTATTTGTGTAGATGTTAATACTGAAGAGCATATTTACCGAAAGAAATATGACTTGATTTTGCCCTTTTATTTACGGCCTGTTTGGAAAGCCACCCCGTTAATTGGATTTGGTGTAATTCGGTGTAATTACACTGTCTTGCATGTTTGATTGACCAGGTAATTACTTGGTCAGCAGGTAATTGAGTGTAATTGGCAGGGGTAATTACACTCTCCAATTCACAAGGGAGAGCTGTGAATTGCTGGTAATTACAAGCTGATTACTTTTTAATTTCTTCCTATTATTTTTTTATTTTTAATTTTTAATTTATTTTTAATTTCTGTTATTTTAAATTCTTTTTATTTTTATTATTCTAATATTCTTTTAAAAAATATTTTTTATTTTATATTATTTATATTTCATTTTCTTTTCACTTTCCAACATTTACTTCTTGTGATTCCATACAATTTTTCGTATTATCTATTTTTTATTTATTTTTTTCATTTAACATAATTTAGTTAGTATTTCTAATTTTTAAATTAAGTAGAATTCATTATTGAATAAGGTTATAGACTTAAGTTTTTCTTTTCTTTTGAATCATAATTATGTACGTTATGTTGAAATTTGACATGAGTTTTTTTTTTTTTTTTTTTTTGAATTTTGAACTTATGTTATATTTTCTGTTCCAATTTGTTTGTTTTACTAGTATTGACTTGATATTTCACATTGCAAGTCATTCATTTTTTAGTTAGAATTGATAGATTGTCTTTTTGTCAAATATTTTAATAATTTTATAACATTATTTTTATAACATTGATCTTTTTGTCAAACATGTATTTCATGATGTTCTTAAAAATCATGTACTTTAAGTTTTTATAATTAATTTAATTAAAATATACTAGTTTGAAAAATATGAATCAATTATTTTTTATAAGAACATATATTTATTAATCAATATATTTCGAAATACAATATATATATATATATATATATTTAGTTAACTTTCATTTTAAAATTTTAATATAATCATGTAATTACACTTGTGCAACCAAACAATACTCTCTTGTAATTGTAGGGTTCGAAATTGCGAGGGCGTCATGCGGAAGCTTATAGTTGCAAACCATCAAGACGATAAATCAGATGACAAAAATACTAAACTAAAAAAGATATTATTATTATATGGTTTGGCCAATTGACCTACATATGAAAAACTAATATTAAAATATTATAAAATCTATGAGAGAAAAATCTCCCCCTAAACAGGACTCTTTTGAGGACTACATTGTGGATGCAATTGTGTTGTTATATGAGAAGAGGGGTCTTCTATTTATAGAGGTCCAAAACGTGTCTTCCAAGAAAACGATTAGCCAAATATGAAAGAGTTTATATTTTCCTTTTAAGAAAAAAAAAGTAATTATGGTATTACTTTCATAAATTGTTGATTGAATTTTAAAGGATGTGTTCTTATATTTGTAAAATCCTACTCGGTACTTCCTCCTCCTTTGGTCTACTTTATGCAATTTAGGTAAGGTTTTTCTTAGAAATCTAAATATATTCCCCAAAGTTAAAGAGTTTTTTTTTTTTTTTTTTTTTTTTTTTTTTTTTGATACCCTGTTCATCTCTTCCTCTTAGACTTATACTTAAGAACTGCTTCTTAACCGCACCCCGGAACCGCTAATTTATCAGCATATCTATACCTTCCCTTTTCATCTCTTTCTCCTAAACGTAATACTTGAAGAACCGTTTCTTTGACCACACCCTGGAAACACTGTCCTGCGGCTCTCTTGGCCATGACGGACTTCAATATCCTAGGTATTTACAGGTCAATCCATCAGGGTTCTTTAAGCATTTAAGAGACTAACCATATACTAGGGGTTGGTATAAATCATCCTAGGAATTTACCGATTATCCATGGGAGTTACTTAAGCATCTAAGAAGCTAACCATATACTAAGGGTAATAACATACATGTTGAACAAACATGTTAAAAAACACAGACATTTATATTAACATACATAACTTGTTACATTATTACATGCATACAAGTTGACACATACAAACATAATGTACATACATGGGGAAATACCTAGTTCTAAGAAAGCCATAACCTACTTACATATTGTAGAGGAGAGAGGGTTCCCTTTCGGGAGTCCTCGAAGTGCTCCTGGTAGAACTGGAAACTTAACACACCTTTGTACAAACACTCTTCTCACAACACTCTTATTTTCACACTCTTTTCTTACAAAATATCTCTTTTGCTAAGTTCTCTCTAACTCTTCTTGCTATTATTTGCCTTTTTCTTGATGTCCCTTGTCTGAATGAAATGAGGGGTATATATAGGTGAAGGATTGAAGAGGCGGATTTCAAAATGAAATTGAATTCAGCAAAGGAATCTGAATTATTGAAGTTGTCTTTGTCTTGGGTCCCGTCTTACTGTGCTTTTGTTGAAAAAATCTTCAAAGTAGTGCAGTGGCTGTCTCTTTCTTCTTTTTCTTTTTGAACGTTGAGGCCACTTGTCTGTTAGAAACGTCATTGCTTACGTGTCTGCCAAAATTTAAAATAGCTGACGTAGCTGCTTACGTCTGTCTTCATCCAATGGTGTCTAGATTGTGTAGTGCCACAGAATCAAAACTCATGCCTGAATCATCATCGTCATGAGGATCTTGAGCAAATTGTTCTGTAGTGGGGTCATAATCAGAGTCTGAATTAGGAATGTCTGAATCTTCATCTTCTGGTTCTGGCTTGATAATCATATTTTTAGTTTCTTCATTTGTCTCCGTAGGCCTTACATCTTGCAGGAGTTTCATTAGAGTTTGCCCAATTATTTTTTCAATTGTCTTAGTTCCTTGCTTATTTTTTGTTTTTGTCTTCCTTGTCTTTGAAGTTGTCTTGGAACTGGAAGCTTCACAGTGAAAACTTGCAGGCAGTCGCCTTACACTTTTTGGCAAAGTGTCAGCCATTAACGGACTTGAGGAGTCTTTACCAGTTGCCGTTTGAACTGGACTAGCTGTACCTTTACCTGATACAGTAGGTCTGTTTACATTCACAGGGGAATGCACACCCGTCTGATCCATTTTGAGTGGAGTTGGAGAACTCACTTGGGTCTGAAAATTAGTCTGAATAGCTGTGTTTGACAATGAAGCTTGTTCCTGGGTTTTTTCTATATCCCTAATATAATCTTGCAAAATCATATTTTGTCTAATCAACTCGTTTCGTTCTTTTTCTAAAATTTCATTTTTATGGTTAAGTCTTCGAAAATTCTCGGTCATAGAGGTACAGTGATCACAAAAAATTATTTTGTTAGTGTCTTTCTGAATGTTATACTGAGGAATTTTGGTCTGGTTTTGAAGTTCTGGTACAATATAAAAATTGGGTCCTAAATTACCTCTGGCATAATCTAATGCCTCATGAAAGTTGTTAAAACCTTTGTATAATGGGTCTTTGAATCCTTTGATAGTATCTATTACTTGTATCCATGTCTGGTATATTCCTGGAGTTCGTCCCTGTATAATCACATAAAACTTAAACTTATTCGTTAGATTCTTTTCAGTAAAATATTGAGCCAGGGCATTCATTACAGCTAAGAAATAGCTGACATCCCTTGGAGTCTTATTATAAGAAATCCACAGATTGTCTAGTAAACATTTTTGATTCTTGTCAACTCTTGCTTCAGGTCTAATCTTGAAACTGAAATTGCTTTCAGGATAACAGATTAAATTGTGTCTGCCGAAATGAAGTCTTTCAATTGTCTGAGGAGTAGAAGTCTGAGACATATTTAATGAACTTAAGGGTCTGAAATGAGTATTACTTAAAAGTGTCTTTAAGTAATCGTCTGTAGCTGAGTCTGAGGAAGAAGCTTTAGCTTTTCCTTTGTCTGCTTTATCTGCCATGCTGCATAAGAAAGTTAATTAGTAGTTTTTGAAATTAATCTGCTAAGCTTATCAGCTAAGATATTTTCTTTTCCTTTAATATGTTCGAATTTAATACTATAGATAGAAGTAGCATCAATAAAATTTAGCCATCTTCTTTTGCTACTGTTCTTTTCACTAATTCTTTCATGGAATTTAACGATTGCTTCACAGTCTGTTCTTACTAATATTTCAGGTTTATTTAAAATATATATTTTAAAACTGTTAAGTCCATAAATTACTGCTAGTATTTCTGCGTCTATACTACTCATGTTACCTTGTTCTTTGTATTTGCCGCTTTGGTAAGCGCATATTCGTTCGTCTTTCTTATCGCTATATTTATTTTTCTTAGCTTTGAGGACAGCTCCCCATCCTTCAAAACTTCCATCAGTTTCTATTATTAAATAGTCTGTTTCTAAAGGTAGTGCTAGGTCGGGTATATCTTTTATCATTTCTTTTAATTTTTGAACTAACTTTATATCTTCAGTATTAAAAGTTTTTTGTCCTTTAGTACCTGTCTTAGCATAAAGGGGACCTGCTACTTTTCCTAAATTTTTAATAAATTGTCTAGCATAATTTAATATTCCTAAGAATTTTTGTAAATCTTTCGTTTTTTCTAATTTGTCTGGCATTTCTAGAGCTTTCTTTGCTATATGAGGTTGTAATTTAATTTTGCCATTTCCGATAGTAATTCCTAAAAAGTTAATATATGGTTTGCATAGTTCCATCTTTTTCTTACTAATAATGATTCCATGTTCGATGAATAAATTAAAAACAGTCTGTAGATGTTCTAGGTGCTCTTTTATGTTAAAACTAAATACTAAAATGTCATCTACATATACCAATACAAAATGTTTGTATTTACCAAATATGTTGTCCATTTTTCTTTGAAAAATGGGTGGTGCTGTCTTTAGGCCAAATGGCATGACTAGCCATTCAAAATGACCTTCTGGACAAGTAAAAGCTGTCCATTCAATACTATCTTTATGCATCTTAATTTGCCAATATCCTGACTTGCAATCAAATTTACTAAATATTGTTCTTTCTTGGATCCTATTAATTAATTCAGTCTTATCTGGAAGCTTGTAAGCATCCATAACAGTATTGTCATTAAGTCTTTTATAATTAATTACCATTCTAGCCTTTCCTCTAACTATTTCACTATGGTTTCTGACCATAAAAGCTGCAGATCTATGTCTTGATTTTGATCTTCTAATTACTCCTAAATTAAGAAGTTCTTTGATTTGTACTTCAAAATCTTTTAGGTCTTCATTAGTGGCTTGTATAGCCGCAGTCTTTACAGTATATTCGGGATTTATAATATCTAATTTACATTCTATCTGATTATTTTTCCAGTGTTCTAAAGGTTTTTCTCCAATAATGTCTATATCATCTAACTGTTGAATTATCTTTTGTAAATCAGCTTGATTTTTTATAGAGCCTATATTATTTTTTAAAGTATATTGGTATTGGTCGATTGGTATTTCAATTAAATTATAGTTCTTCTCTATTTCTTCTTCTATATCTATCCAATCTTCTTCTATCACTTCTGATAATAAATTTGTGTTGCAGGTACAGTCTGTCCCTTTATCACAAATGGAGTCTGGATTGACTTGTTTTCTTTTTGAGTCTTTTATTACTTTAGTGTCTCTTTGTACATTCCTTCCAAAGAATGAAGGAGTTATTGTAATATTTTTTGTAAAGATCACACCATCTCTAGTAATAAAACATCCGCCATTGTTTCGGACCATAAAGTCTAATCCTATTACAAAGTCTGCTTTTATATCTAATTTTCTTGTTAACATATATCCTAACTTGTATTTTGTCTTGTAATTTGAACAAGTATTATTGAAACTAATTATTGCATTTTTTACATAATGTGTATAAGTATTATGAGAACCATCCATTTGCATGGCCTTTTGTGGTTTAGTAAATTGATTTAACAAGTGTTTTGGTAGTATGACTTGATTGATTATGCACTGAGTGCATCCTGAATCTACTAAGCCTAAGGTTTCTATTTCATAATCGTGTATTATTATTTTTGTCATTACTTTAACAGAACTTAACTTTACGTCTTCATTACATATCAATCCTTCAAAAGACTGATTCATTAATTCTGTGTCTTCACAATCTTCTATAATAATTCCTTTTGATTCTTGATAACTGACTTTCGTTGGTTCTTGAGGAATTACTTTTCCTTTTTCTAAATATCGTATTCTGTCTTCTAATTCATTTATTTTTACTTCTAAATTATGGAGTCTAGTTTCTACTGTATTGTCTGCTGTAATTATAACAGTCTGTTTCTTTTCTATTGGTGGTACTTGGGTTGTCTGAATTACTTTTGCTCCTATAGTCTTTTCTATACAAGAAATGCATCCTTCAAGGAAACACTTACTACACTTAGCTCTTTTAATTCTACTTGGATACCAGTGACAAATAAAACACTGGTTACTATCTAACCCTTTATTCTTTTCAAACTCATGATAACACTGTTCTGATTCTATAATATTAACTAGGTTGAAACTGGTTATTGCTGTATTTAAGTTTTCTAGTCCTATATCTTCTTCTGAATCTGAGGAGTTTGGGTCTTGATGATAGTCTATACTAATAATAGAATATATGCTTTCGGTGTCAGACATATATTCATCTACATTTATTAAAGTTTCATTAAAGTCTTCTATTAATTGAGAATTTCTTGTTCTAGTATTGTTTCTTTTAGGGCAGGTATTTGCTAAATGGTCTGAACTTCCACAAGTAAAGCATTCTAAAGTATTTCTATAACTCCTATTATCTTTATATTTTCTTACATGTTTGTCTTTGTTTAAATATGGTTTTCTAGCCGAAGATTTTCTTAAATAATAACTCTTTTGTCTATAATTATTTCGTTTATATGGTTTCTTATATTTTTTATATTTCTTCTTTTGAGGATTTTCATCATAACTTTGTGTAGTATAAATAGTCTTACAGAAATTTGTCTCGCCTTTCTTTAGTTGTTTCTGTATTTGTATGTTAGTACATTTTTCCTGTAATATATCCATGATATGTTGGATTCTATGTCCTATTGACCATCTCGCATTTGGATTTTGTACTACACCATCTCGTTTATTCCATCTGTCTTCTATTTCTCGTCCTAAAGCTCCTGGTAATTTATTAAATAATTTCTTACCTAAGCCTATATCAAAAGCATTACCACTTATGGTGGTATAATAAAAATAGTCTAAAAGAAAAGGTTTAATATGATGCCAACTACTTATGCTTAATTGTTCTAATTTTATTAGAGCCTTTTGTTGTAGAATTAGTAATCCACTATTTGGGTCTTCTCCTGTTATTAAACTATGTATTTTATTTGTAAAATTATATGGGTTAGCTCCAAAAGCTAATAATTCTCCGAATTCATTGGGAAATTCTCTTTTAAAACTTTCCCATAAACCTTTGGTGGATTCTCCTAAAAATGTCTCTAAATATTTATACATGGTTTCAGAGTCTGTTTCGGTGTATGTCTTAATAAAGTCTGCTACTACTATACCTTTCCATAAATCTATAACAGTATTCCAGCTCTGTGGGTCATGAGCTGCTATATTAAGTATCTTTCCTTTATCACCTCCAGCTTGGAGAGTAATAGGTTCTTCTATTGGCATTCTTTTTCCTATTGGTCTTACACTTTCCATCTCAAATTCTGGATTTTGTCTGTATACCCTATGTCTTGGAACATTTCCAGTATTAGTTTCTACTGTATGTATTTGACTAGTTCTTTGAAATGGACTTGAGCTAGTAGAGGCTGATTCCATAAATTCTTTAATACTTTTGTCTGTTTCTGAGACTACATCATCTGAATTATCGAAAAGTTTTCTATATCGTATGTTGTCTGTTCTTAAGTTACATGTTCTAAAATGATCGTCTACTTCAAATATTTCTAACTGTCCTAACTTACACCCACTACATCTAAATCGTTTTTGATTATTATTTCTATATATTTCTCTTGCCCTTTGGATAATTTTATCTACTTCGAATTCTTCTAATTCGATTATATTCATAAATTCTTGTTTTTCTGTTTGCGCAACTTCTTCTTCTATCTCATTTTGATTAGTCTTTTGATAATCGATGAATCTTATTGATGTCTCTCCCTTCTTATTAGTATACATTAAATGGTCTGTTGGTTTAAGTGTTTCGGGCTTTTCTTTATCTTTACGTTCTAGGTTCCATTCTAAACCAGCATAAATCTGTGAATCTATTTTTATAGGTTTCATTAATTTAATTCCTTTATTTCCCATTAAGCCTACTACATCATCTACTTTTAGTTTAAATTTACTACCACTATTACTAGCTAATTTACCAAGAAATCCTATGCAAACTAATAAGTTATTTCCTATAGTCATGTCTTCATATCCTTTAGTCTGAATTCCTATTTTTATATATTTACCAAATTCTGAAGAATTAATCATAAAGTCTGGACTACAGTAGAATATACCGCCATTATTAGTCATGTCTACTTCTGTTAGTCCTATAAGGGATCTTTGAGTGTCTGACCATCTATCATCATAAATGGTTATTAAAGCTTTTGTTCCTAAATTTTTTCTAGTTAAACCTTTTAGTCCTATTATTATTAAACCCATATGCATTAAATTCATTTGTCTTTTTTGAATTTCGTCTGATGATTCTGGACTAATTAAAGTAAGATATTTTTGTTCGTCTCCTGTTACACAAATTTGTTCTTCTCTATAGTGTCTATATAATAAAGCTTTTTGCGAAAATAGCCCAACACTATATAATACTTTAGGATTAAGCAAATTTAATTTATTCTGTTGGAAAATCTGAATGTCTTTGTCTACATCAATTACTTCGTCTAATTGTTGTGAAGTAGATGCGGTTTGTCTTCTTGAAGTCATTATGTTAGATATTAAGTTGTTACTCAGCCTGTTTTGGGTGTAGCTATGTCGTGATCTTTCGTCGTCGTTTTGTCTCCTACCTGATAAAAAGTCCATGGTTTTGTCTTTTTTGGTGGAGGTCTGTCTTTTAAAGGGGTTACTTCAGTTCGTTTAAGTTGATCTATTAAATCGTTTAAAGTGTCTTCAGGAACTGGTGGATATTTAATTTTGTTTAGTTGTTCTAAATGTTGTTTTAATATTTCTTGATGATCTTCTATAGTTTTACCTTTAATTAATCTTTCTATATTTTCGTTTAGTTTTAAAAGTAATAATATAATGGTATTATTTTGTTTAATAATTGTTTGGTCTGTCTTACTTTGAGGTGTATAATTACTTAAACCTTCTGGGTTGGGTGCTATTTGTTCTGCTTGTTTAAGTATTTCTGTGTATAAAGGATCGTTCATGAAAGAACTATTGTTTTTAGTTGTTCTATATCTTGTTTTATTTCTATAAGTAAGCTAGTGTTTTGAGGTTCTTTCGAATATTGTCTTTTTTCTATCTCTGTATTTTGGATTTTTAGAAAATCTAGTTTTTCTTCTACTTGATATGTTATTTTTGTTAGCTTAGCTTGAATGTCTCTAAGGATTTCTAATATTAAGGTATTATCTCTATGTATATTATCTCCTAAATTTAGTAATAAATCTACGATACTATTTAATTGTGGATCTTCGTTATGTAAACTATGGTCTCCACTGGCAAAATTACACCTAAGTAAGGAATTGTCTTTTAATCTTTTATATTTTTTCTCTGAAATTAATTGTAAATCTAAATATTCTAGCTTTTTAAGATTTGTTACTTTGTCTATATTATTTAACCTAGAGCTATCCAGTTTGGTTTAGCTTTATACCACTCTAACCATTCTTTGTAGGTAGCTATGTCTTGTTCTATTCCTTGTAATTCCCAATTAATGTCACTAGTTATTTGATCAAAGTCTTTTGTATTTAAAATGCTTAATTTATTTAAAGATTTTTGTAAAATTTTTTGTTTCTTTGTTGAGTAGACTAGTCTTATTACCTGAGTAATGTATAAGGTATTGTTGGCTTGTATTTGTCTAGCAAAGGGATGAGTTTTCATTAATTAACTACCTTTATCCTAACGGGCAATTGTCTAAATATTTCTTAAAAATTCTTCTTCTTTCTATGATATCTTTAATATTCCTATTAATAATTAGTAGTCTAGTTTGTAACCTATTTTGGTGTTCACACCTATTATGATAAGCTCCTACAGATATATCGTTATAATGTTCTCTAGTAGCGATTTTAAAGTCTTCTATAAGGTGGATAAGGTTGTCTCGTACTTTTTCCAAACGTTTTTCTTCTATACTTAGTTCTCGTAGTTGTATAGTATAATGAGTTATATAAGCACAATAATTATCACTTCTTCGCATAAAAGGAAATTATGATTGCTGTTACTAAATATTCTTGGGCTTGTATATCTATTTTAACTTGTTCTATTTCTTTTTGTATATAATTATAGTAATCTACTATCTGTTGTCTTAGGTGTGTTTCTATATTTAATTCTAAATATATTTTAAATCTTGCTGAAACAGTTACTAACTTTTGTTCTAGAAAATGTATATAATTATGTCCTTGCTGAATATAATATAGTCTTTTACTTAATTCTGTATATTTTTTGCGATATTTTTTAATAATGTGTCTAGAATAGTGCATAAAATTTTATCCTAAAGGAAAATATCTTACTCGATTTTGTAAAAATTTAATATAATCTCTAATATTTTTAATTTCTTGTTCTATTTGAGTTGAGTCTTGAGTAAGTGGCAATAAGTCTCTCAGTATTATAGCTTGTCTTAATTCCTGTCTAAAGTCGTATATTTCTTTATAATGATAGGCAATATAACATGTATAACAGAGTTGTTTCATATATTTAAAAGTCTAAATAATTGTTGGTATCTATGACGATTTCTTATATGTTGAAGTGAGTATGGAGTATGTCTTGGTAGAGTATATTGAAGTAATTTTTTCTGATAATGTCTTATTTTACTGATACACAAAGGTATTTTTTGATTCTGGATTATTCCGTCTTTTACTTCAGGATTAATATATAAATTCTGTAATTCTAAGTATGATTGGTTTATTTTTCTTTTAGTTTCGTTATATTCGTAATAATTAGTAATTGGTCTACTCATAAATATTATCCTAAAGGGAAATAATCTATCCTTTGCTTAATTCTTTTTGCTCTTTTTTGTAATCTCTTAATTTGACTGTTATATTCTACTATTCGTTGTGCTAGGAATGTTACCTTTCTATGGATATTGGAATCAGTACTAAATTCGTCTTCAAAATAATTAGCAAAATATCTATATTTTTGTTCCAACCTATCACGTGCCTGTTCTAATTGTTTACAATCTATATTAGTTTCTTTTAAAAAATTCTTACAATATTTTATGTACTGGGCCAAGTCGGTTTGTTTCATATAATATTGATAGTAATCAACCTAAAGGGTAATAGTATATTTTATTTGTGATTGTTCTTATTATACTTCGTCTTGTATTTATTCTAAGGTTAATTCTAGTAACCGAGTCTTGGTAAAACTTGACTAATTGTACGATTGGTGTATAGTTATCTGCTATTTCTTTACTACAATTGACTAAATAGTAATCTAATTCCTGTTGAAGTCTTTCGGATTCTAGTTCTAAATGTCTAAGTATTTCTTTATTATATACTAACCACGATCTCTGTGCTTTCAAATATCTAGCTAGTCTACTTCTTTTCATGTGCTTAGGCCTAGAAACTTCTCGCTCTGATACCAAAATAAAAGGGCGCTTAGATTGGAAAATGTTTCAAAAATGTTCAAATTGTTGATTGAATTTTAAAGGATGTGTTCTTATATTTGTAAAATCCTACTCGGTACTTCCTCCTCCTTTGGTCTACTTTATGCAATTTAGGTAAGGTTTTTCTTAGAAATCTAAATATATTCCCCAAAGTTAAAGAGTTTTTTTTTTTTTTTTTTTTTTTTTTTTTTTTTTTTTTTTTGATACCCTGTTCATCTCTTCCTCTTAGACTTATACTTAAGAACTGCTTCTTAACCGCACCCCGGAACCGCTAATTTATCAGCATATCTATACCTTCCCTTTTCATCTCTTTCTCCTAAACGTAATACTTGAAGAACCGTTTCTTTGACCACACCCTGGAAACACTGTCCTGCGGCTCTCTTGGCCATGACGGACTTCAATATCCTAGGTATTTACAGGTCAATCCATCAGGGTTCTTTAAGCATTTAAGAGACTAACCATATACTAGGGGTTGGTATAAATCATCCTAGGAATTTACCGATTATCCATGGGAGTTACTTAAGCATCTAAGAAGCTAACCATATACTAAGGGTAATAACATACATGTTGAACAAACATGTTAAAAAACACAGACATTTATATTAACATACATAACTTGTTACATTATTACATGCATACAAGTTGACACATACAAACATAATGTACATACATGGGGAAATACCTAGTTCTAAGAAAGCCATAACCTACTTACATATTGTAGAGGAGAGAGGGTTCCCTTTCGGGAGTCCCCGAAGTGCTCCTGGTAGAACTGGAAACTTAACACACCTTTGTACAAACACTCTTCTCACAACACTCTTATTTTCACACTCTTTTCTTACAAAATATCTCTTTTGCTAAGTTCTCTCTAACTCTTCTTGCTATTATTTGCCTTTTTCTTGATGTCTCTTGTCTGAATGAAATGAGGGGTATATATAGGTGAAGGATTGAAGAGGCGGATTTCAAAATGAAATTGAATTCAGCAAAGGAATCTGAATTATTGAAGTTGTCTTTGTCTTGGGTCCCGTCTTACTGTGCTTTTGTTGAAAAAATCTTCAAAGTAGTGCAGTGGCTGTCTCTTTCTTCTTTTTCTTTTTGAACGTTGAGGCCACTTGTCTGTTAGAAACGTCATTGCTTACGTGTCTGCCAAAATTTAAAATAGCTGACGTAGCTGCTTACGTCTGTCTTCATCCAATGGTGTCTAGATTGTGTAGTGCCACAGAATCAAAACTCATGCCTGAATCATCATCGTCATGAGGATCTTGAGCAAATTGTTCTGTAGTGGGGTCATAATCAGAGTCTGAATTAGGAATGTCTGAATCTTCATCTTCTGGTTCTGGCTTGATAATCATATTTTTAGTTTCTTCATTTGTCTCCGTAGGCCTTACATCTTGCAGGAGTTTCATTAGAGTTTGCCCAATTATTTTTTCAATTGTCTTAGTTCCTTGCTTATTTTTTGTTTTTGTCTTCCTTGTCTTTGAAGTTGTCTTGGAACTGGAAGCTTCACAGTGAAAACTTGCAGGCAGTCGCCTTACACTTTTTGGCAAAGTGTCAGCCATTAACGGACTTGAGGAGTCTTTACCAGTTGCCGTTTGAACTGGACTAGCTGTACCTTTACCTGATACAGTAGGTCTGTTTACATTCACAGGGGAATGCACACCCGTCTGATCCATTTTGAGTGGAGTTGGAGAACTCACTTGGGTCTGAAAATTAGTCTGAATAGCTGTGTTTGACAATGAAGCTTGTTCCTGGGTTTTTTCTATATCCCTTTTATTTTGGTATCAGAGCGAGATACTTAAGTATACTTAAGCATTTAAGAGACTAACCATATACTAGGGGTTGGTATAAATCATCCTAGGAATTTACCGATTATCCATGGGAGTTACTTAAGCATCTAAGAAGCTAACCATATACTAAGGGTAATAACATACATGTTGAACAAACATGTTAAAAAACACAGACATTTATATTAACATACATAACTTGTTACATTATTACATGCATACAAGTTGACACATACAAACATAATGTACATACATGGGGAAATACCTAGTTCTAAGAAAGCCATAACCTACTTACATATTGTATAGGAGAGAGGGTTCCCTTTCGGGAGTCCCCGAAGTGCTCCTGATAGAACTGGAAACTTAACACACCTTTGTACAAACACTCTTCTCACAACACTCTTATTTTCACACTCTTTTCTTACAAAATATCTCTTTTGCTAAGTTCTCTCTAACTCTTCTTGCTATTATTTGCCTTTTTCTTGATGTCCCTTGTCTGAATGAAATGAGGGGTATATATAGGTGAAGGATTGAAGAGGCGGATTTCAAAATAAAATTGAATTCAGCAAAGGAATCTGAATTATTGAAGTTGTCTTTGTCTTGGGTCCCGTCTTACTGTGCTTTTGTTGAAAAAATCTTCAAAGTAGTGCAGTGGCTGTCTCTTTCTTCTTTTTCTTTTTGAACGTTGAGGCCACTTGTCTGTTAGAAACGTCATTGCTTACGTGTCTGCCAAAATTTAAAATAGCTGACGTAGCTGCTTACGTCTGTCTTCATCCAATGGTGTCTAGATTGTGTAGTGCCACAGAATCAAAACTCATGCCTGAATCATCATCGTCATGAGGATCTTGAGCAAATTGTTCTGTAGTGGGGTCATAATCAGAGTCTGAATTAGGAATGTCTGAATCTTCATCTTCTGGTTCTGGCTTGATAATCATATTTTTAGTTTCTTCATTTGTCTCCGTAGGCCTTACATCTTGCAGGAGTTTCATTAGAGTTTGCCCAATTATTTTTTCAATTGTCTTAGTTCCTTGCTTATTTTTTGTTTTTGTCTTCCTTGTCTTTGAAGTTGTCTTGGAACTGGAAGCTTCACAGTGAAAACTTGCAGGCAGTCGCCTTACACTTTTTGGCAAAGTGTCAGCCATTAACGGACTTGAGGAGTCTTTACCAGTTGCCGTTTGAACTGGACTAGCTGTACCTTTACCTGATACAGTAGGTCTGTTTACATTCACAGGGGAATGCACACCCGTCTGATCCATTTTGAGTGGAGTTGGAGAACTCACTTGGGTCTGAAAATTAGTCTGAATAGCTGTGTTTGACAATGAAGCTTGTTCCTGGGTTTTTTCTATATCCCTAATATAATCTTGCAAAATCATATTTTGTCTAATCAACTCGTTTCGTTCTTTTTCTAAAATTTCATTTTTATGGTTAAGTCTTCGAAAATTCTCGGTCATAGAGGTACAGTGATCACAAAAAATTATTTTGTTAGTGTCTTTCTGAATGTTATACTGAGGAATTTTGGTCTGGTTTTGAAGTTCTGGTACAATATAAAAATTGGGTCCTAAATTACCTCTGGCATAATCTAATGCCTCATGAAAGTTGTTAAAACCTTTGTATAATGGGTCTTTGAATCCTTTGATAGTATCTATTATTTGTATCCATGTCTGGTATATTCCTGGAGTTCGTCCCTGTATAATCACATAAAACTTAAACTTATTCGTTAGATTCTTTTCAGTAAAATATTGAGCCAGGGCATTCATTACAGCTAAGAAATAGCTGACATCCCTTGGAGTCTTATTATAAGAAATCCACAGATTGTCTAGTAAACATTTTTGATTCTTGTCAACTCTTGCTTCAGGTCTAATCTTGAAACTGAAATTGCTTTCAGGATAACAGATTAAATTGTGTCTGCCGAAATGAAGTCTTTCAATTGTCTGAGGAGTAGAAGTCTGAGACATATTTAATGAACTTAAGGGTCTGAAATGAGTATTACTTAAAAGTGTCTTTAAGTAATCGTCTGTGGAAGAAGCTTTAGCTTTTCCTTTGTCTGCTTTATCTGCCATGCTGCATAAGAAAGTTAATTAGTAGTTTTTGAAATTAATCTGCTAAGCTTATCAGCTAAGATATTTTCTTTTCCTTTAATATGTTCGAATTTAATACTATAGATAGAAGTAGCATCAATAAAATTTAGCCATCTTCTTTTGCTACTGTTCTTTTCACTAATTCTTTCATGGAATTTAACGATTGCTTCACAGTCTGTTCTTACTAATATTTCAGGTTTATTTAAAATATATATTTTAAAACTGTTAAGTCCATAAATTACTGCTAGTATTTCTGCGTCTATACTACTCATGTTACCTTGTTCTTTGTATTTGCCGCTTTGGTAAGCGCATATTCGTTCGTCTTTCTTATCGCTATATTTATTTTTCTTAGCTTTGAGGACAGCTCCCCATCCTTCAAAACTTCCATCAGTTTCTATTATTAAATAGTCTGTTTCTAAAGGTAGTGCTAGGTCGGGTATATCTTTTATCATTTCTTTTAATTTTTGAACTAACTTTATATCTTCAGTATTAAAAGTTTTTTGTCCTTTAGTACCTGTCTTAGCATAAAGGGGACCTGCTACTTTTCCTAAATTTTTAATAAATTGTCTAGCATAATTTAATATTCCTAAGAATTTTTGTAAATCTTTCGTTTTTTCTAATTTGTCTGGCATTTCTAGAGCTTTCTTTGCTATATGAGGTTGTAATTTAATTTTGCCATTTCCGATAGTAATTCCTAAAAAGTTAATATATGGTTTGCATAGTTCCATCTTTTTCTTACTAATAATGATTCCATGTTCGATGAATAAATTAAAAACAGTCTGTAGATGTTCTAGGTGCTCTTTTATGTTAAAACTAAATACTAAAATGTCATCTACATATACCAATACAAAATGTTTGTATTTACCAAATATGTTGTCCATTTTTCTTTGAAAAATGGGTGGTGCTGTCTTTAGGCCAAATGGCATGACTAGCCATTCAAAATGACCTTCTGGACAAGTAAAAGCTGTCCATTCAATACTATCTTTATGCATCTTAATTTGCCAATATCCTGACTTGCAATCAAATTTACTAAATATTGTTCTTTCTTGGATCCTATTAATTAATTCAGTCTTATCTGGAAGCTTGTAAGCATCCATAACAGTATTGTCATTAAGTCTTTTATAATTAATTATCATTCTAGCCTTTCCTCTAACTATTTCACTATGGTTTCTGACCATAAAAGCTGCAGATCTATGTCTTGATTTTGATCTTCTAATTACTCCTAAATTAAGAAGTTCTTTGATTTGTACTTCAAAATCTTTTAGGTCTTCATTAGTGGCTTGTATAGCCGCAGTCTTTACAGTATATTCGGGATTTATAATATCTAATTTACATTCTATCTGATTATTTTTCCAGTGTTCTAAAGGTTTTTCTCCAATAATGTCTATATCATCTAACTGTTGAATTATCTTTTGTAAATCAGCTTGATTTTTTATAGAGCCTATATTATTTTTTAAAGTATATTGGTATTGGTCGATTGGTATTTCAATTAAATTATAGTTCTTCTCTATTTCTTCTTCTATATCTATCCAATCTTCTTCTATCACTTCTGATAATAAATTTGTGTTGCAGGTACAGTCTGTCCCTTTATCACAAATGGAGTCTGGATTGACTTGTTTTCTTTTTGAGTCTTTTATTACTTTAGTGTCTCTTTGTACATTCCTTCCAAAGAATGAAGGAGTTATTGTAATATTTTTTGTAAAGATCACACCATCTCTAGTAATAAAACATCCGCCATTGTTTCGGACCATAAAGTCTAATCCTATTACAAAGTCTGCTTTTATATCTAATTTTCTTGTTAACATATATCCTAACTTGTATTTTGTCTTGTAATTTGAACAAGTATTATTGAAACTAATTATTGCATTTTTTACATAATGTGTATAAGTATTATGAGAACCATCCATTTGCATGGCCTTTTGTGGTTTAGTAAATTGATTTAACAAGTGTTTTGGTAGTATGTCTTGATTGATTATGCACTGAGTGCATCCTGAATCTACTAAGCCTAAGGTTTCTATTTCATAATCGTGTATTATTATTTTTGTCATTACTTTAACAGAACTTAATTTTACGTCTTCATTACATATCAATCCTTCAAAAGACTGATTCATTAATTCTGTGTCTTCACAATCTTCTATAATAATTCCTTTTGATTCTTGATAACTGACTTTCGTTGGTTCTTGAGGAATTACTTTTCCTTTTTCTAAATATCGTATTCTGTCTTCTAATTCATTTATTTTTACTTCTAAATTATGGAGTCTAGTTTCTACTGTATTGTCTGCTGTAATTATAACAGTCTGTTTCTTTTCTATTGGTGGTACTTGGGTTGTCTGAATTACTTTTGCTCTAGTCTTTTCTATACAAGAAATGCATCCTTCAAGGAAACACTTACTACACTTAGCTCTTTTAATTCTACTTGGATACCAGTGACAAATAAAACACTGGTTACTATCTAACCCTTTATTCTTTTCAAACTCATGATAACACTGTTCTGATTCTATAATATTAACTAGGTTGAAACTGGTTATTGCTGTATTTAAGTTTTCTAGTCCTATATCTTCTTCTGAATCTGAGGAGTTTGGGTCTTGATGATAGTCTATACTAATAATAGAATATATGCTTTCGGTGTCAGACATATATTCATCTACATTTATTAAAGTTTCATTAAAGTCTTCTATTAATTGAGAATTTCTTGTTCTAGTATTGTTTCTTTTAGGGCAGGTATTTGCTAAATGGTCTGAACTTCCACAAGTAAAGCATTCTAAAGTATTTCTATAACTCCTATTATCTTTATATTTTCTTACATGTTTGTCTTTGTTTAAATATGGTTTTCTAGCCGAAGATTTTCTTAAATAATAACTCTTTTGTCTATAATTATTTCGTTTATATGGTTTCTTATATTTTTTATATTTCTTCTTTTGAGGATTTTCATCATAACTTTGTGTAGTATAAATAGTCTTACAGAAATTTGTCTCGCCTTTCTTTAGTTGTTTCTGTATTTGTATGTTAGTACATTTTTCCTGTAATATATCCATGATATGTTGGATTCTATGTCCTATTGACCATCTCGCATTTGGATTTTGTACTACACCATCTCGTTTATTCCATCTGTCTTCTATTTCTCGTCCTAAAGCTCCTGGTAATTTATTAAATAATTTCTTACCTAAGCCTATATCAAAAGCATTACCACTTATGGTGGTATAATAAAAATAGTCTAAAAGAAAAGGTTTAATATGATGCCAACTACTTATGCTTAATTGTTCTAATTTTATTAGAGCCTTTTGTTGTAGAATTAGTAATCCACTATTTGGGTCTTCTCCTGTTATTAAACTATGTATTTTATTTGTAAAATTATATGGGTTAGCTCCAAAAGCTAATAATTCTCCGAATTCATTGGGAAATTCTCTTTTAAAACTTTCCCATAAACCTTTGGTGGATTCTCCTAAAAATGTCTCTAAATATTTATACATGGTTTCAGAGTCTGTTTCGGTGTATGTCTTAATAAAGTCTGCTACTACTATACCTTTTCATAAATCTATAACAGTATTCCAGCTCTGTGGGTCATGAGCTGCTATATTAAGTATCTTTCCTTTATCACCTCCAGCTTGGAGAGTAATAGGTTCTTCTATTGGCATTCTTTTTCCTATTGGTCTTACACTTTCCATCTCAAATTCTGGATTTTGTCTGTATACCCTATGTCTTGGAACATTTCCAGTATTAGTTTCTACTGTATGTATTTGACTAGTTCTTTGAAATGGACTTGAGCTAGTAGAGGCTGATTCCATAAATTCTTTAATACTTTTGTCTGTTTCTGAGACTACATCATCTGAATTATCGAAAAGTTTTCTATATCGTATGTTGTCTGTTCTTAAGTTACATGTTCTAAAATGATCGTCTACTTCAAATATTTCTAACTGTCCTAACTTACACCCACTACATCTAAATCGTTTTTGATTATTATTTCTATATATTTCTCTTGCCCTTTGGATAATTTTATCTACTTCGAATTCTTCTAATTCGATTATATTCATAAATTCTTGTTTTTCTGTTTGCGCAACTTCTTCTTCTATCTCATTTTGATTAGTCTTTTGATAATCGATGAATCTTATTGATGTCTCTCCCTTCTTATTAGTATACATTAAATGGTCTGTTGGTTTAAGTGTTTCGGGCTTTTCTTTATCTTTACGTTCTAGGTTCCATTCTAAACCAGCATAAATCTGTGAATCTATTTTTATAGGTTTCATTAATTTAATTCCTTTATTTCCCATTAAGCCTACTACATCATCTACTTTTAGTTTAAATTTACTACCACTATTACTAGCTAATTTACCAAGAAATCCTATGCAAACTAATAAGTTATTTCCTATAGTCATGTCTTCATATCCTTTAGTCTGAATTCCTATTTTTATATATTTACCAAATTCTGAAGAATTAATCATAAAGTCTGGACTACAGTAGAATATACCGCCATTATTAGTCATGTCTACTTCTGTTAGTCCTATAAGGGATCTTTGAGTGTCTGACCATCTATCATCATAAATGGTTATTAAAGCTTTTGTTCCTAAATTTTTTCTAGTTAAACCTTTTAGTCCTATTATTATTAAACCCATATGCATTAAATTCATTTGTCTTTTTTGAATTTCGTCTGATGATTCTGGACTAATTAAAGTAAGATATTTTTGTTCGTCTCCTGTTACACAAATTTGTTCTTCTCTATAGTGTCTATATAATAAAGCTTTTTGCGAAAATAGCCCAGCACTATATAATACTTTAGGATTAAGCAAATTTAATTTATTCTGTTGGAAAATCTGAATGTCTTTGTCTACATCAATTACTTCGTCTAATTGTTGTGAAGTAGATGCGGTTTGTCTTCTTGAAGTCATTATGTTAGATATTAAGTTGTTACTCAGCCTGTTTTGGGTGTAGCTATGTCGTGATCTTTCGTCGTCGTTTTGTCTCCTACCTGATAAAAAGTCCATGGTTTTGTCTTTTTTGGTGGAGGTCTGTCTTTTAAAGGGGTTACTTCAGTTCGTTTAAGTTGATCTATTAAATCGTTTAAAGTGTCTTCAGGAACTGGTGGATATTTAATTTTGTTTAGTTGTTCTAAATGTTGTTTTAATATTTCTTGATGATCTTCTATAGTTTTACCTTTAATTAATCTTTCTATATTTTCGTTTAGTTTTAAAAGTAATAATATAATGGTATTATTTTGTTTAATAATTGTTTGGTCTGTCTTACTTTGAGGTGTATAATTACTTAAACCTTCTGGGTTGGGTGCTATTTGTTCTGCTTGTTTAAGTATTTCTGTGTATAAAGGATCGTTCATGAAAGAACTATTGTTTTTAGTTGTTCTATATCTTGTTTTATTTCTATAAGTAAGCTAGTGTTTTGAGGTTCTTTCGAATATTGTCTTTTTTCTATCTCTGTATTTTGGATTTTTAGAAAATCTAGTTTTTCTTCTACTTGATATGTTATTTTTGTTAGCTTAGCTTGAATGTCTCTAAGGATTTCTAATATTAAGGTATTATCTCTATGTATATTATCTCCTAAATTTAGTAATAAATCTACGATACTATTTAATTGTGGATCTTCGTTATGTAAACTATGGTCTCCACTGGCAAAATTACACCTAAGTAAGGAATTGTCTTTTAATCTTTTATATTTTTTCTCTGAAATTAATTGTAAATCTAAATATTCTAGCTTTTTAAGATTTGTTACTTTGTCTATATTATTTAACCTAGAGCTATCCAGTTTGGTTTAGCTTTATACCACTCTAACCATTCTTTGTAGGTAGCTATGTCTTGTTCTATTCCTTGTAATTCCCAATTAATGTCACTAGTTATTTGATCAAAGTCTTTTGTATTTAAAATGCTTAATTTATTTAAAGATTTTTGTAAAATTTTTTGTTTCTTTGTTGAGTAGACTAGTCTTATTACCTGAGTAATGTATAAGGTATTGTTGGCTTGTATTTGTCTAGCAAAGGGATGAGTTTTCATTAATTAACTACCTTTATCCTAACGGGCAATTGTCTAAATATTTCTTAAAAATTCTTCTTCTTTCTATGATATCTTTAATATTCCTATTAATAATTAGTAGTCTAGTTTGTAACCTATTTTGGTGTTCACACCTATTATGATAAGCTCCTACAGATATATCGTTATAATGTTCTCTAGTAGCGATTTTAAAGTCTTCTATAAGGTGGATAAGGTTGTCTCGTACTTTTTCCAAACGTTTTTCTTCTATACTTAGTTCTCGTAGTTGTATAGTATAATGAGTTATATAAGCACAATAATTATCACTTCTTCGCATAAAAGGAAATTATGATTGCTGTTACTAAATATTCTTGGGCTTGTATATCTATTTTAACTTGTTCTATTTCTTTTTGTATATAATTATAGTAATCTACTATCTGTTGTCTTAGGTGTGTTTCTATATTTAATTCTAAATATATTTTAAATCTTGCTGAAACAGTTACTAACTTTTGTTCTAGAAAATGTATATAATTATGTCCTTGCTGAATATAATATAGTCTTTTACTTAATTCTGTATATTTTTTGCGATATTTTTTAATAATGTGTCTAGAATAGTGCATAAAATTTTATCCTAAAGGAAAATATCTTACTCGATTTTGTAAAAATTTAATATAATCTCTAATATTTTTAATTTCTTGTTCTATTTGAGTTGAGTCTTGAGTAAGTGGCAATAAGTCTCTCAGTATTATAGCTTGTCTTAATTCCTGTCTAAAGTCGTATATTTCTTTATAATGATAGGCAATATAACATGTATAACAGAGTTGTTTCATTTATTTAAAAGTCTAAATAATTGTTGGTATCTATGACGATTTCTTATATGTTGAAGTGAGTATGGAGTATGTCTTGGTAGAGTATATTGAAGTAATTTTTTCTGATAATGTCTTATTTTACTGATACACAAAGGTATTTTTTGATTCTGGATTATTCCGTCTTTTACTTCAGGATTAATATATAAATTCTGTAATTCTAAGTATGATTGGTTTATTTTTCTTTTAGTTTCGTTATATTCGTAATAATTAGTAATTGGTCTACTCATAAATATTATCCTAAAGGGAAATAATCTATCCTTTGCTTAATTCTTTTTGCTCTTTTTTGTAATCTCTTAATTTGACTGTTATATTCTACTATTCGTTGTGCTAGGAATGTTACCTTTCTATGGATATTGGAATCAGTACTAAATTCGTCTTCAAAATAATTAGCAAAATATCTATATTTTTGTTCCAACCTATCACGTGCCTGTTCTAATTGTTTACAATCTATATTAGTTTCTTTTAAAAAATTCTTACAATATTTTATGTACTGGGCCAAGTCGGTTTGTTTCATATAATATTGATAGTAATCAACCTAAAGGGTAATAGTATATTTTATTTGTGATTGTTCTTATTATACTTCGTCTTGTATTTATTCTAAGGTTAATTCTAGTAACCGAGTCTTGGTAAAACTTGACTAATTGTACGATTGGTGTATAGTTATCTGCTATTTCTTTACTACAATTGACTAAATAGTAATCTAATTCCTGTTGAAGTCTTTCGGATTCTAGTTCTAAATGTCTAAGTATTTCTTTATTATTTCTTTAGTATTTCCATATAAACGAAATAATTATAGACAAAAGAGTTATTATTTAAGAAAATCTTCGGCTAGAAAACCATATTTAAACAAAGACAAACATGTAAGAAAATATAAAGATAATAGGAGTTATAGAAATACTTTAGAATGCTTTACTTGTGGAAGTTCAGACCATTTAGCAAATACCTGCCCTAAAAGAAACAATACTAGAACAAGAAATTCTCAATTAATAGAAGACTTTAATGAAACTTTAATAAATGTAGATGAATATATGTCTGACACCGAAAGCATATATTCTATTATTAGTATAGACTATCATCAAGACCCAAACTCCTCAGATTCAGAAGAAGATATAGGACTAGAAAACTTAAATACAGCAATAACCAGTTTCAACCTAGTTAATATTATAGAATCAGAACAGTGTTATCATGAGTTTGAAAAGAATAAAGGGTTAGATAGTAACCAGTGTTTTATTTGTCACTGGTATCCAAGTAGAATTAAAAGAGCTAAGTATAGTAAGTGTTTCCTTGAAGGATGCATTTCTTGTATAGAAAAGACTAGAGCAAAAGTAATTCAGACAACCCAAGTACCACCAATAGAAAAGAAACAGACTGTTATAATTACAGCAGACAATACAGTAGAAACTAGACTCCATAATTTAGAAGTAAAAATAAATGAATTAGAAGACAGAATACGATATTTAGAAAAAGGAAAAGTAATTCCTCAAGAACCAACGAAAGTCAGTTATCAAGAATCAAAAGGAATTATTATAGAAGATTGTGAAGACACAGAATTAATGAATCAGTCTTTTGAAGGATTGATATGTAATGAAGACGTAAAGTTAAGTTCTGTTAAAGTAATGACAAAAATAATAATACACGATTATGAAATAGAAACCTTAGGCTTAGTAGATTCAGGATGCACTCAGTGCATAATCAATCAAGACATACTACCAAAACACTTGTTAAATCAATTTACTAAACCACAAAAGGCCATGCAAATGGATGGTTCTCATAATACTTATACACATTATGTAAAAAATGCAATAATTAGTTTCAATAATACTTGTTCAAATTACAAGACAAAATACAAGTTAGGATATATGTTAACAAGAAAATTAGATATAAAAGCAGACTTTGTAATAGGATTAGACTTTATGGTCCGAAACAATGGCGGATGTTTTATTACTAGAGATGGTGTGATCTTTACAAAAAATATTACAATAACTCCTTCATTCTTTGGAAGGAATGTACAAAGAGACACTAAAGTAATAAAAGACTCAAAAAGAAAACAAGTCAATCCAGACTCCATTTGTGATAAAGGGACAGACTGTACCTGCAACACAAATTTATTATCAGAAGTGATAGAAGAAGATTGGATAGATATAGAAGAAGAAATAGAGAAGAACTATAATTTAATTGAAATACCAATCGACCAATACCAATATACTTTAAAAAATAATATAGGCTCTATAAAAAATCAAGCTGATTTACAAAAGATAATTCAACAGTTAGATGATATAGACATTATTGGAGAAAAACCTTTAGAACACTGGAAAAATAATCAGATAGAATGTAAATTAGATATTATAAATCCCGAATATACTGTAAAGACTGCGGCTATACAAGCCACTAATGAAGACCTAAAAGATTTTGAAGTACAAATCAAAGAACTTCTTAATTTAGGAGTAATTAGAAGATCAAAATCAAGACATAGATCTGCAGCTTTTATGGTCAGAAACCATAGTGAAATAGTTAGAGGAAAGGCTAGAATGGTAATTAATTATAAAAGACTTAATGACAATACTGTTATGGATGCTTACAAGCTTCCAGATAAGACTGAATTAATTAATAGGATCCAAGAAAGAACAATATTTAGTAAATTTGATTGCAAGTCAGGATATTGGCAAATTAAGATGCATAAAGATAGTATTGAATGGACAGCTTTTACTTGTCCAGAAGGTCATTTTGAATGGCTAGTCATGCCATTTGGCCTAAAGACAGCACCACCCATTTTTCAAAGAAAAATGGACAACATATTTGGTAAATACAAACATTTTGTATTGGTATATGTAGATGACATTTTAGTATTTAGTTTTAACATAAAAGAGCACCTAGAACATCTACAGACTGTTTTTAATTTATTCATCGAACATGGAATCATTATTAGTAAGAAAAAGATGGAACTATGCAAACCATATATTAACTTTTTAGGAATTACTATCGGAAATGGCAAAATTAAATTACAACCTCATATAGCAAAGAAAGCTCTAGAAATGCCAGACAAATTAGAAAAAACGAAAGATTTACAAAAATTCTTAGGAATATTAAATTATGCTAGACAATTTATTAAAAATTTAGGAAAAGTAGCAGGTCCCCTTTATGCTAAGACAGGTACTAAAGGACAAAAAACTTTTAATACTGAAGATATAAAGTTAGTTCAAAAATTAAAAGAAATGATAAAAGATATACCCGACCTAGCACTACCTTTAGAAACAGACTATTTAATAATAGAAACTGATGGAAGTTTTGAAGGATGGGGAGCTGTCCTCAAAGCTAAGAAAAATAAATATAGCGATAAGAAAGACGAACGAATATGCGCTTACCAAAGCGGCAAATACAAAGAACAAGGTAACATGAGTAGTATAGACGCAGAAATACTAGCAGTAATTTATGGACTTAACAGTTTTAAAATATATATTTTAAATAAACCTGAAATATTAGTAAGAACAGACTGTGAAGCAATCGTTAAATTCCATGAAAGAATTAGTGAAAAGAACAGTAGCAAAAGAAGATGGCTAAATTTTATTGATGCTACTTCTATCTATAGTATTAAATTCGAACATATTAAAGGAAAAGAAAATATCTTAGCTGATAAGCTTAGCAGATTAATTTCAAAAACTACTAATTAACTTTCTTATGCAGCATGGCAGATAAAGCAGACAAAGGAAAAGCTAAAGCTTCTTCCTCAGACTCAGCTACAGACGATTACTTAAAGACACTTTTAAGTAATACTCATTTCAGACCCTTAAGTTCATTAAATATGTCTCAGACTTCTACTCCTCAGACAATTGAAAGACTTCATTTCGGCAGACACAATTTAATCTGTTATCCTGAAAGCAATTTCAGTTTCAAGATTAGACCTGAAGCAAGAGTTGACAAGAATCAAAAATGTTTACTAGACAATCTGTGGATTTCTTATAATAAGACTCCAAGGGATGTCAGCTATTTCTTAGCTGTAATGAATGCCCTGGCTCAATATTTTACTGAAAAGAATCTAACGAATAAGTTTAAGTTTTATGTGATTATACAGGGACGAACTCCAGGAATATACCAGACATGGATACAAGTAATAGATACTATCAAAGGATTCAAAGACCCATTATACAAAGGTTTTAACAACTTTCATGAGGCATTAGATTATGCCAGAGGTAATTTAGGACCCAATTTTTATATTGTACCAGAACTTCAAAACCAGACCAAAATTCCTCAGTATAACATTCAGAAAGACACTAACAAAATAATTTTTTGTGATCACTGTACCTCTATGACCGAGAATTTTCGAAGACTTAACCATAAAAATGAAATTTTAGAAAAAGAACGAAACGAGTTGATTAGACAAAATATGATTTTGCAAGATTATATTAGGGATATAGAAAAAACCCAGGAACAAGCTTCATTGTCAAACACAGCTATTCAGACTAATTTTCAGACCCAAGTGAGTTCTCCAACTCCACTCAAAATGGATCAGACGGGTGTGCATTCCCCTGTGAATGTAAACAGACCTACTGTATCAGGTAAAGGTACAGCTAGTCCAGTTCAAACGGCAACTGGTAAAGACTCCTCAAGTCCGTTAATGGCTGACACTTTGCCAAAAAGTGTAAGGCGACTGCCTGCAAGTTTTCACTGTGAAGCTTCCAGTTCCAAGACAACTTCAAAGACAAGGAAGACAAAAACAAAAAATAAGCAAGGAACTAAGACAATTGAAAAAATAATTGGGCAAACTCTAATGAAACTCCTGCAAGATGTAAGGCCTACGGAGACAAATGAAGAAACTAAAAATATGATTATCAAGCCAGAACCAGAAGATGAAGATTCAGACATTCCTAATTCAGACTCTGATTATGACCCCACTACAGAACAATTTGCTCAAGATCCTCATGACGATGATGATTCAGGCATGAGTTTTGATTCTGTGGCACTACACAATCTAGACACCATTGGATGAAGACAGACGTAAGCAGCTACGTCAGCTATTTTAAATTTTGGCAGACACGTAAGCAATGACGTTTCTAACAGACAAGTGGCCTCAACGTTCAAAAAGAAAAAGAAGAAAGAGACAGCCACTGCACTACTTTGAAGATTTTTTCAACAAAAGCACAGTAAGACGGGACCCAAGACAAAGACAACTTCAATAATTCAGATTCCTTTGCTGAATTCAATTTCATTTTGAAATCCGCCTCTTCAATCCTTCACCTATATATACCCCTCATTTCATTCAGACAAGAGACATCAAGAAAAAGGCAAATAATAGCAAGAAGAGTTAGAGAGAACTTAGCAAAAGAGATATTTTGTAAGAAAAGAGTGTGAAAATAAGAGTGTTGTGAGAAGAGTGTTTGTACAAAGGTGTGTTAAGTTTCCAGTTCTACCAGGAGCACTTTGGGGACTCCCGAAAGGGAACCCTCTCTCCTCTACAATATGTAAGTAGGTTATGGCTTTCTTAGAACTAGGTATTTCCCCATGTATGTACATTATGTTTGTATGTGTCAACTTGTATGCATGTAATAATGTAACAAGTTATGTATGTTAATATAAATGTCTGTGTTTTTTAACATGTTTGTTCAACATGTATGTTATTACCCTTAGTATATGGTTAGCTTCTTAGATGCTTAAGTAACTCCCATGGATAATCGGTAAATTCCTAGGATGATTTATACCAACCCCTAGTATATGGTTAGTCTCTTAAATGCTTAAAGAACCCTGATGGATTGACCTGTAAATACCTAGGATATTGAAGTCCGTCATGGCCAAGAGAGCCGCAGGACAGTGTTTCCAGGGTGTGGTCAAAGAAACGGTTCTTCAAGTATTACGTTTAGGAGAAAGAGATGAAAAGGGAAGGTATAGATATGCTGATAAATTAGCGGTTCCGGGGTGCGGTTAAGAAGCAGTTCTTAAGTATAAGTCTAAGAGGAAGAGATGAACAGGGTATCAAAAAAAAAAAAAAATCAAAAAAAAAAAAAAAAAAAAAAAAAAAAAAAACTCTTTAACTTTGGGGAATATATTTAGATTTCTAAGAAAAACCTTACCTAAATTGCATAAAGTAGACCAAAGGAGGAGGAAGTACCGCGTAGGATTTTACAAATATAAGAACACATCCTTTAAAATTCAATCAACAATTTGAACATTTTTGAAACATTTTCCAATCTAAGCGCCCTTTTATTTTGACATATACCGAAACAGACTCTGAAACCATGTATAAATATTTAGAGACATTTTTAGGAGAATCCACCAAAGGTTTATGGGAAAGTTTTAAAAGAGAATTTCCCAATGAATTCGGAGAATTATTAGCTTTTGGAGCTAACCCATATAATTTTACAAATAAAATACATAGTTTAATAACAGGAGAAGACCCAAATAGTGGATTACTAATTCTACAACAAAAGGCTCTAATAAAATTAGAACAATTAAGCATAAGTAGTTGGCATCATATTAAACCTTTTCTTTTAGACTATTTTTATTATACCACCATAAGTGGTAATGCTTTTGATATAGGCTTAGGTAAGAAATTATTTAATAAATTACCAGGAGCTTTAGGACGAGAAATAGAAGACAGATGGAATAAACGAGATGGTGTAGTACAAAATCCAAATGCGAGATGGTCAATAGGACATAGAATCCAACATATCATGGATATATTACAGGAAAAATGTACTAACATACAAATACAGAAACAACTAAAGAAAGGCGAGACAAATTTCTGTAAGACTATTTATACTACACAAAGTTATGATGAAAATCCTCAAAAGAAGAAATATAAAAAATATAAGAAACCATATAAACGAAATAATTATAGACAAAAGAGTTATTATTTAAGAAAATCTTCGGCTAGAAAACCATATTTAAACAAAGACAAACATGTAAGAAAATATAAAGATAATAGGAGTTATAGAAATACTTTAGAATGCTTTACTTGTGGAAGTTCAGACCATTTAGCAAATACCTGCCCTAAAAGAAACAATACTAGAACAAGAAATTCTCAATTAATAGAAGACTTTAATGAAACTTTAATAAATGTAGATGAATATATGTCTGACACCGAAAGCATATATTCTATTATTAGTATAGACTATCATCAAGACCCAAACTCCTCAGATTCAGAAGAAGATATAGGACTAGAAAACTTAAATACAGCAATAACCAGTTTCAACCTAGTTAATATTATAGAATCAGAACAGTGTTATCATGAGTTTGAAAAGAATAAAGGGTTAGATAGTAACCAGTGTTTTATTTGTCACTGGTATCCAAGTAGAATTAAAAGAGCTAAGTGTAGTAAGTGTTTCCTTGAAGGATGCATTTCTTGTATAGAAAAGACTATAGGAGCAAAAGTAATTCAGACAACCCAAGTACCACCAATAGAAAAGAAACAGACTGTTATAATTACAGCAGACAATACAGTAGAAACTAGACTCCATAATTTAGAAGTAAAAATAAATGAATTAGAAGACAGAATACGATATTTAGAAAAAGGAAAAGTAATTCCTCAAGAACCAACGAAAGTCAGTTATCAAGAATCAAAAGGAATTATTATAGAAGATTGTGAAGACACAGAATTAATGAATCAGTCTTTTGAAGGATTGATATGTAATGAAGACGTAAAGTTAAGTTCTGTTAAAGTAATGACAAAAATAATAATACACGATTATGAAATAGAAACCTTAGGCTTAGTAGATTCAGGATGCACTCAGTGCATAATCAATCAAGACATACTACCAAAACACTTGTTAAATCAATTTACTAAACCACAAAAGGCCATGCAAATGGATGGTTCTCATAATACTTATACACATTATGTAAAAAATGCAATAATTAGTTTCAATAATACTTGTTCAAATTACAAGACAAAATACAAGTTAGGATATATGTTAACAAGAAAATTAGATATAAAAGCAGACTTTGTAATAGGATTAGACTTTATGGTCCGAAACAATGGCGGATGTTTTATTACTAGAGATGGTGTGATCTTTACAAAAAATATTACAATAACTCCTTCATTCTTTGGAAGGAATGTACAAAGAGACACTAAAGTAATAAAAGACTCAAAAAGAAAACAAGTCAATCCAGACTCCATTTGTGATAAAGGGACAGACTGTACCTGCAACACAAATTTATTATCAGAAGTGATAGAAGAAGATTGGATAGATATAGAAGAAGAAATAGAGAAGAACTATAATTTAATTGAAATACCAATCGACCAATACCAATATACTTTAAAAAATAATATAGGCTCTATAAAAAATCAAGCTGATTTACAAAAGATAATTCAACAGTTAGATGATATAGACATTATTGGAGAAAAACCTTTAGAACACTGGAAAAATAATCAGATAGAATGTAAATTAGATATTATAAATCCCGAATATACTGTAAAGACTGCGGCTATACAAGCCACTAATGAAGACCTAAAAGATTTTGAAGTACAAATCAAAGAACTTCTTAATTTAGGAGTAATTAGAAGATCAAAATCAAGACATAGATCTGCAGCTTTTATGGTCAGAAACCATAGTGAAATAGTTAGAGGAAAGGCTAGAATGGTAATTAATTATAAAAGACTTAATGACAATACTGTTATGGATGCTTACAAGCTTCCAGATAAGACTGAATTAATTAATAGGATCCAAGAAAGAACAATATTTAGTAAATTTGATTGCAAGTCAGGATATTGGCAAATTAAGATGCATAAAGATAGTATTGAATGGACAGCTTTTACTTGTCCAGAAGGTCATTTTGAATGGCTAGTCATGCCATTTGGCCTAAAGACAGCACCACCCATTTTTCAAAGAAAAATGGACAACATATTTGGTAAATACAAACATTTTGTATTGGTATATGTAGATGACATTTTAGTATTTAGTTTTAACATAAAAGAGCACCTAGAACATCTACAGACTGTTTTTAATTTATTCATCGAACATGGAATCATTATTAGTAAGAAAAAGATGGAACTATGCAAACCATATATTAACTTTTTAGGAATTACTATCGGAAATGGCAAAATTAAATTACAACCTCATATAGCAAAGAAAGCTCTAGAAATGCCAGACAAATTAGAAAAAACGAAAGATTTACAAAAATTCTTAGGAATATTAAATTATGCTAGACAATTTATTAAAAATTTAGGAAAAGTAGCAGGTCCCCTTTATGCTAAGACAGGTACTAAAGGACAAAAAACTTTTAATACTGAAGATATAAAGTTAGTTCAAAAATTAAAAGAAATGATAAAAGATATACCCGACCTAGCACTACCTTTAGAAACAGACTATTTAATAATAGAAACTGATGGAAGTTTTGAAGGATGGGGAGCTGTCCTCAAAGCTAAGAAAAATAAATATAGCGATAAGAAAGACGAACGAATATGCGCTTACCAAAGCGGCAAATACAAAGAACAAGGTAACATGAGTAGTATAGACGCAGAAATACTAGCAGTAATTTATGGACTTAACAGTTTTAAAATATATATTTTAAATAAACCTGAAATATTAGTAAGAACAGACTGTGAAGCAATCGTTAAATTCCATGAAAGAATTAGTGAAAAGAACAGTAGCAAAAGAAGATGGCTAAATTTTATTGATGCTACTTCTATCTATAGTATTAAATTCGAACATATTAAAGGAAAAGAAAATATCTTAGCTGATAAGCTTAGCAGATTAATTTCAAAAACTACTAATTAACTTTCTTATGCAGCATGACAGATAAAGCAGACAAAGGAAAAGCTAAAGCTTCTTCCTCAGACTCAGCTACAGACGATTACTTAAAGACACTTTTAAGTAATACTCATTTCAGACCCTTAAGTTCATTAAATATGTCTCAGACTTCTACTCCTCAGACAATTGAAAGACTTCATTTCGGCAGACACAATTTAATCTGTTATCCTGAAAGCAATTTCAGTTTCAAGATTAGACCTGAAGCAAGAGTTGACAAGAATCAAAAATGTTTACTAGACAATCTGTGGATTTCTTATAATAAGACTCCAAGGGATGTCAGCTATTTCTTAGCTGTAATGAATGCCCTGGCTCAATATTTTACTGAAAAGAATCTAACGAATAAGTTTAAGTTTTATGTGATTATACAGGGACGAACTCCAGGAATATACCAGACATGGATACAAGTAATAGATACTATCAAAGGATTCAAAGACCCATTATACAAAGGTTTTAACAACTTTCATGTGGCATTAGATTATGCCAGAGGTAATTTAGGACCCAATTTTTATATTGTACCAGAACTTCAAAACCAGACCAAAATTCCTCAGTATAACATTCAGAAAGACACTAACAAAATAATTTTTTGTGATCACTGTACCTCTATGACCGAGAATTTTCGAAGACTTAACCATAAAAATGAAATTTTAGAAAAAGAACGAAACGAGTTGATTAGACAAAATATGATTTTGCAAGATTATATTAGGGATATAGAAAAAACCCAGGAACAAGCTTCATTGTCAAACACAGCTATTCAGACTAATTTTCAGACCCAAGTGAGTTCTCCAACTCCACTCAAAATGGATCAGACGGGTGTGCATTCCCCTGTGAATGTAAACAGACCTACTATATCAGGTAAAGGTACAGCTAGTCCAGTTCAAATAGCACTGGACTAGCTGTATCATAATACTTAGTCTGAATAGCTGTCTGAGTTTAATTTATTCATCGAACATGGAATCATTATTAGTAAGAAAAAGATGAAACTATGCAAACCTTAAAAAATATACTCTACTGTACTCTGATACCAAATAAAAGGGCGCTTAGATTGGAAAATGTTTCAAAAATGTTCAAATTATTGATTGAATTTTAAAGGATGTGTTCTTATATTTGTAAAATCCTACTCGGTACTTCCTCCTCCTTTGGTCTACTTTATGCAATTTAGGTAAGGTTTTTCTTAGAAATCTAAATATATTCCCCAAAGTTAAAGAGTTTTTTTTTTTTTTTTTTTTCTTTTTTTGATACCCTGTTCATCTCTTCCTCTTAGACTTATACTTAAGAACTGCTTCTTAACCGCACCCCGGAACCGCTAATTTATCAGCATATCTATACCTTCCCTTTTCATCTCTTTCTCCTAAACGTAATACTTGAAGAACCGTTTCTTTGACCACACCCTGGAAACACTGTCCTGCGGCTCTCTTGGCCATGACGGACTTCAATATCCTAGGTATTTACAGGTCAATCCATCAGGGTTCTTTAAGCATTTAAGAGACTAACCATATACTAGGGGTTGGTATAAATCATCCTAGGAATTTACCGATTATCCATGGGAGTTACTTAAGCATCTAAGAAGCTAACCATATACTAAGGGTAATAACATACATGTTGAACAAACATGTTAAAAAACACAGACATTTATATTAACATACATAACTTGTTACATTATTACATGCATACAAGTTGACACATACAAACATAATGTACATACATGGGGAAATACCTAGTTCTAAGAAAGCCATAACCTACTTACATATTGTAGAGGAGAGAGGGTTCCCTTTCGGGAGTCCCCGAAGTGCTCCTGGTAGAACTGGAAACTTAACACACCTTTGTACAAACACTCTTCTCACAACACTCTTATTTTCACACTCTTTTCTTACAAAATATCTCTTTTGCTAAGTTCTCTCTAACTCTTCTTGCTATTATTTGCCTTTTTCTTGATGTCCCTTGTCTGAATGAAATGAGGGGTATATATAGGTGAAGGATTGAAGAGGCGGATTTCAAAATGAAATTGAATTCAGCAAAGGAATCTGAATTATTGAAGTTGTCTTTGTCTTGGGTCCCGTCTTACTGTGCTTTTGTTGAAAAAATCTTCAAAGTAGTGCAGTGGCTGTCTCTTTCTTCTTTTTCTTTTTGAACGTTGAGGCCACTTGTCTGTTAGAAACTTCATTGCTTACGTGTCTGCCAAAATTTAAAATAGCTGACGTAGCTGCTTACGTCTGTCTTCATCCAATGGTGTCTAGATTGTGTAGTGCCACAGAATCAAAACTCATGCCTGAATCATCATCGTCATGAGGATCTTGAGCAAATTGTTCTGTAGTGGGGTCATAATCAGAGTCTGAATTAGGAATGTCTGAATCTTCATCTTCTGGTTCTGGCTTGATAATCATATTTTTAGTTTCTTCATTTGTCTCCGTAGGCCTTACATCTTGCAGGAGTTTCATTAGAGTTTGCCCAATTATTTTTTCAATTGTCTTAGTTCCTTGCTTATTTTTTGTTTTTGTCTTCCTTGTCTTTGAAGTTGTCTTGGAACTGGAAGCTTCACAGTGAAAACTTGCAGGCAGTCGCCTTACACTTTTTGGCAAAGTGTCAGCCATTAACGGACTTGAGGAGTCTTTACCAGTTGCCGTTTGAACTGGACTAGCTGTACCTTTACCTGATACAGTAGGTCTGTTTACATTCACAGGGGAATGCACACCCGTCTGATCCATTTTGAGTGGAGTTGGAGAACTCACTTGGGTCTGAAAATTAGTCTGAATAGCTGTGTTTGACAATGAAGCTTGTTCCTGGGTTTTTTCTATATCCCTAATATAATCTTGCAAAATCATATTTTGTCTAATCAACTCGTTTCGTTCTTTTTCTAAAATTTCATTTTTATGGTTAAGTCTTCGAAAATTCTCGGTCATAGAGGTACAGTGATCACAAAAAATTATTTTGTTAGTGTCTTTCTGAATGTTATACTGAGGAATTTTGGTCTGGTTTTGAAGTTCTGGTACAATATAAAAATTGGGTCCTAAATTACCTCTGGCATAATCTAATGCCTCATGAAAGTTGTTAAAACCTTTGTATAATGGGTCTTTGAATCCTTTGATAGTATCTATTACTTGTATCCATGTCTGGTATATTCCTGGAGTTCGTCCCTGTATAATCACATAAAACTTAAACTTATTCGTTAGATTCTTTTCAGTAAAATATTGAGCCAGGGCATTCATTACAGCTAAGAAATAGCTGACATCCCTTGGAGTCTTATTATAAGAAATCCACAGATTGTCTAGTAAACATTTTTGATTCTTGTCAACTCTTGCTTCAGGTCTAATCTTGAAACTGAAATTGCTTTCAGGATAACAGATTAAATTGTGTCTGCCGAAATGAAGTCTTTCAATTGTCTGAGGAGTAGAAGTCTGAGACATATTTAATGAACTTAAGGGTCTGAAATGAGTATTACTTAAAAGTGTCTTTAAGTAATCGTCTGTAGCTGAGTCTGAGGAAGAAGCTTTAGCTTTTCCTTTGTCTGCTTTATCTGCCATGCTGCATAAGAAAGTTAATTAGTAGTTTTTGAAATTAATCTGCTAAGCTTATCAGCTAAGATATTTTCTTTTCCTTTAATATGTTCGAATTTAATACTATAGATAGAAGTAGCATCAATAAAATTTAGCCATCTTCTTTTGCTACTGTTCTTTTCACTAATTCTTTCATGGAATTTAACGATTGCTTCACAGTCTGTTCTTACTAATATTTCAGGTTTATTTAAAATATATATTTTAAAACTGTTAAGTCCATAAATTACTGCTAGTATTTCTGCGTCTATACTACTCATGTTACCTTGTTCTTTGTATTTGCCGCTTTGGTAAGCGCATATTCGTTCGTCTTTCTTATCGCTATATTTATTTTTCTTAGCTTTGAGGACAGCTCCCCATCCTTCAAAACTTCCATCAGTTTCTATTATTAAATAGTCTGTTTCTAAAGGTAGTGCTAGGTCGGGTATATCTTTTATCATTTCTTTTAATTTTTGAACTAACTTTATATCTTCAGTATTAAAAGTTTTTTGTCCTTTAGTACCTGTCTTAGCATAAAGGGGACCTGCTACTTTTCCTAAATTTTTAATAAATTGTCTAGCATAATTTAATATTCCTAAGAATTTTTGTAAATCTTTCGTTTTTTCTAATTTGTCTGGCATTTCTAGAGCTTTCTTTGCTATATGAGGTTGTAATTTAATTTTGCCATTTCCGATAGTAATTCCTAAAAAGTTAATATATGGTTTGCATAGTTCCATCTTTTTCTTACTAATAATGATTCCATGTTCGATGAATAAATTAAAAACAGTCTGTAGATGTTCTAGGTGCTCTTTTATGTTAAAACTAAATACTAAAATGTCATCTACATATACCAATACAAAATGTTTGTATTTACCAAATATATTGTCCATTTTTCTTTGAAAAATGGGTGGTGCTGTCTTTAGGCCAAATGGCATGACTAGCCATTCAAAATGACCTTCTGGACAAGTAAAAGCTGTCCATTCAATACTATCTTTATGCATCTTAATTTGCCAATATCCTGACTTGCAATCAAATTTACTAAATATTGTTCTTTCTTGGATCCTATTAATTAATTCAGTCTTATCTGGAAGCTTGTAAGCATCCATAACAGTATTGTCATTAAGTCTTTTATAATTAATTACCATTCTAGCCTTTCCTCTAACTATTTCACTATGGTTTCTGACCATAAAAGCTGCAGATCTATGTCTTGATTTTGATCTTCTAATTACTCCTAAATTAAGAAGTTCTTTGATTTGTACTTCAAAATCTTTTAGGTCTTCATTAGTGGCTTGTATAGCCGCAGTCTTTACAGTATATTCGGGATTTATAATATCTAATTTACATTCTATCTGATTATTTTTCCAGTGTTCTAAAGGTTTTTCTCCAATAATGTCTATATCATCTAACTGTTGAATTATCTTTTGTAAATCAGCTTGATTTTTTATAGAGCCTATATTATTTTTTAAAGTATATTGGTATTGGTCGATTGGTATTTCAATTAAATTATAGTTCTTCTCTATTTCTTCTTCTATATCTATCCAATCTTCTTCTATCACTTCTGATAATAAATTTGTGTTGCAGGTACAGTCTGTCCCTTTATCACAAATGGAGTCTGGATTGACTTGTTTTCTTTTTGAGTCTTTTATTACTTTAGTGTCTCTTTGTACATTCCTTCCAAAGAATGAAGGAGTTATTGTAATATTTTTTGTAAAGATCACACCATCTCTAGTAATAAAACATCCGCCATTGTTTCGGACCATAAAGTCTAATCCTATTACAAAGTCTGCTTTTATATCTAATTTTCTTGTTAACATATATCCTAACTTGTATTTTGTCTTGTAATTTGAACAAGTATTATTGAAACTAATTATTGCATTTTTTACATAATGTGTATAAGTATTATGAGAACCATCCATTTGCATGGCCTTTTGTGGTTTAGTAAATTGATTTAACAAGTGTTTTGGTAGTATGTCTTGATTGATTATGCACTGAGTGCATCCTGAATCTACTAAGCCTAAGGTTTCTATTTCATAATCGTGTATTATTATTTTTGTCATTACTTTAACAGAACTTAACTTTACGTCTTCATTACATATCAATCCTTCAAAAGACTGATTCATTAATTCTGTGTCTTCACAATCTTCTATAATAATTCCTTTTGATTCTTGATAACTGACTTTCGTTGGTTCTTGAGGAATTACTTTTCCTTTTTCTAAATATCGTATTCTGTCTTCTAATTCATTTATTTTTACTTCTAAATTATGGAGTCTAGTTTCTACTGTATTGTCTGCTGTAATTATAACAGTCTGTTTCTTTTCTATTGGTGGTACTTGGGTTGTCTGAATTACTTTTGCTCCTATAGTCTTTTCTATACAAGAAATGCATCCTTCAAGGAAACACTTACTACACTTAGCTCTTTTAATTCTACTTGGATACCAGTGACAAATAAAACACTGGTTACTATCTAACCCTTTATTCTTTTCAAACTCATGATAACACTGTTCTGATTCTATAATATTAACTAGGTTGAAACTGGTTATTGCTGTATTTAAGTTTTCTAGTCCTATATCTTCTTCTGAATCTGAGGAGTTTGGGTCTTGATGATAGTCTATACTAATAATAGAATATATGCTTTCGGTGTCAGACATATATTCATCTACATTTATTAAAGTTTCATTAAAGTCTTCTATTAATTGAGAATTTCTTGTTCTAGTATTGTTTCTTTTAGGGCAGGTATTTGCTAAATGGTCTGAACTTCCACAAGTAAAGCATTCTAAAGTATTTCTATAACTCCTATTATCTTTATATTTTCTTACATGTTTGTCTTTGTTTAAATATGGTTTTCTAGCCGAAGATTTTCTTAAATAATAACTCTTTTGTCTATAATTATTTCGTTTATATGGTTTCTTATATTTTTTATATTTCTTCTTTTGAGGATTTTCATCATAACTTTGTGTAGTATAAATAGTCTTACAGAAATTTGTCTCGCCTTTCTTTAGTTGTTTCTGTATTTGTATGTTAGTACATTTTTCCTGTAATATATCCATGATATGTTGGATTCTATGTCCTATTGACCATCTCGCATTTGGATTTTGTACTACACCATCTCGTTTATTCCATCTGTCTTCTATTTCTCGTCCTAAAGCTCCTGGTAATTTATTAAATAATTTCTTACCTAAGCCTATATCAAAAGCATTACCACTTATGGTGGTATAATAAAAATAGTCTAAAAGAAAAGGTTTAATATGATGCCAACTACTTATGCTTAATTGTTCTAATTTTATTAGAGCCTTTTGTTGTAGAATTAGTAATCCACTATTTGGGTCTTCTCCTGTTATTAAACTATGTATTTTATTTGTAAAATTATATGGGTTAGCTCCAAAAGCTAATAATTCTCCGAATTCATTGGGAAATTCTCTTTTAAAACTTTCCCATAAACCTTTGGTGGATTCTCCTAAAAATGTCTCTAAATATTTATACATGGTTTCAGAGTCTGTTTCGGTGTATGTCTTAATAAAGTCTGCTACTACTATACCTTTCCATAAATCTATAACAGTATTCCAGCTCTGTGGGTCATGAGCTGCTATATTAAGTATCTTTCCTTTATCACCTCCAGCTTGGAGAGTAATAGGTTCTTCTATTGGCATTCTTTTTCCTATTGGTCTTACACTTTCCATCTCAAATTCTGGATTTTGTCTGTATACCCTATGTCTTGGAACATTTCCAGTATTAGTTTCTACTGTATGTATTTGACTAGTTCTTTGAAATGGACTTGAGCTAGTAGAGGCTGATTCCATAAATTCTTTAATACTTTTGTCTGTTTCTGAGACTACATCATCTGAATTATCGAAAAGTTTTCTATATCGTATGTTGTCTGTTCTTAAGTTACATGTTCTAAAATGATCGTCTACTTCAAATATTTCTAACTGTCCTAACTTACACCCACTACATCTAAATCGTTTTTGATTATTATTTCTATATATTTCTCTTGCCCTTTGGATAATTTTATCTACTTCGAATTCTTCTAATTCGATTATATTCATAAATTCTTGTTTTTCTGTTTGCGCAACTTCTTCTTCTATCTCATTTTGATTAGTCTTTTGATAATCGATGAATCTTATTGATGTCTCTCCCTTCTTATTAGTATACATTAAATGGTCTGTTGGTTTAAGTGTTTCGGGCTTTTCTTTATCTTTACGTTCTAGGTTCCATTCTAAACCAGCATAAATCTGTGAATCTATTTTTATAGGTTTCATTAATTTAATTCCTTTATTTCCCATTAAGCCTACTACATCATCTACTTTTAGTTTAAATTTACTACCACTATTACTAGCTAATTTACCAAGAAATCCTATGCAAACTAATAAGTTATTTCCTATAGTCATGTCTTCATATCCTTTAGTCTGAATTCCTATTTTTATATATTTACCAAATTCTGAAGAATTAATCATAAAGTCTGGACTACAGTAGAATATACCGCCATTATTAGTCATGTCTACTTCTGTTAGTCCTATAAGGGATCTTTGAGTGTCTGACCATCTATCATCATAAATGGTTATTAAAGCTTTTGTTCCTAAATTTTTTCTAGTTAAACCTTTTAGTCCTATTATTATTAAACCCATATGCATTAAATTCATTTGTCTTTTTTGAATTTCGTCTGATGATTCTGGACTAATTAAAGTAAGATATTTTTGTTCGTCTCCTGTTACACAAATTTGTTCTTCTCTATAGTGTCTATATAATAAAGCTTTTTGCGAAAATAGCCCAGCACTATATAATACTTTAGGATTAAGCAAATTTAATTTATTCTGTTGGAAAATCTGAATGTCTTTGTCTACATCAATTACTTCGTCTAATTGTTGTGAAGTAGATGCGGTTTGTCTTCTTGAAGTCATTATGTTAGATATTAAGTTGTTACTCAGCCTGTTTTGGGTGTAGCTATGTCGTGATCTTTCGTCGTTTTGTCTCCTACCTGATAAAAAGTCCATGGTTTTGTCTTTTTTGGTGGAGGTCTGTCTTTTAAAGGGGTTACTTCAGTTCGTTTAAGTTGATCTATTAAATCGTTTAAAGTGTCTTCAGGAACTGGTGGATATTTAATTTTGTTTAGTTGTTCTAAATGTTGTTTTAATATTTCTTGATGATCTTCTATAGTTTTACCTTTAATTAATCTTTCTATATTTTCGTTTAGTTTTAAAAGTAATAATATAATGGTATTATTTTGTTTAATAATTGTTTGGTCTGTCTTACTTTGAGGTGTATAATTACTTAAACCTTCTGGGTTGGGTGCTATTTGTTCTGCTTGTTTAAGTATTTCTGTGTATAAAGGATCGTTCATGAAAGAACTATTGTTTTTAGTTGTTCTATATCTTGTTTTATTTCTATAAGTAAGCTAGTGTTTTGAGGTTCTTTCGAATATTGTCTTTTTTCTATCTCTGTATTTTGGATTTTTAGAAAATCTAGTTTTTCTTCTACTTGATATGTTATTTTTGTTAGCTTAGCTTGAATGTCTCTAAGGATTTCTAATATTAAGGTATTATCTCTATGTATATTATCTCCTAAATTTAGTAATAAATCTACGATACTATTTAATTGTGGATCTTCGTTATGTAAACTATGGTCTCCACTGGCAAAATTACACCTAAGTAAGGAATTGTCTTTTAATCTTTTATATTTTTTCTCTGAAATTAATTGTAAATCTAAATATTCTAGCTTTTTAAGATTTGTTACTTTGTCTATATTATTTAACCTAGAGCTATCCAGTTTGGTTTAGCTTTATACCACTCTAACCATTCTTTGTAGGTAGCTATGTCTTGTTCTATTCCTTGTAATTCCCAATTAATGTCACTAGTTATTTGATCAAAGTCTTTTGTATTTAAAATGCTTAATTTATTTAAAGATTTTTGTAAAATTTTTTGTTTCTTTGTTGAGTAGACTAGTCTTATTACCTGAGTAATGTATAAGGTATTGTTGGCTTGTATTTGTCTAGCAAAGGGATGAGTTTTCATTAATTAACTACCTTTATCCTAACGGGCAATTGTCTAAATATTTCTTAAAAATTCTTCTTCTTTCTATGATATCTTTAATATTCCTATTAATAATTAGTAGTCTAGTTTGTAACCTATTTTGGTGTTCACACCTATTATGATAAGCTCCTACAGATATATCGTTATAATGTTCTCTAGTAGAGATTTTAAAGTCTTCTATAAGGTGGATAAGGTTGTCTCGTACTTTTTCCAAACGTTTTTCTTCTATACTTAGTTCTCGTAGTTGTATAGTATAATGAGTTATATAAGCACAATAATTATCACTTCTTCGCATAAAAGGAAATTATGATTGCTGTTACTAAATATTCTTGGGCTTGTATATCTATTTTAACTTGTTCTATTTCTTTTTGTATATAATTATAGTAATCTACTATCTGTTGTCTTAGGTGTGTTTCTATATTTAATTCTAAATATATTTTAAATCTTGCTGAAACAGTTACTAACTTTTGTTCTAGAAAATGTATATAATTATGTCCTTGCTGAATATAATATAGTCTTTTACTTAATTCTGTATATTTTTTGCGATATTTTTTAATAATGTGTCTAGAATAGTGCATAAAATTTTATCCTAAAGGAAAATATCTTACTCGATTTTGTAAAAATTTAATATAATCTCTAATATTTTTAATTTCTTGTTCTATTTGAGTTGAGTCTTGAGTAAGTGGCAATAAGTCTCTCAGTATTATAGCTTGTCTTAATTCCTGTCTAAAGTCGTATATTTCTTTATAATGATAGGCAATATAACATGTATAACAGAGTTGTTTCATATATTTAAAAGTCTAAATAATTGTTGGTATCTATGACGATTTCTTATATGTTGAAGTGAGTATGGAGTATGTCTTGGTAGAGTATATTGAAGTAATTTTTTCTGATAATGTCTTATTTTACTGATACACAAAGGTATTTTTTGATTCTGAATTATTCCGTCTTTTACTTCAGGATTAATATATAAATTCTGTAATTCTAAGTATGATTGGTTTATTTTTCTTTTAGTTTCGTTATATTCGTAATAATTAGTAATTGGTCTACTCATAAATATTATCCTAAAGGGAAATAATCTATCCTTTGCTTAATTCTTTTTGCTCTTTTTTGTAATCTCTTAATTTGACTGTTATATTCTACTATTCGTTGTGCTAGGAATGTTACCTTTCTATGGATATTGGAATCAGTACTAAATTCGTCTTCAAAATAATTAGCAAAATATCTATATTTTTGTTCCAACCTATCACGTGCCTGTTCTAATTGTTTACAATCTATATTAGTTTCTTTTAAAAAATTCTTATAATATTTTATGTACTGGGCCAAGTCGGTTTGTTTCATATAATATTGATAGTAATCAACCTAAAGGGTAATAGTATATTTTATTTGTGATTGTTCTTATTATACTTCGTCTTGTATTTATTCTAAGGTTAATTCTAGTAACCGAGTCTTGGTAAAACTTGACTAATTGTACGATTGGTGTATAGTTATCTGCTATTTCTTTACTATAATTGACTAAATAGTAATCTAATTCCTGTTGAAGTCTTTCGGATTCTAGTTCTAAATGTCTAAGTATTTCTTTATTATATACTAACCACGATCTCTGTGCTTTCAAATATCTAGCTAGTCTACTTCTTTTCATGTGCTTAGGCCTAGAAACTTCTCGCTCTGATACCAAAATAAAAGGGCGCTTAGATTGGAAAATGTTTCAAAAATGTTCAAATTGTTGATTGAATTTTAAAGGATGTGTTCTTATATTTGTAAAATCCTACTCGGTACTTCCTCCTCCTTTGGTCTACTTTATGCAATTTAGGTAAGGTTTTTCTTAGAAATCTAAATATATTCCCCAAAGTTAAAGAGTTTTTTTTTTTTTTTTTTTTTTTTTTTTTTTTTTTTTTTGATACCCTGTTCATCTCTTCCTCTTAGACTTATACTTAAGAACTGCTTCTTAACCGCACCCCGGAACCGCTAATTTATCAGCATATCTATACCTTCCCTTTTCATCTCTTTCTCCTAAACGTAATACTTGAAGAACCGTTTCTTTGACCACACCCTGGAAACACTGTCCTGCGGCTCTCTTGGCCATGACGGACTTCAATATCCTAGGTATTTACAGGTCAATCCATCAGGGTTCTTTAAGCATTTAAGAGACTAACCATATACTAGGGGTTGGTATAAATCATCCTAGGAATTTACCGATTATCCATGGGAGTTACTTAAGCATCTAAGAAGCTAACCATATACTAAGGGTAATAACATACATGTTGAACAAACATGTTAAAAAACACAGACATTTATATTAACATACATAACTTGTTACATTATTACATGCATACAAGTTGACACATACAAACATAATGTACATACATGGGGAAATACCTAGTTCTAAGAAAGCCATAACCTACTTACATATTGTAGAGGAGAGAGGGTTCCCTTTCGGGAGTCCCCGAAGTGCTCCTGGTAGAACTGGAAACTTAACACACCTTTGTACAAACACTCTTCTCACAACACTCTTATTTTCACACTCTTTTCTTACAAAATATCTCTTTTGCTAAGTTCTCTCTAACTCTTCTTGCTATTATTTGCCTTTTTCTTGATGTCCCTTGTCTGAATGAAATGAGGGGTATATATAGGTGAAGGATTGAAGAGGCGGATTTCAAAATGAAATTGAATTCAGCAAAGGAATCTGAATTATTGAAGTTGTCTTTGTCTTGGGTCCCGTCTTACTGTGCTTTTGTTGAAAAAATCTTCAAAGTAGTGCAGTGGCTGTCTCTTTCTTCTTTTTCTTTTTGAACGTTGAGGCCACTTGTCTGTTAGAAACGTCATTGCTTACGTGTCTGCCAAAATTTAAAATAGCTGACGTAGCTGCTTACGTCTGTCTTCATCCAATGGTGTCTAGATTGTGTAGTGCCACAGAATCAAAACTCATGCCTGAATCATCATCGTCATGAGGATCTTGAGCAAATTGTTCTGTAGTGGGGTCATAATCAGAGTCTGAATTAGGAATGTCTGAATCTTCATCTTCTGGTTCTAGCTTGATAATCATATTTTTAGTTTCTTCATTTGTCTCCGTAGGCCTTACATCTTGCAGGAGTTTCATTAGAGTTTGCCCAATTATTTTTTCAATTGTCTTAGTTCCTTGCTTATTTTTTGTTTTTGTCTTCCTTGTCTTTGAAGTTGTCTTGGAACTGGAAGCTTCACAGTGAAAACTTGCAGGCAGTCGCCTTACACTTTTTGGCAAAGTGTCAGCCATTAACGGACTTGAGGAGTCTTTACCAGTTGCCGTTTGAACTGGACTAGCTGTACTTTTACCTGATACAGTAGGTCTGTTTACATTCACAGGGGAATGCACACCCGTCTGATCCATTTTGAGTGGAGTTGGAGAACTCACTTGGGTCTGAAAATTAGTCTGAATAGCTGTGTTTGACAATGAAGCTTGTTCCTGGGTTTTTTCTATATCCCTAATATAATCTTGCAAAATCATATTTTGTCTAATCAACTCGTTTCGTTCTTTTTCTAAAATTTCATTTTTATGGTTAAGTCTTCGAAAATTCTCGGTCATAGAGGTACAGTGATCACAAAAAATTATTTTGTTAGTGTCTTTCTGAATGTTATACTGAGGAATTTTGGTCTGGTTTTGAAGTTCTGGTACAATATAAAAATTGGGTCCTAAATTACCTCTGGCATAATCTAATGCCTCATGAAAGTTGTTAAAACCTTTGTATAATGGGTCTTTGAATCCTTTGATAGTATCTATTACTTGTATCCATGTCTGGTATATTCCTGGAGTTCGTCCCTGTATAATCACATAAAACTTAAACTTATTCGTTAGATTCTTTTCAGTAAAATATTGAGCCAGGGCATTCATTACAGCTAAGAAATAGCTGACATCCCTTGGAGTCTTATTATAAGAAATCCACAGATTGTCTAGTAAACATTTTTGATTCTTGTCAACTCTTGCTTCAGGTCTAATCTTGAAACTGAAATTGCTTTCAGGATAACAGATTAAATTGTGTCTGCCGAAATGAAGTCTTTCAATTGTCTGAGGAGTAGAAGTCTGAGACATATTTAATGAACTTAAGGGTCTGAAATGAGTATTACTTAAAAGTGTCTTTAAGTAATCGTCTGTAGCTGAGTCTGAGGAAGAAGCTTTAGCTTTTCCTTTGTCTGCTTTATCTGCCATGCTGCATAAGAAAGTTAATTAGTAGTTTTTGAAATTAATCTGCTAAGCTTATCAGCTAAGATATTTTCTTTTCCTTTAATATGTTCGAATTTAATACTATAGATAGAAGTAGCATCAATAAAATTTAGCCATCTTCTTTTGCTACTGTTCTTTTCACTAATTCTTTCATGGAATTTAACGATTGCTTCACAGTCTGTTCTTACTAATATTTCAGGTTTATTTAAAATATATATTTTAAAACTGTTAAGTCCATAAATTACTGCTAGTATTTCTGCGTCTATACTACTTATGTTACCTTGTTCTTTGTATTTGCCGCTTTGGTAAGCGCATATTCGTTCGTCTTTCTTATCGCTATATTTATTTTTCTTAGCTTTGAGGACAGCTCCCCATCCTTCAAAACTTCCATCAGTTTCTATTATTAAATAGTCTGTTTCTAAAGGTAGTGCTAGGTCGGGTATATCTTTTATCATTTCTTTTAATTTTTGAACTAACTTTATATCTTCAGTATTAAAAGTTTTTTGTCCTTTAGTACCTGTCTTAGCATAAAGGGGACCTGCTACTTTTCCTAAATTTTTAATAAATTGTCTAGCATAATTTAATATTCCTAAGAATTTTTGTAAATCTTTCGTTTTTTCTAATTTGTCTGGCATTTCTAGAGCTTTCTTTGCTATATGAGGTTGTAATTTAATTTTGCCATTTCCGATAGTAATTCCTAAAAAGTTAATATATGGTTTGCATAGTTCCATCTTTTTCTTACTAATAATGATTCCATGTTCGATGAATAAATTAAAAACAGTCTGTAGATGTTCTAGGTGCTCTTTTATGTTAAAACTAAATACTAAAATGTCATCTACATATACCAATACAAAATGTTTGTATTTACCAAATATATTGTCCATTTTTCTTTGAAAAATGGGTGGTGCTGTCTTTAGGCCAAATGGCATGACTAGCCATTCAAAATGACCTTCTGGACAAGTAAAAGCTGTCCATTCAATACTATCTTTATGCATCTTAATTTGCCAATATCCTGACTTGCAATCAAATTTACTAAATATTGTTCTTTCTTGGATCCTATTAATTAATTCAGTCTTATCTGGAAGCTTGTAAGCATCCATAACAGTATTGTCATTAAGTCTTTTATAATTAATTACCATTCTAGCCTTTCCTCTAACTATTTCACTATGGTTTCTGACCATAAAAGCTGCAGATCTATGTCTTGATTTTGATCTTCTAATTACTCCTAAATTAAGAAGTTCTTTGATTTGTACTTCAAAATCTTTTAGGTCTTCATTAGTGGCTTGTATAGCCGCAGTCTTTACAGTATATTCGGGATTTATAATATCTAATTTACATTCTATCTGATTATTTTTCCAGTGTTCTAAAGGTTTTTCTCCAATAATGTCTATATCATCTAACTGTTGAATTATCTTTTGTAAATCAGCTTGATTTTTTATAGAGCCTATATTATTTTTTAAAGTATATTGGTATTGGTCGATTGGTATTTCAATTAAATTATAGTTCTTCTCTATTTCTTCTTCTATATCTATCCAATCTTCTTCTATCACTTCTGATAATAAATTTGTGTTGCAGGTACAGTCTGTCCCTTTATCACAAATGGAGTCTGGATTGACTTGTTTTCTTTTTGAGTCTTTTATTACTTTAGTGTCTCTTTGTACATTCCTTCCAAAGAATGAAGGAGTTATTGTAATATTTTTTGTAAAGATCACACCATCTCTAGTAATAAAACATCCGCCATTGTTTCGGACCATAAAGTCTAATCCTATTACAAAGTCTGCTTTTATATCTAATTTTCTTGTTAACATATATCCTAACTTGTATTTTGTCTTGTAATTTGAACAAGTATTATTGAAACTAATTATTGCATTTTTTACATAATGTGTATAAGTATTATGAGAACCATCCATTTGCATGGCCTTTTGTGGTTTAGTAAATTGATTTAACAAGTGTTTTGGTAGTATGTCTTGATTGATTATGCACTGAGTGCATCCTGAATCTACTAAGCCTAAGGTTTCTATTTCATAATCGTGTATTATTATTTTTGTCATTACTTTAACAGAACTTAACTTTACGTCTTCATTACATATCAATCCTTCAAAAGACTGATTCATTAATTCTGTGTCTTCACAATCTTCTATAATAATTCCTTTTGATTCTTGATAACTGACTTTCGTTGGTTCTTGAGGAATTACTTTTCCTTTTTCTAAATATCGTATTCTGTCTTCTAATTCATTTATTTTTACTTCTAAATTATGGAGTCTAGTTTCTACTGTATTGTCTGCTGTAATTATAACAGTCTGTTTCTTTTCTATTGGTGGTACTTGGGTTGTCTGAATTACTTTTGCTCCTATAGTCTTTTCTATACAAGAAATGCATCCTTCAAGGAAACACTTACTACACTTAGCTCTTTTAATTCTACTTGGATACCAGTGACAAATAAAACACTGGTTACTATCTAACCCTTTATTCTTTTCAAACTCATGATAACACTGTTCTGATTCTATAATATTAACTAGGTTGAAACTGGTTATTGCTGTATTTAAGTTTTCTAGTCCTATATCTTCTTCTGAATCTGAGGAGTTTGGGTCTTGATGATAGTCTATACTAATAATAGAATATATGCTTTCGGTGTCAGACATATATTCATCTACATTTATTAAAGTTTCATTAAAGTCTTCTATTAATTGAGAATTTCTTGTTCTAGTATTGTTTCTTTTAGGGCAGGTATTTGCTAAATGGTCTGAACTTCCACAAGTAAAGCATTCTAAAGTATTTCTATAACTCCTATTATCTTTATATTTTCTTACATGTTTGTCTTTGTTTAAATATGGTTTTCTAGCCGAAGATTTTCTTAAATAATAACTCTTTTGTCTATAATTATTTCGTTTATATGGTTTCTTATATTTTTTATATTTCTTCTTTTGAGGATTTTCATCATAACTTTGTGTAGTATAAATAGTCTTACAGAAATTTGTCTCGCCTTTCTTTAGTTGTTTCTGTATTTGTATGTTAGTACATTTTTCCTGTAATATATCCATGATATGTTGGATTCTATGTCCTATTGACCATCTCGCATTTGGATTTTGTACTACACCATCTCGTTTATTCCATCTGTCTTCTATTTCTCGTCCTAAAGCTCCTGGTAATTTATTAAATAATTTCTTACCTAAGCCTATATCAAAAGCATTACCACTTATGGTGGTATAATAAAAATAGTCTAAAAGAAAAGGTTTAATATGATGCCAACTACTTATGCTTAATTGTTCTAATTTTATTAGAGCCTTTTGTTGTAGAATTAGTAATCCACTATTTGGGTCTTCTCCTGTTATTAAACTATGTATTTTATTTGTAAAATTATATGGGTTAGCTCCAAAAGCTAATAATTCTCCGAATTCATTGGGAAATTCTCTTTTAAAACTTTCCCATAAACCTTTGGTGGATTCTCCTAAAAATGTCTCTAAATATTTATACATGGTTTCAGAGTCTGTTTCGGTGTATGTCTTAATAAAGTCTGCTACTACTATACCTTTCCATAAATCTATAACAGTATTCCAGCTCTGTGGGTCATGAGCTGCTATATTAAGTATCTTTCCTTTATCACCTCCAGCTTGGAGAGTAATAGGTTCTTCTATTGGCATTCTTTTTCCTATTGGTCTTACACTTTCCATCTCAAATTCTGGATTTTGTCTGTATACCCTATGTCTTGGAACATTTCCAGTATTAGTTTCTACTGTATGTATTTGACTAGTTCTTTGAAATGGACTTGAGCTAGTAGAGGCTGATTCCATAAATTCTTTAATACTTTTGTCTGTTTCTGAGACTACATCATCTGAATTATCGAAAAGTTTTCTATATCGTATGTTGTCTGTTCTTAAGTTACATGTTCTAAAATGATCGTCTACTTCAAATATTTCTAACTGTCCTAACTTACACCCACTACATCTAAATCGTTTTTGATTATTATTTCTATATATTTCTCTTGCCCTTTGGATAATTTTATCTACTTCGAATTCTTCTAATTCGATTATATTCATAAATTCTTGTTTTTCTGTTTGCGCAACTTCTTCTTCTATCTCATTTTGATTAGTCTTTTGATAATCGATGAATCTTATTGATGTCTCTCCCTTCTTATTAGTATACATTAAATGGTCTGTTGGTTTAAGTGTTTCGGGCTTTTCTTTATCTTTACGTTCTAGGTTCCATTCTAAACCAGCATAAATCTGTGAATCTATTTTTATAGGTTTCATTAATTTAATTCCTTTATTTCCCATTAAGCCTACTACATCATCTACTTTTAGTTTAAATTTACTACCACTATTACTAGCTAATTTACCAAGAAATCCTATGCAAACTAATAAGTTATTTCCTATAGTCATGTCTTCATATCCTTTAGTCTGAATTCCTATTTTTATATATTTACCAAATTCTGAAGAATTAATCATAAAGTCTGGACTACAGTAGAATATACCGCCATTATTAGTCATGTCTACTTCTGTTAGTCCTATAAGGGATCTTTGAGTGTCTGACCATCTATCATCATAAATGGTTATTAAAGCTTTTGTTCCTAAATTTTTTCTAGTTAAACCTTTTAGTCCTATTATTATTAAACCCATATGCATTAAATTCATTTGTCTTTTTTGAATTTCGTCTGATGATTCTGGACTAATTAAAGTAAGATATTTTTGTTCGTCTCCTGTTACACAAATTTGTTCTTCTCTATAGTGTCTATATAATAAAGCTTTTTGCGAAAATAGCCCAGCACTATATAATACTTTAGGATTAAGCAAATTTAATTTATTCTGTTGGAAAATCTGAATGTCTTTGTCTACATCAATTACTTCGTCTAATTGTTGTGAAGTAGATGCGGTTTGTCTTCTTGAAGTCATTATGTTAGATATTAAGTTGTTACTCAGCCTGTTTTGGGTGTAGCTATGTCGTGATCTTTCGTCGTTTTGTCTCCTACCTGATAAAAAGTCCATGGTTTTGTCTTTTTTGGTGGAGGTCTGTCTTTTAAAGGGGTTACTTCAGTTCGTTTAAGTTGATCTATTAAATCGTTTAAAGTGTCTTCAGGAACTGGTGGATATTTAATTTTGTTTAGTTGTTCTAAATGTTGTTTTAATATTTCTTGATGATCTTCTATAGTTTTACCTTTAATTAATCTTTCTATATTTTCGTTTAGTTTTAAAAGTAATAATATAATGGTATTATTTTGTTTAATAATTGTTTGGTCTGTCTTACTTTGAGGTGTATAATTACTTAAACCTTCTGGGTTGGGTGCTATTTGTTCTGCTTGTTTAAGTATTTCTGTGTATAAAGGATCGTTCATGAAAGAACTATTGTTTTTAGTTGTTCTATATCTTGTTTTATTTCTATAAGTAAGCTAGTGTTTTGAGGTTCTTTCGAATATTGTCTTTTTTCTATCTCTGTATTTTGGATTTTTACAAAATCGAGTAAGATATTTTCCTTTAGGATAAAATTTTATGCACTATTCTAGACACATTATTAAAAAATATCGCAAAAAATATACAGAATTAAGTAAAAGACTATATTATATTCAGCAAGGACATAATTATATACATTTTCTAGAACAAAAGTTAGTAACTGTTTCAGCAAGATTTAAAATATATTTAGAATTAAATATAGAAACACACCTAAGACAACAGATAGTAGATTACTATAATTATATACAAAAAGAAATAGAACAAGTTAAAATAGATATACAAGCCCAAGAATATTTAGTAACAGCAATCATAATTTCCTTTTATGCGAAGAAGTGATAATTATTGTGCTTATATAACTCATTATACTATACAACTACGAGAACTAAGTATAGAAGAAAAACGTTTGGAAAAAGTACGAGACAACCTTATCCACCTTATAGAAGACTTTAAAATCTCTACTAGAGAACATTATAACGATATATCTGTAGGAGCTTATCATAATAGGTGTGAACACCAAAATAGGTTACAAACTAGACTACTAATTATTAATAGGAATATTAAAGATATCATAGAAAGAAGAAGAATTTTTAAGAAATATTTAGACAATTGCCCGTTAGGATAAAGGTAGTTAATTAATGAAAACTCATCCCTTTGCTAGACAAATACAAGCCAACAATACCTTATACATTACTCAGGTAATAAGACTAGTCTACTCAACAAAGAAACAAAAAATTTTACAAAAATCTTTAAATAAATTAAGCATTTTAAATACAAAAGACTTTGATCAAATAACTAGTGACATTAATTGGGAATTACAAGGAATAGAACAAGACATAGCTACCTACAAAGAATGGTTAGAGTGGTATAAAGCTAAACCAAACTGGATAGCTCTAGGTTAAATAATATAGACAAAGTAACAAATCTTAAAAAGCTAGAATATTTAGATTTACAATTAATTTCAGAGAAAAAATATAAAAGATTAAAAGACAATTCCTTACTTAGGTGTAATTTTGCCAGTGGAGACCATAGTTTACATAACGAAGATCCACAATTAAATAGTATCGTAGATTTATTACTAAATTTAGGAGATAATATACATAGAGATAATACCTTAATATTAGAAATCCTTAGAGACATTCAAGCTAAGCTAACAAAAATAACATATCAAGTAGAAGAAAAACTAGATTTTCTAAAAATCCAAGCGCTTAGATTGGAAAATGTTTCAAAAATGTTCAAATTGTTGATTGAATTTTAAAGGATGTGTTCTTATATTTGTAAAATCCTACTCGGTACTTCCTCCTCCTTTGGTCTACTTTATGCAATTTAGGTAAGGTTTTTCTTAGAAATCTAAATATATTCCCCAAAGTTAAAGAGTTTTTTTTTTTTTTTTTTTTTTTTTTTTTTTTTTTTTGATACCCTGTTCATCTCTTCCTCTTAGACTTATACTTAAGAACTGCTTCTTAACCGCACCCCGGAACCGCTAATTTATCAGCATATCTATACCTTCCCTTTTCATCTCTTTCTCCTAAACGTAATACTTGAAGAACCGTTTCTTTGACCACACCCTGGAAACACTGTCCTGCGGCTCTCTTGGCCATGACGGACTTCAATATCCTAGGTATTTACAGGTCAATCCATCAGGGTTCTTTAAGCATTTAAGAGACTAACCATATACTAGGGGTTGGTATAAATCATCCTAGGAATTTACCGATTATCCATGGGAGTTACTTAAGCATCTAAGAAGCTAACCATATACTAAGGGTAATAACATACATGTTGAACAAACATGTTAAAAAACACAGACATTTATATTAACATACATAACTTGTTACATTATTACATGCATACAAGTTGACACATACAAACATAATGTACATACATGGGGAAATACCTAGTTCTAAGAAAGCCATAACCTACTTACATATTGTAGAGGAGAGAGGGTTCCCTTTCGGGAGTCCCCGAAGTGCTCCTGGTAGAACTGGAAACTTAACACACCTTTGTACAAACACTCTTCTCACAACACTCTTATTTTCACACTCTTTTCTTACAAAATATCTCTTTTGCTAAGTTCTCTCTAACTCTTCTTGCTATTATTTGCCTTTTTCTTGATGTCCCTTGTCTGAATGAAATGAGGGGTATATATAGGTGAAGGATTGAAGAGGCGGATTTCAAAATGAAATTGAATTCAGCAAAGGAATCTGAATTATTGAAGTTGTCTTTGTCTTGGGTCCCGTCTTACTGTGCTTTTGTTGAAAAAATCTTCAAAGTAGTGCAGTGGCTGTCTCTTTCTTCTTTTTCTTTTTGAACGTTGAGGCCACTTGTCTGTTAGAAACGTCATTGCTTACGTGTCTGCCAAAATTTAAAATAGCTGACGTAGCTGCTTACGTCTGTCTTCATCCAATGGTGTCTAGATTGTGTAGTGCCACAGAATCAAAACTCATGCCTGAATCATCATCGTCATGAGGATCTTGAGCAAATTGTTCTGTAGTGGGGTCATAATCAGAGTCTGAATTAGGAATGTCTGAATCTTCATCTTCTGGTTCTGGCTTGATAATCATATTTTTAGTTTCTTCATTTGTCTCCGTAGGCCTTACATCTTGCAGGAGTTTCATTAGAGTTTGCCCAATTATTTTTTCAATTGTCTTAGTTCCTTGCTTATTTTTTGTTTTTGTCTTCCTTGTCTTTGAAGTTGTCTTGGAACTGGAAGCTTCACAGTGAAAACTTGCAGGCAGTCGCCTTACACTTTTTGGCAAAGTGTCAGCCATTAACGGACTTGAGGAGTCTTTACCAGTTGCCGTTTGAACTGGACTAGCTGTACCTTTACCTGATACAGTAGGTCTGTTTACATTCACAGGGGAATGCACACCCGTCTGATCCATTTTGAGTGGAGTTGGAGAACTCACTTGGGTCTGAAAATTAGTCTGAATAGCTGTGTTTGACAATGAAGCTTGTTCCTGGGTTTTTTCTATATCCCTAATATAATCTTGCAAAATCATATTTTGTCTAATCAACTCGTTTCGTTCTTTTTCTAAAATTTCATTTTTATGGTTAAGTCTTCGAAAATTCTCGGTCATAGAGGTACAGTGATCACAAAAAATTATTTTGTTAGTGTCTTTCTGAATGTTATACTGAGGAATTTTGGTCTGGTTTTGAAGTTCTGGTACAATATAAAAATTGGGTCCTAAATTACCTCTGGCATAATCTAATGCCTCATGAAAGTTGTTAAAACCTTTGTATAATGGGTCTTTGAATCCTTTGATAGTATCTATTACTTGTATCCATGTCTGGTATATTCCTGGAGTTCGTCCCTGTATAATCACATAAAACTTAAACTTATTCGTTAGATTCTTTTCAGTAAAATATTGAGCCAGGGCATTCATTACAGCTAAGAAATAGCTGACATCCCTTGGAGTCTTATTATAAGAAATCCACAGATTGTCTAGTAAACATTTTTGATTCTTGTCAACTCTTGCTTCAGGTCTAATCTTGAAACTGAAATTGCTTTCAGGATAACAGATTAAATTGTGTCTGCCGAAATGAAGTCTTTCAATTGTCTGAGGAGTAGAAGTCTGAGACATATTTAATGAACTTAAGGGTCTGAAATGAGTATTACTTAAAAGTGTCTTTAAGTAATCATCTGTAGCTGAGTCTGAGGAAGAAGCTTTAGCTTTTCCTTTGTCTGCTTTATCTGCCATGCTGCATAAGAAAGTTAATTAGTAGTTTTTGAAATTAATCTGCTAAGCTTATCAGCTAAGATATTTTCTTTTCCTTTAATATGTTCGAATTTAATACTATAGATAGAAGTAGCATCAATAAAATTTAGCCATCTTCTTTTGCTACTGTTCTTTTCACTAATTCTTTCATGGAATTTAACGATTGCTTCACAGTCTGTTCTTACTAATATTTCAGGTTTATTTAAAATATATATTTTAAAACTGTTAAGTCCATAAATTACTGCTAGTATTTCTGCGTCTATACTACTCATGTTACCTTGTTCTTTGTATTTGCCGCTTTGGTAAGCGCATATTCGTTCGTCTTTCTTATCGCTATATTTATTTTTCTTAGCTTTGAGGACAGCTCCCCATCCTTCAAAACTTCCATCAGTTTCTATTATTAAATAGTCTGTTTCTAAAGGTAGTGCTAGGTCGGGTATATCTTTTATCATTTCTTTTAATTTTTGAACTAACTTTATATCTTCAGTATTAAAAGTTTTTTGTCCTTTAGTACCTGTCTTAGCATAAAGGGGACCTGCTACTTTTCCTAAATTTTTAATAAATTGTCTAGCATAATTTAATATTCCTAAGAATTTTTGTAAATCTTTCGTTTTTTCTAATTTGTCTGGCATTTCTAGAGCTTTCTTTGCTATATGAGGTTGTAATTTAATTTTGCCATTTCCGATAGTAATTCCTAAAAAGTTAATATATGGTTTGCATAGTTCCATCTTTTTCTTACTAATAATGATTCCATGTTCGATGAATAAATTAAAAACAGTCTGTAGATGTTCTAGGTGCTCTTTTATGTTAAAACTAAATACTAAAATGTCATCTACATATACCAATACAAAATGTTTGTATTTACCAAATATGTTGTCCATTTTTCTTTGAAAAATGGGTGGTGCTGTCTTTAGGCCAAATGGCATGACTAGCCATTCAAAATGACCTTCTGGACAAGTAAAAGCTGTCCATTCAATACTATCTTTATGCATCTTAATTTGCCAATATCCTGACTTGCAATCAAATTTACTAAATATTGTTCTTTCTTGGATCCTATTAATTAATTCAGTCTTATCTGGAAGCTTGTAAGCATCCATAACAGTATTGTCATTAAGTCTTTTATAATTAATTACCATTCTAGCCTTTCCTCTAACTATTTCACTATGGTTTCTGACCATAAAAGCTGCAGATCTATGTCTTGATTTTGATCTTCTAATTACTCCTAAATTAAGAAGTTCTTTGATTTGTACTTCAAAATCTTTTAGGTCTTCATTAGTGGCTTGTATAGCCGCAGTCTTTACAGTATATTCGGGATTTATAATATCTAATTTACATTCTATCTGATTATTTTTCCAGTGTTCTAAAGGTTTTTCTCCAATAATGTCTATATCATCTAACTGTTGAATTATCTTTTGTAAATCAGCTTGATTTTTTATAGAGCCTATATTATTTTTTAAAGTATATTGGTATTGGTCGATTGGTATTTCAATTAAATTATAGTTCTTCTCTATTTCTTCTTCTATATCTATCCAATCTTCTTCTATCACTTCTGATAATAAATTTGTGTTGCAGGTACAGTCTGTCCCTTTATCACAAATGGAGTCTGGATTGACTTGTTTTCTTTTTGAGTCTTTTATTACTTTAGTGTCTCTTTGTACATTCCTTCCAAAGAATGAAGGAGTTATTGTAATATTTTTTGTAAAGATCACACCATCTCTAGTAATAAAACATCCGCCATTGTTTCGGACCATAAAGTCTAATCCTATTACAAAGTCTGCTTTTATATCTAATTTTCTTGTTAACATATATCCTAACTTGTATTTTGTCTTGTAATTTGAACAAGTATTATTGAAACTAATTATTGCATTTTTTACATAATGTGTATAAGTATTATGAGAACCATCCATTTGCATGGCCTTTTGTGGTTTAGTAAATTGATTTAACAAGTGTTTTGGTAGTATGTCTTGATTGATTATGCACTGAGTGCATCCTGAATCTACTAAGCCTAAGGTTTCTATTTCATAATCGTGTATTATTATTTTTGTCATTACTTTAACAGAACTTAACTTTACGTCTTCATTACATATCAATCCTTCAAAAGACTGATTCATTAATTCTGTGTCTTCACAATCTTCTATAATAATTCCTTTTGATTCTTGATAACTGACTTTCGTTGGTTCTTGAGGAATTACTTTTCCTTTTTCTAAATATCGTATTCTGTCTTCTAATTCATTTATTTTTACTTCTAAATTATGGAGTCTAGTTTCTACTGTATTGTCTGCTGTAATTATAACAGTCTGTTTCTTTTCTATTGGTGGTACTTGGGTTGTCTGAATTACTTTTGCTCCTATAGTCTTTTCTATACAAGAAATGCATCCTTCAAGGAAACACTTACTACACTTAGCTCTTTTAATTCTACTTGGATACCAGTGACAAATAAAACACTGGTTACTATCTAACCCTTTATTCTTTTCAAACTCATGATAACACTGTTCTGATTCTATAATATTAACTAGGTTGAAACTGGTTATTGCTGTATTTAAGTTTTCTAGTCCTATATCTTCTTCTGAATCTGAGGAGTTTGGGTCTTGATGATAGTCTATACTAATAATAGAATATATGCTTTCGGTGTCAGACATATATTCATCTACATTTATTAAAGTTTCATTAAAGTCTTCTATTAATTGAGAATTTCTTGTTCTAGTATTGTTTCTTTTAGGGCAGGTATTTGCTAAATGGTCTGAACTTCCACAAGTAAAGCATTCTAAAGTATTTCTATAACTCCTATTATCTTTATATTTTCTTACATGTTTGTCTTTGTTTAAATATGGTTTTCTAGCCGAAGATTTTCTTAAATAATAACTCTTTTGTCTATAATTATTTCGTTTATATGGTTTCTTATATTTTTTATATTTCTTCTTTTGAGGATTTTCATCATAACTTTGTGTAGTATAAATAGTCTTACAGAAATTTGTCTCGCCTTTCTTTAGTTGTTTCTGTATTTGTATGTTAGTACATTTTTCCTGTAATATATCCATGATATGTTGGATTCTATGTCCTATTGACCATCTCGCATTTGGATTTTGTACTACACCATCTCGTTTATTCCATCTGTCTTCTATTTCTCGTCCTAAAGCTCCTGGTAATTTATTAAATAATTTCTTACCTAAGCCTATATCAAAAGCATTACCACTTATGGTGGTATAATAAAAATAGTCTAAAAGAAAAGGTTTAATATGATGCCAACTACTTATGCTTAATTGTTCTAATTTTATTAGAGCCTTTTGTTGTAGAATTAGTAATCCACTATTTGGGTCTTCTCCTGTTATTAAACTATGTATTTTATTTGTAAAATTATATGGGTTAGCTCCAAAAGCTAATAATTCTCCGAATTCATTGGGAAATTCTCTTTTAAAACTTTCCCATAAACCTTTGGTGGATTCTCCTAAAAATGTCTCTAAATATTTATACATGGTTTCAGAGTCTGTTTCGGTGTATGTCTTAATAAAGTCTGCTACTACTATACCTTTCCATAAATCTATAACAGTATTCCAGCTCTGTGGGTCATGAGCTGCTATATTAAGTATCTTTCCTTTATCACCTCCAGCTTGGAGAGTAATAGGTTCTTCTATTGGCATTCTTTTTCCTATTGGTCTTACACTTTCCATCTCAAATTCTGGATTTTGTCTGTATACCCTATGTCTTGGAACATTTCCAGTATTAGTTTCTACTGTATGTATTTGACTAGTTCTTTGAAATGGACTTGAGCTAGTAGAGGCTGATTCCATAAATTCTTTAATACTTTTGTCTGTTTCTGAGACTACATCATCTGAATTATCGAAAAGTTTTCTATATCGTATGTTGTCTGTTCTTAAGTTACATGTTCTAAAATGATCGTCTACTATAAATGTTTAATAACTCATTATACCGAAGAAATAGAAGTATAGTATAACTTTGGGGAATAACTTCTATATTAGTAACAGACAAAGAATATTAGAGATTATATTAAATTTTTCTGTATCTCTGTATTTTGGATTTCTTGGTAACTACAAAGAAAGAGACAAATTTTAAAAATATTAGAGATTATATTAAATTTTTACAAAATCGAGTAAGATATTTTCCTTTAGGATAAAATTTTATGCACTATTCTAGACACATTATTAAAAAATATCGCAAAAAATATACAGAATTAAGTAAAAGACTATATTATATTCAGCAAGGACATAATTATATACATTTTCTAGAACAAAAGTTAGTAACTGTTTCAGCAAGATTTAAAATATATTTAGAATTAAATATAGAAACACACCTAAGACAACAGATAGTAGATTACTATAATTATATACAAAAAGAAATAGAACAAGTTAAAATAGATATACAAGCCCAAGAATATTTAGTAACAGCAATCATAATTTCCTTTTATGCGAAGAAGTGATAATTATTGTGCTTATATAACTCATTATACTATACAACTACGAGAACTAAGTATAGAAGAAAAACGTTTGGAAAAAGTACGAGACAACCTTATCCACCTTATAGAAGACTTTAAAATCGCTACTAGAGAACATTATAACGATATATCTGTAGGAGCTTATCATAATAGGTGTGAACACCAAAATAGGTTACAAACTAGACTACTAATTATTAATAGGAATATTAAAGATATCATAGAAAGAAGAAGAATTTTTAAGAAATATTTAGACAATTGCCCGTTAGGATAAAGGTAGTTAATTAATGAAAACTCATCCCTTTGCTAGACAAATACAAGCCAACAATACCTTATACATTACTCAGGTAATAAGACTAGTCTACTCAACAAAGAAACAAAAAATTTTACAAAAATCTTTAAATAAATTAAGCATTTTAAATACAAAAGACTTTGATCAAATAACTAGTGACATTAATTGGGAATTACAAGGAATAGAACAAGACATAGCTACCTACAAAGAATGGTTAGAGTGGTATAAAGCTAAACCAAACTGGATAGCTCTAGGTTAAATAATATAGACAAAGTAACAAATCTTAAAAAGCTAGAATATTTAGATTTACAATTAATTTCAGAGAAAAAATATAAAAGATTAAAAGACAATTCCTTACTTAGGTGTAATTTTGCCAGTGGAGACCATAGTTTACATAACGAAGATCCACAATTAAATAGTATCGTAGATTTATTACTAAATTTAGGAGATAATATACATAGAGATAATACCTTAATATTAGAAATCCTTAGAGACATTCAAGCTAAGCTAACAAAAATAACATATCAAGTAGAAGAAAAACTAGATTTTCTAAAAATCCAAAATACAGAGATAGACGCAGTACTATCTGCCATAGATCTCTAATATTCTTTGTTTCCAAAGGAAAAGAGATTACTTCTAAATTATGGAGTCTAGTTTCTACTGTATTGTCTGCTGTAATTATAACAGTCTGTTTCTTTTCTATTGGTGGTACTTGGGTTGTCTGAATTACTTTTGCTCCTATAGTCTTTTCTATACAAGAAATGCATCCTTCAAGGAAACACTTACTACACTTAGCTCTTTTAATTCTACTTGGATACCAGTGACAAATAAAACACTGGTTACTATCTAACCCTTTATTCTTTTCAAACTCATGATAACACTGTTCTGATTCTATAATATTAACTAGGTTGAAACTGGTTATTGCTGTATTTAAGTTTTCTAGTCCTATATCTTCTTCTGAATCTGAGGAGTTTGGGTCTTGATGATAGTCTATACTAATAATAGAATATATGCTTTCGGTGTCAGACATATATTCATCTACATTTATTAAAGTTTCATTAAAGTCTTCTATTAATTGAGAATTTCTTGTTCTAGTATTGTTTCTTTTAGGGCAGGTATTTGCTAAATGGTCTGAACTTCCACAAGTAAAGCATTCTAAAGTATTTCTATAACTCCTATTATCTTTATATTTTCTTACATGTTTGTCTTTGTTTAAATATGGTTTTCTAGCCGAAGATTTTCTTAAATAATAACTCTTTTGTCTATAATTATTTCGTTTATATGGTTTCTTATATTTTTTATATTTCTTCTTTTGAGGATTTTCATCATAACTTTGTGTAGTATAAATAGTCTTACAGACAATACAGTAGAAACTAGACTCCATAATTTAGAAGTAAAAATAAATGAATTAGAAGACAGAATACGATATTTAGAAAAAGGAAAAGTAATTCCTCAAGAACCAACGAAAGTCAGTTATCAAGAATCAAAAGGAATTATTATAGAAGATTGTGAAGACACAGAATTAATGAATCAGTCTTTTGAAGGATTGATATGTAATGAAGACGTAAAGTTAAGTTCTGTTAAAGTAATGACAAAAATAATAATACACGATTATGAAATAGAAACCTTAGGCTTAGTAGATTCAGGATGCACTCAGTGCATAATCAATCAAGACATACTACCAAAACACTTGTTAAATCAATTTACTAAACCACAAAAGGCCATGCAAATGGATGGTTCTCATAATACTTATACACATTATGTAAAAAATGCAATAATTAGTTTCAATAATACTTGTTCAAATTACAAGACAAAATACAAGTTAGGATATATGTTAACAAGAAAATTAGATATAAAAGCAGACTTTGTAATAGGATTAGACTTTATGGTCCGAAACAATGGCGGATGTTTTATTACTAGAGATGGTGTGATCTTTACAAAAAATATTACAATAACTCCTTCATTCTTTGGAAGGAATGTACAAAGAGACACTAAAGTAATAAAAGACTCAAAAAGAAAACAAGTCAATCCAGACTCCATTTGTGATAAAGGGACAGACTGTACCTGCAACACAAATTTATTATCAGAAGTGATAGAAGAAGAACAAAAATAACATATCAAGTAGAAGAAAAACTAGATTTTCTAAAAATCCAAAATACAGAGATAGAAAAAAGACAATATTCGAAAGAACCTCAAAACACTAGCTTACTTATAGAAATAAAACAAGATATAGATGGCGCCGTCTGTGGGGAACTAATGAAACTCCTGCAAGATGTAAGGCCTACGGAGACAAATGAAGAAACTAAAAATATGATTATCAAGCCAGAACCAGAAGATGAAGATTCAGACATTCCTAATTCAGACTCTGATTATGACCCCACTACAGAACAATTTGCTCAAGATCCTCATGACGATGATGATTCAGGCATGAGTTTTGATTCTGTGGCACTATGAAAGAACTATTGTTTTTAGTTGTTCTATGGGGGGCATTCCGAGAAATGAATGTCTCTAAGGATTTCTAATATTAAGGTATTATCTCTATGTATATTATCTCCTAAATTTAGTAATAAATCTACGATACTATTTAATTGTGGATCTTCGTTATGTAAACTATGGTCTCCTGGATGGTTCTCATAATACTTATACACATTATGTAAAAAATGCAATAATTAGTTTCAATAATACTTGTTCAAATTACAAGACAAAATACAAGTTAGGATATATGTTAACAAGAAAATTAGATATAAAAGCAGACTTTGTAATAGGATTAGACTTTATGGTCCGAAACAATGGCGGATGTTTTATTACTAGAGATGGTGTGATCTTTACAAAAAATATTACAATAACTCCTTCATTCTTTGGAAGGAATGTACAAAGAGACACTAAAGTAATAAAAGACTCAAAAAGAAAACAAGTCAATCCAGACTCCATTTGTGATAAAGGGACAGACTGTACCTGCAACACAAATTTATTATCAGAAGTGATAGAAGAAGATTGGATAGATATAGAAGAAGAAATAGAGAAGAACTATAATTTAATTGAAATACCAATCGACCAATACCAATATACTTTAAAAAATAATATAGGCTCTATAAAAAATCAAGCTGATTTACAAAAGATAATTCAACAGTTAGATGATATAGACATTATTGGAGAAAAACCTTTAGAACACTGGAAAAATAATCAGATAGAATGTAAATTAGATATTATAAATCCCGAATATACTGTAAAGACTGCGGCTATACAAGCCACTAATGAAGACCTAAAAGATTTTGAAGTACAAATCAAAGAACTTCTTAATTTAGGAGTAATTAGAAGATCAAAATCAAGACATAGATCTGCAGCTTTTATGGTCAGAAACCATAGTGAAATAGTTAGAGGAAAGGCTAGAATGGTAATTAATTATAAAAGACTTAATGACAATACTGTTATGGATGCTTACAAGCTTCCAGATAAGACTGAATTAATTAATAGGATCCAAGAAAGAACAATATTTAGTAAATTTGATTGCAAGTCAGGATATTGGCAAATTAAGATGCATAAAGATAGTATTGAATGGACAGCTTTTACTTGTCCAGAAGGTCATTTTGAATGGCTAGTCATGCCATTTGGCCTAAAGACAGCACCACCCATTTTTCAAAGAAAAATGGACAACATATTTGGTAAATACAAACATTTTGTATTGGTATATGTAGATGACATTTTAGTATTTAGTTTTAACATAAAAGAGCACCTAGAACATCTACAGACTGTTTTTAATTTATTCATCGAACATGGAATCATTATTAGTAAGAAAAAGATGGAACTATGCAAACCATATATTAACTTTTTAGGAATTACTATCGGAAATGGCAAAATTAAATTACAACCTCATATAGCAAAGAAAGCTCTAGAAATGCCAGACAAATTAGAAAAAACGAAAGATTTACAAAAATTCTTAGGAATATTAAATTATGCTAGACAATTTATTAAAAATTTAGGAAAAGTAGCAGGTCCCCTTTATGCTAAGACAGGTACTAAAGGACAAAAAACTTTTAATACTGAAGATATAAAGTTAGTTCAAAAATTAAAAGAAATGATAAAAGATATACCCGACCTAGCACTACCTTTAGAAACAGACTATTTAATAATAGAAACTGATGGAAGTTTTGAAGGATGGGGAGCTGTCCTCAAAGCTAAGAAAAATAAATATAGCGATAAGAAAGACGAACGAATATGCGCTTACCAAAGCGGCAAATACAAAGAACAAGGTAACATGAGTAGTATAGACGCAGAAATACTAGCAGTAATTTATGGACTTAACAGTTTTAAAATATATATTTTAAATAAACCTGAAATATTAGTAAGAACAGACTGTGAAGCAATCGTTAAATTCCATGAAAGAATTAGTGAAAAGAACAGTAGCAAAAGAAGATGGCTAAAGTTTATTGATGCTACTTCTATCTATAGTATTAAATTCGAACATATTAAAGGAAAAGAAAATATCTTAGCTGATAAGCTTAGCAGATTAATTTCAAAAACTACTAATTAACTTTCTTATGCAGCATGGCAGATAAAGCAGACAAAGGAAAAGCTAAAGCTTCTTCCTCAGACTCAGCTACAGACGATTACTTAAAGACACTTTTAAGTAATACTCATTTCAGACCCTTAAGTTCATTAAATATGTCTCAGACTTCTACTCCTCAGACAATTGAAAGACTTCATTTCGGCAGACACAATTTAATCTGTTATCCTGAAAGCAATTTCAGTTTCAAGATTAGACCTGAAGCAAGAGTTGACAAGAATCAAAAATGTTTACTAGACAATCTGTGGATTTCTTATAATAAGACTCCAAGGGATGTCAGCTATTTCTTAGCTGTAATGAATGCCCTGGCTCAATATTTTACTGAAAAGAATCTAACGAATAAGTTTAAGTTTTATGTGATTATACAGGGACGAACTCCAGGAATATACCAGACATGGATACAAGTAATAGATACTATCAAAGGATTCAAAGACCCATTATACAAAGGTTTTAACAACTTTCATGAGGCATTAGATTATGCCAGAGGTAATTTAGGACCCAATTTTTATATTGTACCAGAACTTCAAAACCAGACCAAAATTCCTCAGTATAACATTCAGAAAGACACTAACAAAATAATTTTTTGTGATCACTGTACCTCTATGACCGAGAATTTTCGAAGACTTAACCATAAAAATGAAATTTTAGAAAAAGAACGAAACGAGTTGATTAGACAAAATATGATTTTGCAAGATTATATTAGGGATATAGAAAAAACCCAGGAACAAGCTTCATTGTCAAACACAGCTATTCAGACTAATTTTCAGACCCAAGTGAGTTCTCCAACTCCACTCAAAATGGATCAGACGGGTGTGCATTCCCCTGTGAATGTAAACAGACCTACTGTATCAGGTAAAGGTACAGCTAGTCCAGTTCAAACAGCAACTGGTAAAGACTCCTCAAGTCCGTTAATGGCTGACACTTTGCCAAAAAGTGTAAGGCGACTGCCTGCAAGTTTTCACTGTGAAGCTTCCAGTTCCAAGACAACTTCAAAGACAAGGAAGACAAAAACAAAAAATAAGCAAGGAACTAAGACAATTGAAAAAATAATTGGGCAAACTCTAATGAAACTCCTGCAAGATGTAAGGCCTACGGAGACAAATGAAGAAACTAAAAATATGATTATCAAGCCAGAACCAGAAGATGAAGATGAAGATTCAGACATTCCTAATTCAGACTCTGATTATGACCCCACTACAGAACAATTTGCTCAAGATCCTCATGACGATGATGATTCAGGCATGAGTTTTGATTCTGTGGCACTACACAATCTAGACACCATTGGATGAAGACAGACGTAAGCAGCTACGTCAGCTATTTTAAATTTTGGCAGACACGTAAGCAATGACGTTTCTAACAGACAAGTGGCCTCAACGTTCAAAAAGAAAAAGAAGAAAGAGACAGCCACTGCACTACTTTGAAGATTTTTTCAACAAAAGCACAGTAAGACGGGACCCAAGACAAAGACAACTTCAATAATTCAGATTCCTTTGCTGAATTCAATTTCATTTTGAAATCCGCCTCTTCAATCCTTCACCTATATATACCCCTCATTTCATTCAGACAAGAGACATCAAGAAAAAGGCAAATAATAGCAAGAAGAGTTAGAGAGAACTTAGCAAAAGAGATATTTTGTAAGAAAAGAGTGTGAAAATAAGAGTGTTGTGAGAAGAGTGTTTGTACAAAGGTGTGTTAAGTTTCCAGTTCTACCAGGAGCACTTCGGGGACTCCCGAAAGGGAACCCTCTCTCCTCTACAATATGTAAGTAGGTTATGGCTTTCTTAGAACTAGGTATTTCCCCATGTATGTACATTATGTTTGTATGTGTCAACTTGTATGCATGTAATAATGTAACAAGTTATGTATGTTAATATAAATGTCTGTGTTTTTTAACATGTTTGTTCAACATGTATGTTATTACCCTTAGTATATGGTTAGCTTCTTAGATGCTTAAGTAACTCCCATGGATAATCGGTAAATTCCTAGGATGATTTATACCAACCCCTAGTATATGGTTAGTCTCTTAAATGCTTAAAGAACCCTGATGGATTGACCTGTAAATACCTAGGATATTGAAGTCCGTCATGGCCAAGAGAGCCGCAGGACAGTGTTTCCAGGGTGTGGTCAAAGAAACGGTTCTTCAAGTATTACGTTTAGGAGAAAGAGATGAAAAGGGAAGGTATAGATATGCTGATAAATTAGCGGTTCCGGGGTGCGGTTAAGAAGCAGTTCTTAAGTATAAGTCTAAGAGGAAGAGATGAACAGGGTATCAAAAAAAAAAAAAAAAAAAAAAAAAAAAAAAAAAAAAAAACTCTTTAACTTTGGGGAATATATTTAGATTTCTAAGAAAAACCTTACCTAAATTGCATAAAGTAGACCAAAGGAGGAGGAAGTACCGAGTAGGATTTTACAAATATAAGAACACATCCTTTAAAATTCAATCAACAATTTGAACATTTTTGAAACATTTTCCAATCTAAGCGCCCTTTCATAATAAATATATTTATTTATTTTAATAATTTTATAACATTATATTTATAATATTGATCTTTTTGTCAAACATGTATTTCATGATGTTCTTAAAAATCATGTACTTTAAGTTTTTATAATTAATTTAATTAAAATATACTAGTTTGAAAAATATGAATCAATTATTTTTTATAAGAACATATATTTATTAATCAATATATTTCGAAATACAATATATATATATATATATATATATATATATATATATATATATATATATATAGTTAACTTTCATTTTAAAATTTTAATATAATCATGTAATTACACTTGTGCAACCAAACAATACTCTCTTGTAATTGTAGGGTTCGAAATTGCGAGGGCGTCATGCGGAAGCTTATAGTTGCAAACCATCAAGACGATAAATCAGATGACAAAAATACTAAACTAAAAAAGATATTATTATTATATGGTTTGGCCAATTGACCTACATATGAAAAACTAATATTAAAATATTATAAAATCTATGAGAGAAAAATCTCCCCCTAAACAGGACTCTTTTGAGGACTACATTGTGGATGCAATTGTGTTGTTATATGAGAAGAGGGGTCTTCTATTTATAGAGGTCCAAAACGTGTCTTCCAAGAAAACGATTAGCCAAATATGAAAGAGTTTATATTTTCCTTTTAAGAAAAAAAAAGTAATTATGGTATTACTTTCATAATTCCCTTTTGGTGCCTTGGATCATTATCATCTTGTGCAAAGGCTGATTAATTATAAGCCATTAATAATGTCCATTTTCTTCTTGTGTTTTGGGCTTATTAATTTGTCCCTATTCTAATGATGAAATTTTATCCTAGCATGAAATATATATTATATATTATCTAAATATATTCTAAAGTGAAAATGACCTTTAATTTTGCTCAGGAAAAAAAAAAACCCTTCATGATTGAGTAGACCACACGAGGAAAGGAGTAAACTTAAAGCAAAAATTGGTCAAACATTTCTCATCATTGCCTTTATTTAAAGAAAAAAAATTTAAAAATAAGAAATGATGATTCTTCTCAAATAATATCAGAAGTTGTTTTCAATCATGCACCCACAATAGAAATGATTATAGGGATTTTTCATGCATCAATTATAACAAAAATTGATCATATAGGTAGGCCATGTTAATTTGTTTGATCAATCTCATGTAAAATTATAGTCCATTTTGAAATCTTGAAAATACTAAGTTGCTTGATTTGGGATGATTGGATAATGACCATTCAAATTGTCAATCAACTTGATAATCAACTGTGTAGCATTTATATAAAAAATTCAAGTATTTATATAAGTTATTAGTCCGATCCAAATCACCAATCAACTTGAGAATCAACTAGCATTTATATCGAAAATTCAAGGATAATATGTCATTAGTTCGATCCAGATCGCCAATCAACTTGAGAATCAATTATATAGCATTTATATCAAAAATTCAAATATTATATATGTCATTAATCCGATTGAACGGTGTTTTTCTTAGTCCTTTGAATTTGTTTTATATCTCATATAATTTCATATTGGCGGGACTACAAATTTAGTGTAATCTTACAAGTGAGATCTGGAAAATATGGTGAGTATGTAACTTTACTCCTACCTTGTGAAGATAGAGAAACTGTTTCTGATAAACCTCGACTCGAGTAAATATTTCTTAATTAAAAAAATTGTAATTTGGGTTGAAAACTTGAAATCAATCTCTTAAACAAATTACTTAGATTTAACTAGCATTTACTACATACATACAAATATATCTCTTAGTAGTTATAATTAACTAATTAATAAAATATATCTTTTATATAAAACTATGATTTGTAATTTGCATGGGCAAAATACATTTAAGAGTATAGCTTTATGATGTCAAATTCTGTCGTGATCACAAAGTGTACAAGTGGATTAAGTACTTCTTAAAGTTTAAAAAACTAATCTATATTCAAATATGCATGCTTGTGATCTTCTGTTTTATAGAAATATAAGATTTTCGTGAAAATAAAATTTTAAGGTTATTGTGGGAATAGAATAGTGAGGATCCTTTCATCCTTAATAAGAGGTCGTGAGTTCAAGTTGTAGTATGTATTTCCTCTTTAATAAGCCTTGCATGACACATATTTGAATTAGTCGGTGTCCCAATATAAATATTGGAACACCGGGGAAAAAGTTAAAAAAGTGTTGAACTGATGAAGACTTTGTTTGAACGTATATTTTTACTAAAAGCCCTACTTTCATGCCTAGTAGCCTTACACGATCAATAGTGTTTGTTTTCATTTATCCTCTAGCGTAATTCGAACCTTCAGTCTATCGATTAACGATGAAGGTGCTCAATCACTTGAACAAACCTCACTTGTAACGACCATTTTACTCTTGTTTCCTTCTTTCTTTCTTTCTTTTCTTTTTCTGCTTTATGTGGTCAGAAATGGTTAATCATTATTTCACTACTTTAATCATACATCTCAATTCTATAATCATAACTTGCTATAAAGCATGACTCCAAGAGTGAGAAAAATCCACTTTATAATATGCATGAGAAATAATAAAGTTTATAGAAAGGGGTATTATGTCTGTACATCGAATGAATTGAGACAATCGTTCTTCCGTTTAAAGAAAAAGTAGGAAAAAGGTTCAAATTTACCCGTCTATTTTGAAAAATTGGCTAAATATATCCTTCGTCATATTTTGGGGTCAAGTTTATCCTCGCTGTCATACTTTGGGGTCAAAGTTACTCTCGCTGTAAAGAAACTTTTCACTTGTACCCTTCCTTTAACAGAAAAGCCAAAATCAACGTTAAATGTCTCATTTTTTAAAAATAAAACACACCCTAATCCAACCCTCGCCCTCGACCCGACCCACAAAAAAGACACAAACAAATATACCCCTCCCTCAGTTCTGTTGGTCAACTTTTTCCAACGAACAAATTCACCTCTCTTTCAACGTGCAGCGCTAATATGTTGTTTACAAATGAACAAAAAGTAAAATGAACAAATATAATTGTTTGTGTCTTTTTTGTGGGTCGGGTAGGGTGGGGCAGGTTAGATTAGGGTGTATTTTATTTTTAATAAATGGGGCATTTAACGTTGATTTGGGCTTTTCTGTTAAAGGAAAAGTACAGGTGAAAAGTTTTTTTACAACGAGGGTAAATTTGGCCCCAAAGTATGCCAGCAAGAGTAAATTTGGCTCCAAAATATGACGAAGAATATATTTAACCAATTTTCCATAGTAGAAGGGTAAATTTGGCCCTTTTCCCAAAAAAGTATTATGCTTATATCAATATATGTTCTAGAATGATATTCAAGTACCCTAATATCTGAGTTTACGATTTGACCCTTCACCTTAAACCTATGATTTAAATATAATTGTCTTCTCTTATGGAATTATAAAGGGTTAAATCCAAAGCAATTAAAAGACAAATTGCTAATTAACTACTTCGAGACAAAACTATATTAGTACTAACTTCTAACAATTTCAAATCTTGTAAAAGTAAATATAATTCGTCTATCATGAGGTCAAACAAACACAAAAACTCAAAAATTGAATTTGCAAAAAATCAAGAACTCCAAAACTAATACCTATGCTTGATTTTGGTAAATTGACCAAGTCAAATAAAAACAGGATGATAGACTACTGGAAATATAATAATTGTGAACAATCAAGGGTTTTGATGAGATAAATATGATTTCTTTCGTTTTTTCGTTTTAGATTGAGGTTTGGGGTTAGATCCCTAGAAATGGAAAAGTTTTGGTAAGAGCGCTCATCCTTCTAATAGTTAGGTCTTACGTAGTGTGAATCCGAATTTGCCGGACACCAAAATAAGAAGAAAATGACAAAAATGGTCTCTCATCTTTGATAATAGATTCAAAATAGTCCTTTATGTATTATTTGAGCAATTTTGATCCTATAAATTTACCAAAAATGAGCACTTTGATCCTCCTCATATATTTTACTATATTCTAATTATTTAATTTAATCAGAACTGTGAAATTACAGAATGATTATTTTGAGACATTTCTAATTAGTTAAGGACATATTTTGATCCAATTAGGTGAAAAATAGACAGTTTTGAACCATTCCTAATACATGAAGAACATTTTTGATCTTTTTTAAATATATTATAATTATAATTATTAGAGGATGCATCACTGTGATGATCAACTATTGCAATTTGTTGATCATCATCAAACTGTATTGCAATTTTTTGAGGGCCTTTTGTCTCTTCATTTGACAGCATTTAAACAGCATCCCAAGTTCATAAAAGTGAGATATATGATGAGTAAATCTCATAATGATTAGATAAGGGAATTAGAAGAGCATGACAATCAACTAATCATATTGTCTCTCAAGGAAAATACAACATACTTCTTATATTCATTAAAAAGAGGTGGTTGTCTTTTCACTAGTAAGCACAAAAACATCACTTTTCTCAACTTGTTAAAAGTCTTGAAGGGCAATTGTTGCTCATTATTGTTACATTAATCAAGCTTTATCACCTATCTTAACAATAATGTTGACAATTATATATGATAATCTCATCTTTCCTCTTAGTTAAGGGCATGTGAATATCCCAGTGAGAATATGTAAGAGGTTGGCTTGGGGACTTCGAGGAGAGGTAGAGGTCGGTCAAAGAAGTATTGGGGAGAAGGGTTAGACAAAACATGATATACCTGTAACTTAATGATGATATGCCCCTAGATAGGAGAATATGGAGGTTGAGGATTATAGTAGAAGGTTAGTAGGTAGTCAAGCGTTATCTAGTTTAATTCTCTATTAGTATTTTATTACTCCCCTATTATCTTAGTCTTCGATTTGATTATTAATTGCCTATTGTTTTTTGTTTTTTTAAATTTTGGTTATCTTTATTATCTGTTGTTGCTACTGTTCTTCTCTGTACTATTTCCTACATGACTCCTCTACTACTATAAAAAAAAATTCTTATTGATTGTTGTTACGTTTTACTTGAGTCGAGGGTCTATCGGAAATAATCTATCTATCTTTACTAGGTATAATAAAGCTGCATACATAATATCTTTTTCTAAACCACATGTGTGGAATTACATTAAATATGTTATTGTGTGTCTTTCTTCTTAGTTAAATAATTCAAATAAAGTTGTTTAGATGTTGTCTCAACTCTCAATCACCCTAAATCATGCATATTTACTTTCATTTTGCCTCAATAATCCAAAGTATTAAAGATCAATCTAATCGATCTCTTCCTAACTAAATGACTACTTAATTAGTTGTTGATCATATGGTGTAAAATCATTTCACTCATAATTTATTTATTTTTTGGTCAAAAGAGATGTCCTTTTAAGTTAAACGAGATAAATTAATTGATATTGTTAAAGCTTGGGAAAGTTTCTAACAGGTCCTTGAGGAACATTTTCGAAAATGGTATAAGTAGTAGAAAACTTGAAATTATCCTGATTTTATATTTGTTATATTTACTTTGAAACTTAAAAAAAGTGAATATTTTTCCACTATAAAAATAGTAAAATTACTATTTCTGAATTTTACTTGGATTTTTCTATATAAGGTTGATGTTTCATTATTGGCCTCCTTATCAGTTGGACATTAAAATGTATTTCTTCATGGTGCATATAGGTTTAAAACGGAGTGACAATAAAACACAGAATAATCAGTTCATTCACAGCAAACTGTGGTAGAATCAAAATTATATATTATGAAGTTTATCACATGTTACATATCCCATGAATATTTCAATAAACATATAAAATTTGAACTAAAATGACTGAATTCGTACTTCTCATGTAGCTTCGCCCCGAACCAAATGATTGTTAGAACATGCACAGCAAAAGTAATTCTCATGGATCAATCTAACTTACATAAAATCTAGATAATATAAACTAAACAAAAATCAGAAAACTATTTACCTGTTGAAGCTTTCACAAAACTCGTTTTCAGCTATGGAATCCAGGTCTACAACCTTCTCTTTCGAATCAAAAACTTGTGTGGACAAGTGACTTATTTTCTAAAAAAAAAAAAAAGGATGTCTGTTTTATGAAATCTCTACCTCTATTTATTCCCAATTTTTTGTTGAAGAAGGGAAGGAAAGAGGCAAAAAAACATTTTTATCTTTAAAAGCATGTCTCTATTAAACATAGTGCTAGTCCCGAGCATCTTTAAATTTTGGATCCATCTTTACTACGAGTAAAAGATTAATGCAAATCAAATGACACTAATGAATTTGATTACGAAAATATTAACAATAAAATTTAAATATTAATTAAAACAAATAATATTAAAGACAGTAAGTTATATAATTGAAGATTAATCATTTTTTTAAATAACATTAATCTTCCGTGCATGAGTTAAACAACTCCATACACAAAATTTTCTACTATATAAGTAAAGGACACACATGTTAACACATGTTAACACAATGATCTATTCAAAATAAAGACTTTATTAAATTACATAAATAATATAAATAGTCTTTACATGAAATAAAATATAATACTATAACATAAACCGCATGGTTAATAGTATATTCTATCAATGATATGATCAAATTCTTGAATAATTGTGTAAACAAGCTATGAAAGCACCAAACTGATGATAGAACAATTGAAAATGTGGCACTATAAAGTTTATGTTTCAGTGATTTAAACTTGTATTTAGATATTTATCTGAAAAAGGGAAAAAAAAAAAAAAAGATTTGAAAGGAGTATGATGACAGAATTTGACTTTGGCCATTATAGTCCATAAACATCCTAGCTAGTAGTTTTGTTGCTTTGTCTCTTCAACTCTGCAAAATTCACTTAGCCCAAATCTCCTCCACTCACCAAAAAAGATTCATTCACATTTCGTTCGATTATGACATATACGCTTGTAATGGCGGAGTCAGAATTTTCATTAAGAGTTCAAAATACGAAAAAATAAATATATGAACAAGTCAAAGGGATTCAACATGACATCTACTATATATACGTAAAAGATAATTTCATCCATATATAAATAGTGTCAATTTTTCACCCTTACCTAACTCCACCCCTGTATGCCAGTAGAGAGTGAAGATCTAGGGTGTGTTTGGTAAGGCGAAAAACATTTTTAAGAAAAGATCTTAAATTTTTTTTTATGTTTGACTGGTTAAAATTTTTTAAAAATATTTTCTCTAGGAAAACAAATTCCTTAAAAATGAGTAGAATGCCTTTCGTAGTAAAAGTTAGAAAATATTTTATATTGATTATGTCCTCTTCCTCCTCCGAAATTCCCCATCCCCATCACCCTGTACCTCTGCCACCACCCAACCTTCATACTATTTTTTCAGATTATATATAACTATTTTTAGAATAATTTATTTTATTTACGTATGTAACAAAAAAAAAATTATTTTCTTAAAATTTATGTTTCGAAAAATATTTTTCTTCCTATCGAATGAACCCCTAATATATCAATGATTGCTAGTAAGGAATTTGTCTGCTATGGATGATGCAACTACCTCCATCATAATTATTTGGGCCATAACTTAAGTATTTCAGTACATAATTATTTCTCTTATTTCTACCCTTTGTTATGGAGGTCATCTTTATGTGCAATATTTTCTTTACCTAATTATTGCATGCGTCACTCACGTGACATGCCCTTCCACATTTAATTTTTGTATTGACATTTTGCATTTTTCATCCGCTGTCCGGTACTCGTATTGGAGTCGATTAAATTTGAATTTGCACCGAAAAGTCGTACGTTGGGGTAAAGTATTCCCAAATAAAGGCGATTCCATACTTTGGGGGACTCAAGCCCGAGACCCGTGGTTAAGGATGAAGAAGTACTTATAACTCCATCACAACCTGGTATTTTTCACTTTTGGTTTGAATTACCACATTGAAAAATCATTGAGGAAAAGATTTCACTAATCATGAGTATCTCTTATTATATATTGCTACGTTCTTTCTATTATTGCATTTTCCTCCCCCTTTTTTGACCTCTAGACATTTCATTCAAATGTAATTAACACTAAGATTATTATATGATTAATCAATCACAATACATTTTATTTTCAATGTTCCGAGTATTTTTCTCAAATTATATATGATCTTAGGTAATGATTAATTCTATTATGCTAATTATGCCTAAAATATTAGGTGTGAAGACCTTAATGTAACATTATATTACCTAATGAATTACAATCATATCTTTCTATAATAATATTTCACTATGATTGTCACTTTTTCTTTAGAATCGTTTTTTTCATGTTTTTTGTAGTATGTGTTTTTTATAACAATATTTTGATGTAATAATATAAAAATATTCAGATAAAGGCACCTCCCTATTTTTTGAACCCTCTAATCTAATTTAAAATCATTTAAATTTCATGAACTAACTTTGCACTTTTGCTTAAATTGTGGCAAGAAATCTGACTCTTTATCTATTCAGCAAGTTTGACAGAATTCTTTTTGGTATAATACATTAATAAATAGTTATGTTTAGTAGACCATCGGAGGCGAAGTTACAATTCTGCTTATGAATTAGGACAAAATCCAATAATTTTAATTCAAATTTTATAATTATAATTAAAGATTCACTTGGTTGTATAAATAGTCTATTCAGAACGTATAAATTTAAAATAATTATTTTTTCTTTTCAATTTTTTTTTTCATGTGGGTGGGGAAGGGAAAAGGGGTAGTTAGTTATCCCTCACATTTATGATTTTATCCCATCCCTACTTCATTTCTAATAATTCCATCTATATATTTAACATAATAATATATGGTTCAATTTAACTGTTGAACTTATCATTCTTATCATTAAAGGCTATGCATGAGTTCAATAATTGCAAGGATCCCAAAAGCATGACAAACCTGACCTATATTCCTGGCCATGTGTCGTGATGGGATGTTCGATATTCCTCCATTTTTTATTAGAGATTTCAGATTGAAGCTTCCGAGAATAGAAAAAATCCTATTGAAAGTGTCACTCCTATAAATGAACTTTGCAATATGCAAATCAAAATTTAATTAGGCTCCAATACGAATTTCGAATATTTTTTTTAAAAAAACAACCAAATCCCATGCGTTTGGTGGACCACCCACCCCTCCTTCTTTAAACCCCACACATTTTCTCGTTTCTCAATTAAAATCTAATCAAGTTTTCACCCTGAGTATATTATGGACCACTTATTTTTACTGTACTTTTACCCTTCAATAGGTTCACTATTTATCCAAGAGTAAGTGTGAAAGTAGAAAAAAAGTTATTCACAGACAATATTTATAACTTACATTTAAGTTAAATTCTAGATGGAAGTCTTCTTTCATTTCTCACACGATGAAATAAAACAAAGCTCATGAGCTTGTAATCTTAGGTCAAAACAAGTTTATAGGAGCTCTTTTTTACGGCCACATGTTCGGCTAACAAAAAGGAAAGAGAGGGTGAGATTTCTCTCGCTTTTGGTATAGCGGGCCTCTAGTAGGAGGTTAACAAGACGGGCTATTAGCTCAATAATAGAGTACGTCTCTAAAAATTGCATCATTATGCCTGGAATGTGAAAACTCTCGTTTATATAGATAGTTTAATGTGCTCATTAGCGTTTGATTCTGAAATATGAATCATCCAAGATAATACATGACTAACGTTATTAAATACATAATATAGGTATTTTCATGAAATTTATACAAACTTAGTGAATATATACTAGGCATTCTTTTTCCCCACATATACAGCAAGTTATAATTGTGACACCATTATAACATCATTGGATTCCAAGAGACATCAATTGTAGTATTTTTAACCTAAATGTCAACAAGTCTTTTTATTCATTTGAATTTTGAGTCGTGGTAATTGGTAGAGTAGTAAGGAATAATAGGAATGTTCAACACTTCTAGAAAGTTTAATCTATCATTTTCTTCTTTTTAAAAGGCTTCTTTTTTCGTTTGTCAACATAAGTTGTGGTGGGATGGTTGAGATTCATCGATCCTTAATTAGAGGTCTTAGATTCAAGTCTTGAGTATGGAAAAAAATAATTTGGGCATTGTCCCCAAAAATAGGTCCTATAATGTGCGGATCTGAATTAATTGAGCTCCAATACATATATCGAACACAAACATTTATTTTTTTTTTATTTTTTTTTTGAGAATAGCAAAATGTGGTCCGTTTGTTTGCTGGATAAAACATATGGTCTCGGAGGGGCCAATTTATGGGGCAAATTATGGTCTTAATTCCGTGTTAAATCCGACCAAACTTTTAAATACCTTTTTAAATGTTATTTCCTCTTTTCATTTTAAATGTTGGTTTTTTTCATTTCACGTCAATTAAAAAAAAAATAATATAAATTATACTCTCTTTGTTTATTTTTACTTCACTTTTTATTTTGCACGTTCCTTAGAAAACAATCATTAATATGAGAACTTTATCATAATGCACGTATTAGTTGAGATATTTGAAAAATAAGTAATTAATGTTAAGAATAAAATATGGAAAAAAAAGTAATTATTTTTTCTTGATATGTTAGATGTGATAAATACAAGTAAAAATTCATTTTTGAAATATTGGACAAGTAGAAATAAAAGAATTGAAGGGAATTGTTCACTAAATTATTCGTAATTAATTAAAGTAGATTGGTTATTTTCTCTTAAATACCGTGAATTTTTCTTTAATATTTTTAAATTCTTAAAATGACAATTATTGGAGAACAACTTTTTAAAAAAAAAAAAAAAAATCAAAAGCAACAACTAAAATGGGACGGAAAGGAGTAACAATCTCCATCCCTTTTTCTTGTAATTTGTAACCTATTTCCCTTGAATTTCATGCATTGAATCCTTAATAAGAAATAAAAATTGAATTAGATTATTTTCCTTTGCTAACATAAGATATGATTTATTATAATTCCCTCCGTAACATATTTATTACTAAAAAGATTCAAAATAAAGAAATAAGCATATAAAAGCAAAGGCAGTGATGTCTTTTTTTTTTTTTTTTAATGATTTAGACTATCACAATAAAATGTCTTAAGTCACAATCTTAATTTAACCAATCAATGACAATAAAATGCAAATCAAAATCACGGAAATTATTAATTATTAATAACGGCGAACAACTTTATATGTTACGTTTAAAATTTGTAAACAATGATGGTTTTGGCCTTTAATGATTGTATCATTTAATCATAATTCATTATGGCTAGCTATTTTGGCCCCTCCTATATTATAATTTTATAAACGTGATTAATTTTAACTGCTTATATGCAATAATCGATATTAACAATGCTTATTACATTAATTATTTTGTTGCTTTTAATTAAGTCATATATCAGCTGTTTTTTTAATATGATTTTGGTAGCCGTATAAGCAGCAAATACAATAAAATGCGTCCAACTTTAATTAAACTCCTAATACATAGGGAGAGCGTCTCGTAATTTATTCTCATAATTTATACCATATATTAATTTCTCGTTTTCTAAAACTCAAAATTTAACATTTATTTTCTAGCTGTGCTGTCAATCTAATCATTTCTCATTGCTAAATATTTAATTTAAGTTATATACACTACCTGAAAAAATATTACTTAATAAATTACATTCAAACGTTGCGGTAGAAAGGTAAGTATTCCTCTATTCTTAGGCACTAGATATCTTGAGTCACGTCTTATTGTCACGAGAATAGAATCGGCGTTGATATAGTTTAACTTTCGAGAAACGAATGTGATAAATATTTTACGACAAAAGAGGTTATTTTAGGAATAGCATTCCCTCCATTTTATTTTACTTGATTTCTATTAACCTTGCAAGTTGCAACACCTCTTAAGAAAGTTTCAAGTAGAGGTAATATCTTACTAAATTAACCTTATTAATGATGTCTTGACATACTAAGAATAGTATGGGAAAAAGATAATAAAACTCTGTTGATTTATTAAAATTTGACATGTAAAATGAAAGGATCTATTTTTAATACAGAATTCAAGTAAAATGAAACGGATCGGAGGGAATAATTAATATGAAAGTCAAACATGCAACTAAAAGAAACTTTTAAGTCGCATTTTTGGACCTCATAAAATCACACTTTTCATAATTGTATTCTTATTTTTGTGGGCAACATGGTCCATAGATTAGATAATAAATATGCATGCAAAAAAGTCTATATATTAATTTGATAATTAGAAATAAAACGTGTAAAATGTCTTACAATTAATTGTTATCACGAATCAGATTACATATAGGGTCTTAATAAATCTGCATAAAATTAATAAACTCACCCAAATCATCTTTTAAAATTACTGTTAAGTGAACTAATATTAACCAACCGCTCACAGCCATAAATCACAATTAATAACAAAGGTGACCAAAATAGCTCATGAAAATATGACTTGTCCAATTCGTTTAAGTTTGGGTGGTTTATATTGACCTGTTCATTTGTCAATAGGTCATTCACACTGAGTAATATCCCCTAGTTATGTCATAAAAGTCATAACAAGTCACCGTACTGTATAACTTCATTTCTACAGAACGCATGCCAAACAATGCAAATTAATTTAGTTTAAGAACCCACAAGTAACAAGTTATGTATCAAAGGCATAGCAAGTTAATTATGTTGTACCACATACTTTAATTCCTAAAAAACTTATGCCGAGTGAGGCAAAAGTTTAGTTTTAGAACCCGTAAGTTATATCATAAAAGGCATAATTTAATTCCTACAAAACTTATGCCTAGCGAGACCAAAGTAATTCGCTAAACTTATGGCGGACGAGATAAAAGTTTGCTAAACTTATGTTGAGCGATTTAGGTCATAGAAATATTATACAACTGATGTCACATAACTTAATTTTTACAGAACCTATGTCGAGCGAATCAGATTATAGATAAGGGTACTTTCGTACACAAGGTTTTATTAAATGAGCAGAAGGGGCAAAAGTTAAAGACCATCATATTTGATGACAAAATTAAAGACCACTCTGTAACAAGGCAAATCCATGCAATATCTTGTTTATTAACTCGACTCATTTCAACGCATAAAAAATTGAGCTGCTCTGTCACTCAAATTGACTCATAAAAAATCCAGTCAAACTATGTTCCAAAAAAATATTTTAATTAATATGTTATATATAGCTATAATAACAAAAATAATAACTTTATTAAGTACTAAAAAAATATAAAAAGCAAATAAAATAATTAAAACTTAATAAGAATTGCTAAAATTAGGGTATGACCCCCATATTAGTCTATTTCAATCCAAATAACTTTGATCCAACCATTTATTAACTCAATTTAATTTAATCTGCTTAATTTAATCTAACCCACATATTTAACACCTAGAATTTTAATAGCCTTCAACAACTTAAAAGTCTGATCACACAATTAAAGTGAGAATGATCTAAGTTATACTATACTATATATAGGTAGTACAAAAATATATACAGTACTACTTAGTTTACATTGTCAAGATATGTAAAAAGTTGCCAAAATAACAACCATTAGTTTTTTAGACATTGACAATATACTTAGGAATTTTGATAGCTTTGTTAATTGACAGTTTGGACGTTCAGTTTATTGGGGAGAGTTCAATTTTTCATCTTATAATCTCTTGTTTCATTTTTCCTTCTTCAATCCCCATTTTTAGAATATATTTTTTTAAGAAAAAGGCAAAGACAATATACGTCTAAGTCCTATGTAATATACTCTATGGTGGATTTAAGATGTAATTATGTATTCACGTTATAGGCAAAGTTAGAATTTGAAATTTATAAATTTTAAATTTAATAATTAAGTATTTACATATTTATAAAATATTTAATACAAATACAAAATCTGAGCAAAATCTATTGAATTCTCGTCCAACTACATACCTAATACTGTAATTTCAATCTGATTCACGTAAACCCCAAAATTTTGCTCAAATGCTATTTGTCTATTAAACAATTCACTAATTATAAATCTAATTATTATTATTATTATATATTAACTTAAAATACATATAAATTTTAAATTTTAAATCCGTCTCCGCTAGAAAGTGTCATAAGTATAAACCGTTGTATATTCATGTCGTTTCACGTGCACTCTTAATTTAACCTGTATTTTGTCGGTCAATTTTACTTTATTAGAAAATGAAATCAACATTCTTTCTCCCAATATACAGGGCACATTTTTTTTAAAAAAAAAAAAAATATAAAAAATGTCACCTAATTATATTTAAATAATTAAACTTTAAAGTTTTCATTTAATCCTTTATAAAATAATTTATTTTCATATAAATATCAAAAACTTTTTTTAAATCATAAATTTCAAAAATCGTAGTTTCTTTCTTAAATTATATGTCAAATCAAATAGTTCCGCATTAATTGGGACGTAGAAATAAACGGAAAAAAATAATAATTTTGAAGAGCCTTTTGAGGTTTTCTTTCTTTTTAACCGTGAAGTGAGTACGATTAAACGGTACTTAATCATAGGTTTTGAGTTCGAGTTTTGAAAATAAAAAAAAAAATCTCCTTTTGAAATGAGTCTTGCAATACACGAATTCAAATTTAATGGAGCTCCAATATAAATATCAAACAATCAAAAAAAAAAAAAAAAGAAAAGTACACCTAGTAGAAATAGTATTAAAAGAGGGATAGGACAATGCCTTCTTTTAAATTGACCCTTTGGTTCTCTCTCTAATTCAACACAACTATTTCCCATTTCAAAAGCTTCTACTTCTTTTGTCCTCCAAAAGTTTTTTTTTTCTTCAATATGGAGTTAGCTTTGAGTTTAGGAGGGGATACCCCAAAACCAATATTGTTTCTTGAAAAATCATCATCATCTTCTTCTTCTTTACATGAGAAAAAAGTGAGCAAAGATTTAGGGTTTTGTATGGTTTTAGGAAAGTGCAAAGAAGGTGAAGATGAAAGTGGAAGAAGAAAGAGATCAAGAAATCATCAAGAAGTTACTATATGTAGTAAAGGGTCATCAAAAGATCCATCACTTCAACTTGATCTCCTCCCCTTTCCTAGGAATACTTCTTCACAAGTTGGCTTCCCTTGGCTCTCTCAAAATTGTGAGTATATTTTCTTCGTCTTGTTTGAACTGTTGAAGATGTAATTAAGTAAATAAATATGTGATCTCTTTAACGATATACGTTTTCTATGATGATTTTTCTTTCTTCTTGTTCTTATTTTTTCTATGAGGGTTGGGGCTTATTTGTTTTTGTATCTAAAGGTCATCCAAAGCATCAATCTTACAAACTTTTTTTGTTTTGTTGATAAATCTTATTTTTCCATGGATTTAATTTTTTAATGCTAATAGTGTAATGAAATTTTTGTATCATCAGTGTAATTTAACATATAATAACATGTAGGTCACTTACTATAATCGTTGGCAATTAATATTTTAAATGACTTGTATAGATATTTCTTATATCGTCGATGCGTTGAACTTAAAACTCTTTTACGTTAGAGGGTTTAGAAAAATTTTGTGCTAGTGTGATACATCCCTTTTTGAATATATCAAACATATAATTTTAATTTCTTACATTCTCTATAAAGTTTTGTCGAATCGAGATCTCAAGTTGAAATTTCGAATACTTGCCATGTTTTTGGACTTGGTGAAAGAAAAAGATTGATAGTCGTGTAGAACCAATAATAACGACAAACTCAGTGAGATCCCACAAGTGAGGTTATTTGAGGAGAGCACGGTATAAGTACACAGACTTTATCTTTACCTTGTGTAAGATAAAGCAGTTGTTTCCGAAAGAGGCGTGTGGAATACTTTCTTGAATGATTGATTGTTTGACTCAATTTTGGATATACAACAAGCATGTTAATTATGTATATCTATTATTTATAGAGCATGCTTCGAAAAGGATGTAATTAATTTGATTAATTCTTTGAAACAGATATCTTTATTTTTTTATTTATTGTAATAACTTTCCATATTTCGAATTATTCAACAGTAGCTACTGAACCGGCCGGTTTAACCAATGGACCGGGAGGAAAAGCGTTGGAGGCCGAGGAAGGGGCGGCGCTTTCATCTCCGAACAGTGAAACATCTAGTTTTCAGATGAACTTTCCGATATATAGAAACGGAAAGTTAATAAATATGAAGAGAGATCAATGTGACGGAGATCATAAGTGGGGTAATATTAATCATTATTCGTCTTCCAGAGCAAGTGATGAAGATGATGCATCAGCAAGAAAAAAACTTAGACTAACAAAAGAACAGTCAGCTTTTCTTGAAGAAAGTTTCAAAGAACATAACACTCTCAATCCTGTAAGTCAAACTTCATAATCATTACTAATTCTTTTTCATGCTATATCTTTCAAAGTTGTTGGATTATTATTTTCATCATTCACTCTTTGACTTTTAAAAGACTTTAAGTTTTATGCATTGTCGGCGTAAAGAATTGTTTACATTATAGGTTATTCAAATCTTGAAAATAAGATATGTTTATTCATTATATATATTGACAATGTGTATTACTGTCTTTTACTCCTAAAATACTGGTGTTGTAACCTCGAATGAACTGATTGTGTAAAAGAATTTTTTGCACTATATATGCATGTGTTAAGAAATTTACTAAATATATACATATAGTAGTAAATTACGATCTCAGTAGCATAAGCAGATTTTGAGTTTTGTGGCAAGAGAGGGGCCGTCATATAGGAGAGTAAAACCTTTTTACGATGTTAGTGTATATAAGTTAAATCCTGAAAATCATGATGTTAATGTAAAAGGTAATACTAATACCTATATATGTTATCGTAGGTGTAATTTGATGTAGTTATAATTTCTTAAATTTATTTTAATTTTGTGGTATTGTTCTTCATATTAGGTGTTATTTGATGTTGTTATTTCTTAAATTTTACTTATAATTCTGTGGTATTATTCTTGATGATGTTCTGAAATATGAAATATTATAATTGCAGAAACAGAAGCTTGCTTTAGCAAAGCAGTTAAATCTTCGTCCAAGACAAGTGGAAGTGTGGTTCCAAAACAGAAGAGCAAGGTAAGAATTATATTAATTATATATAGTCTCAAACTCATTAAATTATGATCAAGTGACTAGACAAATTTTAAAAATATGATTTGGTAGTGTATGGTAGTAGTAAAGATTGATCTTTGGACCATTCATTATTTGAAAACTTTTAAGTTATATATATATATATATTGTCGATTCAAAATAAGTACTGATTTATATAACTAGATAAGTTTGAAAAGCATTATAATAACTTCATCCGTTCCAGTTTATATGATATATTTTTTAATTTTGTATCATAAAAAATGTTATATTTCTTGTCCTTTATAAATGATTTATAGCTATACAAATGTTTAAGTCATGACTCATGACCTGTCTAGAATGCCCATATAGACGACCTTATTTACACCGTGAAGAAAGGCCGAGGGCAAAGGGTCGAGCTGTTAGCTATAATCAAACCATCAATCACAGTAATGTAAGCATGAGACTTTTGATAGTACCAGTGAACCAAACGATTGTTTTAGACCATAAATTTTTTTTAAAAAAAATTCTTTTATAAGCTTCAAGCTTAGTCAAACAAGACAACATAAATTGAGACATAGAGAATAACTAATAACAAGAAATGATCGATAAGTACTACTGACCTATTATTACTGATAGTATAGAAATTCTTTTACTGTCTATGTATTCAATTCAATTTTATAAAATCATTATTTTGAAAATGCATGGCAGGACAAAATTGAAGCAGACAGAGGTAGATTGTGAGTATTTAAAGAAATGTTGTGAGACATTGACAGAAGAAAATAAAAGGCTACACAAAGAGCTTCAAGAATTAAGAGCTTTAAAATCTTCACAACCTTTTTACATGCAACTTCCTGCCACCACTCTCACTATGTGTCCCTCATGTGAGCGCGTCGCCACCACTTCCGCCGCCGCCGCCACCACCACCACCACCGTGACACCCGCTGCTGCCGCCTCGGACACAGCGGGGCTTCATAATCATAAGTTGATCACCGTAATGACAAAATGATTAGTGTGTATATAATTAGGGTTTTGACATAATTGTTTTGGTTGTTTTATGGTGAATTTAGAATTAGCTAGGTAACAAGTTGTGGGAAGAATTTAGAGGTTTTAATTAAGAGAAAAAAATTATGTATTGCTTGAAATTTTGATGTTTTTTAATTAGAAGAAAGAAATTAAATAAGTTATGTTTCCTTAATTTTATTTGGTGAATAATCCATAGCTTTGGGTGTGTAAGACATATTCTTTAGACATATTATTTACTTTTGATTTGCCATATGTGGTTCGTGCTATTACTTAAAAGACACATTATACAACAAAAAATATTTATTCAAATGATATGATGAAAAAAAAAAAATGTACTCATCATCTTGATTTGAATCTCAATAGGTGCGATATGAAGAGTTATCTATTGTTACAGGTAAATTTAATTTAATAGTAGTATAGAAATTTTATATAGCGTCAGTTTGCAAAACTTAAATGAGAATTTAAGTTATATACACTATATAGGAGGGAACTCAAGTCACGAGGCATATACTGCTATGAAATTTTTATCTTTCATTTTTAAATTGTGTAATTTTTCGCTAAAAAGGGTTTAGATGAGCCCCCTCGACCCTATCTAGCTCCGTCCCTGGTCTGACGTACTTACAACACTCAGAGATTGCTTAACGACTAACACTTTAAAACGGTAGATATGTATGTAGTTTGAAAAGTAATCAATTAGATTGAAATAACTGGTTCATTTTCTGTGAAAATAAGTTAGATTTTTAAATAAAATTCTTGTTGGAAACTATAGTCATGAAGGGAAATAAATGCTATAGCAAAACATATATATAGAGATGAGAAAAAAACAGCAGAGTTTTACCACTCTAAGCCATTAATGATAAATTAAGAGTACAGTACGTATAACAACTTACAGTGGGTATTTATTATTAGTACTTCACAAGATATTGCTTTCCAACATAAATGTGACATCAACCTTATGACATTGTTTGAAATGATCATGGAAATGTGGACACTTATTAATTACATCCACCAAAGACAAAAGGAAACAATCATACATAGTAGGAGCATGCATGTTGTGTATATATGTAAAAGTATTTAGGTGGAATATGGTACGAAAAGAGAGGGGTCGTGATGATATTACCTACGTTTGTATCTCTCCTCGTGAAGTAGACTGGTGGAGTAGATTCTGCATCTAGTTAAGCCTTTGACTAAGGAACGGGAGAATTCTCACTATCGTTGATAGGTCAGTTGGGAGTTTGTTGGCTAGATCGTGCAATCAAGGGAAAATGTCTTCGCTTGTTTTTTTTCAAAATGAAAAAGTAAATTAGCTTGGTTAGCTAGCTTAGGTTGCTAAGCAAGCCGGGAACTATGTTAGGATCGATTACTTCTTAAATTTGTAAGTAAATTTTATTTAGATATTTAAATTATAGTTTGTTTCAATTAAGCACCTAAATACATGCTAAAATTGTTCTTACGAAACACTTTTATCATATTTTTTAAAAAATTTGTACGCTTGTTCTCAAGCGCTCATTACATAAAGATAAACTAATCACATAAAATATGCTTTCTCCTTTAAATGTATACATTAACCTCAATTGGAATGTGCCTAAGATTTTTTTGACTTACTAATAGTTATAATTAATTGTAGAAATCAAAATACAGTAACTTTATAAATAATTGAGAAAAGACATCAAAACATCCCTAAACTTGTTTGCCCAACTCACTGTAGTACTTTAACTTTACGGTCATTTAAATACCTCCCTAACCAACTTTCAATTGAATTAAATATCACCTCTAATGCTGACGTGACATAAAAAAGAAAAAAAAAACGCGTATTTTTTTTAAGCAAAAAATGAAGGTCCCACTATATATAAAAAAGAAAAATATTCTCCTATCTCACTCCCTTTCTTCTTCCAATCCCCCCACCCCCTTTCTTTTTTCAATCCCCGTGTAACACCCCGTACTTTCCCAACCCTACTTGATGACATTGAATAATGTTTACTTAAGTGTCGAGAGTTAGAAGTATGTATTTGGAAATGTTAAAGATGAGAAAAATTAAAACTTTGGCCTTGTACATGTGACGAGCCTTTCATAGGAAGTGTTTAGTGGTTTCGTGGAGCATTTGTGTAATACTCCGTACACATTATAACCTCATTTGGTGAATTGGAGTCATGCTTACTTGATGATTAAGGCCACTAAGTAAGTATTTTATAGTGTTTTGATAAGGTATTGGACGATACGCAAGTGTTGGAAAAATTGCCGAAAAATTCAGCAATACATGGAAACTTGCGCCACTGCCCTGTTTCAGGGGGTGTGGCGCAAGCCCCTGAGATCAGAGAGGGTGCATTTCTTGCGCCACTGGCTTGTTTTGCAGCAGTGGCGCAAGGAACAAATGTTTTACCTTTCCGGAGTTTTGTAACGCAATTCGACGACGCTTCTTGGATGGTTTCTTTTGGTTCTTTGGGGTTATTTGAGCATTGTTAAAGATTCAAACACTTCAATATACTCCTACATACTCCTACATGATCAAGTCATGAAATGTGAACAGTGATCCAAAATGTCCAATGAAACCAAGGGCGACTAGAATGTCTAGTTTTGCGATCGAAAGGACGAATGAGAATCTCGTAAGAGAATATTGTTGTGACCTTATGGAACGATGTAAACATGAGATATAGGGTGAATAATATATGAAAGTGGATGGGTCACATGGATATGTATAATTAGGCCCAAAATTAGGCCCAAAATGAAATAAAAGATTTGGCCCAAATGGGTCATTTGACCCATTCTTCCACTTTGACCTCATTTAATGCCAAGAAATGGCTAAGCTTAACTTGGGGTCTATATAAAGGCCCCAATATCAGATTTTTATTATCCCAAAAGCTCTCATGCCTTGTGATATTTTCCCAATTATTTCTTTAAGCCCCAAAGCTCCAAACCCTAAAGCAAAATATCCTTTGGACTCTTCGGCAAAGATCATCCTATTCCAAGCTTTGGTAAGTGTTTATTTTCATGGATTAACATATTATATGCATGGGAGATTATGTATATTATGCTAGTTGTGTTGGCAAGGTGATGAATAGTGTATTTTTGCTTTGGTAAAAGATGTGTCATCTTGGTAATTTGAACTTGAATTAGGCCTTGTGCCTTTGATGAAAAAGCATGGTATGGACAAAATATGAACATGTATGGTGTTATTTTTGGTATTACACTTGTTCTTGTCTATAAGTGGAAATTGTGGGATTTTGGCCGATATGTGTTATGAGTTGTATTAAGGTCATCTGATGGGTTATTTGTGATGTGTGATGGATAAGAAAGTGTAAAGGAGAAGTGTTGTGGTAAAATGTATCAATTATCATGTATTGGTCAATGTTGGGAATATTATGGAATTTTTGAAATAATAGTATGATCAATGGTTTTGTCAAGGGAAAATGACATATTTAAGGACAAATATGTGACTCATTGGTGTTACATGCATTTGAAGAGTAGTTGGTGGTTAATGTGCATTCCGTATTGTATTTGTGTTGTAGAGTGACACATAAAGAAAAAGTGGGACTATTGTATACACATCTACGATTGTGTATTCGTATTAAGAATACAAGGTATGTAAGGTTACTTTTATATCCTTCTGCAACATATGATGTTCACACTGTCATAGCACTCACTTGATTCCGAAATACTTTAAGGTATTTCATATTCGATGGTTGGCTAGAGTTACTCATATGTTCCTTATTCATTGGTCCATGGTGAATCGTATAACTCATGTTTTCATTGGTTGACTCACGTTCATTGGCTAATATGTTAAAAGTTCCAAATGGTCTAAGGTATGGCATAGCAGGGTGGTGAATAGTTAGTATCCACATGTATCGTATTTAGTGCTCATTATGTTAAGGTTCCAAAAGTGTACTATACCAAGGGGGTTCTATAGTATTCCAACTAGGGTTGATATATTGATAGTCATATGTGTTTTACTCGTATGAATCACTTAGTTCTTATTTATGGGCGGAAGTTCTTAAGTTGTCATATGTTGTAGATCCTAAGAGAATTATCCCAATAAGAGCAATGAGGTAAAGAGAGCTTGTTTAGTTGCATATCATTGTTCCAATCATGTTATGAGTCCTATGGTATGATGATTATCCTTGTGCCCATTGTAATAAGAGAGGTGATGTGCAAGTTAGTATAAGTATACTTCATAAGTGAAATTGTCAATCTCATGAGATAAAGGGGTGAAGTTAGATGTGCATGTAAGTACGTGTTTGGCTACGGTGTTAATCTCATAAAGTACAAGAGTAAGGTAAAGTATATGGGTGCGTTCCAATTAGTGTCATGATCCAAAGTTCCAATAGAGTTCTACACATGTCTCATATTCATTAGTAATATTCCAAAAAGTCCAATGAGGTTATGTTCCAAGGTATCAATACTGGTTATATTCATATATTGTGTTCATTGATCATTGTCCAATGGTTCCAACAGTGTTATGTTTCCATGAAGGTTATGTGTCCAAGAATGCTTATTTCCATGTTTCTCACTCATTGATTATTGATCTAAAGCTTTAAATAAAGTTGTGACTATCACTATCCCAACCTCTCACAAGTGAATGATTCAATCTCTCATAAGTAAATGTACCAATCTCTCAAAAGTAATGAAAGAGGTAATGTGCATGTTAATGTAGCTATCTCTTACAAGAGTAAAGATATGAAGTAAGGTATATGTGTTTCAAGTTCCAAGAGTGTTTCTATCATCAAAGTACCACTCATAGTATGAAAGAAAGAGAAGGGAAGTAATGAATAATGAAAGTAACGGAAGCAATGTTATGATATATTAATCCTACCCATGGTGTAGATGTATGTTATTGACCCACCATAGAGTGGATGTATGTTAACCTACCCATAGAGTAGATGTATGTTATTGCCCACCATAGAGTGGATGTATGGTATTGCCCACCAAAGAGTGGATGTATGTTATTGCCCACCACAGAGTGGATGTATGTCATTGCCCACCACAGAGTGGATGTATGTCATTGCCCACCATAGAGTGGATGTATGTTAACCCACCACAGAGTGGATGTATGTCATTGCCCACCATAGAGTGGATGTATGTTAACCCACCATAGAGTGGATGTATGTCATAGCCCACCATAGAGTGGATGTATGTTAACCCACCATAGAGTGGATGTACGTTGAATAACTAGCGACTTTTGAGCAATGTAAAGGTAAAGTAAAATAAAGGCAAGGGAAAGAAAGAACGTAATGTACATGGTATCCCACCTATAGAAAGAGAGTTTATTCACATTTGTTATTTCTCTTATGTTGATTCCATGATTATTTTTATTATGTATGTATCATTGGAGATGATAATAATGAAGGAAAGGTACATGATTCCACTCATTGAGTTTCTCTTATAATGATTTCCATTGAAGTTCTTATGCACTGACTCAGTTTTTCTTATGGCCTTACATACTCAGTACATTCTTCGTACTGACCCCTTTTGGGGACTTACCTTACATGTTGCAGGGGCAGGCACTAGTAGGCCTCCACAGTAAATTGTCAGTGTTGCAGATCTTTGGTGAGCTCCAGTTAGTTCGGGGCTTCTCCGAGTCACTATTGTACATGGGTTTTGCTTTTGTATACGCTGTATAAAGCGGGGACTTGTCCCGACTTGTAGTTCATTTTGGTCAATGCATTTGTTAGAGGCTTTTGTAGACGGATGTGGGCGTATCAGTGTAAAAGACATATGTTGTTTTGACTAGATGGCCTCAACGGACAAGTTCCATATGTATGTATAAATATGTCCCATGTTTTCCTTTATGCGTCTTCCATGTTCTTAAGCAATGATGGTTATGATTATGATATACATATGATTGAACATAGGCAAAGGTTGGTTCTCTCGGGCCTTATCAGCTACGGGTGCCAATCATGTCTCGATGAGATTCGGGGCGTGACACCCCGCACCCCCTTTGTTCTTCTGTAAACATTTACAACAATGGCTTTGGCTATTAATCAAATAGTTGAGGTGTGGTTTGCCATGGAATGTCACTGTAGCATATTCCCCTTTCACTTTTCAAAAAACACAGGGAAGGTAGCAAATTGGCGCTACGGCTTGATGCCAATGATAATGACATTAGTAAAAAAATGGATTTGATGCGTTTTAAGAGAAATGTTTTAAAGGATTTAAAAGAGAGAGAGAGAGAGAGAGAAAGAGAGAGAGAGAGAGAGAGAGAGAGAGAGAGAAAGAGAGAGAGAAATCAATAGGAAATTTAATGGAGGATTCATATTGTTGCAATTTTACATCCATGAATAGAGAGGGAGAAAAGACATCAAATCACCCATAAATTTGTCCTCTCAACTTACTTTAGCTCTTTAACTAAATTTTCATTTATTTACCCCCCCTTAACAACTTTATAGTGAATTAATTTAACCCCAAAGGCTGGCGTGACATAAAAAAAAGGGAAAACGTGTAAGTCTTGTTTTTCTTTAAAAAGGGTCCACCAATATATATTTATAAATATATATAAAGAAAAAATAAAAAAATCCCCCCTTGCCCCTCCCCTCCCTTTGCTAACCCTTGCCCCATTTCTCCTCCTCCAAACCCCCAACCCCCGCCATTAACACACCCCCAACCTTAGCCATTAACACGCCATTAACAATAATTATACTTCCGCTCTCGTCAATTTCACAATTTCCACCACCGCCACTGGTATAAATTTCAAAATATTTCAACACCAACAACAATTTTATCTCCACCTCCGTCAATTCCACAATAATGAGGTGGAGCACACTGGTGTAAATTTGAAGAGGGTCATTTCTGTATAATGTGTTTATCCGTCTTTGATTTTGGATTTCAATGTCCAAGATTCATGTTGGTCTATGAAGTTTCGGTTTGCAATGTTTTGCTACTTCTAGCCGAGCTTTATAGTTATTCAAAGTTTCTGATTTGATTATCTTTGTGGGTTTGAAAAATTGAAATGAAATTGAAATTTGATGGGAGTCGTTAGCGGTGGCCGAAAAATGGATGTTTTAAGGGTGTCGATGGAGGAAGTGGGCTAGTGGTGTGTGTGGATGGTGAAATCGGTTGGTGTGTTAATGGTGATAGTGATGACGTTAATGGTGTGTGGATGTGTTAATGGTGGCAATGATATACATGGGGGAGGGGAGTTTTGAAGAAGAAAGTGAGTATTTTTTTAAATTTATATATATATATATGTTAGTGGCATCATTTTTTAAAAATAATTTTTTACGTGGCAATGATGTGGGGCATGTGTAATGCAACCCCCTCTGTGAGAGTGGTATTATATTCTTGGGGTGGTATTTAATTCATTTTAAAGTTGTTAAGGAGGGTAAGTAAATGTAAGCTTAGTTAAAGGGTTAAAGTAAGTTGAGAGGACAAATTTAGGGGTGTTTTGATCTCTTTTCTCATAAAGAGGAGGTAAACTTGCTTATAGAAATGCAAAAGAGATTGGTAAAATATTTTTTGAATAAATAGACTGAAAACAAAGATATAATTAGCGAAAATTTAACTCATTCTAGGTCTAAGAAAGCACTAATGGAAGTTCAAAGAAGTTAAAAAAAAAAAAAAAAGGTTGAATGGAGGTTGAAGAAGGTGGAAGAGGGGTGGCGTTGCGGATTTGTTGAAGAAAAAAGAGGGGTGGGGGTGGGGGTGGGGGGGGTTTGAAGAAGAAAATGGTTAGAGTAGTTTTTTTTTATATATAATATATATTAATGGGACCATATGATGTGGTTATGACGTGGTGCTGATGTGGCAATGATATGACACGTGTGATATACACCTCCCATTGTGAAAGTGGTATTATATTCTTGGGGTGATATATAATTCACTTTAAAGTTATTAAGAGGAGTGTTTAAATGACCGTAAAGTTAAAGGGTTAAAGTAAGTTGGGCAGATAAATTTAGGGGTGTTTTGATGTCTTTTTTCTAAATAATTTGATTTTATAAACATTTTTTACAATGACTATAAGATGGAAGATTCTGTACAAAAATAATATAATATTCTTCAAGCTCAAAAGGAAGTTTAATTTCCACAAGACGAACAAGATGGTCGGTTCAGTCCAAACCCCATTAATAAAAGGGCTGACTTTAGTAAAAAGGCTTTTGTGATAAAATCTCAAAGAAATGGGCCTGACCAGAGCTTCATAAAAATGTGTATAAATAACGTAAATTCCGACAGTTTGGAGCTTAGTTATAGAAAATTTTGACATTTTACATAATTACTGAAAATCCTGAGTTTGGGTCTCGAGATAAATAATTAGCTTCCGATACATCCAACAAAGATATATAATTAGCTTTCGATATATTTTTTCCGATTTTGGGTCTGTCGAGATACATAATACATCCAACGAAGATACATTTTTTCCTTTGTAAAGATACATAATTAGCTTCTAATATATTTTTTCCGATTTTGGGTCTGTCGAGATACATAATTAGCTCCCGATAAATCCAACGAAGATACATAATTAGTTGAAATTTTTGTAATTACTTTATAAGGGTGGAGATTTATGTTAATACGGTAAGTTAAGATGTATATTTATGTTATTTTTCCTAAAAATGTTGCAGCGGCTGGATTAATTATCTTCAGCATGGTGTGGTGAGATCCAACATATATACCAATGAACACTTTTGGTGGCCCATTGTGTTTTGCGTGTATATCATCAAATATTGGGCTGATATACGCGAATCGCACTTTTCTTAGCCCTCATTTGAATTTTATCCCTATTTTTTAAAAATTGTGCAAAAATAGATTTTAAAAATATTATCTTTCCAGATAATGTTAAACTCACGTGCTCATATATTTCTCGATAAAACATCATATTATTACTATCTAACGTTTGTTATACTTACAAAATTAAAGTCTGCAGTCTAATTTTTTCTCATAAAATAATCAATTTAGTAGTTGCTTTGGATGTGTGTAATGCATGTACTATTAAATTGTGTATAAGTGATACCATTTTTGATAACCAGGTAGACGATAAGCTATTCATGTATAAAAACCATATAACAAATACATAACTCTAATCAACAACCATACGACCCTAACAATTGAGAGCTAACTTTTGCATAATATGTAAACTTTTCAACATAGTCTAGTGGAAAGTGTGGAAAAAAAAAAAAAAACTCAAGTAGGATCCAAGAAAGAATCCAAATACTTAAATTAGAAGCTCCAAATGCTTTTGAATCACAATTATTCAGTGTTTTGCTCCCACATCTATAGTGCCAACCGTCACTAAGACGTTACAATTATTATAGTCCTACTACTGTACTACAACATCAACAATTCTATCACTGCACCATAATCCATATTGTTAGTGTTAAAAAAAAGTTGATAGTGATATTATTTAGTTGAATCAGCTTGGATTATGCAAAGTGTTGATGTTACTTATTTTTGAAATACATTGTAGTTTGTTTTTCTACAATAAGAAGGAATAATAGTAGGTAATAACTAGGTATAATCACGAGAAAATTTCATTCATCATCACTTAGCTTTGCATCTATTACATAAAAGTCACTTTCTTTTTTTCATTACACCAAAGTCAGTTTACTTTACTCCGGCCATCACAACGGCCGGATTTTATAATAATCTCACCTAGAAAATGATGTGGCAACCTTAATTAATACGTTTGCTTGATTAAATGAAGTTAATATACTAAACTAACATTATATACATAATTTAAATAACTATTTAATTTTATACAATACATTAATATTTGTAAATATAACAAATATATGTATAATTTTTTATGAAAATTTTAATTATCTTTAATAGGCTAATTAACTTTACACCTTAAGCTCATTTTTTAAAAGAAAGTCATGAATCCAAACTTATTATTCAAAAAAAAATAACTATGAGATTTACCTATATATATATATTTTTTACTTTTTTATTAACTTTATTTACTTGATTAAATTAAGCTTATACATAATTTTAAGACATTTTATTTAGAATTCAAGAAAATTATAGCCACTATAGTAATAGGTTAATAACAGATTATAAGTTAAAAAATGATGAAATACCTTTTTATACTTGTAGGGAAAAAATAAGAGAGGAAAACACTATTATTTTCTTAAAAATAAAAAATTTCGAACCAAACCGATATTAGCCAAATTGATGGATATGAATTATATTTGATTTTAATAGTTAAAAATCGACTAAATTGATTTGATTTTAGTTTTAACCAAGAAAGGACCTAAACCGAACTATGAACACTCCTAATAAAAGTTATTGCATGCGAGTTTTAATATTAATTAATTTAAATAATTATATAATTATAATGCATTTGCTAAATTAGCAAACTTAATCATTGTTGCTAAATATTTTACTTGTTTTTATAATCTCTTTTCGTATATTGAACTATTAAATACCTGATAATTATCTTTTAGAACATTATTTTTTTCTTGAAAAGAGTTACTTTGTTCTATTCTATTAAATGCATGTAATACGTATATCTTTATAATTCTTTTTTTATAGCAGATTTTTAACCATAATTGTTACTTCATTTATTTATATTTATAGTATTTGTAAACAAAAGGTTAAAAAGAAAAAAAATATGGAGGGATATAAAACAAGACAGGGATGCAGCGTGGTCAAGTTATTGGGTTGGGCACATATAAAATAGGTTAAGATATTCATTTATTATATTTTCTTGAACCAAAATCAAGATCTAATTAAGGTTGCCACATTATTTTTCAGGTGGAATTATTATAAAATCCGGCCAAAGTGATTTTTGTAATGGCCAAAGCAAAGTACAATGACTTTGGTGTAATGAAAGAAAGAAAAATGTTTTTTGTGTATTAGAAGCAAAGTTAAGTGACCACGAATGAAATTTTCTCGTATAATCACCTTGTATCCAAGTTTGGCCATAAGAATTTTTCACCTTTTTTCACTTTATATGAAAATCACATTTGCCCGTGAAAATTTTAAAGGGAAAAATCGAACTCTCACCAACAAAAAAAAAAATAAAAAAAAATCAATTAACTGAACTATTAAGATCACTCATACTTCCTTGCTTTGTTGACGGCTTGACGCATGAATAAAATATTTTACATTGTCATTCATGTCTTCACATAACAATCTCTTCACTATTAACCACTACATCAATAGTACTAACTCGTTTGGTATAGAGATAATTAATTCTGGATTAATTGTAGGACGAGCTTATTCCATGTTTGATTGGAATAAAATACATAGAATAATTTATATCGAAATTAGTTATCCCAAAATAATAATATTCCACCTTGAAGGTGAAATAATTAATCTCGAAATAACTTATTCCCCACCCAAATAACATGTAAACCAAAGGACCCCATTATCAACAACATGCTGAACACGGACATTTTACAACATAGAGCAAGCATATAATTCCATCTCAATAGTGAAAACTCAAAGTCAAAACATCCCATGTGAAGTACAAGAAAAAGAACTGAAGAATAAAATAACTCTAACTATTTTCCTAATTAGATTTTAATTTTTACTTATCGCTTTTGATATATTAAAAAAAAATAAAAGATTTTTTTTTATTTATTCTTAGCATTAATTGCTTATTTTCCAAATTATTTTTAAAATATATTACTCTAAACATCAATTAATAGGGATAGTGTGGTAAAATAATCATATCAATAATTATTTTCTTAATGAGTGTGTCATTTTAAAAAATGACAAATAAAAGCGAAAGCATCAAAAAATTAGAGCCACAGTCAACATCAATTAATTAATTTATTTAAACCACTTTAATGAAAAGGGATTAAAAATTATGTTGTGTCTAAAAAAGCTTGAACGCATACATCTTTGACAAGATACAATATTGTTTAAATAAACTCACGATTTTGGACAAACATTATTATGCGTAACGTGATAAGTACGATACCTTAAATTATACAAAAAAAACCCAATAATATTAGTTATTGAAGAATTTACACTTTTCAAGCCCTCAAAAGACTCGAAAAAATATATTATAGCATGAGAGAACTATAATTAAACAACAAAATTCCCCTTTTCCAAGGGAAAGTTCGACTCTCTTTACTAAGACAACAACGATATACCTAGTGTAATCCCCCAAGTGAAATTTAGAAAGATTGATGTGAATGCAGCCTTAACCCTACCTTGTGAAGGCAGCGCGGCTATAATTTACTCTTTCTTGGATTTTCTTCTTGTGTTTTCTTTGTTCTATTTTCCTCTATAGAGAAATGTAACTTGGAGAACAAAGCCAAAAGAAAAAAGCCAACACATCTTGTTGTATAGGCTTGACTCATTATTCCAATGTACATAGAGTCCTTGTATATGTGTTTGTAAATTCTATGTTGCTCGTGCTCTCCAAAAATGATACTGCACCGGTGTCAGATTATCTAAAAATGAACTACTTTTGGAGGATGAGGAGGATGAGACAAGCACCTGACAACATTTTTGAAGAGTCCGTACAACATTGTGTTTGTTTTACCTATGACATTTTCTCTTGTTTTTGGTGTAGTCTTACCAAAAGTTCAGCATACAACAGCTCATTCCAAGCATCAGGTACACCAGGAAGGCACCAATGGCTACAATCTTGATACCTCCATTGTGATCTCCTCTCCTTGTCCGTCAAATTTGGTTTCCTATATATTGATGGATGACCGTCTTTTCTGTAGTCTGTCATTCTTGTGATATTTAGGTACGAGACTTGAGTTTTCATTCCTTTGAAGACGTTTTCTAGTACCGCCATCTTGGATGGATACGGGGTCAAATATGTGTTGTTCTTTATTGGTTCTGTTTCGCTGTCACATGCCCCGCCAGAATTCCATTGCCCGCCACTGTGGAAGTACGTAAATTTTAATCTAAATGGTGATGAAAACAATGCTAATGCTAGTAATATATAATAAAGACCAAAGAGAAGGCTATCATTGTAGTTTACGATGAATATTAATCAATTAGTCGCGAAGTAATGATAATAATAAACTAGTCGATAGCTTAAACTACACGGTAAAGAGCTAGAGATATAGAGCTATCAACAAGTTAATGTGATTTGGTTTTGAATTTGGCGTTATTACCTGAAATGAGTAGGAGAATAACCTCTGAAGAGAACAAACGTCTTCTTGGGATTTATATGAGCATCGACCCATCTTCCCCATGTTGTTAATGCTCTCCGAAAGGCCAAAAGAACGTTTAGTTCGCTGTACACACGGCTTCCTTCTTGATAATAGTCCTTCCTGAAACATTCAGCATTGTTTAATGTTGAAGTTAATTAAGCATAAAAATACTTGATTATGTACGTCGAAAAACACAAAATAGATTTTACCCTAAGGAAGTCTTCTCGTGAGTCCACCAGTGACCGGTGTTGAAGACTATGATATCCGCGTCTTTATACTTATCAGCTGACTCTCCGATCAAATCAAGTCGAAGTGTTTCCTTCTTCCCTCCGTTTTTATCTGCAGCTTCCCATTGTTGAACCAAGAAAGGAGACACAAAGAACTCCACTCTGCATTTATACTCCTGAAAATTTTACAGAAGAAAAAACAACGTTTAACACACCGAGGATGCATTCTGATACTAGAAATGAATTCGGCTACATCAGATACTTACTTCGAATATAAACGAATAAGACGCTTCAGTCCTGAAATGGTGTCTTCCAAATTCTTCATAAACCTTCTTCTGATCTTTTACAGAGTTTCTAAGAATACAAATAAGGGATTCCCACATGTTTCGGTTGAGAGAATCGCCAACGAAAACGAGACGTTTTCCTCTTAATAATTCCAACATATGAGTGGCATTCAATCTGATAATAAGTTTCAAAAATCAACCATTAGAACAATTAACACTGAATGTTATTACAGCAGCTGATTTATATCAAAGATTATTAGTTCTCAAGAAACAATACCACATATACGGTATGAAGATCTGGATATACATAACATGCAAATTACGAAATTGATGAAAGAGATCAACTTTATTACTCCCTCCGTTTCAATTTGTTTTTCTCACTTCCCTTTTTTGTCCGTTTCAAAAAATGTCTCTTTTTGGCACATTCTACGTATCTTTAGTCTAAGACCACAAGATTCCAAAATCTTCTTTACTTGCTTAAACTCCGTGTCAAGACAAAACCAAACAACAATTCGAAATGGAGGGAGTAAAATGTAAGGGGGTCATAGTTTAGTTACTGACTAAATCAAGTTTTACATTAAACATAAAGTATATAGTAGAACTTATCACTCCATAAGACAATGGAACTCCTTGAGTACATCAAAATTCTAAGTAACACAGGATCTTTGAAGTTTCATGTTTGTAATCCAGTCATCAATTGGAGCTGTTCCGATTTACTTTTTAATTTTTTTTGGCAGGACAACTAAAATTAAACTAACTAAAAAAAAGCAGTACGGTGCACTAAGATCCTGCTATGTTGGGGTTCCGCGTAAGGGCCATTCTGCAAGAGGCTGTTTTCACAGCTAGAACCGTGACCTTCTAGTCACATGGCAGTAACTTTACCAGTTCCGCCAAGGCTTCCCTTCTAAAATTACATTAACTAGAAATGGGCAAAAACAAGAAACTTTAAAGAGTCCATACCTGGGAAGACTACAAGCCTTAGGCTTCCATTTCATCTTCAAGTAACCAGTATCAGGCCTATCATTAAGAAAACAATTGAATTGCTCATCAATAAGAGAACAAGAACCAGGTTTATACAATGGGTAAGCTTCATCTGTCACCCAATTCCCATCAAAGAAATCACAATTCAACAAAGACTTAACCAAATCTTCATCTCTTTTCTTTTCCAAAGAAGTAAAAAATTTCTTCACTTCCTTCTCTACAATTCCCTTTTCTCCATTCCCATTAGCACTTTTTTCCTCAGAAGAGGATTTTGGTACAGAATTTTGCTTCTGATTTTCCTTCAAGATTCCAACTTTACCATCAAAATCTTTACTTTGTGTCTGGTTTACAGCTGCAGCAGACTTAGGACCCTCAATTGAGCTCTCATTTGCATTCAAGATTCCAACTTTATCATCAAAATCTTTCTGAATTGTGCTCTTATTTGCCTTCAAGATTCCAAGTTTATCATCAAAATGTTTACTTTGAGTCTTATTTCCATTTGCTGCAGACTTAGGACCCTCAATTGAGCTCTCATTTACCTTCAAGGTTCCAACTTTATCATCAAAATCTTCACTTCGAGTCTGATTTCCATTTGCTGCAGACTTAATTGAACTCTCATTTACCTTCAAGATTCCAACTTTATCCTCAAAATCTCTACTTTGACCCTCATTCTTCACAACTGATGATTCTTGCTTACTCAACACAGAAGAATTTGATGGCTTTTCCAACTCTTTATCCAAATGGGGTTGCTCAAATTTGTTGTTTTTTGAAGTTCTTGGAACAACAGCATCACCATCACTGACATCCTGAACTTGATGTGATGCTTTTGTGAAAAAGTTAGAGAAAACAGAAGAAAACTGAGATCTATAAGAACCACCATTAACTTCTTCCTCTTTACTTAATGAAAAAATGTTAGTGAACCATGGTGAAGAAGGATTAGGTGAAGGACTAAAGGCCAAGAAAGTAGTAACAACAATGAAAACAAACACAAAACCATATGCACATGCAACAGTTCTTTTAGTCTTCACAATTGACATGTGAACTTTCAAGTCTGTATACAGTGTTCCACCATTGATAGGTGCATATTTTGCTGTTTCTGCCATTGTTTTTCTACTAAAGCTTTGTTCAAGAAACAATTTTTTTAAGTATATGAATCAAAATGGAAATTAATTTTGTCTAGTGATATGAAAGAAGCAAGAAAATAATCATAATGGCAAAAGAGAATTTTGTGATTTTGGCAATATTGGTGTGTGATATATAGACTCTTTAATGTGAGTGAAGAGAGAGTTATAACACCAGTGTGTAACTGAAAAACACATATAAATTTAAACTAAAGTTTGAAATTATTATCTTAAATTACTAATACTTATCTAAATTTAACAAAATAGCTATAATCAGGGGGGGTGATAGAAAAAAAAAAATACTATGATCTTAGTTACGAGGATTTGAGAAGGATAGAATGTACATATTCTGCTCTAATAGAGAAGCTATTTTCGATAAATCTCGACAAAAAAATGAAGTCCAAAGCAAAAAAGAAGTAAAGATGTATGATAAGAGGGAGTTGCTCGGAATGTAAGCATCCCTCACTTTCAATTTTGAGGTTGTGAGTTCAATAAAAATAATATTACAGTTGAAGTACGCGACTTAACCCCTCACTTTCAATCTTGAGATAGTGAGTTCAACAAAAATAATATTACAATCGAAGGACACTAATTGACATGTAAACGGACAGTAGGACAATAAACTTTTGTTTATTAACCTTTTGCCCTAATTCGTATTCTGCTTTTCAACTACTGGGTAATTCGGATTTGAGTTATCAAAGTAAAATAGATTCTAATCGGAGTCAATTGTTTTTCTTTTAATAGACCTGATTCAGTACTAATTCGAATTAGTTAAACTTAAAGGGGGTAATTTTTAGGGGAAAATACATACATGTCCTATAGGAGTAAACTATTTACAACTAAATATCCCCTTACATAAAATGCCCCCAAACTAATTACATAAAATGCCCCCTTCCCTTGTACCTGTAGTTATTTATCTTCATTTTAATTATTTTCCTTTTTATTTCTCTATTTCTCTACTTCTTCTTCTTTTTTTCTGTTTTTTTCTCTTTTTTTTTCTTTTTTTTTTCTTTTTATGGTTCTTCGTTCATTTTTTTTCGTAAAATTATTTTATTCTTTATATCCTTTTTACACCATAATTCAATCCACACTAATTTTTTATTTTCCCTTTTTTTCTCGTTTATTTCTTTATTCATTTATTTTTTTCTCTACTTCTTTTTTCTGCTTTTTTTCATTATTGGTTCCTTTTATTTTTGCGTTTTTTATTTTTTATTTAGTTTTTATTTTTCAATTTATTTATTTCTTGTTCCTTTTCTTTTCTTTTTTCCTTTTTTAGTTTATTTCTTTATTCTTTAATTTTTTTTCTTTACTTCTTCTTTTTTCCTGCTTTTATTTTTCTCCTTTTTTTCTTTTCTTTTTTATCTTTTTGTTTTTTATTTTCTCTTTATTTTTCAAATTCTTTAGTTCTTGTTCCTTTTTTAAAAAAAAATTATTTCTTTATTTTTTATTTCTCCTTTTTTCATTCATTTTTTTCTCAAATCATAATATTCTTTATTTTTTCACCACAAACTAATTTCATATTTTCGGTCCTTTTTTATTTTTGTTTTTTTATTTATTTCTTTTCTTTTGTAATTTTATTTGATTCTCTTTTCTTTTTTATTTCTATTTTTTCATTTGTTTCAGTCTGTAATGCTATCATCACAATATATCTATATACTATCACGATATCACTGATATCTGTTTCAATCTTTCAATCAGACTTCCATGATATCATGACAGTATATATATATATTGACATGATATTATTAGATTTGCTTCAGTCTGTAATAATACTATCACATTATATCTATATATTATCTTGATATCATTGATATATGTTTCATCATTCAGTGAGACCTCAATGATACCATCACAGTATATATATATATATTGTCATGGTATCATTGATGTCTACTTCAATCCTTCAATCAGATCGTTGTGATACCATCACAGTATACATACACTGACATGGTATCACTGAGTTTTCTTCAGTCCGTAATGATACCATCACAGTATATCTATATACCTTCATGGTATTATTAATGTAGACTTCATCATTTTGTGAGACCTCTATGATACCATCACAATATATTTATATAATGTCGTGGTATCATTGATGTCTTCTTTAATCCTTCAGTCATACCTCCATGATACCATCACAGTATATACATACAATAATATATAGATTTTTTCATAATTAATTTCTACATTACTAATATTTACATAACTTTAATCAGCTACCGAACAATTCTTAACTATATAAATATTAATCATCGAATTTAAAATTTTAAATTAGAGTATCCGGTTAACATGAGTCACGTAAAATAAAATTATTTTTATTTCAAACAAACTTGGTGTTGGGCAAAGTGAAAACTGAAAAAACATCGGGAAAGTAAAAGTTTTTTTTTTTTTGGGTAGAAGGGAAAGTAAAAGTTGGAAACTAATATGTTAATGTTGTGTTTACACTTTGAGTAAAATGCCACTCATTTGGAGATTAATTGCAGGAATGCCACTGCCGGCGCCGCCGGCAACCATTAGAGAAAATTTCCGAGACAACACCAAATCACTAACAATAAATAAATCCAAAAAAAATAAGTTTTATTGAAATCAGATCATCGACCAAAGGTTGTGATGCAATGATAAATACTCCTTCATTTTTAATCAGAAATTTTAAATTCGAGTTTTGAGTATAGAATCATTTAGATAGAGAGCTTTACCCCTATAATTGGACTTGTCGGAATAAACCCAGACTAATCGAGTTTCAATATGGATATAGATAACGAATGACAAAAAAAATAGAAATCAAATCTGGTGAAGGGCCAGCAATGAATGTCCATGTGTGATGTGTCTCAGTGACACGAACTTTAAATGCCACAAATAATTTTTTGAGTGGACAGAATGTTTGGTGCAAATTGTATAAGTATTATTTTGGCATATTTGTCGGTGACAAAAATATGATACCATTTTTTAGTTTTTCACTCGGTGTTCGGTATTTATATTGGAGTCCGATTAAATTCAGATTCACGCTGAAAAATCTCATAATGGAGGTTAAAACGCTTTCTAACAAAGGTGACTTTATACCCAGGGGGACTCGAACCCAAAATCTCTGGTTGTTAACATATATGAAAAATACTTGATTTTTATCGAGATTCACGATTTGGAGTTTATAAAAATTCTTTTAGATTCGTTCTTTTATTTTTAAAGACAGATGATCAGAATTTTATATGAGTTCGAATCCTATTGAAAGGTTTATTAGTAGAGAGAGAAATTGTTGAAGAAATAACAAAATTTTTCTTCTTTTCTTTTAGGTGATCGAAAGATGTTTCAATTTATTCTATTTCATTAGATTTGAGATGTGATATTGTTCAGAAGGTCAGATATAGACAATTCTAATAAGATTTTGTTCTTATACAAAAAATTATTTTATTTCATCTATTACATGCTTGGAACATGATGCAATTGCACTATGATTTTGAATCAAAAGAAACATTTTAAAAAATGAAATGTCTATTTAGTCTATCAATAATCGAGTCAGATCTCATGTATTATAAGGGATTTATCTTTTTTATAGTAATTTTAAATTAATCTACAATAATTATTATTTTAGTAATAATTTTCTTAATTATATAAAATTTGAATGAAAGCTACTGAATTTACGTATCATATATTACTCTGGAGATTCAACTTAGACTCTTGAACCTACCATTCATGTCAAATCAACAATGCAAGACTGTCTATTGTGTTAAATTTTAAGTATCACTAATCATAATTAATTCATTAATTGGTATTGTACCAACATCATATCAAATCAATTAATCCCTTCCTTATAAATGAACATTATGTCAAATTAAATCCTTTTCTTATCTTATAAATATGCCTATGCACATCTATAACAATATGGGATTGTGAATATGACATAATAAATTAGCAGTTAATAAAACAATTTTCTTTGAGAAGAAATTACACGTAAAATTTTGATTTAGCACTCAATATTAATTAAAATCACATGATCAGAAGATATGCATATATAAGGGGAAAAAATGATTTTGAAATACCCCACCATTATATAATTGATAACAATGACAAAAGAAAGATCAAAGAGCCAGCTGATTTTATTCAAGTCTTCGATCATTTAATTTAATCCAACTAAATTTCCTCCACCGACTAATTAACAAAATTCAATCCAATTTCTAGAAAACAATTAGAAAAGAAAATGACTCAAAAAGAAATTCAGATCTGTCATATTTTCTCCCTAAGTTAAAAAGAGACTACAATAATAATAATAACATGTCAAGTATAACTCTATAAAATAAAATCTAAAAATAATAGAGCGTATAAAAATGTTAACTCCATCTCAAAAGTATAAAAAGATCATTTTGGATAGATTATCAGTAAAAGCCCAAAAAAGACAGACACATGCATCGCCTTTTAGAGGTGTCACCCTAGTATGGACTGGACTATCAATGCATAAAATGAAATCTGAAAAGAATAGAGTGCGTAAAGATTTACTCTACTTCAAAAGTATAAAGAGAGAGACGTTTCTGATAAATCACCGTAAAAAAACAAAAAAGACATACGCATGCATGGCCTTTTAGAGGTGTCAACCTAGGCATGGACTGAACTACCAATACCATGTGAGTCACCTTTCACGTTTATCTTCGTACTAGTGGGTAGGGCACTGAGAATAATACATTGAGGTAATGGATATAATGATGCAACGACAAAGTTAGAAATTTCGATAACATACAATATAAATTTTTTCTATGAAAATATTTAATTGATCACTTTTTGTTCTTCGACATACGTAACTGAAGAATTTAATTAAATTAACACACAATTTACAGGATTGTTGAATTCGTTTCACTAATCTAATAGTGCAACTTGCAATCACATGTTAATGAAACATGAAATACATCAAAATAGTCATCATTTATAATCATGTACCTGTTACTGAAGTTTGTTCTCGATTTCAGGGAAGAATCTTCTAAGAGTCTTTCCGCAAGGAGAAGACTGTCAAGTTTTTTCAGTAAAAATAGTATCGAGAGATTTTTCCAAAAACTCTTTTTTATCTCTTAAGCGATACATCAGTTTAGGAGAAGATTCCTACCATTGTGTCTCCTTCTTTTTTTAATTTAAATATACAACTTAATTATATATTATTTATTTATCAATATAGATCCGAGTTGATCCACTTGGATGACTTGATGCAATTTCCTTCGGTAACTATACCCTTACAATCCATCCATGCTTAAAAGAGTGAGTTGTAGTAGTGATAGTATTTACAGGGGGTGAAAAGAGGTTCGTACCTTCTTCCTTCCGAAAAATTACATTATATACATAAATTAGATTGAATCTCTTGGTGAAAATTCAGCTTCGACAACTGTCAAAAATTACATTATTTTAATCTCTTTAATTTCTGTTCTAATTGAAGGTGCACGAGGAAAGACAGGAAAGTGTGAACACCAAAATATAGCTTGCAATTGAAGTAAAAAAAGAAATGATAAATAAGTTCATATGGCTTGCCATTAGGACAAGTTCCTTTCCTTCTCCATCTTGTGTTGTTACACTTCCTTTACCTGTTTTTTCTATCAATAAAATAATACTTTCCCAATTTTAATTTATTTATCTGATTTTAACTTGGTATGAAGTTTAAGAAAGTAAAAAAGACTTATAAATTTTATAAGCTTAAACTAAACATATATAGAAAGTTGTAATTAAACTTGTGATCTTAAACATGCAGTCTAGAAAGTTGTAATTAAAGAGTTTGCCAAAAAAAATAAATACTGTACATTCTTTCTAAAACGAACTAAAAAAAAAATAACAACAACCACCCAATATAGTCTCAAAGCGAAGTCTGAGAAGAGTAGAGGTAGGGGTGTACAAAAATCGAACCGATAAAAATACTATTGGTTTATTGGGTTAACGATTTTTTAATGGTTTTATAAAAAATTTTATTGGGTTATTGGTTCGGTTTCGGTTTTTTCTTATTGGGTTAACCGATAACCCAATAAGAATATACTAAATTACTACCTTACCCCTACTTATATTATATATATATATATATATACTCAATATATATTTCACTTAATTTCTCTTTATTTCCTACAAACTAACAAACTTATTCAATTTCCTGAACTAACATTCAGTTCAAGCTTGAAGATTCTTGTAAATTAAAACATATCATGTAGGATTTTGACTGCAGCTAAAATTCAGTTTCTTTTCATGTTAGTTGTTACTATTTCTATTATTTGAGTATTTTCTTATCGGTTAAACCGAAAATCGAATCGTTAAAGACTAAAAAATCGATAAAAAATATCTTATTGGTGTGGTTATTGGTCTAACATATTTGAAAACCGAACCAATAGTATATAAAATCGAACCGAATCAACCTATGTACACCCCTAAATAGAGTGTATTCAGACCTTACTTTTACTTCAAGGAGGTCAGACAAACAAATTAAAATGAAGGAAAAGATAGACATCCATTTGAGAATATAGAGAAATACATTTCAAATTTGCAAAATTACATCAAAACACAAAAGGTTGATAATGAAAATTTGGAAGGCAACTTCTCAATTATAATGATTTTTAAATTAAATTGTTGATACACAACACAAGCGTCGCTTTGGCCGAGTGGTTAAGGCGTGTGCCTGCTAAGTACATGGGGTTTCCCCGCGAGAGTTCGAATCTCTCAGGCGACGTTCCTTTTTTTTCCTTTTTTTATGCCAAACTTTGATTTAAGTCATAGCTTATATACTGTGAAGGTAGTCGTGGAGTAACTTGCAAGTTGTTGTTATGTAACTAGGAGGTCGGGGTTCAAGCTATGGAAATAGTACTTGCAGAAATGTAAGGTGAGACTGCGTACAATAGATCCTTGTGGTCCGACCTTTCCTCGAGTAGGACTATTTTTTCGTGCCAAACTTTGATGTAAGTCATAGTTTATATACGGTGAAGGGACGTCTTGGAGGAACTTAAAAAATTGTTGTTATGTAACTAAAAGGTCGGGGGTTCAAGCCGTAAAAATAGTCCTTGTAGAAATGTAAGGTGAGACTGCGTATAATAGATCTTTGTGGTCCGACCCTTCCTCGAGTGGAACTTTAGTGCACTGGATTGCCCTTTTATATGCAGGATTTGGGTGAATGAGCAGTACACTCCTTTTTTCTTTTATAGTCCTAGTTTGAGGGTGCTTAATGTTTACCGTCTTAGCAACCCCTCGTATCGCATATCTCGATTAATTTTATGATTACTACGTTAATTTTACGAGATAAAATAATTGTAACTCTGTCAACTAACATGATTGATTCTTAATCCATTTAGTTGATTCTTATAATTTATATGTACAACACAATTATGCATATTTAAAAATTCAAACAAAAGTCTCTTTCTAAGCCCAACAGCCAAATTCTTTTAATCTCGTTTCTGGGTCTGTCGAGATACGTAATTAGCTCCTGATACATCCAACGAAGATATATTTTTTCCTTTGTAAAGATACATAATTAGCTTTCGATACAGTTTTTTCGATTTTGGGTCTATTGAGATACATAATTTATCCAACGAAAATCTTTTTTTTTTCTATGTAAAGATACATAATTAGTTTCTGATATATTTTTTTTGATTTTGGATCTATCGAGATACATAATTAGCTTTCGATATATCCAACGAAGATACGTAATTAATTGAGATTTTGTAATTATATTGTAAAAGTAATGATTTGTATAAATATAGTAAGTTTAGATGTATGTTTATGTTATTTTTTTCCAATCTTTTAATTACTACAATTTGTAACTTTTGTAAAACTCCAATTGACATTTGACAAGTTGTTTCCATCCAACCTATGACCCTTTGCTATTGTTCTCCTAAAATTCCCTTTCCAATCCCATTTTCCAGTTAATGCTAATATTAATCCAATGAAGAAAACCCATCACCAAAAAAATAATTCAAATCACAACATTAGTGTCCAAAAAATTGCCACCAAAACCAAAGCTTCATCATCCAAAACAACAAAAGTTAAACTAAACAACAAGCAAAAATCAAAAGATTCTCAAGAAAACCTCCTAATCCCTCAAATTAACACTACCCTTATAGCTTTCTTGGATAAATTTCCAATCTTGACCAAAGATTTTTACCAAATTGATGCTCTTGATCTTGCCCCACGTTTGCTTGGCAAGTTTCTTAGGAGAGATGATGTTGTTCTTCAGATTACTGAGGTTTTAATGTTGTTAGTGTTGTTGATTTTCAGCTTGTTTGGATGGTTGTTACTTATGTATTGTATCGTGTTGTTAGTTTAAATACAACGTTAGTTTTGATTGTTACTTAAATTTTATTATATAGTTAGTTATGGAATTACAAAAAGTCTCATTTTATATAAGGACGGATTTCTTGTGATCCATCCTTTACTTATTATTTAATAATCTTATTTTATACTTTATCCTGCCTTTCTATAGTAGTTCTATCTCGTACCCGTCCTTTAAATTGCTGATGTATGATGTTATTTAACTATGGAAAACTATACAATTTATTCAAATGTTATATTCATTAAAACAATACAATATGATATAGACACAATACATATAATACGTTGTGAAAGAATACTGAACAACCATCCAGGTTAATGTGTTTGTGCTTGCTTCATTGTTCTTGAATTGAGTTATTTGATTAATGGGGTTGTTGTTCTTGTTGTGAAATGAACTTGTTTGATAGGTGGAAGCTTATAGGCCAAATGATTCAGCTTGTCATGGTCGATTTGGGAAAACAGCTAGGACTGCCCCTGTTGTAAGATTCTGAAAGCTGGTATCTTTGAGTCATTTGCTTCACATTAGTGGTGAATGCTGGGAAGCAGTGTGTGTTATGTTTTTAGTTGCAGATATAAGTAATAAAAATGTGCCAACTCTGTAAAAGATTAAGCTTTTAGTTGAGCAGTTCACTCAAGTTTGATTTTTTGTCCTTTATTTATTTTCTAATCTAAAATTTCTGCAAGAAAATTGATGGGATACAGTTTATTGCATGTGAACTTGTTAAGCAATTGTTGAAGGGGATCACTCCGCCCAAGGGCGGAGCTAAAGAGGACCAGAAAAGTACACTGTATATACAAGGTCCAACTTTTGTGCGTATATAGTAGATGATGAATTCTCTTGGTTTGTTGGTGTGTTTATTTCTTTGTATTTTGAATCCCCTTAGTGAAAATCCTGGCTCAGCCACCGACTCTGCTCCCTCATTATGTTAGAATTGGAGATATGATGTGCAATGTCGACTGTCTGTCATGAAATATAATAATATTGCTGTCGCTTACCCAAAGAAAATGTTAGTGTTGTCCTATGCTAGACATTGGTTTACTTAAACTATATTAAGCTTACACATTGTTTAATTCAAACTTGTAACTAGATGTTGGCACAAGTCTTCAGAGTTTCCATAGAAGGAAGGGTGTAGTTCTGCTTCTATCCTTCCTTGGATGTCTGAGGCTTTTTCACTATACTACTTTCATTCTAGCTATCTCTAAAATTCTGATGAACAGAAGGAAAGGGAGTTCAGAAGATTAGGGGGTGTATGATTGTTTTTCTTGCTTTGAATACAGACCAACTATATGTTTGCAACACTACTTTATGTGTCTCTCATGTTAGCATTAGTGTTGACTTAATTTTGTTTTAATAATGAACTTACTATCCCATGATGGAAGATCCCAAGGCTTGTTTCCCAAAACAGTTGCCGCGAAAGTGCTTTAACAGGGCTAGATACCGAATGCTGCTTTAATCCTTCCTTGGTTGTTTCTTAGTTCAATTCATGATTCTAAGATACAACATTATATGTAAGAAATAATTGAAGGTATGCTTTCATAGATGACCAGCAGGAGATATCTGTGATCGTGTTGCTTGATTGATGACCATGGAAGAATGTTGTAAATCTTATTCTGAGGGCTATGATTAAAAAGAGAGGGGATAAAAGTGAAGAATTTCTCATTTTTGAATGGGCTTGGTAGATGAAGATGCATAATAATGTGTTTCTGATATTGTTGCCCCTTTCTTTAGAAGTAGTTGGTAGCTTTAATTATTAACCTTATTGTGCATCTTTGTTCTATTCATTTGTCCCATTCAAAAAAAAAAGAAAAAGGAAGGGTGTAGTTGCTTATAAGAAGATATTAAAATATATTGTGTACCAGTATATAATGAAGGAGAGCCTTGTAGCAATGGTATAGTTGTTTTCATGTGACCTATAGGTCACGGGTTCAAGCCGTGGAATCAGCCATTGATGCTCGCATCAAGGTAGGCTGCCTACATTATACACCGCGAGTGCAGCCCTTCCCTGGACTCTTCATGAACATGGGATGCCTTTTTTTACAGTATGATATAATGATATCAATCTCATAGATGTGGTCGTGTGAAGAAAACATTTAAAATCTTATTTAGTTTTCTAGCTCTACATCTGAAGTATAAAGTTGATCCTGAGTTGGACATATCCTTTGGTGAGCATAGTCAGTGGCTTTCTGGTGTACTAATTTTTGGAGCATACGAAACATTTCAAGGTGCCCTTTGTAATTGGACTATTGTTCATATCTTAGTAGCATTGGGCTATGACATCGATTAGCATGGTGTATGTTATATAGCTTACAGGGCGTATCTTCTACATTCTCTAATGATTTGTGATTTATAGTTTGGTCCTGGTGGTCATGCATATGTCTATCTCTGCTATGGACTCCACATGATGCTCAATGTTGTAGCAGACAAGGAAGGAGCTGGAGCAGCTGTATTGATTCGTTCCTGTGCTCCCATCTGTGGTAAATTGAATCACAAACTCCAACTTTATATGTTCTTAAATTTGTTTTCTGGCGCAGTTTGATATGTTCTATTTGATTGCTTTAGTCCCACTGCAAGTCGATACATGCACTTTCCGAAGAACCCACTTTCTCTTAGTGATCTCTTCATTCTTTGAAGCAACATTTCCATTTTGACCAATTTACATTTGTTGCATTAAAGCTCCTCTGCATCCATCGAAATTTTAGCAGAGCAGCTATAGCTCTTGTTGGGTTCTTTCAAAATAATTAACTAATACTTGTCTGTTTTAATTGATATCATCAACCAATATCAAGAGTCAGAGGTAAGGCTAAGGAAAAAGAAACACCAGTATGACTGTTTGAATATCCCGAGTACACCTTGATACTTCTGGGGTTACCATGCTTGCATGATAAATGGACCTTTTTGAAAGGAGAAACAAAAAACCGAATGCTTGCATGCTAAATGGGAAGCAAGGTTATATAGAACACATTGGCATTGAGGCACAGTGCCCCACTTATGATTATCTTTTCTCTCAAGTCCTGCATTGTTGGACTAGTATATCATCTAACAAACAAAGCGGCAATACTATTTTAGAGTTCTCTTTCAATAATTATTGAGTAAACTCTGCAGGTTTGGGTACTATTCAGCAGCGTCGGGGTTTAAAAACCGAGAAGCCTATTCTTCTCGCAGGTCCTGGAAAGGTAATTTATGAACTTTGTTGGGTATAGAAGCAAGTTGATTGTTTAACGTCATTGTATTGATCAAGCCGTTCATAAAGATTACCAAGAGGTTTATTTGCTTTACTTGATTTATATCCCATGTGAAAAGAGTTTGGCTTAGTGTTGTGGAATTTATCTTGATCCATATTATTTTATTTGTTTCACTGACACTAATCTCTAGGTATCTACTACTATTTCTTTTGAAGGAATCCTTGGAAGCTTCTCTATGCATAAAAAATTAAAGCAATTGTTCGAGTACAATTATGTTTTTAAGATTTATGCTGCATGTCATGGTAGTCAAATATTGCGCCTAAACATGAAAACTCTGCTTATGATATGTCCTAAGAGTCTTTTATTTGACCATTTGTTCCTTGTTCATAGATTAATTTCATATTTAAGCCATTCTGTCATTTTAAGCTTCCATTGGATTCCTGGGACGTTAACTCAATAGAAATGGTTGTTTTCACTGGCTTGGAGTGATTTGAGTTTGCAAATAATTGTTATGATATCTGACGTTTTGCAAAATCATGTTCAACATAAAAACATCTAACGGTATAATTTGGCGGTCCTTTTTATAGTAGCTATGTGATTAAGTTGTGGTGATCAATGTGTTGTACAATCAATTTTAAACTACACACATCTGTTGGCAATCCAGTTTAAGTATGCTCTAGACTTAGAACTTATGTATGTCAAATCATCCGTATAATCAACAGGTTACCTGGAAATTACATTTGATTAAGTGTGAAGTCCAAATGCAACTTTAATGAAATGCTTATTTCAATCGGATACAGCTCTAATGGTAATCCATGATGGGCGGGGAATCTATGTAGAGGGACTTCAAAATCATTAACTTCACCCTTAAGATCAACCGCAGCCTTCGAAACTCGGGGATAATGGGACCGCCCCTCTATTCTTCTCCATTTAAATACCAGGCTTAGTCCCTCAAACTTTGCCACTTGAACTAAGCGCAGGGGGAAATTAAAGCATACATACAATTTTATTTTTATTGTCGTCTCCGTCCAACTATTTTTCATTTTGATGGAAAGGTGAAAACAAATGTGTCTACTCTGATTATGTGAATTTGAATTCCGTTGCTTACATTTAGAGAAACATCTTCTAATTTTTTAGTAAAAGGAAAATATTTCTTCTAAACATTGGAAGCTTGGTAGATATATCCTACTTGGAAGAAATGGTTATAAAAATTGTAGTAGTAGTATGAGCAATTTAGACATTCTAGCATATTGCAAAACTAAAAAAAATGTAATTTCTCAGAGCAGGGATTGTTAAGGTAGAAAAGATGGTTCATATACAACAATAGCATATAATGACACGGACGAGTGAAATTATGTTTTCTGTCTAAGCTATTTGATTTCTGACTTAAAGAGAACAATATTCAATTCAGGCATTAAGCTCTTCTGGTCATTCTGCCCTGAGCATTTATAGTTACCGAGCTTGAACTTTCCTATGTATGAACAACTTTCCATTAGAAAATGAGCATGGTTCTGATCTTCAGTTGCTTGAAATAGCTGGATAACTGCTGTTAAACATTCTATTAGCAATAAGGAGAGCACAGGAAGGAAGCATTCTTGCAGGAAAAAAGGAGGGAAGAAGAAATAGAAGTGAAATTAGTATCTAATTAGTAGAAGCATTTAAGTTATTTGTCGTCATATCCTGCTATATCACCTCAAAACAATTTCTCCGATCACTTGAATATGTTTCATTAATCGTGACCTTTTTATTAAAGATGGTAACAAGTTATTGCAATCTTGCCTTTACATGATAGTGTTATATTGTGTCTCTGTGTAGGTTGGTCAAGCATTAGGACTATCAACAGAATGGTCTAGCCAATCTCTATACACTGCCGGTAAGCATTCTGTTGTTCCATTTTCAACTTTTTGCAACTACTAAATGAAACTCCCGCGTTTCCATTTTCAACTTTTTGCAACTACTAAATGAAACTCCCGCGTACTTTATGCTGCATATGCCAGGCGGTTTAGAACTCTTAGATGGGCCAGAACCAGAACACATACTTGTTGGTCCAAGAGTTGGCATTGAGTATGCTTTGCCAGAGCATGTTAATGCATTGTGGAGATTTGCAATTGCCGGTTCTTCATGGATCAGTGCCCCTAAAAAGACTCTCAGACCTCTTTAGCTGATCAACAGGCGCCATGAATCTGCACCCCTCGGGGGAGGGCAGAAAAGCGAGAGAAAGTAATCATACTGTTGTCTACAAAATGTACAGGATTTGTAGTCCATTCTTCCAGTTTACCCCTTTTTTGTGTATATTTGGGTTGATTTGGCATATATCTCAATCATGTTTTTGGTTATCTAGCTTACAAATATGCCTTATTTTGTTGGATTACCTTTCCTAATTACAACAACAACATACACAGTGTAATCCCCAAGTGGAGTTTGGGGAGGGTGGTGTGTACTCACCCTTTTTTGAGAAGGTAGAGAGGTTGTTTCATCATTACTCGCACAATATCTATTCATCTTTCATTTTATTCAATGTTTGTATGTATGCGAATGAGGTAAAATTCATAAATAACCACCTTTTAGTCCTTGTAACTGAAAAATAGCCATTGCCATGGAGTGTTAAATTTTACGGGTGAAAATAACCGTGATTATTTTTCAAAATCATGATTGAAAAGTGGCCAGTAGACGTTATTTCATTTTTTATCGAGCTGTCGTATTTATAGAGCAACATACATGCAAACTGGTTCGAACACCACAATTATGTAAAATAATTGAAGAATTGCTTATGGTGTGCTGCTATTAGAATATTAAGTTGTTAGGATAAGATTTGGTTGTTTGTAAGTTTTCTGCAAAACCTATTTTGAGTTTATAACATGATCAAAAGATAAGTTGGTTGCAAGAAAGATGCTTTTGATGACAAAATAAAACTGAAGGACATGTTTTTTTTGTTGTCCTTTTCTTTGATTTCAATTAAAAGTTCTGAATATATTAATTAGATTACATGGAAAATATAATAGGGTGGTCCTGATGATTGCTGGTTGGGCTATCAATTCATTGAATTGTCTCTTTGTGAATATACTATGTCTTTGTATGACAATATCATTACTACTTTGTTTCGATTCGTAAAAAATAGAGAAATTTTACTTAATTACGATTTACGAAGCGTAGCAGTATTTTGACTTCAAACATAACAGTGGTGAAATTTATTGTATTCGTACATATACAGTATCTCTATAGCAGAATACACTATATTTGAACGTATAATAATAATAATGAAATATTTTGTATCCACGCCCATATTAAGTGTAACCACAGATCTACCAATATCTCTGCCTAATATCTATGATGTTATTCCAAACCATTGCTATATTATGTAGGTAATTTTTTAAACTATCACTATAAAAAATAATGAATCATTTAGTTAAGCCACTTAATTTTCCCTTATACAGTTGGTGGTGACCCAACAAGTGTAGAGTTTTTCTGATTTTCCAAATTAAATAATGTACTTACTTTTTACCTCAAGAGGAACATAAACAAAAACACTACTTTACAAGATTACTACATTTGCTGTGAGAGATTCAACATTTCTAATCAAATATATAACTGGTTGATTATAAAATTAGTGACTTTTACTCAACTTAGACAAAATGAGACTTTTAATTTTAATTTACTGTCACTCAACTATTCTCATCTCACTATGAATGGCGGAGCCACATAGACTTGATCACTTAAACACTCTTCGATAAAAAATTATATTGTATACATAGGTTAAAAAAAAAAAAAATGTTTTGAGCTAAGGATCTATCAAAAACAATTTCTCTACCACATAAAAGTAGGGGTAAGATCTGTATACATCCTACTCTCCTCAGACCCTACTTGTAAGATTAGACCGGATATGGAGTTGTTGTTGATATATAGGTCAAGAATTATTGTTTAGACATATATATTAAATCTTGAACACCCTTAATAAAATTTCTGGCTTCACCACTACTTACTATACAATATTAACTTAAGCTTCTGAACTCTGGTTCAAGTCTTTGTCTTCTTAAAATATTTTTTGCCAAATGGATGTATTAAATGTATACAGATGAATGCATCTAAATGTTTATGTTTGGTCATTTGTTGTTTATTTGAATTTTGACATAATTAACAAATATGTTGAAAAGCTCCATATATATTTTTATTTTCTGATTTTGATTTACTTGAAAGTGTTGTTGAAAGAATCTATTTGGTTTAAATTAGTTCAAAGTTCTACCTACCTCATCTACCCAAATAAGAAAAATACAAGAGGGAATATAAAGAATAGCAGACCAAGTCCCAATCAATAATTACTGGTCCAATTTTTTTTCCTTTCTGATTTTTTTGTCTTTTTCCATGGTTAAGGAAACAGAAACATCTATATAAACGATATTTATTAGTTGAGAATATATTTTATCAATAGCGAAATCAGGATTTTCACCGAGGTGAATCAAATATAAAGATATATATATATATGCATAGTGTCAAGAGGATTCAAACATATCATATTTACTTTAAGCTCTATATTTTTTTAGTTGTTGTTAAGTTTTTCGAGATTTATAGGTCAACATAAAAATTAATGAACTTCTAGTACTTTGTACTAATATTATTTTTATGGAGTAATATAATCGGTAAGGATTCATACAGTGAAGCAGCATATACACAAAAGGGGAGTCGAAATATAAAGAAGAAAACACACTAAGAAGCCCATATGGATCATTCAAGGAATATATACCCAAACTTTTTTTGACAACCCTCAATAAGAGTAGGTCCATTGGTGTAGCCGATCTTAACTTGCATGGGACCGAGGCGTAGTTGTTATTGTTTATTGTTATGTTATATATTAGTACTGTAGTAGTCTTGTCCACTATAAACTAAGTCAAAATGGGCATCTGGACTTCTGCCAGTATACATGGTCTTTCTTTGCGTAATATTAACGTTGTTTCCTCTCTTTGATTTTCTAGTCTTTCAAGTGTTACTAAATAGACCATAGACTTAAGACTTATCAAGTAATTAGCAACTTTCAGAGTTTAATATTGGCTATTTAAGTTGTGCTAAATTGAAGTTATATTATCTAAGTTTACAAATATGGCTCCTGGAGGTGGTGCTAGTTGCAAGGAACTTGTAGAATCATGGCCAAATTTTACAAGATTTGATACAACAAAGACACAACTAGAGAAAAGTATTACATGTATTGGCGAAAAGTTTCAAAAGTCTTCAATCCATGGTGTTCATGAGTTGCTTGAGTGTCCAATCTGCAAAAAATTTATGTATCCTCCATTTTACCAGGTAATTACTCCTTTTGTTTATGTTCACGTACGGTATAATTGGCTATTTATGCTGTTCGGACCCTTCAAAACTAAGGCCTGATGTGTATCGAATTCTTTAAGGTCGACCACGAGTATGACAATATTTTTGAAGGGTCCGAGCAACATAACTGACTATTAAACTTTTTATAGTTTCATTTTAACGGTGGTGATGTTCGAGTTAGATTGCACACACCTCGACTATTTCACTGAGTACTTTGCTACCTCCCACCACCAAAGGCTGCGGCAGAGGGGTGTAAAACCTCCTTAATTGAAAAATCATACTATAATAGGGCAAAAATGAATTCTGCCTAATTTTTTCCCTGAATCCTCTTATTTGAATTCTTGGCTCACACTGCCACCAACACATGTACTGAGTAACTCTGTCCACCTAGGTACGTTAGGTAGATTGGAAAATTGAAAAATACCTAGCTATTTTTTGTATTCCTCCCTGATCTCCCATGATTTTCATCTACTTCCCTCGGGTGCTCAAATATTTCATCACTTCTGCATCAGATTGCTACAACACCTATGAAAAAATTTATTTGCAAAAAAATAAAATAAAAGGTATGTTCCATCATTTGCTTATAAGTAAGCGAAATTGCACTCTTTATTTGATTTTTTTCATCTCACATTTAGTATATATACAATTTTTGTAGTGTCCAAATGGCCATACACTATGCACAAACTGCAAAATTGGTGCACAAAATTGCTGTCCTACTTGCCAAGTTGAACTAGGAAATATAAGGTGCTTAGCCTTAGAGAAAGTAGCAGAGTCACTGGAATTGCCCTGCAGACATCAAAATCTTGGCTGTCACAAAATATTAGCTTACTATCGAAAGCTCAAACACGAACGACGTTGCAAATTTAGGCCTTACCATTGTCCTTACTCTGGATCAGAATGCTCGATAAAAGGGGACATTCCCACACTCATATTGCATCTCAAGGAGGATCACAAAGTTGATATGCATACAGGGTGCACGTTCAATCATCGATATGTTAAATCAAATGCGCAGGAAGTTGAAAATGCAATATGGATGCTCACAGTAAGTGTCTGCTACTTTTAACTGCTAAGTTTGGTCATAAGTTCTGCTTAGTGATGTGTGAGGTACAAAATGCTAGTTACTTCTGTCAAAAAACAATGATCTTTTTGCCAAACATAGTATTTTCTTTTTATTGGAACTATTTCGAGCCATAAACAAGCTCGGACACTCAAGAAATCTGTTGGACAGACGGATTCACATCTCTTATGTTATGGCTTCCAGATTGCACAATTGACATATTTCACTCAATGCAGGTTTTCGACTGTTTTGGAAAACAGTTCGTCTTGCACTTTGAGGCGTTTTTACTAGGTATGACACCGGTTTACATGGCATTTCTCCGTTTCATGGGGGAAGACAACGAGGCCAAAATGTTCAACTATAGTCTAGAAGTTGGTGGTTTTGGCCGTAAGTTGACATGGCAAGGTGTTCCTAGGAGTATACGAGACAGCCATAAAAAAATTCGCGACTGTCAAGATGGTCTTATCATTCCGAGAAGCTTAGCAATTTTCTTCTCTGGTGGGAACGGAGAAGAGCTTACGTTGAAGGTCATAGGTCGGATATGGAAGGAGCATTCGACTAGTTAACAGTGCCTAGGCAATTTTATAGTGTCGACTTTGCAGAAGCTCTCGAGTATATCATAGTTTTCCTTTGTGTATATGTTGTATATCATCAGCCTCAGGATCAATTATGAAGATAACCGGTGTGTTTGGTACGAGGGAAAATTTTCCCACTAAAAATGTTTTCTTAGAAAATGTTTTCCTAGGTACCAAACACAACCAACATATAAGTTGGAAGTCATTCTCCACTCTGATGTAAAAGATATTAGTACTAATTTGAATGAAATAAAATTGATTTATTTTCTTGATCCAGCTTGGGAGAATTTATCAATTCCTTCAAGTAATTTGTTTATTAAAAATATTTCATTTCTGTCAAAAAGTTGAATTGTCCATGAACAAAGTTCTCTGTGGAGGAGTTTAGCCAGCATATAGAATGAGTGATCATTCACAAGAATTTTTTAAATCAAGCAATAGTTCTCTTTATAAAAGAAATGGTCAATTTTCCAATCCCAAAAAGGGGGTCAATAAAAAAACCTATGAACCTCGATTGTAACCAGTCAGATCTATCTGTAACAATAATTCTTTCGTTTGATACGCGGGATAAGTTGGAATATCTAAAGATTGAGTTTAGGATTAAAACTATACTCTGTTTGACTGAAGGTATAAATTTAGCCTAGGATTAAATATATACCTTCAACCAAACAAAATATAAATTTAATCCCAATCTTTATCCTTGATATCCCACCTTATCTAATCCAACTTGGTATTATTTTATCCCGCCTCCTAGGTGAAATAAATTAGTCCTAGAATTATAATCTAGAACTATAATCCCCAGACAATTTTGTCCGCAAACCAAACAACCTCTTATCAATCAAGTTTCTTTTGGAACTGATTTTTCATATTAAATTACATGTTTTCGGTATTAACATTTCGCAATAGCATGCAAAAAAAACCCGGACAAACAATGTTGTTGTAGAGAGATTTGATAACATATATATTCGCTATAGTGGAAGGTAGGGGTAACCGGTAAGGTCTGTGCACACTATCCTCCCCAAACCTCACCTGTGTAATTATACTGGATTTTTTTTTTTTTTTTTTTTGTTGTCTATCGGAAACAGCCTCTCTACTTCACCTGAGGTAGTGGTATGGACTGCGTACGCTTTACCCTCCCCAGATCCCACCTGGTGGGATTACACTGAGTATGTTGTTGTTGTTGTTTGCTTGAATATAAAATAATTAAGGCCAAATTGGAAAGTGCATGATAATTGAAAATAGAGGGACGTGCAAAGTGAAGGGAGTCACGTTGTATAATTATTAGTTAATACATAGAAATGTGTTGGTTTTAGTGGTTTAAAGAGTCCATGCGACTTTCCCGTTTACAACAGAAAAAATCCTTTCTTTTCCATTGAGACAAAAAAAAAAAAAAAAAAAAAAAAAAGAGAAAATTAGCAAAAAAAAAAAAAAAAAAAAAAAAAACTAAAACCAAAGAAAGAGAAATGCAGCAATGAAACATCTCCCTTAATTCCCCTTCTCCATTTTTCCCAAAGATTTTTGGTATGTAACATGTCCCATATTTAGCAATGTTAATATTGTGTTTTATTGAGTTGTAATCATGTGTAGGGTCGGAGGCATAGGGGTGCAAGGGGGTTCAATTCTTCGTTGAAAAATTATATACTATGTTAATTGGACACAAATGATTTTTCATTGCATATATATATATATATATACGTAGTTGAATCCCGTTGTTTGAATTTCTGGCTACGTCATTGATCATGTTGTGATGAATTCATGAAAGTTCATATAATATGATGTCCTCATTTTCATTTATTATTGTCAAATATCTTCTGAATGTTTCCTAGGAAATTCTGTTGTGCAGCTATAAAATCCAATTTCATATTTGGAATTTATATGGATTGATAAAAGCAGCATTTGGAAGAGAAATTAAGTCTTCCAAAATTGAACAACAACAATGTCGTGCTGTGGAGGTGGAGAAGAGGACGTTTACAGCGGCGGTCCGCCTTCTAACCAGAATGCACCACCTCCTAAAGCCGGCAATCCCTACGGTGGTGGTATGCTCCTACTCCGAAAAATATTTACCTGTACTCGGTGTTTACTTCAAATCAATAAGTCCAAAGACATGCGTCTTGTATGTAAATTGTAGTCATTTAACCATGGTTAAGTTATATGTATTCTCATTTTAGTTTTCATATACTACTTGAAAGAATCATCTTTGCTATAACTTTATTTATACATTTGTCGACTATTTAATTTCCCTTGTTTTATGCAAGTTTGTTCCTTATCTACATGAACTAGTAGGATATCATGCATTTCATATATGAGTCTTAGGTTGGAAGTTGCAACTAAGGCCTTCTAGATTCTAATAATATTTGGCTAAGACATGAAAGGTGCAAAACTACTACAACGACAATATGTCCAGTGTAATTCCACAAGTGGGGTCTGGGAGTGTAGGAGGGTGGTGTATACGCAGACTTACCCCTTACCTTGCGTAGGTAGAGAGACGGTAGCTAAAACATGAAAGATGAAAAACTAGTATTTTGTATGTTAAAACTAGTTTTTTTCTGGTATTGTAGTCAGTGATAGAGCAGAGCCAAGGGGTGGTACAAGAAATGGAGCTCCTCAGAAAGTTTTACCTATCGAGATACCTGTTGTGTCCTTGGACGAGCTAAACAAACTGACCGGTAACTTTGGTCAGAAAGCTTTGATCGGAGAGGGATCATATGGACGTGTATTTTTAGCTAAATTTAGGGATGGACAGCAAGCAGCGATCAAAAAGTTGGATACTGGTTCTTCACCAGAACCAGATTCGGACTTTACAGCACAGGTGAATTTCCTAATAATGACAATTCTCTCTTCTTTTATGGCAAGGACCAGTGACGAAGCTAGGATTTTCTGTAAGGGTGTTAAAATTTAGTGTATATGTCTATAAGAAGTAACTTTTGACCTATATACACACATAATTTTTTCGATGAAGGGTGTTCAGTCTACATGAAATTTGATTTTTTTTTTTGTTGCCTACGCAGTTATCAATGGTCTCAAGGCTTAAGCATGAGCATTTTGTGACTCTTACGGGGTATTGTCTAGAAGCAAACAATAGAATCTTGATATATGAATATGCAGCTATGGGCTCTCTACATGATGTATTACATGGTATGTCAAATCGTTCCATTAAAATTATTTTTCATGAATGCTGAGCATCAATAATAGCACGCTGCACAAACGCTTCAACCCTTAGACAAAAAAGACATCAGATGTATGCAAGATTTGCTGCAGCATTTTAATTGATTGTTGTATGTTTATGTTGTAGGTAGAAAAGGTGTCCAAGGCGCGGCGCCTGGTCCTGTTCTTACCTGGAATCAGAGAGTTAAAATTGCTTATGGTGCAGCAAAAGGACTCGAATACTTACATGAAAAAGTTCAGCCGCCTATTATTCATCGCGATGTCAGGTCCAGCAATGTGCTACTCTTTGAAAATTTTACAGCAAAGATTGCTGATTTCAACTTGACAAACCAGTCTTCCGACACAGCAGCTCGTCTGCACTCCACTAGAGTTTTGGGAACATTTGGCTATCATGCTCCAGAGTAAGCCCTGCATCATAAGTTTGTTCTGACATGCAACTGCCCTGCTTATTTTCTCATAGTAGGCTTTCTGTCTACCAAGCTTTATGAAGTACCTCATCGTTATACTAACGATATAAAACTCTTGCTTCAAGCACTAGATAATATAGACCATACCATTGTGCAGGTATGCAATGACAGGACAAATAACACAAAAAAGCGATGTGTATAGTTTTGGAGTCGTTCTTTTGGAACTCCTGACGGGAAGAAAGCCAGTAGATCATACAATGCCTAAAGGACAACAGAGTCTTGTTACATGGGTAAGTTCTTTTCTTACCTCTAACTAATTCTACTCGTACCATCAGTCTACTGATTTTAACTCAATTCTGCAGGCAACTCCAAGATTGAGTGAAGACAAAGTGAAGCAATGTGTCGATCCAAAGCTAAATAACGATTATCCAGCAAAAGCAATTGCTAAGGTTAGAGTAAATTCTTTTACACTATCAGTATATTTTAACCGGTTGTGAAAGGGTTAGGCTTACTCTAAGCAATTACTTGTTGATGTAAGTCGTCTTAACCTGATAGTATAGAAAAGTTTTACACCTTCAATTTACAAAAGTTGAACCCATGTTATCCTATTTTATGGCTTGTGTATATTTTCCTCTCAGATGGCAGCAGTTGCAGCACTTTGTGTTCAATATGAGGCAGATTTTCGGCCAAATATGACGATAGTTGTCAAGGCACTGCAACCACTTCTCAATGCAAAACCAGCAGGACCTGAGTCTAATACATAGAATACAACTAATACTTTGGAGTCTCAACCAGGCCACTCAAATTGTAAAATAAAGGGCATTCTTGTGTGGTTCTAATAGTAGCAGAAGCACCAAGGCTATGCAATCTGAATCCAGTCTTCTTCAACAGATCGAAGACTCTAAAAAAGTTTTGAGATTTTTGGGTATAGCTTAAATTCTCAATACTAGGTTGTTTGTGATATATGGCTTATGAATACCAATGATTTTACCTATTGGGAGCTTGAACATTGATAGTATTATATATATGAATCGAATGAAGCGCAATTGTCAGTCAATCGATGAAGTTCCATTCTATGAAGTTATGAAATAATAACAGGAAACATAACTGCTTATCAAATTGTCAAAGCCTCAAAGGGCTTCTTGCTAAATCAGATCACAAAATCACTCACACATCTGGTTAATACTCTATCTCATTAGTTAAATTAAACATATTGCCACATTTATGTAGCTCAGATTAGTCCAATAACCGATCTGAAAACTCATAAATCAGTTCACAGAATCAAGTAGTAATAGATAATTCTGCATTTCCATCTAGAGCAACGAGTTCAATGAAGGCTTCAACAGATATTGTAAACAAAATTTATAAATAGAAAGCAATTGTCTGAGGTGACACCAAAAAATCTAATCATGTCTTTCAATTTCATAAACGCTAGTAAGCGATTACAAGCTCATAAACTGACTAAAATCAATAGCCTCCCTTCAAATCATTGACCACATCATATGGTATGGGGGTAACCGTCTCCAATGTAGCGCCTTCAACCATGAATCCTGGTTTGGGTCCTGCGGGTTGCCTTTTCGTGCTGATGACCTCTCCTCTAGCCTTGGCCTCAGCCTTAAGCTTGTCATTCCTCTTGATCCTATCTTTGACTTCTTCAGTGCATCGGGAAGCCTGAACATGTTCAATCCTAACGTGGATCCTCTTCCTTATGATACGTTCTCGAACCTGAGACCATACACAAACAAGAAAAAGTTAAATAGGCACGCCTTGCATTAGCGTAAAAGAACCATAATAACAAGGTCATAATGATAAAACAGATAAAATAGACCAATTCCTCAGATCTCCACATAAAGATATACTCAAAGCTACACGAAGGGAAAAAAGATACAAGCGATTGAATACCTGACCAAAAAGCTAACAGTAAAGAGATACCGCATATTCATCATTTCAACCAAGAAACGTTAGCATGTCTTTTAATAAATCAGTTATATACTGAAAAGCTCCTGTTAAGTAGAAACTACGAAGCTTTCATGTTTCATGACCTAATGATACCTGCAAATGTCAACAATTTGACATATACACTTGGGGAGCGAAGCCTGTATTTGTGCTTAAAAAATCTTATTAATATGTATTGATAATTTATCAAGAACTCAATAACTTTTTTCTAGAATCTAGAACCCCTACTCAAAATACTAGCTCCGCCTCTGCATATGCTAATAATTTTTACTCTATGAGTTCAAAACTTCTCCTTTACTATTCCATTTCAAAAAAATAGTTACACCATGACAATATTTAAAAAATGAAACATGATTTCTCCATTTTGAATGAAAACAAAAACCTTTCTTCCACTATTAAAAATGCAATTTAGCATTCTACAAAAAGAGTTCAAGGCTTTAAGCTAGAGCACTATTATTACAACTCCAATGGCAGATTTAATTTGGAAAAAGAATTGATCTTCACTTCAAGGCACTTAGGGGTCGTTTGGTAGAGTGTATTGAAAAAAATAATGTATGCATTAGTTTTGTGCATTGTTAATACCTTGTTTGGTACATGTTTTTATCCTATGTATCACTAATGCTTGCATTAGTTATACACTCTATTGTGTATTAAGAAGTGTATTATTAGTGCATGAAAATCCTTGGTATTAGTAATGCAATGGATTCTAATGCATGCATTAGTATAGTTATAGTCACAATTGTCCCTCAAAATCTTTTCTACATCCTTTCCAATGTCTTTATGGAGGGTATTTTTGTAAAAAGTAATTTATTTTTAGAAATTATGCAATTCATGTTATTTTTAATACACCATTCATGTTATTTTTAATACAACAAACCAAACACTACATAAGAAAAATGCAAACATAACTAACACAAACATTACTAATGCAAGCATTACTAATACATTATATTTTACACTATTCTTATACACTCTACCAAATGACCCCTTAAAGCTCTTAATTCCAATTGAACATCTCAATTCCTAATAAAATGTTCCAGTTAAACACTTTCTGTTCAAATTTTTGGAAAGACTTTACGCGTGTTTTCATTCGTCTATTACATAGTTAAGTAACACACATGCATATGCCAAAACTCATTTTATTATGCACATCAACTTCAAGTAGAAACTATTGAGTCGACAGTGTATAATTAAGGGAGATGATATAGTTTATATGGTCACCTTAACCAAATAGTATTAGACAAATTAGAAAACACAAACAAATGCCTACATTTAAGCAACAAATCAACAAACAATTGAATATCAAATGAATTAACTAATCCAATTTCACATAAAAGCTGCTGAAAATACTCCTTCGTTCACTTATACTTTGTCACGTTTCACTTCAAGGTGTATTTTTCATCATATTCACATTATAAGGATTGAAACTTCTAGTATTTTTTTGGTTTATTTTAGCTCAAATCAGTCAAATTAACTCTCGTGAACCAAAACATAACAAGTAAAAGTGAACGGAGAGAAATTATAGGTACCTGTTTGTTAACTTCGACACCGACGGCGCGTTTAGTTACATTCCAAACACGTCCAGTACGTCCATGATAGAACTTATGTGGCATTCCTTTGTGCACAGCACCGTTCACTTTGATATCAACATAATCACCGATTTTGAAGATCCGTAAGTAGGTTGATAGGTGAATTGTACCTTTCTTTCGAAATGCACGGGAGAATGAATCACGAGTACGTGACCGTAATCCATGGCCGGCCGGCATTTTGTGGTGTGACTGTGTGTGTGTTTAGTGTGTGTGAGTGTGTGTGCGGCGGGAAGTGAATGAAACCCTAATGAGGAAAATAAAGAGATGTTAGAGGGGATTTAAGGGGTTTGGATGGGTTGGGCCGGATTTATATGTGGGCTTTACTAGTTTGGATGCTGATTGAACTAAATGGGCCGCATAGCCATCAGAAATTATCAGGAAATTACGCCTAGTGTCCCCCAAAGTGGCTGGTCTTGAATTTTTTGTCCTCTAAGGAGTCGTTTGGTAGAGTGCATAAGATAGTACTGAATAGAGTATATTAGTAATGCTGGGATTAGAAGTGCTGGGATTAGTAATGCTGGGATTAGTTATGCTGGGATTATTTTTTATGCAGTGTTTGGTATGATGTATTGAAAACAACATGTATTGTTATATTTTTAAAATGATATTGTTTGTTTACAAAAATACCCTCTACATTCTATAGCTTTGTGTATTTTTTTTGCAAAACTTTATTATTCATTCTTAAAAATAAATTTTTTTTTGATAAACATTTATTCACACCGGGTGTTTACATCCTATCAATAAACAAATGGCATGTGTCATTTTTTAAACTATAATTATTTATTCTTAACCATAATTAACTATTGTACTATATATTTGTACATATAGAAAACAATATTAAAAAGCTTAATATTAACGTCAAAGTAGTTGCTGGATTGCTCATTTTATTCCAAATTCAGTTGAATTTTTTATTATTTAAATTATCTATTTTCTTAAAAATTTATAAGCTAATTTGTTTAAATAAATTTACTAGAACAAATATAAAATATATACTCAAGAAAATAAATAAAATAGTTACAAGGATTTGAGGGATATTTTTGTCTTTACATATATAATCCCATGGTATTAAATCCAATGTATTACTAATACCACCAAAGGGAAGGTATTAGTTATACACCTTATAATACCATGTAGGGTGTATAACTAATACCATGTATTAGTTATACATTGTTCCCAAATCCTACCAAACAAAGGACTATATAATACCACACCTAATACATGTATTATTTCTTCTAATACATCCTACCAAACGACCCCTAAGTGTGCAGTCTTGAATTTTTTGTCCTTGCTAAATAAGTTCAAACGTTTACCTATAAGGTAGAAATTAAGTTATGCCACATAAGTTGTGTATTATTTTTTAAGAATTTGTTGTAGTGTTCAGAATTTGGAATTATGATTTTTGGGGCATAAGTTCAAACGTTTACCTGTAAGGCGGAACTTCTGGTCAATTGTGCAGGTTGATTGTATTGACATGTCATAAACGTTTGCCTTATGGACAAGAGTTAGAATGTATGTCTTATGGATAAAATTTATTAAGCGGGGTCAAAAAATCAAGAACACCCCTTAGGGGGTCATTTTTGTAAGACTTTATTTTATAGGGGACAAAATATCAAAACCAGTCTATTTTAAGGCCATTTCTGAACTTAACCCTTATTTGATTGGGTTTGTGTGAATGTTTGCCTTTGGAACTTTTAGGCTGATTTACTAAAGTTTTGATGGTCTTTGATTTTTGTCCATGTTGTTCACTTAATGAAATTTTGTGATTAAAGTACCTTTATTTATTAGATCTAATTCGCTCGGTATAAATTCTGTAGAAATTAAGTTATGCGGCATAAGTTGTATAGTATTTTTTTAGAATTTGTTGTAATGTTCAGAAACTAGAATTATGACTTTTGGGGCATATGATCTTTATCATTTTTGGAGAAAAAAATTTGATAGCTAATGTGGGATGGTAGATTATATGTGTGGGTTGGTGTGTTATGTTTTATTGTCTGAAAAAGCGTTATACCCTTCCGACATACGACTTAACTTGTTATGTTTTTTACGGCATAACTTGTCGGATATTGTGATACGAACATATAAACTCATGTTGCGAAAAAGTTGTTGTTATTTCGGTGTCAAGGACGTAACTTGTTATGCCTTTTATGACATAACTTGTGAAGTATTATGCTACAAAAATATAAACTTATGTCCCGCCAAAGGTTGTTTCTTATTTCGGTGTCATGAGTGTTTTCAGTCACTTATTTATCACTTAAAGTGCTGATGGGCAAAAATAAAGACTATAGATTTGAGGGGCAAAAATTAAACACCACCCCAAAAGAGTGACCTTTGTGTGAATGGTCTTTAGATTTGGTCCTTATTTTTATAAGTGATGCAAATATAACCATTGAGAAATTACTTTTCTAAATAATGTTAGATTCGAGTATAATATTTACTTATATACTGTTGAATATTACAGATAAATTTTTACCAAAAAAAAAGAATATTACAGACAAATATTAGATAGTTGTCTAAAATTTGCAATAACTTACAAATTTTTAATTGTTCAAAAGAATTTAATGTGATCTAAAAGATCTATAAATTGTTAAAAGTAGTAGTATCATCTACCACTGTACATTTTCTTCTTCTTTGGTGGGCAGTGGTCCTAAATCCAAATTTCAAATTATTTGTTCCCTTTCTATCATCTTTTTACATAGATCTATGTCCTTATATGTATGTCATTGTCCTAACATGTTGCATTTACTAGTGGACCCATTGGATAGTTGGGGTTGTTATGTTAATTAGACTGAACTTAAGTTCAAAACTTCAAATGAAAGAGAAAGATTGGAAATTGACAAAAATGTAATCGAACTCTAAAAGATGTGGTCCAAAGCACAGGATGGTGGCTTGGGGAAGTGTGATTAATTATTTTATGTACATGCATTGATTGTATTGAGCAATATGTAGGTATAACCGATAGGGACACAGTGAGATGATTGAGATTCTTCTATTCTTAATCAAAGGTTTCAGATTCGAAGCGCTGAGAATAAAAAAAAATCATGTTGAAAACGCCATCCTTTTAAATCTGCCCTGCAATAACTCAGAATTTAGTCGAATTTCAATACATGCAGGCACCAAACACAGGACGAGAATCAGAAGAAACAATATGTAGGTACAATGTCTTCAAATAATTAAGGTTCACTTTCATCAATGCTAGCTTGTCCTAAATCTCAACCAATTGTGCTTCTTCCTTATTGTTGGCCTTTTCATACCTCTTATAAAACGCATGCCTAAAGTGGTGTTCCATTTCTCTCCCAAATATAAAGAAGCTAACAATATCTTAGACTAATGCATACATGAATTGAAGGACATAAAGATTATATATTTTAGGAAAGAGAAATTTTCCCCTTCATATAAATTACTTAATTTCTCTGTTTCAATTCATGTAGTATTGTTTGACAGATATGAAGTACTTTAAGAAAGAAACCTACTGATGCTGGGGTGTGAATAAACATAGGGAGCGAACAAGATTAGATACTCTAATAGTCTATGTTGCAGAGACCTATGTCCTATTGATGTTGAGATGCGAATAAGCATGGAGAGTGAACAAGATTAGATATTTTAATAGTCTATGTCGTAGATGATTCGCCCTTGGTCTATGCGGATCAGCAATCCAATTGCAACTTCAAATATGGAGATTCAAAGTGACCAGATACAAACAGGAAAGAATATTATTGATCTGAATCATAGAACTATAATGATTATACACGATCAATCAATAGTTATTGAATTTGAAAAAGAACTTTTGAAATTATGATATAAAATAAATCTTAAGTATTTGTGAGACTATAAATTATCCTATCAAAGATAAGATGAGAATTTTAAAATTGAACTATTTTAAATATAGAGATATGATATTCTTTTTAAGATAAACTAATTAAAAAGAAAAATATACTACATAAATCAGAACATGGCAAACGGAGTAGTTTTTCTTACGATTTTACTCAAACAAATTATTATTTGGTTCAAACCAGTACTTCAATTCAAGATTTAAATTCGATACGTTCATCATCCAAGATTCCTAACGTTAAACTCATTATATTTTTAAAGTTATGAATTCATATCTACAATATGTTATTATCTTATTGAAATTTTTACACATAAATTCATACCCCTATGTTAAAAGTACTGTGTTCGGATATATAAACTCCAATACCATATCATTGGATCCTTCAAAATCATGTGTGTCTATATATAGGGACCTATACTTTAGATGTGATGTGAGTTGCAGCAAGTTAACATGCATTTCTGTACCTCTATTTATAGCATTTTGAGAAGCTTCCTCTCTTAAGATGCCAAGGTACAACTAATATAACTTGTCCACAATGTACATGTACGTCCTGAAGCAGAATCACATGCTTTTTCTTTTAGTAGTACTATCTATGAGTTATTTTTTTTAGAACATGCAACCTATACCTTTAGGTATGCACAAGGTAAACCTGCTCATGTGCAATAACTCTCAAACTACACAGGATGTAAATTGTATAAGGCAAGTCTGATGCGATGAGCTCGATGTAAAGACATTGACAAGAAGAATCGATCTCTGCCTCCGTTATAGGATACCACATGTTACACCAACTCGGCCACCCTTAAGAATATCTATGAGTTATCGTAAGACAAAAAAGTTTTGCGACGAACTCAACTGTAAAGATGTTCACAAGGAGAATCAATCTCGAGCTCTCCTTATGGGATACACAGGTTACACCAACTCGATCACCCTTAGGAATATATATCTATGAGTTATTGTAAGACAAAAAAAGTTTTGCGACGAATTCAACTGTAAAGACGTTCACAAGGAGAATCAATCTCTCTAGCATCCCTTGTGGGATACCACAGGCCGGTTACACCAACTCGGCCACCCTCAGGGATATCTATGAGTTATTGTAAGACAAAAAAGTTAGGCTTCTTCTTTTATTCACCTTTAATATCCTCCCCTTGATTTTATGTTGCATTCCTTTTTCTTTTTAATGTTATTATCAAATAAATTTGGCTCGTAAAAGAAAGACAGGTGACATGTGAGGGGTGTTAATTAACATATAATCAAATTATTTTTTTTTATATTGGTCTTATGCTTAAACTTTTGCTAAACCTTGAGCCAATCAGAATGCAAGAACCAGCACGAAAAAAACAAACATGTACTTGAAGATATATGCTTAATCATAACAATGGCCATACATTTTTCAAAAACTAGCACAATGTCTCGAAAGAAGCAAATGCATGGGTTATAAATTATTCCCTCCATTTCAATTTGTTTGTCTTAGTTATTATATGTGATAGAGTTTGTTCGACTCCAAATTGTGTGGGTTCATTCATGACGACCTAATAAATGATACTCATTGTTTTTCATGGATAGACATACTTTTTTTTTTCTTTAATTTTGAACTTTTCGATCGTGTGTATTAATCCATCATTTTTTGAAATATGTATGACCGAGTCTGTTTGATTCCAAATTTTGGGGTACATTCGTGATGGCCTAGTAAATGTAAAATGATACTCCTCATTATTTCTCAGCAATAGACGTCGCTTTTTTGGAGTTTTTGAATCACGAAACAAGAATTCAGGATTATCTCCACTTTTCGGTGTGTATAATCAAGCCAAATAAATTCATGAAACATATAGTACGTATGAAGTGGGGATAAATTTCTTGAATCTAACTAAGAAAAAAAAGATTGTAGTCACTTTCAAATAATTATACATTTTTCAAAATATTGGCATACAAAATTAGAGAAAAAGAAAAGTCAGAATGAGTGCATAGATAAACTTTCATTACTGGTCTTTTTCTTTGCTTTCTAAAATTTCTGGAAAAGGACTTATTAAGAAGAGTTAGTGGTGGTCCTGATGGGTTGTCTAGTTTTAAAATTTCCTCTTTTGTTAAAAAGTCTACCCAGCATATATGAACTAGAGAATATAGAAATTTATTTTTGCTAAGATAGTTCAAAACTTTGGTATATATCTCTAAAAAGTTAATTTTTAATCTGTATACACAATATTATTTTCTATATGCATAGTAAGATTTTTTGACGAAGTGTTCGAGTGACCACTTCTGGATCTATGTTATCTTTAGATCTTTCCTCATTAGCACGAGAGACGGACACATTTTACACAGAAGATAATATTCATGAATGCCATAAGAGAGATAGAAGAAAGAAGATTTGAAAGATATATATATATATATATATATATAAGGAAAGCAAGAAAGAACTACTTGATTTCACTGTCTTTCTATGAGCTCCTAGAAAAGAGAACCTACTATCAAAGATGTAGGTGCACAAGAGTACTTCGCGCCACAATCATCTCCTTTTTATAGGTTCTACGAACAGTGCTTGTTGCTCCATTTGGGAGAAAAGAATCTATATACACTATCAAGGGAATTTTTATGCTAGCAAGTAATTAACTTGTCTATAAATATTCTTTGATTAACCTGATAGTATATAAAAAAAGAAATTAATTGTATTGATTGTGTATAAACTTAAATCTCAAAAAGAAATATTTAAAAACTTTAATGTGGAATTACTTATTATATATGTGCTGATTGAGGCTAACAAATTGTAATTGCAATGTACAAACTCATCCATGGACACCTCGTACTGTTATAAAAACAATTATTACTCCCTTTGTTTTAATTTGTTAATTTGTCTTAGTATGACTTGACATGAAATTTAAGAAAGTAAAAAACATTTTGGAATCTTAAGGACTTAAACTAAAAATATGTATAACGTACCGAAATACCCTCTAATCTTGTAATCTTAAACATGTCAGGTGAGGTTGAAATCGAAGAGTTGTCAAATTAGAAAAGATCATGACATTCTTAAAGTAAAACAAACAAATTGAAACAAAGCCAGAGTACTATAGCTTGGATTATTGTCTTTACAAGTGTAGATCTAAACTCACATGATCTTGATGAACTCCTTCCTTCAATTCATAACCAAATCTGCTTACTGATATCGAGCTATTTGTGTTCTTCTTCCAATCTCCATTAACATACACTGGCCGTACAAAATTGGAATAAGAATTACTAGTACTATGATGAACATGGTGAGCTGCAGGTACTCTCCATAACGCCAGTGAACTACTTTCATTTATACCGCGAGTTTGTTGTGAATAATAATGGCTACGGCCATTATTATTAACATGACTCGCGTAAAATCCACTACTAGTAGTACTACTAGTAATGTCCAAAGGTGAGTGAAAATACGCGTTGTACTGATAATTTGCATACTGAGCTCTTTTAGCATGTTGACGTTCTCTTTTGTGGGCGTTTTGATGTCCACCTAGTGCTTGTGAAGTTGGGAAGTTTCTGCAGCAATACTGACATCCAAATTTTCTGTTACTATCTGTTGATTCTTCATGACGAGCAGTAGTAGTACTACCTAATAATTCTTTGCCAAAAAGCCTAATGGCTGTTTTTTCTTTTGTTGGTCTAATAAAGGGAAGTTGTGAGAAGGACTCAACATTCATCAAATCTTGAGTTTTTCTATCAATAGTCTTCTCCATGAATTTTTTGTGTTGTTTTCAATATAGATAAGAGATAAAAGGAGGATAAAGAAAAGGCTTTAGGGGAGAGAAGTAGTATATATTATATGTGTTGTGTGTATTTTTGGGGTGGGACTTGATATATATGAAGGAAGTGGTCAGATATATAGTATTAATTTGGAACTGACTTTTCAATACATTATTTTGTATGTTCATGGTAACCAGACAATATGCCAATCAAGAATCTTGGAGAAATCTAGTTATACAAATTGATATTAATTGATGTTAGCGTTTCTGAACAAAAGACTATAGTGACAAATGGATTTATGTATTGGACAATTCTTGCCTCATGATTAGCTGAACTAGTATTTGGGTTGAGTTAGACTTAAAATTCATATTAAGTTAAATCATGGCATCATAATCAGACTGATCTCAATTCTTTGTGTTGGTAACACCAACATTCTGTCCATGGCTAGGCCCACGAGGGGCGTAGGCCTGACGTGGCTCGGATCAGAGTCATAATAAAACATGACACTTGGTGGGCTTAGTTAAGAAATAAAATTGTGTCTTTGCTATCAACTACAACTTTTGACATGATGGTTAATTAGCGCTTGATCCTAAAACATTGGTTATTCGATATATATATATATATATATATCGTTCACGCTTCAGATGTCGTCGGGTGGAGGAGGCCGGTTGAATCCCATGTGACTCTTTCTACCATCTTGTCCAATTTTCTTCTCATGAGCTTACTTTTATAGGGTTGAGTAACGTTAATTAACTCATCCAATTAGGTCAATTTCTTTGTTGTTCACATTAAGGACCCGTTTGGCCATAAAAATAACAAGTAATTTTTGGGGAAAATCTTGGCAAATTGAGAATAAAAGAAAGCTACGTCATATAATTATGTGTAATAATATTAATTACTCTTTAACAAATAATTTAAGTTTTATATGTGTCAATTTAGTTGAAAGTAGACTACTTTCATTTCAAATGATTCAAATTTCTTGGGACCAAACTTGGGTTGAATTAATTATCCAACCTGCATATTTCTCTTGCGTGGGTCTATATATAGCAGGACCAGGTACTTATAGTTGGTGATGCTTCTTTATTACTACTGTTGTCTACTTTCTTGTGTTGTTTTCACCATCATTCAGCACGATGCATGGTCCCATAAATATATAAAAATATAAAAAAGGAAAAATATTTAGGACTATACATACTACATGACGGATAATAATTAATTTGATGAATATAAGGCCAACAATGAAAAAATGATCTTTTATGACCACTACAAATTGAATAGAAGAAAAAGAGCATAAACTAAAACAAGTTTATAAAAGGTTACAAAACCAAATTTCCCGCTTGCCGACAACTATACATACCAAACTTTTCCTTTTTAATTTGTTGCAATATCTTCAAAATTTCAGCAGTATCAAATTTACAGATTACTCAATTCATGTGCTTGAACTTTCTTTTTCTGTCTTTATTATCTATACATACATGCATATATAAATGCATAGACTGAATAGGTTTAATAAACATCTATATCTTGAATTGGAAAATCAGTTATCCTTTACTTTCCAAATTAAAGGGAAAATCAGTTATCCTTTACTTTCCAAATAAACATCTATTTGTTATGAAATATTCTCTTGAAGCTAATTAAAGGGAAACTTTTTTTTTGTCCAATCATATCTTGGTATCTGGAATATAATGTACTAACCCGACTAATTAATATTGGTGTCCGTCGAGTAGAACATATTTATAAGGAATGCGCTACAAGGAATTTTCTGACTCCAATCTCCAAAGGCTCGAACCTAAAACCTTGAATTAAAGAGGGTGATATAGGATCCGGGGGCTGATCGAGTTAAGAAGGCAAGTAGGATTTAGGTCGTCAGAATCTTGTTTTATGTGTATATAGTTGATATCGAATGTCATTACAACCTTCTGCATGAATTTACTTTTTTCTTAATATAGTTGCTTAGGCTGGTTGGTGTTTGTCGTTGTACTAGTCGTATTATTATAGTTCTTGTTTTTGATAATAATTATCATCGATTGTTGTTTATTGTATTTTTTATTATCGCACTATTTTGTTGTTGTTCGTGTTCCTTTCTTGTAGGCATCGCACTGCTTCCCTTGTTAGTTGTTATGTTGTCTTCATTGCTTCCTTCTTCTTTGTACTTAGATTTGCTGTGTGCTTGAGCCGAGGGTCTTTCGAAAATAGTCTCTCTATCTCCACGAGGTAGTGGTAAGGTCTGCATACACTCTACCCTCTCCAGACTCCACTTGTGGAATTTCACTCGGTATGTTATTGTTGTTGTTGTTAGTGAAAAATCTTGGCTCCGCTACGGAGAGGGCGATCAATTTTTGTATCTAGATATAAGTACTTACCAATGTTCATATCAATTTGACAATAATGAAATTAAACATTTGGTATATATATATATAGTATACTTATGGTAGTTGCAAGTTACGGATGATCACATGAATTATATGTTTCCCCATTTAATTTAATTTACTTCATGTCACTGCTAAAGTGGTCCCATATCATCTTTGATTTTAATTAGATGTTGACTTAAGAGACAATATATACACATATGGTACATGAATTTTATGCATTTTCCCCTCTCCCCACACTCTGCATATAATTTGTACAATTCTAGCTGAAAATTTGACTTTTATCATCAATTAACAACATCAAAATGTAATTGTTAATCTAGAGGCGCATTCAAAATTTTAAATATATATGAGGTTTAAATCATAATTATATTCCTTTTACTTACTGGGTTCTAGATAGATTTATACATAGTACGTGAATTTCTTAATTGAGATAACTTGCTATCACATATTAAATTATATTACTAATAATTTTCTTTTACTTTCAATCAAAATGTGTAGATGGAAGAGAAGCTTGGAGTAATTAATAAAGTTGTTGGATGTGACCAGAAGGTCGCGAGTTCAAACTATGGAAACACCTCTTGCAAAAATACAAGGTAATAAGGTTACGTACAATAGATCATTGTGGTTCGGCCCTTCCGTAAGTCCCGCACCTAGCGAAAACTTCAGTGCATTGGGCTGCGTACTTTCAATCAAAATGTATACTCCATAATTAGTGGCGGAGCCAAAATTTTCACTAAGGAGTGTCAAAATATAAAGAAGTAAATTCACGAAAAAATCAAGAGGTGTCAATACATAATATATATACATAAAAAAATATTTTTATCTAGTTGTATAGTGTAATTTTTCTGACGAGGGACACCCATAAGCATATGTGGCTCCGTCACTGTCCATAACTTATTGAATCCATTATCATTACTGATTTTTGTGTATCTTCTTTTACAATTCACTTCCTCCACATATTGAACTCTTGACTTGTTCTAATTCACAATAAGGTGGAGGGACCCTTGATTGTCATGGCTAATAAAAATGAGTTGGAGGTTCTTAAAGATGGTGACAAAAGTACAATATGATTGAAGCTAAAACTATAAATAAGACAACTAAGTTTGGTAACAAAAAGTACAATCTTTTAATTTAGTCTTCACTTGTCTAACTGTCGTCTCAAAATATTTGTCATATTTCATTTTTCGAGAGTCAAAATATATAAATTTTGACCCATATCTTAAGATGTATTTTGTTCTATCATATTAATATAAGAAGAAATGCGAATTAACTCCAAAGATTAGTCAAATTGACTTTCGAGAAGTAAAACGTGACAACTATTTTGGAACGAAGGAGGGAGTACTACACTTTGTTTTAATGCATGAGAATTCTTTTCATTGCTAATTCTATATTTTTTTTCAAATGTTCATTAATGGTGGTTAAGGTGTCTTTTTCCTTGTTCAGAAATCATAGTAGGCTAACTAATGGGTCCTTATTTTTTTAGCTTCATTATTAACTCTTTAAGAAGATTTATTGGATAACTAATTAAAGACTGTTGTTATGTCTTGAAAATTAGGACTATTTATATATAGAACCATTCACACCTTCCAATTGCAACCTTTCCACGTACCCAAGGCCGGAGTTAGGGTCGCAAGGGTTCATTCGAATTTCTTTCGCTGAAAAATCGTGCTGATATATAAAGTGAAAGTATCTTTATGTATCTATAAGATGTTGAATTTGGAAAAGGCTTCTCTACCTCACCTTTGAGGTATTGATATGGACTACGTACACTTTAGTTTATCCTCTCTAGACCCCACTTTGTGGGAATACACTGGATATGTTGTTGTATATAAGATGTTGAATTCTATTGACTTCTTCCCATGTTAATTGCTTTTTTATATTTCAAAATTATTTAGTGAAAATTATGGCTCTGCCATTTTTTCTATCCTTTTCTATCTTTTCATTATTTTAGTTGTTTGCTTTAGTTTATTTTTGGTTTTATATAGCAGAGTAAAGGTCAACAGATTTTCATGATGTTTCAATTTATCTTGTATGACATGAGTTTTCACATAACTAATTGATGTGTCATGGATTTAAGGTTTACATTTTTACACAATCAATATTCTTTATCATGTGATAGCCAATTGAGTAGGTTACTTACCATTGTTATAGCCAATTGAGTAGGTTACTTAACATTGTTACAAGGTTGCTGATTAATGTTTATGAGAAAAGACATTCTCAGTGTAATTTAAGAAGAAAAAAAATATATACTGATTTCCTACCAGAGCAGTTGAAGAGAAGCAACTTAGAGTTATAGGTGAATATTAACCATAAGCATCAAATCATTTGAATAATGCAACACTGGCCTAGTCAGTGATGGAGCCAGGATTTTCACTAAGGGAGTTTAAAATATGAAAAAGTAAATATACGAACTAGTCGAAGGGGGTTCAATATCTACTATATATACATAAAAAATAATTTAACCATGTATAAATAGTGTAATTTTTTGCCGAAAGGAGTTTGATAAACCCCCTAGGCCCAAGCTGGCTCCGCCCCTTGGCCTAGTGAAACTATTATATACAATAACATGCCAGTGTAATCTGAGGATGGTGTTGTATGCGTAGATCTTACCCCTATCTTACGAAGGTAGAGGTTATTGTGGAAGTGAAACTAATATAGAGAGTATTTCTTATATAATTAGCTAATCATGTTCCAAGGAGACTAATCATTGATATTGTTACAATTAATATCTCCTACACACAAAAAAATAAAAAAATAAAAAATCATTAGATATAGTTGAGGAATAACTCAAGAAGATGGCTCAAAAAATCTATGCGTCTGCCGGGAGTCGAACCCGGGTCTATTGCTTGGAAGGCAATTCTCCTAACCGTTGGACTACAAACGCTTGTTGAAAATGCTGCTCAACCTATTATATTTACTATGGTGATATTTCTGCCTTGATATGATTTGCCCCGAGGTCTATCAAAACCGCCTCTCTATCTTTACTTGCATCGAGCGTCTATGAAAACAGTATCTCTAAACTTTACTTGAATTGAGGATCTGTCCAAAATGCTCTCCCCCTACCTTATTTGCGACACCGAATCCTTCAGTTAAGATGTGTTGATTCAGTAAGTAATTAAGTTGATTACTTTTGCATAAATAGAATTAAAAAAACAGCCATTTAGATTAATCAAATGATATGTTAATGCAGATGCTCAATTAATACCGTTATAAGCGATATTTAAAGAATTATCAAAGGACTTATTCATACATCCAAATCATTTATCTATTTGAGTTCCTTTCTTTTTGGGAATACTAGGTGATTTTTTCGCATTTGTATAAGCCTTGTTGGACACAGTTAGTAACTGTGCTGGTGTGAGGTACCAGGTATCCGTGAAATTAGTCGAGATACATACAAGTTAGCCCAGATAACACAGTCATAAAAGAAAAATGTACATTTGTATATAATGAGTGAAAATTGTGAAGCTTTCTCTGAAGGGTCCAATTTAGTGAATTGAGTCTATTTATGTTATAGAGTGCTAAGTTGCTCGGACTCACCAAAATTGTTGCCGCACCCATGTCGGATCCTCCAAAAATGCTCTACTTTTAAAGGATCCTACATGCACCTGATGACATTTTTTGAAGAGTCCGAGCAACATAGAGAGAGTGGGCATTGCAAATTGGCAAGGCAGATGACCCTTTTGATGGCCTTCTGTGATTATTTGGATAACTGTATAAAGGTAACTTTTTTTCTTTCTTTGACTTTAGTTATCAGTTGACAGTCTGTTAGCCCTATCATAAAGCTATGTTATTCGGACTCGTAATAATGTGGTGAGTGTAGATTCTCCAAAAGTAATGCATTTTTAGAGGATCTAACATGAGTACGGCATCATTTTTGGAGAGTCTGAGTAACAGTCATAACGTCCTATGATAACACTGTATAAGGCATGCCAGAGATAACATTACTCTATTGAACATGCTGCACTATCGACTTAGTAGTACTTGCAATTGCTTCTTTACTCATGTTCTTGATGATGCTGACTAAGTCGACTGTTTTATTTTTGAACTTTTTTTTGGTTGGTAACACTCCTACCTATCCTTCTCACAGCTGAAGGCTGAAATTTTGTTGTTTCGGGAAGAATATACCTTGGAATACACAGCTTGATTGACATAGTTGGAGGTTTAGCTCTTGCGCTGCAATCTTGGCATCCTGGCTCTCTGTTCATAGATACATATATGATTTCATAGTCTCAAGTAAAAATGGCAGGGATAGTCATTAACCATTTTCCATATGTAATGGTTCTTAAATGGTCATTTTCTTAACATTCAACCTAAATATTCAAAGAATTGAATAAACTTTACCGCCTTCCTGATAATCTTGAGGTACTGGTTTGTGAACTCGCACAAAATAACTTCTTTAGAAGTGGGGCTAGATGGCATAGGTGCCAAATTTAGTTATTCCAACTGATAATTTGGATAAGAGTGTCAAACAAAGGCCTCGTAGTCAATAGAGATTAAACTAGAACTGGTAATGCTTTAGCACAGAGATGGTTCGGATCCTGGAAGATCTGAGAGCTTGGTACCTTATGCACAGTATTTGTGTTCTTTAAATGGATAATATGAGCATGTTCTTAACGAAAGCGATTTGGAAAGGTAAAGTATCACAAAAAGTATCTGTTCGTACTGCTGAATGTTAGTAGTATCCTCAGACTAGATTAAATTGGTAAGAAAAACTTTTGCTTCATCTTATATCTTCTGCTACAAATTGAAAGCTAGTAAGAGAAGAATTATCTCTTTGTACGAAGGTTGGTGCAGTTGAGTTTTGTAGCCTTTGTTTGAGTTCTTATATAATTTAAAGAACTGAAATTTGTATTAACTTGGCCACATTAGCTAAGAAGGTGTGGGATTCAGTGTCATTACTTTACTCCTTAGGAATGAGTAGCATGAAGGTCTTTGTAACGTAGATTGATTTGAACTTTCTTTATATCCCACATTCAGCAGAAAATTGCTTATCAAATGATACATGATAATCAGCATGATTTGGTGCTACACATCTTTGGTTGAAAATCAGGTGAAGTTTTCTGAGCTTGCAAATTAGCTGACTCAAGACGTTTGTTTATATCAAAATTTAGGTACATCTACAGCCTCAGTGAAAGTAGAGTAATCTCCATGTGCAACTATATCTTTGCTATGCAAATAGATTATTCTGGTCACAGGAAACATCATTCACTTGTATTTCTAACAAACAAGATTAAAATAATGCAGGCTACATTAAGACATAATGTCATTTTTGACAAACAAACATGATGATTTGTGATCTTTCAGAGTGGCTGCTCTTCTCTGTCTTTCATCCGTTGTCTTTATTGCATTTTTTCACCATTGCGAGGTTTCTAAGTTTATCCCGTAGAGCTGAGATCTGATAAGATGATTACCATCTTCATGGATCTTGCCCTTGGTTCTAAATTTCCGTGTTAACTTCCTTTTGTTCACTGTTTGCTGTTACTGATTTAAACCTACACAGTAATCTTTTTAAACTTTTTGACTGTCGCAAGGCTTGTACTGACCTCCAGCAACATAGTCAATACATATGATTTTCCATTTTGAATTGTCGATTGATCCTACTTTAGGAACTTCTAGTAACACCGTCTTTTTCTATCTAACATTATATTATCAAATGCGCAAGACAGCAAGAGTAAATGAACTGTAATTGAACTAAACATTTATGATAGACATACATTGTGATGTTATTACATCAGTAATTAACTGGTATAACTTTCCTATCATCTAAATCACATAGCTATGAAGAGAAAAGAAACAAAACCAACAACTCTAAACTTCCAGTACTATGAGGATGAACTGGATAACCCTCTTCCTTTCATAACATGCTTCCTTAGCCCCGGAATGTGAACGTTGGAGATGTAATCTTTCCAATCTATGTTCTCTACATCGAAACCAAACTGTCGTCTTTCTTCTTTAGACATGCATTCCATCAACCTCTGAGTATTGCCGTTGTCAAATCTGGCAAATTGTGTTCACTATTTAAGTCTCAGAAATTGAGAATAGGATTACAAAGTAGTTAGCGAGGATAAAAAACCAAACAAACTCTTACCTTCCTCCATAAAAAGTGTATGGTTCATAAATATGTGCCAAGTACTTTGCTTGTTCCACTGATTTTTTACAGATATTTTCGAGTTTCCTTGATAACTTTCCGTTAGGATCAGCTGTATCTGTTATCCCGCTTCTGTTAATTGCATCTCGCCAGAGGTGGAAAGAAAATTCTTCCCTAGAGCTGAACAACTTCATTCTTGGCACATGAATTGGTCTTCCTTTGGAGTCAATATATGGTGAAGAATTGAAGTGATCGAAAAGCAATGTGGCTAGGTCCTTGAAGACTAATGGATTTACAACAGATGAAGCAACCTGATAAACGTTACTCCCTGGTTTTCCTGCTGCCCCGTGTTTTGCTATAGCTGCCAAGGTTGCGTTTACAACCATGTCAGCTGGAACCTGACAGAAAGATGTTTATGTTGATCACTTAGTACCCCCCGTACAAAGGTAAGATCACTGCAACAACATTAGAGAAAAAACTTACCACGTCTAGAACTCCGTTAGGATCTACAAGAAAACCGGTGAGCTGTCCTTTGCCATAGTGGAGAATAATTGGATCCATCATCCTGGAAGGAAAGACAAAAACTTATCCTGAGATTACATCAAACTGAGGTAATGGAACTCTTTTACATTTTGAGAGTGTTTACCTGTTTCCTTCCATCCATCCACTGAATGGTTCTCTGTAGGTGCTCTCGATAACACTTGGTCGAATAATTACTACTGGTACATCACTTCTCATTTTATCAATCATCATCTCGCCCATAGCCTTGGTGAACACGTAAGTGTCTTGCCACCCAAATTTATTTGCTCTGATCAAGTCACGACTCTTCTTTAAGTAAACATGTAACACAAATAGTTTGTTGAGAAGAATGATGAGGAAGTATGTAATGCAATACCTCTCTAAACCAAGTTCTTTCATTTTCTGACCAACTATATTATCTTCTATAGCTTGTTTAGATTCCAAAATCAGCTTTATCTCATCCTCAACGTTCAAACTCGAGAAGAAGTTTTTGTGAACTCCAAAGAGAAGAGTCTCCTTTGTTATACTGTCCCCAGAACAGAACGGCTTTTCCCTGATTTTTCCTTGTCGTTGTCCATTAACATAAGCTGTTGGCAATAGAATAAAACATGCAGTAAATGGTCATAATCTGTTAGCCAAAGCTTTATATATATTTTCTCAGTAATGTTTTATATGCAGCTTTCCTTGCCTGTGGATATTTGGAGGAAAAGCTTTAGCTTGTGGCATTGTTTTGCAAAATTCATTAGGCGGGAAGGTCCACCGGTGTTTATATCAAGTGCAACATCATACCTACAAGTTCATCAAATCTTCACTACAGATGACTTTCTGCAGGCACTAGAAAAGATGAGAATAATACAGCAGTATGTTAAATTTCCAATTACCTTTCATCAAAAGTAGTATTAGCAGCAGAATTTACAATTACGTCAACCTCTTTAGCAATCACATTGGTTAAATCTTTGTCTAATCCGAGATGAGTTTCACTAACATTTCCAACCACAGGCACCAACTTACTCAACATGAATGTATGGTAAGATTTCCCATGCACTTGTCTGAGGTTCTTGAATATGTCAGCATTGAGGATCTATGGCGCGAAAATGTGAAAAAATATGTCAATGACAGGAACAACAACAACAACAAACCTAGTGAAATCCCACAGGTGGGGTCTGAGGAGGGTAGAGTGTACGCAGACCTTACCCCTACCTCGTGAAGGTAGAGAGGTTGTTTCTGAAAGACCCTCGGTTCAAGTATCGCATAGCAAAGCAGAATGACGGGAAATGAAAGTATGATTCAACAAGCAATAGTGCATACTTCATTTTTCAATCTATGCATAGCACCTTCTTTATTCTCTGCCTTGATCAAGACGAATATTTTGTTCACATCAGGCACTGTCCTTAAAATCTTCTCAATCAGAACTGCACTTTGTTTACAACATAAAAAAGGGTGTTGGAAAAACAATTGCAAACGAAAACGTCATGATCAAAAAACAAAGAAACTTATGCATTTGAGGGGAAATAACCTTTTCCCAAGAAACCAGTTGCACCAGTAATGAGAAATGTTTTGCCTCTAAGGAACTTGATAATGCCAATACCATTACCATTTGGACTAATATGCATATGATCTTTGCTATTATCTGTGCTTATCGTCGATGATCTCACCGTTATTACAGCAGAAAGATTACTAGCTTTTACTACATTTCCACCACTACTTTGACAATACATCACATTGTTGATCTTCTTCAACGGGAACCTTCCGCTATTATTAGACAATTTTAATATATTTTTTGATACACAGGATGAACTTAGACTACACAAAGCCTCCATTGTTCAAAGAGAAGTTGGAAGGGAAAAAAAAAGTATAAAGGAAAATGGCAGGAAGATTATAGCTATGAGCTAGGTGCAAAGTTGGCTTGCAAGCTCTCTACTAGTTAGCTAATCACTACTTTTTTTTGTTGTTGTTGTTGAAAAAGAAAGTCAAAAACAAGTCAACTAACTAATTTTTCTATAATATATGTGAGTTTGGTTCATGTGTATTTAAAGGGAGATGAAAGTTAGGAGAATGAACCAAAAAAGCTCTCTTTTTGCCCCCAAAAAATTCTTCACACATATTACCAATGGCTAAGATAGTGGGTAATACTTTTGTTTCTTGTTCTTGATTACTACTCTCTTCTTCGTCCACTTTTACTTGTCCACTGTACTAAAAATAGATGTCCATTTTTACTTATTCGATTTAGAAAATCAAGAGGTAACCTACAACGTAGGTCCTAATTTACCCTTATTATTAACTATAGTCATTTCTTAATGTACTTTTCAAAGCATTTGATTTATTCTATTCAAAAGACGATATAATAAAATTGTTATTCTATTTACTGCTTCAAGGGGTGTGTCATTGTATCAAGACAATACTAGACAAGTAAAAATAGATGGAGGGATTATTAAGTTATCCACTTGTGTATATAACAAAGTAAAGAGATAATGTACAAGAAGAAAGAGTGTGACAATGTTGGGCAGAAAGATATGTTAAAAACTAACCAAGTGGTGGGGTGAAACTTTACCCTTAACTAAGAAATAATTAAAACTAGAAGCATTTTTTTTGTTCAAGAGATAATTAATTAATTAGTAAGAATATCGAAGCTAAGTCTTAACACATCATATCTTCTGAGGAACGAAAGTCGAATCTTATCCAAGAAAGATGATGACACGATTGTCATAACACTGGAAACTACCACTTTTATTTTAGAAAGAGCTAGGTACATGTTTGTGTTAATATTTCACAAAATTATTTACTACTCTGAATTTATTGTGTCTCAAAACCATGATTCTTTAAGAGAGTGTATGATTATTTGTGTTAGAAAAGATAACTTTGTTAACAAAAATAAATAGTATTTCAATAACGCATAGTTATGTAAAGAAAAACATTCCGCTATCAACAAGCGTTTGTAGTCCAACGGTTAGGATAATTGCCTTCCAAGCAATAGACCCGGGTTCGACTCCCGGCAGACGCATAGAGTTTTTAACTTTAATATACGTACACGCCCTCGGCCATGTGCCGCAATGGAATAACATTGTACGTTATAAGTTGAATTCTTTTGACTTCTTCATGTTATTGTTTTTTTTATATATATTTTGAATTCTTTTAGTAAAAACTCTGACTCCATCACCCTCGGCCATGTGCCGCAATGGAATAACATTATACGTTATAATTTGAATCCTTTTGACTTCTTCATGTTATTGTTTTTTATATATATATTTTGAATTTTTTTAGTAAAAACTCTGACTCCATCACCCTCGGCCATGTGCCGCAATGGAATAACATTATACGTTATAATTTGAATCCTTTTAACTTCTTCATGTTATTATTTTTTATATATATATTTTGAATTTTTTTAGTAAAAACTCTGACTCCATCACTTATGTGTGATAATCCTACTATGTTGAAGGGAAGTTAACACATGCTTGATCATTTTTGCTGTGTTGTCACTTGCCACTCCTATCAGCTAAGTTTGTGTTGTTTGTGAATGATTGTAGAATAAAGCAATCAATTCACTACAAATTATTACTCCCTCCGTTTTAATTTGTTTGTCCTGTTTTTCTTTTTAGTCTGTTTCATAAAGAATGATCCTTTTTCCTTTTTAGCAATTCTTTAATTACAACTTCCCACATGACATATTTAAGACCACAAGATTAAAGGACATTTTGGTACATTTGACATATCTTTAATTTAAGGCCACAAGATTCAAAAATATTACTCCCTCCGTTCGGTTTTACTCGTCACAAATTTCCTAATTTGAATTTCGCTTTTACTTGTCATTTTTCACTAATCAAGACAAGACTCTTATTTTACTCTTAGCATTAATTGCTTTTTCTCCAAATTAATTTCAAGACACAATAGTAAACATCATTTAATAGGGTATTATGGTAAAATAGCTACGTCATTAATTGTTTTTCTTAATGTGTGCAAGTCAAATTGTGACAAGTAAAAGCGAACCGAGGGAGTATTTTTTTACTTAAACTCTGTGACACGTCAATCAATTTGAAACGAAAGAAAGTACTATTTACCGATAAGTAATGATTGCATAATTTCTGCCATAACTCTTTTTTTTTACTGCTCTTGTATACTTTTTGTAACAGAAATGTTGGAAAACTAGAAAATCTTGTTATCTTTTGGTAAATATGGGTCTAATTTCGTATAATATAGTCCCTAAATCTAGGAAACTTTTTTCATTTTTTGATGGCTAGAAATGTTAGGAATTTGGGTTATAGTACTACTACAAAGTGACCCACTTTAAGTGGGCTATGACAGCCTATACCTTGATTCAATCTGGACCCAAGACCAATATTGATCTGGATATGGGCCTGAGATTAGTAGGTGGACCATTAATGGCCCATTATACCTTCCAAAGGGCGGTCTGCCCAGGATGAGTTTTTAACGTGTTTGGAGAGCCTGTTGATAATTTAGGGCATGTAGATATTAGTACAATATCTTCTATTCATAAATCTGTGCCCGCCTTTGTACAGTTAGATACAAAATTATTTATTTATGAAACAAGAATTAAAGTAGTAGATCTTTTAGCCTCTTATTGCCGTGGAGGAAAGAATCAGACAATTCAGGCAAGCTGAAGTGGGTAAAAAAGTACTCATTATGGAATTGATTTAATGATATTACTAAAGCTCATGGGGGCGTATTTGTATTTGACAAAGTGGGTGAACGTACAATTAAATGTGAATATGTGCTAATTGGACAATTTTACATCTAATTGTAAATTACATTTGTTGTATCCTTCACATAGTATTAGCTATGCTACATCAAGGGTGGAATTGTAGCTGTGTACGAGTTCGGAAGAACTAATAGAATATATTCGTATATTGTGTTACAAAATAGTTCACTTAATATATATATATAAATAATTTAATCAGAATCCGATAAGCTGTTGTTTTTCAGATTCCAGAACTCATAATTTAAAATTTTAAATTCGCTTCTAACAACCTCCAATATCATCTTTTGTTACCGGAAATGGTCAAATTCCACGAAAGAAATCATTTTAATAAACGTGTTACATCACTTGATCATGTTGTAAGTCATCATAGAGTTGAAAAAGTTGCTTATCCATTTTATTTTATTTTTGAAGATTTTTAGATAACAAGGTAAAAAACATCATGATGTAAATCTTCTACCTCTAAACATGTGACACAACCATATATATATCTAATCCAATCATTTAGTTTTGACTCTGCAAAGAATGAGTCCTATTTTGTTACCATTTGCATTTAACAAGCAATTCAACTTTTGAAGGAGAGCCTTGGACTAACGTAAAGTTGTTGTCATGTGATCAGGAGGTCACGTGTTCTGTCCTTTTAAGCAATTCAAATTTTGGTTGCTTTTATAAGTCACTTTAAGAAACCTTCTTCTTCTTCTTTTTAACTTGTACAAGAGCTTTTTTTTCTGTAAATAGTCAAAATTGTCCTTAAATTATGCGAAATGGAGCAATTTTAATTTGTCATCCATTAAAAAAGTGTCTCATTCCCGAAGACGAAGCAAGAGCTCTGCCTCCTTATTCGGCATAATCTAATAATTTTGGCTCAAGCCCTATATTTACGTTTAAATATATTTAACATATACTCTAAATAATTCATCAAGAACCTAGTAAACTGCACTTTCTAAGATTCAAAACTAACAAACTCAATATTCTATCTTCGCCTTAATTTGCTCGTTCCTATCTCTGCTAATTATCAAATTCAGTTGCTCGAGTTCACCCCTTAATTGGGGTCGTTTGGTGTGAGGGATTGGGATAAATAATCCCGCGATAAAATATAGGATAATTTTATCCGTTGTTTGGTGTGAGGGATTTAGATTATTTATCCCACCACTTTTGCCTTAGTGATGGGATAACTTATCCCGAAATAACTAATCCCGGGATAAGTTGTTCCCAACCAAACGACCCGTAGTGTCTCGTTTCTACCCTTGCTGTTATCAAAGTGGCTCGAGTTCATCCTTATGGACTAACAAAAAAGGAAAATTTTAGGTCATTTGCAAAGTATAAGGGCAAATTCAATCCTTTTAGCTAGTAAGTAAAGCTAGACAACATTTATTTATTTATTTTAAATACGGCTTGTTATATTAACTCTGTAGATTATGGGTCAGTTGTATCCCCGTTACTTAAATTTATTTAGAAGTATAACAAAATGTATGTTAAATTGGAAAATGTGTTACATGATCACATTATACTTGCTGTATGGAAAACACATCCATTATTATTGGACTCAAATCTATATCAGTGACGACTTTATGCATAGCTTTAATTAGTGTGGAAAATTAGTGCACTTTTTGGCTGGCCATTGACATTAGGGTGGCAAAAATTAAATTCTTCGAATAATGTTCCAAGTAATTTCTTGTAACTAGACAAAAAAAAAAAGAAGAGGAAAAATGGAAAAAATTTAATTAATTTTATCTAGATTTTGTAAGTCGACAAGTAATTTGAGACATATATTTTTAGTAAGGTGATCAACTAATATAGGACGAAGCCCGAAGGGAGTAATAATCTAAATTATATAAAAATTATTCAAAATCTAGTTCTATTAATCTTGTATGCTATTGCGTGCTGAAATAAGGCACCAACAGAGATCTAATTAATTGTTGATCACAAAATGATCCTGCAACATGTCTTTTGTGTCTTGATTACATTATTCTTTTAATGATACCCTGTGAAACTATCATATAACTAAAATAACATTAATAACGGACTATATCAAATCTCCAAGCAACTACTCTAAGTTTGATAATTCGAAGGAGTATGAAATTAATCTGACTAACGTTTTTATTTTTTGTTTGAAAAAAATATAATAAAATCTAAGCCGTTCAAAATAGACTTAATCATTTTCAAGAAGAAACTTTATCCATATATACTTGCACTTTAATTAGTCAGTCAATTAACAAAGTCTATGGCTAAATATTTCCCCATCTAATCTTTTTCCCTTTTTTTTTTTTCTTGCTTGTCACTATCATTTTTTCTTTTAAAATTTGTCCATTTCTTAATTTGTGTATGTTGTTTTTTTGTTTTCTAGGGAAGTGGAGAATGACCTAATTTGCTTGTCAATTTATCTTAACAAAAAATTTTGTATTCTTTTGGGTGATGCTACAAGTGACATTTTCCACATAGCACAATAATAGCAGTAGTATATAGAATATTAGTCAAAAGGAGGACATATATAACCTTATAGTTATCCATATTGATACTAAAAATAATGTGATTTATTTTAAGCTAAATCATAGTTGTCGCAATAGTGAAATCCTATATTAATAGGCAAACATTCAAAAATCTAACTTACATCATGTCATGTATAATAAATTTAACTTGTATATTTAATTATTTGCATATCAAACATAATCATGTAGGGTATGTAGAGTGACGTTATATGTATATATATACAATTACTATACACACATCGGTCAACATTGTACTATCTCTTATCGTTCCGAATATTTGTACATGACTCAAAACCACATCAAAAGAGTTGAAGCGTGAAGTAATATATTTCATTCTAGATACTCTATATATATAGTTGGGAGACTTACAAGTTTTTTTTTTCTTGTGGAGACGAATTAATAGTAATTACACGTGAATTATCAGTCATCAGGAATTCTTACGAAACGGATGAACTTCCTTTTGTACACATCCTAAATATCACACGCAAGGAAGTCGTAACCCTTGGCTTAGTTAACCATCTTTTGTTTCCTACAAGAAACGTTGGGAAAAACTTATTTTATTACTACATTATAACTTCTTGATTTAATAGTAATATTTTCCAATAAACTAAAAGAAAAAAGATTAGAGGAAATGGAATTTTAGAGTCTAGAAGGTTTTAGAAAAAAAAGTAAAATTATCATAAAACTTACGTCTCGAAACTGCTACATCATTTTCAAGTATTGCTAAGAACATTGGACTTTTTCTATTAATAGTAATTATTTAAATCAAGAAAACGACGTACCTAAAATACAAAAATGACTCAAGTTTAAAAAAGAGTTGTAATTAATTAATGTGGTGGAAAGCAACATGAACCCTATAAAAGAAGGGCAAAGGCATGCATGAGGATCTTTTTTATTTAATCAATACGTTCATAATTTAAAATGAATAAAGAGACATAAATAGATAACATCAAAAGCTATAAGTTTCAAAAGTAAGATTAAGGGGCGTCATTGGCGGATTGAGTTGAATTTGAGCCGATTAAAATATGATGAGTTAACAATTCTTAGTTTTAATTTCTATATATAGTTTTTTTTCATTAGTCAATTTATGTTGCATGTCAGCTCAACTTTTAAATAAATTAAATTGAATTGATCAAAATGGACCGAATTAATAAATTAATAAGTAACAAATTGCTCAAACTTAAACAAATTAAGTAAATCATATTTTTATGAGCTAATTTTTCTATATTCGGATAAGACTTAATAAGAACTCAATAATTATTTGTTTGGCACGCAATTTGAATTTCACAATTGATGTAACACGTAAAGAAGGGGGCATGTGCAAGTGTATCACAAGTCCACTAGTAGTTATTATAATTATTATATATAGGGGGAAACGTAATCTTTTTGTATGGTTGCAAGTGTATAATAATATCCAAAATAGAATAAATGAATATAGTTGCCTTTTGGACCAAGTGAAATTTGGTATTATCTAAAAGAGCTAATTAGAGGGAAGTGGTCCTATATACATTTGTATTCTTCTAGAAGCCTTTCTTTAGGCAAATACTTCCATATATGAACAGACATTTTAGAAATTAATAAAATTAGAAAAAATAATAATACAATAATTAAGTGGGATTCTTTTGGACTAATAGAGGTGAGTCTTCCTTATAGTTTATTTGATCGAGTTTTTAAGAGGCCAAAAATTCTTTTAAAAAGATGAGATGTTTGGTTAAGATTTTGGGAGAAAATTAAGTAGCAAAGTTATTTATTAGAATCTTAAAAAAAGTATTTTTGAGAAAAAAATTAATTTAAATATATTTTAGAAACTTGGTTAAACAGTAATAACTGCTCAAAAATACTTTTAAATTTATCGATGAAACACAAACTGCTTTAATTTAAAAAACCAAAAGCGAAGTGGTCCTATTTATTTTTTTTCTACCAGAAGTATTTTATATGCAAAAATGCTTCCATATATGAACAAACATTTAAGAAATTAATAAAATTGAATAAATATTTAGATAAAAACAAATTAAATGAGAATCTTTTGGACTATGAGAGATGAGTCTTTTCTTTCTTGTCTTCTCTAAAAAGAAACATTCAAGATTATATTAATTCAAGACATTAATTAATGGGAGTATTAACTAAAATTAATGAATGACCTAGCCTTAATACAAAAATCTAATCCTTTCCAAACATTGATATTTTGTATTAAAACAAAGATCTCATTCTTTTAGATTCGAACTAAGTCGATCAGTGTAACAAGATTTTTTTCTCCTTTCAAATTTTGAATTAAATTAAGGGTTTATTTATTTTTTATTTGAGGTAAACTTATAATTGTTCGAATTATATAATCATTAATAACTGACATTGATAAGTGATCCTAAACAATTTGATTATAATTCGATTTGTGATTATCATAAATTGAAAATTATATTGTTTGATCTTTTTTTTTGTTGGTCTGAATATTATTTTTCAATCATCGATATACAAGTGAAAATATCCAATCATATATAATTTTAATTTTCAAGACAGTTTGGGGTACAAATTAAACCTTGATCATTAGTTCCATATCTTCCAATTTGTAAACAAGCAGTCGTCATTACATAAATAAATGTCAACCATAACTAATACTCTAATATATTCTTAATTCTTCTTCAAATAGCATGATGGAACACTTCTTGTTCTTGAAAAAAATAAATAAATTATTCAATCACTTATTTTGTTCAAAGTCAACGTCTAAATTTCTTCTAAGAAGGAAAAAAGGATGCATAGCTACTTATACTCTTTTTTCATAAAGTCAAAATAAAAATTAGCTTTCAAATTTTAACTAATTTAAGGAAAATAAGACACAAGTGGCCAAACTCTGAAGTTGATTTCTCAAATGGTTATTCAATTAAGGAAAAAGGCTCAAATATGTCATTCAACTATTAAAAATGGCCCATCTATGTCATCCGTTAAAAGTTTGGCTCGTTTATACCATCGTCATTACAAAACAGGCTCATATATGACATTACTTTTTAATGGTGGTTTTTGCAAAACCAGCTTTGCCATGTTGCTTCTTATTAGAGGTCCACGTCATTGATAAAAATTAACCAATTATTTAATTTAAAAATGAAATGAAAAATCTTTTCTCCAAGTGATCCTCTAGTTAGAACGGAGCTTCACCGACCTCTAACCCTCAAAATAAATAATGGACTTAGCAAAAGCATCTCTTTAGTTATGAGAAGCAAAACGAGGATGATGGGAATGATGTAAAGGCTTACCAAGAAACAAAGGGGTAGTAAAGCTTAAAAAGTAATGGCATATATGAGCCTGTTTTGTAACGGCGATGACATAAACGAGCCAATTTTTTAACGAATGATATAGATGAATCATTTCTAATAGTTGGATGACATATTTGAGTTTTTTCCCTTCAATTAATAATTATTATCTCATAGTCAATATCTTTGTTGAAGAATTTGAATCAAGAAAAAAAATGACTTTCTAAGATATAACTATTAGTTGAGTGATCATCTGAAAATCCATAATCGATCATAAATATATATATTTTTTCTTATATAAATTTTCGAGCTTGGAGATTTCATTTGTAATAGTAGTACTTCAAATTACAGTACCTCAATAAAACTCAAATACCAAAACAAAATCACACACTTGAAACTTACTTTTCTCTATGTAAAATTCGAGGAGGTGTGAAAGTGCCTTTTCAGGATTTGGTTTCCATTTGATAGAAGTTAAAGTCGAAGTCGAACAAGCGACGATAGTACGAGGGTTAGCCATCCTTACAACTCTTTAAGCTAAATTCGCAATGTTTTTTTCTATTTATACCCAAAAAATAATTAGCACAAAGGAATAAATTAAATCATTCTTAATTAATACGGCGGTTTGGTACTTAATTTGGTTTATTATATTTTCGGTGGATATATTGTTACATTGGCAAATTTATTTATTAGTTGACTTATGTTGCCATATTAGAAGCAACATTTGCCATATGATCCCATGTTCTTTTTTCCAGAATATAAGGCAAAGTTTGAGGAACCTTTTTATTGATTAACCACTATTGGACTTTTGAGTGTACGTAACTATTACAACTATAGCATGAAGCTAGGGAAGCAAATTCACTTCAATTTGGTATGTCAACTAACTACACTTGACTAAAATATAGCTCTCCGCGATCTATTTTACGTGGAGGTGTTTGACTGGATATAAAGTTTAGGAGAAAGTGATTTTTTTTTTAAAATTATAGAAATTTTCGTTTCTATAAATATGAGAAATATAAAGTTAAATTATTAATCCCTTCATCTCAAATTATCTGTCGTAATTCTCGTTTACATGATTAGGAGGAGGTTTTGACTATTTTACATTTCATTGGTTTTTTGAACAATCATAGCATCACCCATAATTGAGGTGTTTGTATTTTTGAAGAACTATTTTTAGAAATCACAACATATAATTTGAGACGAAGGGAGTGCTGGATATAGAAAGATAGCATTTTTTTAAACTAACTACAAAGGAAAGAGTGGTTCGGATAGCCAACATTCTGTCTGTGACAAGACCCACGAAGGGCTAAGGTAACCTGGGATCAGAGTCATAATCGAACACGGCGCTTGTTTGGTGGGCTTAGTTAAGAAATAAAGTTGTATCCTTGTTATAAGTTATAGCTTTTGACATGATGGTAAGCGTTTGATCCTAATTATATATATTATGTTTTATTATCTTTTTCAAATACATAACTACAATTCTGAGTTTATGAGTTCTGAATTCTAGAAAAAAAAACAATTTAGAATAAATTATTTATACAATTAAGTAAACTTTTAAACAAAAATATAAAATTGTATCAAAGCTACTGAATTTTGTCGAACCCGCCGTAAACCAAACTATAGCTCCGCCCCAATCCTTTTTGTATATGTCCTTGTCCTTCACAAGAGATCGTGAAAGTTCAAAGGAATGAAACACGATTAATTAAATGAATATTACCAATTTTCTTCTTCATGATCCATCTAATTTTGAATTTCATTTTCAGCTAATTTCAACGATGCAATTGGTCATAAAGTTCAATAATTCATCATGTATTTGTCAAATCCAATAAGCAAAAAGTTAAAAATTGATAGTGACTAAACTAATCAACATAAGTAGTTGACCTTACTTGTAAGCTAACGAAGAAGTCATTAAACATGTAACGATTCAGGAAGAGTCCTTACAGTTGTATTGATCTCTTTTCATTTTATTTATTAATACAATAAGATTAATATATAGAGAATTCACGCAATATATATTTATTTAGTTGGATATAAACCTGGGGTTGATCCACACATGACGGGGCCTGAAAATATATAATGCTTGGGACCTAAGTTTGGCGTCCTGGAGTTAGAATTTTAAATTTAGGATTCTAAATTCTAGAGAAAAAAAAATTGCTTACTGGATTCTGAAGAGCTTACGTATAACATTAAGTGAATTTTTAAATAAAAATATAAAATTTAGATCAAAGTTACTAAATTCTAGCAAACCCGTAACTCTTACTATAGCTTCACCCCTGTCGGTGTTTAAAATGAACAGGTTCATGCACCTTATTGGTGTGACACACATTTAATTGGAGCATGAAATGGTATTTATAAAAATCAATCCATGCAATATTTGAAATTTGAATAGTCATAGATAATATAATATATTTATAGGGCCCCTATAGTTGGCTTTCATAATTATAGTAGTCCTTTGTGACATGGCTAAAATTGCAAAATAAGAAGAAAAAAATCGTTCACATATTAATAATATCGATGTTATCCGTATTTTAATTAATTTGATTTCGACCTGTCTGTTTTCCGAACGTTTAGTCACGTATCTTTATTAATGGAGTTGACCAAAACATCAACAAACACCCAAAAATTAGAAATTTTTATGTTTTGCATTCTTAATGTATGTTCCATTTTATGATTTACAATTTTTTTTTTATAACTCGTATCTTGATTTCTTGGGAAGGAATGTTCCTTCTTATAACTTCTCCATTGTATTTGATTAGAATGGAAGAAAAGTCGAAATTTATCTTTTTAGATCTTTTTTTTATTGGAGGCTACGCTCCTATGCAACATAGAATTGATATGTGAGTGGTTGAACACTCCTTTTTTTTTATTAGCTAGATAGGTTTGGAACTCGTAACCCCAATTATAATGTTATTATATCAAGATCTCCAATACAACATGATTTGACTGGTAGAGTTGTTGGTACATCGAAAATTGGGAGAAAATAAGAAAGAATAGGGGAAAATAGAAGATAAATAGATGGTACGGAAAAGGGTTATACTTATTTATGTGTGTACTATTCAGATTGATTAGCAATAATACCATTGACTTAGAAAAACTTATTCTTGACTTCCAATGTCTGACGTAGAGCCTTAGGAAAGAAGGCACTCGTAAGATAGTAAGGGATAGTCCGATACATTAAAGCTTTTGTTATACGTAGAATTCAGGTAAATGTTGGATTATAAGGGTCTATTGTACACAATTTTACCTTGAATTTTTGCAAGAGACTGTTTCCACGATCACGTAACAACAACTCTACCAGTTACTCTAAGACTCCCCTTCAAGCACTCGTAAGATAGTGTCATTAGAAAATAAATTTTTCACACTTTTTTTTGTTCATTTTCACACTGTAATGTGAAGCATAGTTATTTCTAAAGCGTATTCTGGAACCCACCCTTCTTCGTACTCGAAAGGAACTAATATTCCTATCCGAATTCTTATCCATCCTATTTTTCTCAAAGAGAATTAAGTCTTTTTTATTTTGAGGTCCTTATAATGAAAAGGACAGAAATAAAAATTTTATCAACATATATAGGAGTGTGTGTTCACATGTCAAAGCTTTAGATGTACAGAGTGGCAATTGGAAAAAGATTTGGGACAAATTGATAAAAAGGTGGAATTGATTGAAGAAAATGAAAGATATACAACAGTCTAATTAATGGACATCCATTGGATATTAATCATATATTTGTAGTGCAATAATACTTAAGATAAATCCAAATACGATTATTGACTCGGTCTCTTGGTGATTTAAAAAGGGAAAAAAAATGATCTAGCATTCTATCCAAATCCAGTAGAAGCAAAATGCGAATTTTATTTGACTAGTAATTTGAAGTATTAAAATTTCAATGACATTAATTATGGATCGAAGTAGTAACGATCAGAAGAAAGAAAATGTATAACTTTCTTAAAAAAAAAAAAAAAGTATAACTTTGTGTTACTTTCATTGACTGACTTACAAAACACTTCACACATAATGACCACTACACACGTTAATCATTTACAGATACACATGGTACTGATCGACATACGAAAGTCACAGTGAAGTTATTGATGGGCTGAAAACTTGGTGACAAATTCTAGAATTTAAGGGTTTCAATTTAAACAGGAGTAAAATAGAGTATCTAGAGTGTAAGTTTAGCACCGTAACGTATGAATCAGAGATGAAAGTGAAGTTACGTTAAAAAAAAAAAAAAAAAAAAAAAGAGGTAAAAGTGAAGATAGTGTTAAAGAATGAGAAAAAGTCTCACGTTGGTGGTTAATGAGATGTGTGGTCTCTTTATAAGGTTTGAGCAATTCCCCTCCCTTTGAGCTAGCTTTTGGGGTGTGAGTTAGGTCCAAGACCTAATTTTACAGATAGATATGGAAGTCATATCCAAAAGAGGTAGTTTCAAGTATTTTGGATCTATAATTAAAGAAAACTGGGAGATTGATGATGATATTGCACACTGTATTGGAACTGGATTATATTGGTGAAATAGAGGCTTGCGTTCGCGATACTGTGTGTGATAGAATATTTCACCATGACTTAAAAGTAAGTTCGACATAGTGGTGGTGAGACCTATATTGTTGTATAGATCAAAGTGTTAGTCATCAAGAGTGCACACATTTAGAAGAAAATGAAGGTAGCAAAGTTGAGGATGTTTAGATGAATGTGTTGGCATACTAGGTGAGATAAGAATAGGGGTAAAGTTATTCAGGATAAGATGAGAGTGGCATCTATGAACGACAAGATGAGGAAAGTAAAGTTGAAATAGTTCGGACATGTGAAGAGGAAGTACGTGAATGCACTAATATTAAGGAATTGTGAGAATTTGGCTAGCAGGTTTTAAGATTGGTAGAAGTAAGCAGAAGAAGAGCTAGTGGAAGATGATCATTCTACTGAGGACATGACCCTATATTGGAATATACGTGAATAGTAGGTAGCCGGGTGATGTCATACTTTACTGTGGGAGAATAGGGGACTAGTCGACTCTTCTCATCTTCTATTTAGTAGTATTCAAGTCGTATCTTATTCTTTATTTGTTACTACTATATGTTGGTTGGTTTATCTTGCTATTTTATTGTCATTATTTTCCTTTCAATCGTGCTTTAATTTGATTACACTTCTTTTGAGTGGATGGTTTATTGAAAATCATTTTTCTACACCACAAAGATACGGATAAGGTCTACTTACATCCTACACTCCCTAGATCTCACTTATGAGATTGTGGGTGGTTTATTGAAAATCGTCTTTCTACCCCACAAAGATACGGATAAGATCTACTTACATCCTACATTCCTTAGACCTCACTTATGAGATTACACAAAACTTATTATTGTTGTTAATAGATTTTCTTCCTTTTTATTTTAATTGTTTGTACAAAGAAGTATAATTTTTTTTAAAAATATAATTTCATTTGTATGTGAGGGTCTGAGACAGCTAAGAAGATGCAGACTGTTCAGATGAAAATTAAAGAATCAAAGATACAATATAAATTCGACATATAATTGAATAGGGAAAAATCTCCCTTTAAAATATAAGTGAATAATTTTAGGTCTCAAGGTATGTAGAGGTATCATATTTATTTTGAGACTCGGCGTTTATATTCGTCTCTTTAAATTTTGATAGTTAATTCCATCATCAACCTTTGTCTTTTTACTATTTATTTCTACTTGTATTTTCAAATTCATTATTTATTGTTTTAGATTTTATTGATGTATTTTAAAATCGTACCGACTTAAGTTCCAAGTGAACAATATTATTAATGAACTGGGTTGTTATATCAAAGATTAGAATTTAGAATTGCATACATTTTTAGTTCAGAATTTCAGATGGCTAACTTTATGAAAGATCAGCATAATATCGTAAACTATAAGAAAAGTTAATATTACAAAGCGAAATGTGAAAAAGTCCATAAAATTATCCCATAAGAAATTTGTACCACTTCCAACCAAATTATGTGTAACTTATTCTAGTTACACATTATTAATCATATTTGTCTCACCATTTATGTGTTACTATTGTCTATTGAGTACAATCTTATTGCTTCCATTGATAATGATGAATTATAATCTTAAATGAAGATCTTTGAATTAATTTTATATATTACACAATCCTTCAAGTGGTGTTTTTTCTTTTAATAAATTAGAATTATTTGGAATTGAAACTTAGAGATTGACTAATCTTTCATTTTCCTTATATAGAAGCGGCATGAATGACCTGCTTGGATCAACATGCCTGTCACATGAATCTGAATTTCATATTTCCGTATGTGAAAAGAAATATAAATATCTTCATATACCAAACGCTCGCTAATAAGTACTGCATCTTCAGAATTGTAACCCTCCCACGACATATAAGCTAGTTCATCATAAGCATCAAAATGACCAATTCGTCCTTCCATTAAATTTCATATTTGAATTTAATTAAAACTTCTACACGTATTACTACATTAGGAAATTAGGGCCCACACGAATAGCTTTTCTACGAGCAAAAATTTACCGCTATTGTATAGTAGTAAATATATGTGGGCCCACTTGATATGAGTATTTCAGGTGGTATGTTGCGCCACTTTGAAATCATCCGCTATTCATAAAATAATGTTAAAAACTACTATTTTTTAAAAAAATAAAATATTACTAAGAAAATTAGAAAAAAGGTAGTGTTATAAATCATAATAATTAACAACTTAAAATATTTTTAAAATAAGAAAAAATTTGTTGAACCACATAAATTGGAATTAAAGGAGTAACATATACTAATTAAAATTATGTAAAAAGTATTATAAATCACAATAATTAACAATTTAAAATATTTAAATACCACATAAACAATTGGTTGAATCTTCTAATTCCATTTACGCCACACAAATTGAGACAGATGGAGTAACATACATTATTTGAAAATGACGTAAAAAATATTCTAAATCACAATAATTAATAACTTAAAATATTTTTAAAAACGTATAAAAATTGATTAACTCTCCAAATTTCAATTATGTCACAGGACAAAAAAAGTAACCCGAGCTCTTAAATCTAAGTCTATTGAGTGTTTGAGACGCTCTTTATAAAACTTTGGATACCATAAGGCATAAGGTCGTTATAGACCGTTAACTTTGTCTTATTTTTTAATAATACTTTTTTCTTAAAGGGAATTTCACTAGAACTCAACTTACTTTGTTAGTGTAATTACTTGACTTTAAGCACTTACTCCACAAAGATTGATATATAAAGGCATTATATTGCTTTACACAATTGTCCTGGTTTAATTCCATGATATGTATTGTCCGTTTTGGTCTAATAGACTTACAGATTTGTCATTTGGATTTTGGATCATACCATCAACAAGTAGTTCCAAAACATATGTATTACTATGATTTATGTAAATTTGTACTATATTTTATAAGGCGTTTCATATTTTTCTCTCATATTCATCTAAAGTATCATGCATGTACACTTGTTCTTTAGAAATTTGCTAGGCAAGAAGTTTGTCCTTCCTTCCATTGTGGACGCCACATACACCCCTAGAGACTCAACATCCTCACGGAGATCATCATATTCTGACATCAGTTATAACCTACGTCATGTATTGTACGTTTGTCTAATTGACGAATCTTAAAAATGAAAACTCCTTTAGTTTGAAACACTCTTCTCTTTGACGAGTGGTACATGGTGCACGCTCAAGTTAATCGGGTCACTAAGTATCAAATAGTGGCGAAGTCAAGATTTTCATTAAGAGGTTCAAAATATGAACAAATAAACACATGAACAAGTCGTAAAAATATAATTTTCGTCAACGAGAATTCATTCGAACCCCTCAACTCTGCCTGGTTTCACCCCTAATATCACTATCTGCTTATTACAAAAGAGTTAAAAAATAGTTGAGTGCTTGACTTGGGTACAAAAATGGAGAAACTTTCCAAGTCATTACCCCAATTTAACGACAAAGCAACTCAAGTACCCAGTCAGTGAATCACGTTACAACCAAACATGTCACTATCTCTTATCCCTTCTTCTCCTCAGTGTAGGATCAGGGTGGATCCAAAATGTTACGTATCAGTTCACGAGAACTCAATAATTTTTGTTCAAATTTTACTTATAATAATAATAACAATAATTATATGTTTAATAATTTCAGAAAATGGATCGCAAGATAAAATATACGTAGACTTTTTTTCTATTTTGAAGATAGAGAAGTTATTTCTGTTCAAATCTATACATATATTAAAGTATCTACAAGTTTTTAATTGCAAACTTGTTTATTATCGTTTATTAACTTGAAATTATTGAAAGAATTCATAAACTTTTAAATTCTGAATCTGTTCGGATGGAGTCCCTTTCATAGTAAGTATTTTCGTTTACACTATTGTTATTTTAAAATTAGTACTCCAAGGAGAAGAATGTAGGCCATTACCAAATTATTAATACATAGAAAAACTTAGATATATTCAATATAATATATATAAACTTGTGGTGGTCTTATCTTGTGGAAAAAGCAAGCAAGACAGAAATTTTTATTAAAAAAAGTAGCAGCACATGGCGTTTCATCATTAGGGAATATTAATTCTGCAAAATAAAGGGGCTTTGATGTAAAATTTTCAAGCAATCAAACTTTATTAAACTAAAATTAAGGGAGTATTTGGTATAGAATAAAATATTTTTAAAAGTTTCATGTTTAATTGGTTAAGATATTTTATATGATACTTTCTTTTGAAATTGAATTGCTTAATAATATGAAAAATGACGTTTTTGATAAAAGTAGAAAAAATAAATTTCATAAATTGCATTTCATACTGATTAAATATTCTTGAGACCATCTCGTTTAGAATTATTGAATACTAGTAAATAGATAAGAAAATCACTTACTCGAAAACCTCTTCTTTCGATATTCTTATGAATATATAGGAGCAAATACAAAAATGAGTTCGCGTATTTGGCAGAACTCAATAGTTCGAGATCATACATGTAATACACGGAAAAAAGTAAATGAAGAAACTAATACTATTATCACATATTGCAATTTTGTATGTCAAATCATAATGTTTCTGCAAGAAATTGACCTTACAATGACTCTAATGTACAAGTTGCACTTTTTCTCATTGCAAGTTGGTTAGTGTTTGTTCCAAACGTATAGTTTCAAATAATTATAATGTTTCTTCCTATGTTCTCATAACAACTTGTCTAGTTTCTGCCAAATTCTATAACAACAACATATTCAATGTACTATAATATGTAAAATCTTAAAAAGATATGGTGTATACAAATTTAATCCATATCATAATTCAAAAATAGAAGAATTGTTTTTGTTAGATCCTCGCCTTAAAAAAAAAAAATATTTCAAGGCAGGTTGAAACCTAGAGCTTCAAACAATTGTTTTTGTCTGTTTTACCCTCCTTAATTCTGATTTTGCAATCTAGGACACTTTAGATCTCCCCTCCTCCCCACCCCTACGACCCCACCCCACCCCCCCAAAAAAGAAGAAGAAGAAAATGTGGTGTCTTTTTGCCAGACAATGGGCCAAGAAAGCTTAATAGAAAAGTAAAGCGATAAATACTCCCTCCGTTTAAAAATGAATAACCTACTTTTCTTTTTAATCTATTTAAAAAAGAATGATATTTTCCTCTTTTGACAATATTATAATTTTAACTTTTTATATGACATGTTTAAGACCATCATATTAAAGAATATTTTACTATATTTGACATAACTTTAATTTAAAATCATAAAATTTAAAAATCTTTTTTATTTTCTTAAATTTTTTATCAAATCAAAATAGATTATTCTTTTTAAAATAAAAAGAATATAATTTTATGATATGTAATTGTAAGTTTGTAAATAAGTGGGTTCCTCCTAACATCACATCACATCCGATAATCTAAGCATGGTAAGATACCATTTTAATTTTTATAACTAAAAGATAGGAGTAGGGTATATAGTTGACTAAGTCTATTGTTATACTTAACAAAAAAAAAATCATGGTAATGTTTCCAGAAGGTTTTTATTAAATAAATCTAATAAACTTTTCTTCTTTTTGGCAAGTTGGTACATCAGTAACAATAGAAAATCTCCCTAGGTGGTATTGTTAGAAATTGCTAAAATGAACTATGAGTCCAAGTTCAAAAATATTTATTTAGACCAAATTTTGCAATTAATTTTATCTTTTATCTATATTGTAGACATTAAATCTCTTTATATTTTTTATTTTAAATTTTCTTAATGAAATTTTTGTATCCGACACGTAATTAATTAATATTATTTTGTCTGTTTCTAAATAAATGGTGTTTTTACTTTGAACACACCCTTAAGTAACTACTTCATTATTAAAAATAAAAAGTGATTTTACTAACTTACCTTTAATAAATATCTTTAAAAAAAATGTAGTTTTTTCACTTATTTAAAGACGAAGGGATTAAAATATTTTTTTATTTTAAGGTACATTAGTTTACATATAAAAAACTGATCATCAAAGGTCATAGTAGAGTAGAAAATATTCAAGCAAAGACCAACAAAGACTGATACAGTAAAAAGTACTCCCTCCGTCCCATTTTATGTGTCGCCTTTTGACCGGGCACAGAGTTTAAGAAATAAATGATGACTTTGTAAAGTTTACAAAATTGCCCCTATTAAAGTCACTTTAATGTTTTTCTTTTAGTTATCTTTAATTATTAAGTGGGACCCAGTGAGGATAAAATGGGGATGATGTCATTAAATTGTTGCCAAATAAGGAAAGATGACATTCTTTTTGGGACGGACCAAAAAGGAAATAGCGACACATAAAATGGGACGGAGGGAGTATTTGTTATCCTTAATAAGTGTTGCTTTCAAACACTATATATAAAGTTGTCTTTGTTAAAAACCTATTTTATCTCTTAAAATGAACTCTTTTTATATGAATTCACATTAATCGGATACATAAAGTGAATATCGAGAAACCAAAAAAGGAAAAAAGTGCAGTAACCCATAGATTCAACTAGTATTGTGGACCACAGTATAACAAATTGATAACATGAAAATAGGTAAACCATTCACTGATTGATTTCAATTTGTCTAGATAAGTTTATTGTTTTTGTGAATAGATAAACATTAAACATAAACAATCACACAGCATGGAACCACCATACCCATTTTAATGATTTGTCAATTTGTCAAGTCACCTTAAAAAAATCTTGCAACACACTGTATCTAATCACACACCATCTTTAATTTGCTAATTTTAAAGGGGCTTCTTTCTAATTGAATATCCACTAATTAAATTGATTAATTCAGATTCTCGCTACATACTTAAAGAGTATGGTTTTATCACTTTTCAAACAGTAAAACAATCGATATTTGAAAGTACATCGAAAAGTAGTCATCTTTGATATGAAAAAATCATGACAACGATATGAATTTTGAACTTAGATAAGTAAAACTTCAACCCTATAAAACTTCAACTTGAGTCAGGGTTCTTTCGAAAATAGTTTTTCTATCTTCACGAGGTAGTAATAAAGTTTGTATACCCTTTATTCTTCTCAAATCTCATTTGTGAAATTTTACTAATTATATTATTATTATTGTATAAGTAAAAATTTAAGATATTGTCATAAATTTTGAAATTTTCAACACTCTTGAATTTAGAACTTAAAAAGTGACACTCTATAATAGTATGTCAAGTTACCTTCAAAAAAATCAAGCAACACACTGTATCCAATCACACCATTTTTTGCTAATTTTAAGGGGGCTTCTTTTTTCCTTTTCTTGAACATCTCGTATTCGAAGTTTATTAGATCGATTAATTCAAATTCTCTCTACGTATAATATCTTTTAAGATTATAATTTTATCACTTTTCAAACAGTAAAATAGTATGTATTTGAAAATTTATCGAAAAGGTTTTTCTTTTAATACGAAAACACCATGATAAGTGATAACAACATGAATTTTGAATAATAACATGAATTTTGAACTTATATAAGTAAACTTTCAAGATACTGTCAAAGATTTTGGAGTTTATTACAGTATGGTGAATTTTGAACTTAAAAAAAGTGATGCTCTATAATACTATCTTATATTTCATCTAGGATATTGTACTGAAATTTTACTTTTTGAGTTTGAGATTTAAGACAATTTCATGAATTTCAAAAACTAATGTTAAATAAATTTTGATTATTAAAGGAAGATCTTTCTAAAATTTTCATTTCTTAAAATTTAAATCAGAGATTTATCAAAAAAAAATAAAAAATCCCGCTATATACCTTAGTTAATTATTTTTTTTATTTTTTGGGAAAAGGCTCAAATATGCAATCGAACTATTGAAAATGGCTCATTTATGCCATCCGTTAAAAGTTTGGCTCATTTATGTCATCGCCGTTACAAAAAAGGCTCATTCATGCCAATTTTTTTTAACAGTGGGTTTTTAAAAAGGGAAAAGGCTCAAATATGCCATCGAACTATTGGAAATGGCTCATTTATGCCATCCGTTAAAAGTTTGACTCATTTATGCCATCGCCGGTACAAAAAATTCACCGATTATAGAATTTTTCTGATTTTTACTTCAAGTACAATTTTTTAAGAATTTAAAAAATTGTGTTTCGGTAACTAATTGATTCGTTGTTTGAAATAGTTGATGTCTGTTTCGGGCTTGAATTGGTCTTGAGATTTACAGAATTGTGTTCGGCGATTCCGAAGAAATTGAAAATGGATGAACTCTTTACAGTGCCTATAAAGGAGTTACAAAATGCATAGAAATATTTTGACCGGAGAAATCGATATTTTCTTATTAGGAATTTTAAAATTTCTTTGGTTGATTTAATTAATGATGTGGAAGAATTATTGTTGGCCACGTGTACAAAATGGTTTTGCAAAACCCCCCCAAATTGGACTGTTAAAAAAAATGGCATGAATGAGCCAAACTTTTAACGGATGACATAGATGAGCCTTTTTTCAAAGTTCGATGGCATATTTGAGTCTTTTTCCTTTAATTAATGACGTGGACGAATTATTGTTGGCCACGTGTACAAAATGGTTTTGCAAAAAATCATCAAATCGGACTGTTAAAAAAATTGCATGAATGAGCCTTTTTTGTAAAGAAAATGGCATAAATGAGCCAAACTTTTAACGGATGGTATAAATGAGTCATTTCCAATAGTTCGATGGCATATTTGAGCCTTTTTCCTTTTTAAAAAATCACCGTTAAAAAAAATGGCATGAATGAGCCTTTTTTGTAACGGCGATGACATAAATGAGCCAAACTTTTAACAGATGACATAAATAAGCTATTTTCAATAGTTCGATGACATATTTAAGTTTTTTTCCTTTTTTTTTCTTCTATTTTCTAGAGACAAGATGGGACCCATGTAGGTGATAGATTCTTTTGGAGATAACAGAGGTGCTGACTAGGAAGTATAAATTTGAATTATTACTCACACAAAGATTATCTGCCACGTGGTAGATAATTTTTGAAAAAAAAATAAAGACGAGACTGAAATGAGCGAAAAAAATTACAAGATGAGAAATCGAATTATCGATATTTCTTTGGAAGGAATAGAAAATTCAAAGCGGAATGCTTCGAGCCCAGCAGAGAGTGTGCTTCTTGAAAATTCCTTCTTTCTTAAAAATAGAACTCAAATTATATTAATAAAGTAAATATTTAAATATACAACGAACTGAACTATTAAAATTTTCGATTCATCTCCCATCAACACAATTTCTCAATTTTTATTTTATTTTTATACGTAAATAGTGTGGCCTACTTTTTTGCTAAGGGAAACCCCACTTCTTATCCTTTTTCCCCAAATGGCCATTCAATTTCTTTCTTTCTTTTGTATGTATTTGGCAAAATGTCTTTTCACTATTATATTCTTCTAGATACATTTAGATTATGTTAATATATAGTCAACCTCATCATAATAACCATATGTCCTCTCTTTGCATGCCTGCATTATTCACAATTATTAGAAAATTTTAATTTTAATTTTGTACTCACTCTATTGTAATTTATTTGATTTATTTTGATTTGTTATGAAATTTAAAAAAATAAATAAGATTTTTTAATTTTATGATTTTAAATTAAAGATATATCAAATATATCAAAATATCATTTAATTATGTGTTCTTAAACAAGACACATATAAAGTTGAAATAAAAACTTGCTAAAAAATAAAGGGTTCTTATTTTTTAAACAGTTAAATTAAAAAAAAAAGGTCAAACAAATTAAAAACGGAGAAAGTACAATATTATATAATTTGTAAGTAATTAAAAGTTTAATGAGCTTTGAATCAATATCTTTAATCGTTTTTAGTCATTTCAAGAATATAACTATTTTTCTTTTACAAATTCATTTTTAATTTTATCTCGTTATCACAAGAAATATTCATTTTTACATATTAAAGATCTGTAAAGGTCATTTTCTTTTATTCAAATTATAAGTGATCATAAAAGACTATTTCCTCTAAATTAATTAATTTCTAATTTGAGATGCCACTTTTCGAATTTGTGTTGATTTATTTCGTTAATGTATCATTTCTAGTACAAAAAAATGTATTCATTCAATGTATGTATCACCATTTCAATCCAAACCATACAGAAAATGCAAGACATATATAATTGGGAATTTCTTAGCATGCAATTTAAATCACCAATACCTTTTTCCTTTTTTATGGAAAAAACACAAATAACATATATAACTCAATCATCTATGTCGGAACATCAACAAATTTGAATAACACCATAATAATATCGATCGAACATTTTGAATTTATCCAAATGTAAACATGGATGTCGGGATTTGACAAATATATAACAATTTTCTAATATACTGTTTAATATTTTTAAATTTCATTTTTCTCACGTGTAAGATATTATTTAATGATGATTTTCTAATCATTATGTTATGTTGTTCTATTTTAAAAAAAAATATAATATTACGTGTAAATTTTGGCATTAAAGATAACAATGCAATCTTAAAAAATTTCAATTCGATTTCTTACATCATAACGTCAAGATCAATATAAATTGAGGCCTGAATCATATTTCTTAATTAGGTTATTGTTTTAATATCAAGAACAAGAAGAACAAATAAAGAACAACAAGAGCAATATATAAGACAAGAAGAACAATATTATAAGGTAACTTTCTATTTATAGCATTACATTGAGGAACTTGAAGGGGTGTCATAAACATGACATTTAACTCAAGAGAATGTGGGGCAGGTTATGGGATTATGGAAGAATAAAGAAGAGGTGGTGGAGGTGTGAGAGTTACTACACTTAAAGGAGGAGTTACACATAGGTGTTATGGACCTTATGGTCATCCACAATTACTCTCATTTACAACACTCCCCCTTGGATGACCATTGACATAATACGCATTGTTTGCTGCCTCGTTAAAAACCTTGCCAGGAAAATCCATTGGGACAAAACCTAGGCTAAGGGAAAAAGAGTGCAGTGCGTACTTTACTCCCCCTGATTTAAACATCATTTCATTTCTCGAAGACGACGCATCCCAATCTTGAATACCAGCTTCTCAAATGTTGAGGTTGGTAATGCTTTAGTGAACAGATCAGCCAAATTATCGACCGAACGAATTTGTTGAACATCTATTTCACCTTTCTTCTCAAGATCATGAGTGAAAAAGAATTTTGGTGAAATGTGTTTTGTTCTGTCTCCTTTAATGTAACCTCCCTTCAATTGAGCTACACATGCAGCATTGTCTTCATACAATATAGTTGGAATATCCTTATTCAAAGGAAATCCACAAATTTCCTGAATATGTTGAGTCATTGATCTTAACCAAACACACTCCCGACTTGCTTCATGAATGGCAATAATTTCTGCATGATTTGAAGAAGTTGCAGTTAATGTTTGCTTCATTGAACGCCATGATATAGTTGTGCCTCCATATGTAAACAAATAGCCCGTTTGAGACCGAGCCTTATGTGGATCAGACAAGTATCCTGCATCTGCATAGCCAATCATTTCTGACTTGGATTCATTTGAATAAAATAATCCCAAGTCAATGGTTCTCCGAAGATATCTGAATATATGTTTGACACCATTCCAATGTCTTTTTGTTGGGGAAGAGCTGAATCTTGCCAATAAACTTACTGCAAAACAAATATCTGGTCTAGTATTATTGGCAAGATACATTAGTTCTCCGATTGCACTAAGATATGGAGTTTCCTCACCAAGAAGCTCTTCATCATTTTCTTGAGGTCGAAATGGATCTTTATTTATGTCAAGCGATCTCACAACCATTGGGGTACTCAACGGATGTGATTTATCCATGTAAAATCGTTTTAAAACCTTTTCAGTAGATGTTGATTGATGGACAAAAATTTCTTTTGTCAAATGCTCAATCTGTAGGCCAAGACAAAATTTAGTCTTTCCCAGATCTTTCATTTCAAATTCTTTCTTCAAACACTCAACAGTTTTTGAAAGCTCTTTAGGAGTGCCAATGATATTCAAGTCATCAACATACACTACTATTATAGCAAATTCAGATCCAGACCTTCTTATAAAAACACAAGGGCAAATAGGTTCATTTTTGTACCCTTCCTTTAGCAAATATTCACTAAGACGATTGTACCACATCCGTCCTGATTGTTTCAATCCATATAAGGATTTCTGAAGCTTTATTGAACAAGTTTCTTGCGAACTTTTATATGCTTCAGGCACTTTGAATGCTTCTGGGATTTTCATAAAAATTTCGCTGTCCAATGAGCCATACAAATATGCCGTGACAACATCCATTAGGCGCATATCAAGCTTTTCATGAACTGTCAGATTTATTACGTACCTGAAGGTAATTCCATCTACCACAGGAGAATATGTCTCCGCATAGTTAATGTCAGGTCTTTGCGAAAAACCTTGTGCCACAAGTCGTGCTTTATATCTTATGACTTCACCTTTTTCATTTCGTTTTCGCACAAAAATCCATTTGTACCCCACTGGCTTGACACCTTCAGGTGTTCGGACTATTGGTCCAAAAATTTTACGTTTTTCAAGTGAAGTCAATTTCGCTTGAATTGCATCCTTCCATTTTAACCAATCATTTCTCTGTCTACATTCATTGACAGATTTTGGTTCCAAATCCTCATCTTGTTGCATTATTTCAGTAGCAACATTGTAAGCAAAAATATTGTCAACCCTAATATTATGTCGGTTCCACCTTTTTCTCGTCGAGACATAACTTATTGAGATTTCTTCATTCTCATTATTTTCAGGTATTTGAACCTCCTCGGTGGTTTTATCATTTATTATGTATTGAGGCTCTTTTTGAGCAATTGTCACCATATCATGATCATTTTGATCATTTATTCCTTTTCTTTTTCGAGGATTTTTATCCTTGGAACCAATTGGTCTATCATGTTTTAAACGTGGCCTAGATTCATTTGCATTAGCACTTTGTCCTACCGGGACATCAACTCGAACTGGAGCATTTGCAGCTGGAATATAAGATTTAGTAACCCTTGGAAGGTTAGTAAATGCATCTGGCAGTTGTTTTGCAACATTTTGCAAATAAATCATCTTTTGAACTTCTTGCTCACATAGATTTGTTCGAGGATCTAAATGAGATAGTGATAATGCATTCCAATCTATCTTCTTATCCAACTGCTTATGTTCTCCCCCTAATGTTGGGTATACTGATTCATTAAAATGACAATCAACAAACCTTGCCGTAAATAAATCTCCAGTCATAGGTTTCAAATATTTAATAATATATGGAGACTCATACCCAACATATATTTCCAGCCTTCTTTGGGGACCCATCTTTATGCGTTGTGGTGGAGCAATTGGAACGTATACCGCACACCCAAAAATTCTGAGATGAGAAATATTTGGCTCCTGACCAAAAGCCAATTGTAATGGGGAGAATTCATGATAACTGGTTGGTCTTATGCGCATCAGTGCTACTGCATGCAAAATAGCATGCCCCCATATTGAAATAGAAAGTTTTGTCCTCATTAACATTAGTCTAGCTATTAATTGAAGGCGTTTAATCAATGATTCTGCTAGACCATTTTGAGTATGAACATGAGCAACCGGATGTTCAACTTTTATCCCAGTAGACATACAATAATCATTAAAGGACTGAGATGTAAACTCACCAGCATTATCAAGACGGATAGTCTTTATTGCATAATCTGGAAATTGTGCTTTTAACCTTATTATTTGAGCCAACAATCTCGTAAAAGCTATATTACGAGTTGATAATAAGCACACATGTGACCATCTTGTAGATGCATCTATCAAGACCATATAATATTTAAAAGGTCCACATGAAGGATGAATTGGTCCACATATATCACCCTGTATACGTTTCAGAAATGCAGGGGATTCAACCCCAACCTTAGTTGCTGATGATTTAATAACCAACTTTCCCTGAGAACAAGCAGCACAAGAGAATTCTTTTGATTGAAGAATATTTTGATTCTTTAAATTTTGCCCATGCGAATTCTCAATAATTCTGCGCATCATATTAAAACCGGGATGACCCAACCGGTCATGCCAAATGATAAAATCATTGAAACCTGTAAACCTTTTATTTACTACGACATGTGATTCAACCATACCAATTCTTGTATGGTATAACCCAGAAGAAAGTGCGGGTAATTTTTCATGCACAAACTTTTTTTCTGATTTTATTGTAGTAATATAAAGGTATTCAACATTTTCTTCGTTTGCAGTCTCAATGTGATAGCCATTTTGCCGAATAACTTTGAAACTTAACAAGTTTCTTTGAGACTTACTACAATATAATGCATTATCAATGGTCAATATTGTTCCTCCCGGTAGTAATAAGGTTGCTCTTCCAGAGCCCTCAATTAATTTTGTACTACCGGATATTGTACTAACATAGGCCCTTTTCATAATCAAATTAGAGAAATATTTTGTTTCTCTTAATATAGTGTGAGTTGTAGCACTATCAAGAAGACACATATCTCCATTACTCATCTTGGATCCAATTGAAGATTGGGGAAATTTTATTTATCTTCATAAAAGAAAAATACATCATAAGAAATGTGACATCTAATCAACCTTGCAAGAAAACTTAAATACTTTTTTTTTTTGAAAATAAAAACAACATAAGGGAAAACTAGATAATAATTAAAAAAAAAAAAACATAAACAAAACAACATAATTTATTTCCCCAATAAATTGATCAAACTTCAGTTTTAATCTCCAAAAAAATCTTCATCTTCCAAATGAGTAATATCATCAAGACCATCAAAATCATCATCTTTCAAAACCAAATTTGCCTCGGCATCATCATCATATTTTTGTGAAGGTCCTGCCTCAACATCATTTTCAAAAGTCAAGTGTGACTCCATTCGGACATTAGAAGAGGCACCACCCTTATTTTCTTTTTTTTTGAAAGAATTTTGATAAAGCCTAGCAAAATGCTCATGTGTCCGACATTCATTCTTCCAATGGCCTTTCATGCCACAACGATGACAAACACCCCTTGAAGGATTGTTTTGAGAACTCATTTGGTTCTCCCTCTTATAGGTACCACCACCACGACGATTATTATCTCGTCCCCTGCCATTGCCACGTCCACGCACATTATTTTGACCCCGATTTTGCCTTCTTTCAGGCTGGCCATGTACTTCTGCCTCATTTGCTTCCGGCAATGGAGCTGCTCCAGTGGGACGAGATTCATGATTTTTCATTAAAAGGGCATTATGTTGCTCAGCCACCAGAAGGCATGAGATCAATTCAGAATATTTCTGAAAGCCCTTTTCTTGATATTGCTGCTGCAATATCACATTTGAGGCATGAAAAGTAGTAAGTGTCTTTTCCATCATATCCTCATCATTAATAGTTTCCCCACATAATTTCAATTGGGAAGCAAACCTGAATACAGCAGAATTATATTCAACTACGGTTTTAAAATCTTGAAACCTTAAGTGCATCCACTCGTAACGAGCTCTTGGCAATACGGTGGCCTTTAGGTGGTCATACCTTCCCTTTAAATCAGTCCACAGTTCAAGTGGATCTTTCACTGTCAAGTATTCAACCTTCAATCCTTCATCCAGATGATGCTGAAGGAAAATCATAGACTTGGCCTTATCCTGACTCGACGCTGCATTATCTTGGGTAATGGTAGCATCAAGACCTTTAGCAGCTAGGTGAATTTCAGCGTCGAGAACCCATGACAGGTAATTTTTTTCGGAGATATCAAGTGCCACAAATTCAAGTTTTGATAAATTTGACATGATGAAAACTATCATAAAAAATAATTTAGTTAGATAAAAATACAATAACATAATCTGAAAAACAGTAGCTTTTTTTTTTATTATCGAAATGAACAATTGACAAAAGGCATATTGAATAATAACCATTGTACGGTTATTAACAAAAACATATTATGTGGTACACAAGTTCGTGTTTTTAATTAAACATATATATAAAAATGTCTAGCACAACAAATTGTAAACTAAGCAACAATAGCAATTTTAAATCATGTTAAATAAACTTGAACTGCACAGTTGATGTAAAACATTTGACAAAATTAAATAATACATTAGTTTGCATTAAACAACAGAAACTTACGGTATATATTTGTATTTAGAATTCGAAGATAAACATAATTTTTTTATTATAGTAGCATATCTTGTAAGAAACTTCGTGCTGATAACGTGTTTTAATATCAAGAACAAGAAGAACAAATAAAGAACAACAAGAGCAATATAGAAGACAAGAAGAACAATATTATAAGGTAACTTTCTTTTAAGTGTATCAAACATCATCCTCAAGTCCTCTATTTATAGCATTACATCGAGGAACTTGAAGGGGTGTTATAAACATGACATTTAACTCAAGAGAATGTGGGGAAGGTTATGGGATTATGGAAGAATAAAGAAGAGGTGTGGGAGTTACTACACTTAAAGGAGGAGTTACACATAGGTGTTATGGACCTTATGGTCATCCACAATTACTCTCATTTACAACAGTTATGCAATAATATAATTTAATGTATTCGATGTAATAATTTCTTATGTAGAACTAAACGTGTTCATTTGTTGGCTTACTGTTGTTATGGGAGAACAAAGACAAGTACAAGAGGCTTCATTTTTAGAGTTGTCATAAAATAAGCGGGTTCGTTCTTAGCTGTTTTTGGATATGGAAAAGTATTATTTGGGGTAGAAATCTCTTACAAAAAGGCATTAAATGAAGGGTAGGATCTGGAGGAAGTATAAAAGTATGGACAGGCCCTTGGATCCCCAACTCATGTGGTTTCAAACCTAGGCTTTATCAATCTCAAATGGATATAGAATTGCAAGTGAGTAACCTTATTGATCATAGTAATTATACTTGAAAATTTCAAGAGCTTCAAAAGTGATTTCTACGGAGGATATCAGTGTCATTTTATCTATCCCTATTTCTAGCACTGGATCTTCAGATATGATTATTTGGTATCACACTAAGTCAGAAATTTATGAGGTAAAATCAGGATATCATTTGGCTAGGGAAATTGATAGGAGTAGTGCAGTCAATAGTGATAGACCTCAATCAAGCTACCAATCCTTCCCTAAGAAGTTCTGGGATTTTTTTATGATTTATGAATATTAAAAATAAATATAAACACTTTATTCACAAATGTGTCATGTGCTACCTGTTAATGATATTATTTCAAAAAAGTTAAGAAATAGTTGTGATGTGTGTAAGATTTGTGGTGTAGAAAGTGAAACTATTGAACATATGCTTTTTAGATGTCCAAAGGCTCAGATGGTATGAAAAATTTGCCCCATAAATTAGCGTAACATCAAAAATATTACGGACTTTGCTAGATGGTGGAAAGAGATCTTTGATAATACTAATCAATATCCTGATTTTATTGAGCTTACTAGATTAAGCATCTCTATAATGTGGCAAGTTTGGAAAGCAAGAAATGCTAGAAACTTTAATGGTGATATCTTTGAACCTAGTGATATTGTTAACAAGACACTATTTGACTTTTAAAAATATGAAAGTAATTCGCTTACTAAGTCTTTTCCTACATTGGTACCTGATCATACTACTAATAATACAATCATTGTAGCACACGATGTTGTGATTGTGTTTGCAGATGCTAGCTTACATAAGGAGAGGAATATGGCAAGCATTGGAATGACAGCTATGGATAGCTTTGGGAATTTGCTTCAAGCCCTTGGTACCCCAATCCAATTAGTTGGAAAGGCCATTATTGCAGAAGCGCTAGCAATTCGGATTGTATTGGAAAACACTCAAGAAAATGGATGGACAAAGGTGCAACTCTTATCAGATGCAAAGAAATGTAGTGAATATAGTTCTAAAGAAGAGTCTAATTTCATGGGAGATAGAAACCACTTGTGAAGATATCTAGAAGCTTATAAGTTTGTTCGAAGAAGTTCAAATTACGCATATTCCTAGATCTTGAAATACGAGATTAAAGAATATTTTAATATATTTATATTAACTTTAATTTAAAATCATAAAATTCAATTTTTTATTTTATTTTTTTAAACTACTACCAAGTCAAAATAGATCTTTTTTTAAGAAACAGAGGAAGTATATTTTAGTGTCTAAATTAAATATGTACTTACAAATTTAAGGACGTCAATGTATTGAGGCTAATATCTATGAGCATCTAATGGGACTTTTTTATTATGAGGGCGCCCGCATATTTACATTTCCGTCGGTATCAAGCTGCCTAATCGATGATCGCCACGTGTAATAACATAATGCATCAACCGTAGGATACCATGTGACAGTCATTTTCAGGCACTCTTAATTTGTTACTATAAATATCAACGTAAAATCCCCAATTTTCTTCATCACTACAATCTTCTTCAATCAAATTATACTCAAAACATAACCTTCTAGAAAAAAAAAAAATCATCAAAATAATGAACCAAGACGAGTTCATTGAGTTGCTTCCGGGTCTACCCGAGGACATTGCCCTCGAGTGTCTGACCCGGTTGCACTATTCGACTCATCGAGTAGCTTCTAGGGTTTGTCGAAGATGGTATCAGATATTACAGAGCAAAGCTTTTTATTACCATCGGAAACAAACGGGGTATACTCATAAAGCTGCTTGTTTAGTACAAGCACTTCCTGCCCCGTCTGAGAGTAAAAAGACGGGGCAACCGAGATATGCTATCTCGGTTTATGATTCGGTAACCCGGACTTGGGATCGGGTCGACCCGATCCCAAAGTATCCTGATGGGTTACCGATGTTTTGTCAACTTGCAACTACGGAAGGTAAGCTTATTGTCATGGGTGGATGGAACCCGACAACATGGGATCCAATTAAGGACGTGTTTGTGTATGATTTTTTGTCTTGTTTGTGGAATCAGTGCGAGGATATGCCGGAAGCTCGATCGTTTTTCGCGATGGGAGCTTCCGGAGGACGTGTTCTCATCGCGGGAGGCCACGATGAGAGCAAAAACGCGCTGAGTACAGCGTGGGTTTTCGATATCGAATCCAACGAGTGGACGGAATTGCCTCGGATGAGCGAGGAGCGAGATGAATGTGAAGGTGTTGTAATCGGCTCGGATTTTTGTGTCGTGAGCGGTTACGACACGGAAACCCAAGGCCGATTTAAGAGCAGTGCTGAGTTCTATGAACTCAGTACGGGACAGTGGAGACGAGTTGAGGATGCATGGGGCTCTAGTCAGTGCCCTAGAGCATGTGTAGGGGTGGGCAAAAATGGAAATTTGACATGTTGGGCAGAATCCGACCCGAATGTTAAAGTCGGAGCCTGTGGTGTGGATCTTGGTGATAGGACCTTGGTTACCGGGTCGGCTTATCAAGGGGCCCCACATGGGTTCTTCTTAGTGGATAACAACAAAAAGGATGGGCAAATTAGTAAATTGACAAAAATTGATGTTCCTGATGAGTTTTCAGGATTTGTGCAATCTGGATGCTGTGTGGAGATCTGAAATTTTGGATGGATACTATTATTGTAAGTATTTTATGTAGAAAAAAAAAAGAAAAAGAAAAAAAGAACCCCACTTTTGAAACTTTATACTTTATAGTAGCTCCGAGCTGAATGGTTGGGATTCCTTCATCTTAAATCAGAGTCTTCGAGGCTTCGGGTTGAAGTCCCTAGAAGTGAACAAGATTCTGTTAAGAGCGATCCAGAAGCAGGTTTTGCAATGCAGATTTAATCGAGCATCAATGCAGATATTGAATTCCGGGTGAGGGAAAAAAAGTTCAGAATTTTTAAGCATAGTAGTTTTTTTGAGTAAAACTATGTTTGGAGTATATATATAGTATTGTAAATATAGAAGCAATATTAGTAAACTATTAGTACAAATTTTCTTTCTGTATGCAACTCTTTGTACTCTTTTTTTCCACTTAAAAAATGTCAATTTGAGTAATGTTGATTTTCCTATTGAAAATTAGAACTTTGTATTGTAATCTCAAGCTTTTCCTTTAGTGGACTTCCTATTTGTATAATTGTATTATTATATAATCCTTATAATTACATTAGAGATAAAGTTTACATATATTCTATCCACTTCACGTTTGATTGGTTGAGATTACCCTATTCTAGTTTATAATTGAAGAAACTTTTTTTGTTTTCTGTTTTGTTTCATAGAATTTACTGTTACAAAAAGTGTGTAGTGGAATATCCTTTTTTTAAGAATAAAGTACAAAAGCTACTTGTGGACCGGCAAAACCGTTATTTGCCTAAACTTTATTAATTATTATTATTATTATTATTACTTTTTTGAAAAAAATATATTTTGGCAAGTAGCATTTGTTGGTACCACTTGGTAAATTTATTTGTAGGAGTATTATTTTGGCCACACATATTTAATTATCCATTGTCATTTTTGTTGTCCTTCTTCTTGCCGTTGACAATGACAATTAGGTTGTCAATAGTTCATCAAAATTGAACCAGTTGAACTTTATCGAATTGACCATTAATTCTTTTAAACAAAATTGGAAGTTTAGATATAAATTTATAATTGTATTGAATAATTAGGGTAAATATTTACTTGTATAAAGAATGTAGAACAAATTTATATATGTATTAAAAAAATTATTTTTTAAATTATTAGTAGTATCACCGTGCTAGCACTTCTTTATCCTTAGACTTTGTTATTATTGTTGTTTCTTTTACTTTTACTATCTTTGCTGTTTTACTGCTAATGCTTTTTTTTAAATATTTAAATCATTAACTTTTTAACTTTGCATTTCTTTCAAATCTACAACGAGATACTCGTGTTGATGATTTTATTGCATTTTTTATTCTGAAAAAAAAATGAATTTTTTTTTTTGTCAGTGACTTATCAAAAATAACCTCCCGTACCTCACAAAAATAGAAGTAAATCTTACCTATTCCTCCACCATCTCCGAACTCTACTTATAGAACTATAGTACTCAGACATGTGACTATTAATTATTGTTGTAAATTATAAGACAACCTAATATTTTTTACCATACTGTAAAATTCTAATAAAGCAAACACATTGAATTCTCTGAAGTCGATCCAGACCAAATAATCGACTTTTGTCCTGTACACAAGATATAAAATGCCAAAGCCCCGTACTTATAAAATTTTGGCTATAGCTAAATTGGAGATCCCCACCCCACTCGGGGGGCGGAGTTAGCTCGGGGCTAGAGGATTCGTCCGAACAATCTTTGATGAAATATTATATTATTTATATATAATTAAAATTATTTTTTTATGCATGTAGATTTTTTATATTTTGAACCAGTAACCCCATCCCATCCCCACAATTACATATAGGTTGCACTAAACAATTTGGACATTGCATTTTGTATGAAGAAAAGGTGGATAAGAACAATGAGCTGTAATTTTATTTTTTATTTTTTTTATTTATGATAGACACATGAGATGTACATCCAAAAACATTGTCCCCTCAAAGAATCAAGATTTTTCATTTTTAATAATTTGGGAAGAGAAAATGTCGGCCATGGAAGGACTTTTATACAAGTTGTACATTGATATTGTTGGATTACTTGTAAATTGAGAAATTCTTCTAAAGCAATGATTCTTTCGGTTCCCTCCAAACAAAGCATATGTATTTAGATTTTCGATATTTAAAATTTATCAATTTGATTAATTTAAATTTATATCGATTGATTTTTAAAAAATAAACACCTTTCTATTAAAGAGTTTTTTAATTTTATTGGTTGTTAAACTATGCATATTTGGCACAATAGTGTTATTTTTTTTATGAATAGTGTTTACCTGTCATTCATAGTAGAATTTGTAAACAGAGGTTAAAGATAAGTGGATCATGTTCATTTTCTTTTAGTTAAACCAGCAAAATTGGAATGAAGTACAAGAATATAAATTAATCAAGGGAAAAGAGAAATACAAGAGAGGAGAAGGTCGAAAATCTTGAAACTTTTTGAGGGAGAGTTCTCCGCATGACTTCTCTTTTTCTAAGAGGGCTCTTTTTATAGATTAAAAAATAAATTCTACGTTTAAAAGTGAAATGACTACATACTAGCTTCAGAAAAAACTATATAGTAGCAAGTTTTTGAGTATTGATACTGGGTCAGAGGTTGATTAGGGTTGATCGGCTAGGCTCGAGGCTAATCGAAGGGCAGATTGATGCTAGGCTCGGGGTTGACTGTCGATCTGCCCGTGAATCATTATGAGGGGCTACACCTGTAAAGTGATTTTCTTCTTCAGGAAAGGTCCTTCAAGTAACCCGATTACGGAGCTGCCTTGGTTGCATCGAGGTAATACTCATCCAAATCATGTCAGGGTTGTCACTCCCAAGATTTTTCCTAGCCAGAGTAAAAATGATCATCATCTCTTCGATTTCAACTTAACCACATGTCATCGTCTGATTTGCCCGCTTATTAAGAGCAAATTTTGCCTCATACAAAAAGATGCTAGTTGCAAAGCAGCTGTATTAGTTATGAATTTATGTGAATTTAATAGATTTTGCTTCGACTTTATATGTATATTACGAAATTTATTTTGAATTTTGAATTTGTCCGGACATAAGCGAATAGTGTTTCACTAATAAACAGAAGAAATAATTGATGAAATAACTTATTTATCACTATGGTATAAATAATGGGATAAATAATTCTGAAACTAACTAATATCTCCAATCAAACGCATGATAAAATAATTCTGTATTTTATCCCCCAAACTATTATAGCATATGCAGTTGTTTTCTGTTGCTTTCCCCAAAATGTGCAGTTGTCTGTACTTTGCAAATTTATAGGTAAAAAGTTTAATGTTTGATAGTATTTGGTGACTCATTTACAACATACAATATGGTTGTCTTGTACTTCCCTTTCCCACAAATTTTAAAAAAATGATGGATGAATTTGTACTTATAATGAGATTGATTAATTAAATTTCAATATAAGTAGGCGTTTAACCATAAGCTTTGGAATTTCAATTTGGAATCACTGTTTAAATTAAAATTAATTAAAAAATAGGATTTTAAAATTTAAGTTGTGATTTCATTTTTTTTTAAATATAAAGCTTGATTTGTAAGTCTACATTTCACAAAAAAAATTGAAGACCCTTCATCTTAAATTTTATCAAAAAATAAAGATTCATACTCGATATGAATAGATTGTATTTATTACGTGAAAGTATTACATTACAAAATAGCTAGTTATTACTGTTGTTTATTTTCTGATTAGTGGATCTTTTGCAAATATGTATATTTAAAAGTTTGTAATAAAATGTAATCGCACGTATTTATTTGTTAAAGGAACATGGATATTTCGATACCTTCTTTATGAACAAAGGTTTATTCATTTGATAAAACTGTATAAAAAATGGAGAAGTTTTGATACTTCTGCAAATTATGGGCTTTCCACGTTGAAGAGAAAAAATTACAACTTAAGAAATTTAAATTACATATTAAAACAAAATTTCAACTTTGAATCAATCGGATTTCAAATCTAATGTCCAAACAAGCCATAAAATATCCTTACATCTTATTATATGTAGCTTCCTTGTTCTTACATGGATATCTTATATGTAGTTTCTTCTTCTTCTTTAACTATTCATGTGAATTCTGTTCGCACACTCAATATAAATAGATAAAAATAATTGATCTAAACCTAATAAATTAAATGAGTTATAATACAATATGAATTTCAAACTTCATAAAATTTAAATCTTAAATTTGTTAACGATATATTGGAACGAAGGAAGAGTACTATTGACTACGATTGATTTGGAGCTTTTTAATTTGTGTGTTTCAAGTGGACCGTTGTTTTAAACAATGACGGTCTTCAAAGAATTTGTCAAAATGCAGAGCGGATGTTTGAATTGATTTATTTTTAAGTATTTTTAACTTTTAAATATTTTTTTATTTTTAAAGATATTTAAAAAAAATATAAAATATTTTTAATCACTTTATTTTAGACTTAAAAAATACAAAAAAAGAAGAAGCTAGCAACTAATTTTTGACATTTAACTTTTAACTCATAAATCACTTAAAAAAACTAAATCAAACACCCCCTAAATCATTTTTCTGAGAGAGTCCCACCAAAAGTAAGAAAAGTTATCTGAAAGGAGTAATTAAGTAGGGCCAATTAGTTGGCAAATCAAAGTCATTCACCAGTCTAGGGGATAGGCATAAACATTGGAAAATTGAAAAATCAGATCGAATTAAATTGATTTAATTTTTTGATTTGGTTTTAATTTTTTGATTTTGATTTTTAACATAATTTTAATTTTTTTACATATCATACTTATTCTAAAAGTGAGGAGCCACAAAATTAAATGTTTGAATATTAAAATACCCTTATAAAGTTGAGTAACATTATTATGCAATATGCTTCTCTTTTATTAAAGATCAACAATTTTTTTTTAATTTTTTTTAAAAACTCTTTTCATGAATTATTTGCATTTCAATTTCTGTTACAAACGCAAAAATTTTCAACATCCGATGAAAGAGAGTCAAGAGCTATATTCTTAAATTAACATTCGATTTTGCTCAAGATAAATCGATGGCAGCATTAATTAAAATTATTAAATTAACAATTATGCCACAAAGAACTCAATGGTCACATTTTAATGTGTGGATATATATGGACGTTCTTACTATCATTATTTTTTTTTAGGGAAAATGGGTTTATTTTGACAAATTTATTATCATTTTCATATTATCTTTCAATTGAATTTAAAGTATTATGGATAGCTTCATTATTTTATTTATTTTATCAATTTTCAGGTTGAATGACATTATTTCTGATTATAGTACAAAGCTAATCAGTTGCAGGCTTAAAAAATACAAAATAATTTTTTTTTAACCTTAAAATACTGTTGAATTTACAAACAAAAACTAGTCCATTAAATAAGCCCATAACCGAAAAATCGAATTTAATAAACCGAATCGAATCAAATTTGAATAAAATTGAACCGAATTAATTTGGTACCCCCTTCCTCATAATCGAAAACCAAAAAATCAAATCGAAATATTAAAAAACCGAATCGAATTATCGAATGCCCACCCCTATAATCACCACCACATCTAAAATTATTCGAATTAGTGATTTTGGTTCACATATTATTTTTTAAAGTGGTATTTTGACAAAAGATCATAATAAAGCGAGATTGTACAATTATATAGCATATATATATATATATATATATATATATGTGTGTGTGTGTGTGTGTGTGTGTGTGTGTATATATTTATGTATTTAAAAATTCTAGTCATTATTATCATCCACACATATATACATATACAATTGGTCACACACAGATCCAACTTATGCTTTAAAAACATATACAACTGACCATATATATATACACATACAGTTATAATCAGATACTGTTTTTGTGCAATTGTCAGTTAGATAAAATATTATATTCACACGAATACATATATCATGCCACGTTTTAAAATCGAAGTATTATTATTTTTTGAAATATAACAAAATTTGGCTATTTTTATTTTGGTTTTTTGCAAAAATGAGTGCTAATAGCATGTCAAGCATAGAGTGATGATTAATATGATCTTTATATTTTTTGCTGAAAGGCTTTCTTTTTGAGATGTCACTTATTGGAGAAGACATTTATCCCAAAGCTAGATATATCTTTATTCTTTATTTAACAAAACTTTGGTCGATCATGTTATGTCGTTCATGCTTCAAATGTCAATTCCGGGTGTTTAAGGGTGATAACCCTACTGCAACGATTGAAAGAATGAGATATTGTATCCTTACATATGTTCTACTTTTAGCAATTCCCACATCATGGGTACTTGTTGAAATTGAATTAAATTCGAGGTCCATTATATTATCTAGTACTATATATAAATGTAGTTATCCTTATCAATCACGTTTTATCAAAGTTTCCTTGATTTTGAATATTTAATCACTACTAAGGTAACATAAACTTCCCAGGGACACTTCCAACAAAAAGTCCATCAGAAACGTTTTCGATAATGCAATTTTTGACTTTATATCTCTTTTTTCGTATATTTTCTCTATATACATAATCCATATTTTTGATATTTAAGGTTTTCAACATTTCTAAAATTGTAAGCTTTGATCTGCATGCATTTATACACTAAAGAATGTGACAAAAAAGGAATTAATTATAAAGATTTACCATATAGAAGCATAAATTAAGAAGAAGTCACAACTTAATTAATTAAAACAAGTCCTTAATCAAGAACTTAATTTTCCTTTGCTTTCCATAGAGAAGAGGGAATTGTGGAAACACCATGACTCAATGGCGGATCTAGAATAGACGAGATAGATTTACTCGAATTCAAACCTTAAATATATACTATAATTTTACAAATAAAAAATAAAAATAGGTACATATAAAGGATGGAACTATTGATTCTAAATTCTGAATCCGCCGCTGCTGGATTGACCTACCAAGTTTGTCCAACAAGGGAAGTCCAAGCACAATAAGCACAAACAAGTTTTTGAGAAATGTATACATACACAGCAAATGATAAGCTCATTAAGGTCAAATCCTTCCAATCACCTTTTTGCTTAGGACTCAAATTATCCTTTAAGCCCTTTCCCAATTTTCCCACTCCAAATATAAGTTGTGGAAATACACCCTTGTTGATTTGTTTCTCCGTTTTTGCGCTTTTGGGATCACTTGGTCCGCGATTTTGACAAGAAATAATTAGTAACGTTGAAAATGATCGTGGACTAATGCGCTTTGAGTGACATTCTTGAATAACAGAAACAATTTTTTTGCTGTTGAATGAATGACTAAATGAGATTGAAGCCATGGTGGAAACTTTTGACATTAAGCTTTGTGTCTTTGGATATTTTAGATGAACATTTCAATGGGTTTTTGAAGGATGAATTATTTAGTTTGGATTTGATGACTTAGGGAGAGAAAGTGAATAAAGTGGTTAGCCCCACAATTTTTGGAAAAAGGATAAACATAGAAGTGTCCAACTCAAAACAATAGAGTGGAAGAAAATATCTCTCAATAAAGAAACCATTTTGTGCCTTATGTTTTGGAAATAGAAATGTATGGATAAGGTTTTAGGTATTGGTAGAAAAGTCAAGGTTTGAAGTATCTACTTCATACCATTACGAATTCAATAGAACTCAATATAATTTTAATTTTATATTTGTATTAAAAAGTAATTTAATAACAATAATAATATCTAGTGTAGTCTTATAAATTGAGTTTGAAAAAAATAAAGTATATGCAAATCTTACCTCTACCTCAAAGGTAAAGAGACTATTTTTGATAGACCATCCATGAAAGGAAAATCAGTTCAAAGCAATCCAGAAAAAGAAATAACAAAAGTACATAAACAACAGAAAATAACAAAAATTAAAAGATCAGAAATTATAAGAGCAATACTGTGACTACTTGTCTGGACGGATAGCGATACAACGAACTACTACCTACTAACCTTTTACCCTAATCTGTATCCTCCACAACTTTCTATTTAAGATCATGTCCCCCGATAAGCTGAAACTGCATAATATTCTATTTTATATAATTTAACATATATAAATAATTTATCTAAATTCAGAAAGATGAAAAAAAAGTATATAGTTCAGAACCATAAACTAAAAAACATAAACTTCGCTTCTGAACATGCTATGTATATATATATGTTGTGGACTTGAAAAATATATAGCATATGATTTTAGCACGTCGAATTACTTTACAAATGTTTCATTCCTCATTGACTTTTCAGAATTTCTTGTGAAGACCAGATTAAAAAAATAGATGAAAATTCCATATCTAACACTAATTTAGTTAGGATATAATTAAGTAAACCAAAAGTCTAAGTTCTTAATAAATTAAAGATTCCATGAACTAATTTGCCTCTTATTCTGAAGAAAATGAACATGGGATTATATGCAAATGTTGCTTCTAATTTGACAAATTATGTCAACTAATTATTTTATTATAGTTTTGTTAGGAAGAAATAATGTTGATGTCCCCTTGTATGTTCCTTTTTGAATTATTGAATATACCCCCAACATGTTTGGGGAATATTTGACCGAAAAAAATCAAGTAGTTTATTATTTTAAAAAATGTCAACTTTATCCACCTGAAATATGTTGAACAAAGTACTAAACGGTAATTAAGGATGATTTAATAGATTACTTTAAATTAAATATTTTTCTTTTTCTTTGAAATCGAAATATTAAATTATTTGAAATGATGCAAATGCAACAACATCAATAAAAAATTACAAAATCGACAGATCTGCTGTGGTTTCTAATTAAACTATATACAATAACATGCCCAGTGTAATAGAGTGTACGTTGACATTATTCTTACATCGTATTTTCTAATTGAACTATATAGTTCAAAAATAACAATGAAAGAGCTAGAGAAATAGGCCGATCAAGGTTATTTTTATTTTATTTTATTTTATTTTATTTTTGCACTAATTATAATATTTTACATAGGAAAATTCTAAAGTCACTTTTCATTTTGACGTTAAGAAAAAAAAGAAGGTATAAGTACCAATGCATCCTTTTTTTCTTCTTAGAAGAAATATTTGGACTTTTCACTTTTGAACAAAATTATGGGGATTGAATTATCAAAGGTAAGACCATATAAGAATATAATTGTGACTTCAAGAATAAGAAGTGATTACCATAAGAATTAAGAATATATTACTATTTGTTATGTTGACATTTATTTGTGTAAAAAAAATAAAATTATAGTCCTAGCCTGGAATTCAATCAAGACTACTGCTTAATTGTTTACAAATTGGAAAGAAGGAAGATTTAGTTTGTCTCCCAATAGTTTTGAAAATTAATGGGGCCTTTTCATACTTTTCTTTGTCAATTTTTGAGAATTTTCAAATGTTTTCAAAATATTTTCACATTTTTTTTTTAATCAAAAGTCATTAAATTTAGAAAATTCTAAGATAACTAAATAAATTAATTAAAATGTTAAATATTTGAAACAAATACAGTTTATCAAACGATATATTATTAGTTAAATGAAAGCTTCCATTTTTTGCTCTTAGCATATACCTAATCTCAATCTTTCGAAAGGATTAGATTATTGTTGTTTTAAGGTTAGTTAATTAACTAATTTTAGTTAATATATACCCATCAATTAATATTTGTTGGGATTAATCTTGAACGTTTCTTTTAGACAAGACAACAAAAACGTCTCTTAACCATTGAGATATATCTAGTGAAAATGTCAGTTTCCAGCTATTTGATTTAAGTCTTTCGTTCGGCCAGCAAGCTGGTGCTTGCATGGTGGACCAAAAGGATCCCCACTAAATTTGTTTTTATCTGTATATTCAATTTCTTTAAATTCTAAACGTTTATACTTCTAAAATGTTTGTACATATATGGAGCATTTTCGCCTAAATAAAAGGCTTCTAGAAGAATATAAATATATATATAGGACCACTTCCTTTGGGCTCTTTTAAGATAATAGACTATAGGAGTACCAAATTTTCACTTTGTTCCCAAATGCAAGTATTTATTTCTTCCCTTGGATATTTTTTTTAACCCGAAAAATTCGTTGTTGCTATTTTTTGGGTACGCACAGGGTAAATCTACTTATGTACAATAGCTTGCAGTTCACACGTGAGATGTATCACACAGTCATATTAGACAAGTCTGGTGCGACGAGTTCGACTGAGAAGATGTTGGTAGGAGAAATCAATCCCTAACCTCCCTTATGGGGATACCACCGGCGACACCAACTTAGTCACCTTTCCATTTGGATATTATACAAGTTCGGTGCGACGCTCGACTGAGAAGGAGTTGGCAAGAGAAACTGATCCTTTACTATAAAATACCACCCGTTACACCAACTCAGTCATCCTTACCGGTCCCATTTGGGATATTATACACTTGCAACCTTCAAAAAGGTTTAGGAGTTGAGATGCACATGCCCCTTCTTAATTGTGAATTTTAATTGCGTGTCCAACAAAAATAATTATTGCCTTCCTCTTTAGTCTTACTTTGCAACTTATAGCTTTTGTTGTTATCTAGTTAAATGTTATATACCATTAAAATGTAATTACTAGTCAACAAAGTATATGATTTTCACTAAAGAATACATCTAAAAGGCACCCTAATAATGAACCTAATCGAATAATTAAGCACATATTATAATGCTGCCCAGAAACTTTAATTAGTCTAGTCGTTACTATTATTCGAGTATAAAGTCAAAATCATTTTAAATGAAGGTAATCGATCACAAAAAGAAAAATGATCCACCTAAGTTTGGACGAATTAACAACCCATACATTTATTTGCTCAATCCATTCCAGGTCATCTAAAATGGGGTTAATTTGGATTAAAAAATGTTTCTCAGTTTGGTCCATAAAAAATCTTATTACAATACTTTTAAATATAATTTTTTTTATTTAATATGTTATATATAGATTGGACGAAAAATTACTTTGTGCTAAGGGATGCTAATTAGTCCGTAAATCAATTAGTTATCCCTCCTACTAACTCTAGTCTATGACCTATAAATACAAAATAAATTATAATGTAAGAAAATAATTTTTTCTTGACGTTTCTGGATGTGAAAGAAAAGACAGCATACTAAGGTTATTATTTTCTTGCATCACAATAGGATAATTAGTTTGTGGGCAAAGAAAATTCATTTATATCATGAGGATTCCTCGTGATTTGCTACTAATTCGTCGTTTTTAGCTATAGCAAGCCTGTGACTATCTCAACAAATTAGTCTGCGTTCAGTCAACATTCTAAACTTGTCTTGATACTGATAGTTCGGTGGATGGGATAGTAGAGAGAGAAAAGAAAAGTAGTAGTTCCGAAAGGAGACTCCACTTAGCTTGCGCGCTCCTCACCTCAATGCTACACTTCGGGACAAGGGTTGTGTTGGAGTGGTAAGTACTCTTTCATCCTTAACCAGAGGTCTCGGGTTCGAGTCCCCTTGAGTACGGAGTTGCCTTTGTGGGACTTTCTGGCAGGAATCCGAATTTAGTCGTGCTCCAATACAGATACCGAACACCGTGTAGAAAATCCAAAAAAAGGAAAAAATTCATAATTAAGTCTCTCCTAACTACTGTTTATAATGAGATACTTTATTCACTTGACTTGAACTTTTATGGTAATTTTCTGAGTCATGTACAAGTATTTAGGCAACTAGCTAAAAATTAAAAATGTGAAATGAACATGTGCATAGTAGTGGTAATACTATTTAAATTTGTTCTAATTAAACTAAAACATAAAAACAAGAATAGGCCCTCATTGTTAGACAAGTTAATTTTATTATACATAATGTATCAGGTAAGTTTATGTTTAGAATATTTGTCTAATAATAAGATTCCACTATTGCGACGGCTACGATTTAAAATATATTAATCACATAGTATTTTTTTATTCTAAGGGTGTATTTGGTATAGAGAATTTTTTTAATTTTCTCGTGTTAAAAAACGAGGAAAATGACCTTCTTAATCACAAGTAACATTCTAAATTCATTGTCTCCTCCTTATCTACCCAACGCCCGCAACTCCCTCCCCTTGACTGTCTCCCATTTTCCGGTTCCACCCTATAGTGTTTTGCTAGATTAAATATAAATTTTTTAGAATAACATCTTCCTACTTACTAACGATAACATTAGAAAATAAGTAACAAAACACTAACCATATGTTTATACATAATATACTTCTTTTGACTAGTATTATATTACTGCTATTATTGTTGTGGCGGGCTGTGTTGTTAGTTGTTAGTATACTACTTTTGAATAATTATAAATTGTATTTTTGTAATTGTGTTATGTAGAAAATGTCACTTGTAACATCATCACTCAAATGAAATTTTTGAAAGAGAATCTTAAGACTAATTGACAAAGAAAATATGTAGCTCATTCTCCATTTCCCTAGAAAACAAAACAATGACATAAAATAACTGTCTTTGTTAAAAACATTTACTTTAAGATATAGGAGTACTATTTATATTTTTATTTTATTTTATTCAAAATAGTAATATTCTTCTTGAAGATTGCAAACACAATTTGATTATAACACATAAATAAAATAGATATTTAATAAAGAGAAATTATCTCTTAAAACATAAATGAAAGTAAAATATAATTTTTGATTAATATTTCTAAAAAACATGTAAATAAAAAATACGATAAATATTTTGAGAGGAAGAAAATATTATGATACTGCTACTATTGTGTGGCGGGCGGTGTTGTTACTTTCTGGATAATTATAAATTGTATTTTGCTGAGTGTGTTATGTAGAAAATTTCACTAGTAACATCACTAAAAAGATTATTATTACTTTTTTTTTAAAAAAAAGAATCTTAGACTAATTGACAAACAAAATAGGTCATTATCCATTTCCCTAGAAAGTAGAAACCAAAAGCATGACACACACTAATTGACAATTGGACAAATTTTAAAAGAAAAAAATGATAGTGACAATAAAGGGTAAAAAAAGGAAAAGGATTACATGGGAAAATATTTACTCGTAGACTTTGGTTAATTAAAGACTAATGGAGATGCACTTATGGATTAAATTTCTACTTGAAAGTGACAAGTCTATTTTGAACGGCTCATATATATATATTTTAATAAATAGTATACTCCTTTGAGTTTTTATGCTTGGAAGATCTGATTTTATAGTCTATAACTAATGTTAGTTTACCTATATGACGTTTTTCAACATCCACTTATAGGATTACATTAAATATGTTTTGTTATTTTTGACATTTCCCAATGAAAACTGATAAGAAGGCACGTAATACAAAAAAAAAATATGTATATAAAACGTATATAAGATCTTCTTTTATATATTTACTTGTCTATTTAAAAATCATAACTTGGTATAAGAGATCATTTCCTTCCTATTGAAATTGAGGAGATATTCCCTTTATTTCTGTGCGCTGAGGGAATGTTTTAAGTAGCCGTTCTGCATGTCAAGTCATTTAGGGGTTGTTTGGATGGAAACAAGTTATCTCAAGATTAACTATCCCGAGATAAGTTATCCAACCATGTACATGAGATAACTTATCCCATCAGTAAGATATAAATGGTGGGATAAATAATCCCGAGACTAATAGTACCTCCAACCAAACGCAAGATAAAACGACCAAACAACCCCTTCCATACTATATTCTTACGGATAAGGAATTATTGATATGCAGGAGTTGTGAACCAACACCCTAAAGCAAAATAGGCACAAGGAAAGAGCAATAGACCAAACCAACCTACAAAAATGAAAGGGGTGCTGCATAACCAGTCATCCATAACATCAAATAAATCATTTTCATCTATCTCCAGGCTATGGTTATAGTGATCCTCCTATGCATCTACTCAATTGAAATATTTAAGGCCCTCAAAAACATCCAACTGCTAACCACACAATTGGAATTAGTCATCAGCTGTTAGCTTTTAAAATTTAATGTCTTACTCATTATGTCCCCTATACAATGTAATGGTCATTTATTCATTTTAGTTACATGAAAAGCCTGGCATTTAATATCATTACACTCATGCAACACGTTTTTTTCAGTTTTAACACACTAACATAAGGGATCATGTAATTGCATGACGTAGAACTATTTACTACCTTACCAATTAAATCGAGGTTTGCGTTTTCTTTTTCTTTTTTCTTTCGCGCACCTCGATTATTTTATCAAATAAATATTGAATATCTGTCCATCAAGGTCGCTGACAAATAAAAAGATATATTTACAAGTAACTAAAGCTACTGCAGCCACAGTTTACAGCAAGAGTCTCTCTCAGGAAACCCTCTTCTTCCAACATGGAAACGAAGGCGTTATACATAAAACTCGAAAACTTTCCATACAAAACTGTGTACAGACAATGACCGTGCTTCTGAATAGCCTCGCGTGTAGACAATGTTCAACCCAGCTCCAATCTTCTGGCAATCACAGATGATCACCGTGCTTCTGAAAATATGAACACATAGGCATTGGCACTGACAATAGCGTGGAACAAGGCCACTTGATTTAACAGTCGATCAAAGACCAAGTTATCAGCTCTTAAAGCATCAGGACAAAGACAAACTTGATATTCAGTTCAGGGCATAATGAACCCGTTCTAGCAGTCGCACAACCTGATTAACAGTAATTGGAGTAGGAGATTGCTTTGAATTGAACATAATTGTGTTTTGTGCGCCAAGAGGCAATGCTAATACAGCTTCTTGTTGCATACTAGTAAGCTCCAAGAACTGAGCAAGCATATCACCATCCAGAGCTTTAGGTGCCTTAGCCTGTAATTTGCAAGTCAGGATCGGCTATATGAATCCCTCATGGACCATGAAATTCCAAAAAATATTATATAAAATAAAAATAATAAACTTAAAAAGTACTAGAAGTTTTCAGATCTTCAACAAAAGTTACATCTCTTACCATACTCCCACGACAGCGATATTCAGTATGGTCGTTTCCCAATATAGGAGCCGTCAGAGGATGGATGATAAGCCTAGCCTGTACTGCTTCTAAGAGATCATATTCCTCCCTATGAGAAAGTAAATCTTTTCAAAGTTACTTCAACAATAATCTTTTGCAAAGAGAATTAGATAAAGCCAATTGAAAATACTACATTTCGGCATTCACTTAAATTTCCTTCAACATTTGATCCATGTTACGCATAATTCCTTTTTAATGACAGATTAGCATCTCCCTTTTATGGATAAAACAGAGTACCAATACACTCCAGAAACTAATAGCTTGTTTGGCCAAACTTCTAAAATCAACTTATTTTCAGAAGTGCTTTTTTCAAAAAAGTACTTTTCGTGAGAAGCAGTTTGTGTTTGGCCAATACAATTAAAAAAGCACTTTTGAGCAGCAATTAGTGTTTGGCCAAGCTTTTAAAAGTGCCTTTAAGTATATTTTTCTCATAAATGCTTTTTTCAAAAGTACTTTTGGAGAAAGCTACTTTTTTTAGCTTATGAAAAAGTGCTTTTTTTTTTTACTCCCAGAAGCACTTATTTTCTTCTATAAGCTTGGCCAAACACCTCAATTTTTTAAAATAAGCACTTTTGAGAAAAAATAAGCACTTTCAGGAAAAAATAAGCTTGGCCAAACAGGCTATAAATTACTTATGACCTATGTCGCTCGGACTCTTCAAATATGCCACTGGATGTGTGGCGGATTCTCCAAATATAGTTCATTTTTGGAGGATCCGACACGGGTGCGGCAACAATTTTGGAGAGTCCAAGCAACATAGCTTATGACCACTTCCCTTCCTATTTCCCAATCCCTGATTCCTCTCCCATTTCTGCAGGACAACAAGGAGTGGGGTAAGAAGAAAAGAGACATCATATACTGTAATTAGAGAGACTAATAACTCCTAAACTACTGCAAAGCAGGAAAATCCAACTTGGTATGCCCTATACTAGCTATTCAAAAGAATAGTTGAATTCAATCAGTTCGAATCTCACAAACAAGAACCAAGAGAAGTCCGAAAACTGGCATTCTAATACTGCACTAGAGCCAACATGCTCGTACATCCAAAAATGCATATATTTAACTATTTAACATCTCAATGAAGAGAATTGGCTGATTTGAACTAAAGCATCCACCAAAATGTTATTAACCGATAATTCATATTTTAAGTTAGCCGCTCACATACAAGACTAAGAAAGAAAAAAGATGCATGAGAAATTGAAGGTCGAAGAATGACCGAAGCACAACCGATGAAGATGGACACTAAATTTTTCAGGTGACATGAACAATAAATTTGACAGGATGTTGTAAGATACCTAGCAAGAGGGATGAAAATAATTATGCTCCCTAAAAGCGTACTAGCCATGATACTGTTTTGTGATATGTCACCGACATTGCTGGCAACTTGACAGTCCCTAAGTGCATCATCTGCTGGAAGTTTATAGGAGAATGACCCCTGCAACAGATAATAATGCTCAAATCAAATTAATTGAAGCTGCCATCAAAATTAAGTGAAGGAAATGATACTGCAGCATTTTTTCGCAAATCATCAAAGTTCATATCCCATTCCATCAAACTGCTAACAATATGTGGGAATAAGCAAAACCCAAAGCATGTTTCAGACTGACTACATTAAATCATTTACGATTTGTTAAGCCAATATCACTAAATACTCTCTCTTTTAAAGTGAATGTGCTCAAGTATTGATTCAATTTTAACTTAACAATACATATGTAAACAATGAACTTAGACAATTTGCTACAGATCGACAGAGTACAAACTTTTTTTTTTCCTCTCCATCTCCCTCAAGCATCAAGTTCAGAACCTAGGAAATTGTTCATGTTTGTCTAAGCAGAAACTCACCCACGCCACCACTGAGCACCATATTTGTTCTTTCTTAGCTTGGGGCGTCATCTAAGAGAATACATAAATGTTAAAATAGACGATTCTGTAACTAGTTCAGTGATTCGTGACTTTGCAATGCAGTAAAAGGTGATTTTTGTCTTTTCAGATCCCTTGACATATGAAATATCAGCTAACATCGTATTTTCTAGTCTATCGCAAATTCTCTGTGTTCACGACTCTGTTGGATAGGTCATCTTCTACTATTCTCGATATCCATTCTATCTACTTTCTGGACCATAAATATCATAAATGTCTATCTTGGCATCCAACCATTAGCATTTATCACCTACAGGAAAGTGCTCCTGCTTTCCAACGACAAGTATTATATATGATTTGCTTAAATCATTTATACTACTCGTAAGGGCAAATAAGAAAAAGACTCACGGAAGGTGCATTATAGGGCTTAAAAATTATCATCTTTGACAAGTATGGTCTTAACCCACCATTCAAATCTGAAAAGCTCCAGCCAAATGCTTACCTTCCGAATTCTTATAGCTATCTCGCCCATGTAGAATGAACAAGTTAGAGCTAGATTGCGTTCTGGACTGGAATTATCTGCAAACAAAGCCATGTTTTTGTTTTAAAAAAAGGGAAAAGAAGAAGAAATTAGAAACAAGCAAAGCATTTAAATAAAAAATAGATAGTAGATGAAGAAAAGTATGAGAAACAAGATGATGAGGATCTGCATACGAATTTCAGCTAATAAAAACAACAGAAAAGGTAGGCATAAACCATACAGAAATCCTGATCTTTCTTTTCCTATGCAGTTGCATTCTAGAAATAGGATTTTACATAGTTATTGTAAGTTGAATTTACCTTCAGAGTGATTCGAACATGATAAAATGGCTACACTCCCCTTTCGATCTGAAACAGCAGCTGTGTCTCTATCCATAAGAGTGCAATCAGCAACTAACCTCTGGACAGGGTCACAGTAAACTTGATCTAGTTTTCTTGCATCCTGATCACAAGACAGAATAAGATAGCTTGTAAGGTAACAAGTTTCTAATCTACCAATGTAAAGTGGTAATATCTAATACTCCCTCCGTTTCAAAAAGAATGACCTAGGTTGACTTGGCACGGAGTTTAAGAAAATAAAGAAGACTTTTGAATCTTGTGGTCCTAAATTAAAGTTATGGCAAATGTACCAAAATGCCCTTGAATCTTGTGGTCTTAAACATGCCATGTGGAAAGTTGGAATTAAAGTGTTGCCAAAAAAGGAAAGGGTCATTCTTTTTGAAACGGACTAAAAAGGAAAGTAGGTCATTCTTTTTGAAACGGAGGGAGTATGAGTATTTTCATGTGCCCTGCAAACGACAACCTAGAAGGGGAATTCCAAATTTCCATCCACCTAATGCAATACAACAACCAATGTCAAACAAATCACAAACAACCCAAGAAAACGGAGGTTTTTGAAGTAAATCAACTCTAGCTACTCACCTCTTGATACGAGTAGAAGAGGATGCCATCACGACAATCACCAACAGCAATTCTGGTGAAGTGAGCAGTAAGAGTCATGATCATGAACCGTGTTCTCCCTACTGCTAAGCGTCTGACTCTTTGGGAATTATCATTTGGAAAACCACAAACATAAAACTGCAGTGAGAATGAAAAAGAAGCAACATATTTTAGTAAGAGGTAACATTAAATTTGCAAGAAAGTCCACAGTTGAGATTTATTTCAACTTACACAATTAGCCGCAGAGGCCAAGAAATAACGATCAAGATACGGGCAAACTGCAAGCACCATTCCAGGCCAAGTGGTTGAACAACCTAATCTTAAGTGCCACGCTTCACTTTCCTCAAGTTTAATCCCGTCACAGCTGTTATCGTCAGGACTACTACAGAGACTACTGCTCGACAGCTGTTCAGTGGTATATCCACCAATCTCACGGAAAGGTGAAGTTCGTTGAGAAGATGATCCAGCCCTCGAAGAAAATGCAATTGATCCACTATCTGAGTTTTGCATTTGCTCGAGGCAAAGAACTATCAGACGGCCCTTTGTACTGTCAAAAGTTATCTTTATTAAAACAAAAAATAAACATGCAATTCATGTATACTCTTCAGACAAACAAAGATTTGCCTAGAAAAGATATATTATTGGGGAAGAAAATAAAATCAATTATGATAAACGCTTTGCAGATTTATGGAGGTAAAATGCAATAATCTTTTAGCGGATGGCACTAACCTTTCAGCTTCACCACTAGGCATTATAGCTGGACCAGAAGAGAGACCAGTTCCAACAACAAGAACTTGTTCGTTTCCGGCTTTTACCAACTCCATGCATTTTCCTATCTCCCCAGGCTCAAACTTAAAGGATGACAACACCGATCCACTTAGAGGATCTATGCAGCAGACATCAGACGAACATAAATCATCACTGAGATCAGTCCTTAATACGAGCAACAACCTGCTGTCACTATGATATAGAACCTTTCTAGGAGTGCCGCCAAAATGAAATTTCTGCACATTAAGCCGTTTACTAGGCACCATTTCCACCTGAAACAAAAAAGAAAAAAAAAAAGATGGCCATTTTGTCTTGACTATTAAAGGTGTACAAAGGCCAGATCAGCATATATAACTAAACACACTCGACCTCCTTTTCTTTCTCTATTTATATATATATTTTTTTTGGCGGGAGGGGGGGGAGGTTTAGATAAGGAAGTCATGCAAACAGGATCACTGCAACATGAATGAAGTGATATTGAACATCTGCCATCAACCTGATATGAAGGCAACAAGAAGAAATCCACCCATAATATGGCTTGTACTTGCCTATCCAACATATAAGATGTAAATTACAAGTGCAACTAGGGAGGTGAGATATCAATGTTGAGCTTTGTTATCAAAAGAATGTGGACGTCTCTTCTTACCAAATGAAGACTGTTTTCAGCAACAAAGATAATTCCCTTGGGACATTCAGTTGAACAGACTGGAGTAACATGTGTGGAAGGTGGAAAAGATATTGAAGTATATGAGAGGCTATGCCTTGCACTTTGCAGTAGCCAGGGCCTATCGCTTAGAGCGATAACATCAGCATCAAGAGAATCATTTAATGGAATCAAAAAAACAGGAGTGATGCCAATCCGACGAACTGCAACTAACTGCAGATAAACAGGAAAATCCTTCGTTTTATCCAATAAACTGGACACTTGCATAGGTTGAGTTCTAAAATTCTGAGATGCAAAGATTGAGGAACTAGTGCAATTAGCCATACAAGAATTGTCAAAAGTTTGAAGGCCAGGCGAGACTAGTGAGGAAACTGTCGAGATAGAAGGCCACTCAAATCTGAGTAGCATACCATTCCTCAATCCTGAAAGAACATAAAGCCGATCGACGAGTACAAGTCTTACGTCTTGAGGGATGCATCCACTTACGCTTGTTCCAAGAGTGTTTGTTAAGGTTATAGACCCAATAGCAAGAACACTCAAGCCCTTATCAGAAGTAAATGATAGAACTTCTACAGAAGGCTTATGTGTACCAATAACGAAGGTGTTACTAATGTCCAATCCGGCCAGAAGAGAATCCGGAGGAACTTCATTTGTATTACTAGTTCTAGAGATAAAAGATGTTTGCTCAAGTCGTCTTTGGGGGATGGAGATGCAGGAGAGTTCATCTTGCAATTTCACATGTTGCATCTGGTATATTTCATAATGATGGGCTGATATGGTCCTGATGCCAAGAATGAATAAGAAACATGGACTGGAAGTTGCAACAACTATCAAATTAGGCCCAACAGCTCCCAGGCTTATTGTCATATTATCAGGGGACCACGAGGTGAAAGTTGGTGACGGCGAATCAATACCATCTGGATGTGCAGCAGTAATAGGTGCACACAGTCTCACAGCAGTCTGGTGGATTTGCACCAGCAGACCATCGCCCACGAGACCACATGCCAACGTGCAAACATCAGGTTGGAAACCCATGAAGTCGGTTACATCAGAAAAGCTCACACCAACAGATAGCACCCTGGTCTCTTCAACAAAAGACAGTACAAGGAAAGAGTGATAAGAATCAGCAAGTTTCATTTTAATTGTCCAAGTTCCAGTAATACCCTGATAAATCGGAGCAGTTTTCAACAATTTCTCTACGCTGATGCCACTGCGTATAACTCGTAGAGATCCTTCAGGTGCCATCCCACAGCACGCAAACATTTGATCATGTTTCTCATCATGGTAATCCACAACCGACATATCCAATATTGGTGCGATATTTTGGATTGGACTTCTATAAACAAGTCTTCCCTCTTCAACTTTTAACACCATCCCATCACCCATCTCAACAATAACTGCCAAAAGTCCACCTCTCACCCACAAAAGTGCCTTGGCTGGTAGTGTCTTGTAAAGACAGTCAGACAGAGATACTTTCAGGCCATCAGAATCAAATAAAAATTCAACCAAGAAAAGCTCTCCAGAGTCTGCACAAAATATCATTCTAGGATTGTTCTCATTTCCAGGATTCCAACTCCATGAGCACACGAAATTCGAACCCGGTTTTACATTGTTATCGTCATCAATGTTCATCGGGTCATTTTTATTCGAATCGCTGAGCTCAAGCAATGATGCAGCAACACTATAATCTTCGTCTACAATATCGGGAATTCTAATAGTCTCTTCTACAAAATTCTGCTCCTCAACTGAAGGAGGTGTAAAGTTTAAACTTATTCGATAAAGAAAACAAGGGTTATGAGGATCTCTAAAGTCCATCACAATAGCATCCCCAGCACGAAACACTAACATGATTCCATAAGAATGAGGAACTTCTACGATATGATGTGCTAGTGGTCCAGGTTCAGAATACTGATATATTACATGGAGCGAATGCTCCTTTGTATTCCACTCTATCAACATGAGCTCGCACCTATATGATCTCCTCCTGCAGGGCCAATTTGAAACATCATATCGATACTAGAAAACCGGAAATTATAAGATAACGATTTGTTATATGCAACCATAAAAGAAGAAAACCCACTTTGCATCACAAAGCCATTTTAACCATTGTGAATCTGACAATTACTTATGCTTGCAAACTTCATCCATCATTCATACCTATTGAGAAGAATGGCCAACACAGGATTGTAATCCCTATTTGGTTGACAAACAACGTTTGAGATAAAGCACATGCTCCATATGGTACCACAGATACTGGTGAAACCACTGGCAGTCTCGATCTTCCCTTGCTTGTCAGTAGGACAAAAGATTCTCTAGGATCATTATTTAAAGAGCATCAGCAGAATAAAACATAGCTATTCAAGCGATTAATTTGCATAATATCTAGAAGGAAACGTATGCACAATATTAACCTTATCAATTATGTCACTGCCAGCTGAAGCAGAGCGGGAGAAAAGCGCCAAACTGTCTTCATATGCACTAGCAGCAATAAAACAACCACTGCAAAGAGCAGAGAGAGAAATTACCAACATGGACATCTAGAATCTCTACGTAGTAAAGGTGACTGATTTCAATTGTTGCCGACCATCTAATTGGTTTCATCGGTCGATCAACAATACAACTTACTTGGAATCAATGGCTAACATCCTTCCAATTTGATTCATAGGATTTCCAGGAGATGAAAGTTGAACATGTGTTACAGCAAAAAACCTATGTGAACAGTATACAAAGGTAAGCCGTCAATGAAAAAGATGAGTGTCTTGGTTGAATTAAGATTAAGAAAAATAACTGCTCCTTGTATCTGTAACAAAAATAAAAGAAAAAAGATAAGAGTTGAAAAATAATTTAACCTGTGCATTTCATTGCAAAATCTGAGAACTGACAGCTTCCCTGAATCCGAAATAACAACCAAGAGATCCTTGCCCAGAAGCTAGTTAAAAGAAAAAGAGAAAGGAAAATACTATAAGTATAAAATCTTAGAAATAAAGAGTTAGCCGGAATAAACAATCTAAGACACCTGTGGGCTTCCAACACGAAACTTCTCATTCCAGGGCAGGACAGCTATATCTTTTATTATGCCAAATACAGGCTGCTCACAAATAGATTGCACAACTCCATCTTCATCTATAATCACCAACTCTATAGATGTTTCCTGCATCAAAATACGTTTTCATATCACTACACTGAAACTTGCTAATTAAAATTGTAACCAAATAGCTAACATTCAACAGCATGTTCAAGCCCATATGCTAGGAATCCAATCAGATAAACAATTACGCACACTATTAGCATAGGATACTATAATTCATGCATCTAGAAATCAAGAGAACATACAAGTGCTGCTAAAAAAACATATCTTAATAAAATAAAAACAGTGAACAATAGATAAAGCCTAGTTGTCCCCTTTAGGCTGAAAATAGACACCTAAGAAGAGAGTAATAATAGAAAAAAGTACCTCCTGCAGTTAGGCAGCACAAAACAGCTGCATGTAGGATTGACTTGTCGTGAATAAAACAAGCCATTCCCAGTATCTGCGACAAGCTATTGGTATTATTTTTCTTTATTCAGTAATTATCAGCATTAAAATTTGACCAGGCCACCCAACCCTTTAATATAACAAGTTTAGCTTTCAAGTAAAAGAATATAGAGATTGGTACATCTGTAATCAAGTTGATCTGGAGATATTGGGTTTTCTGGACTAGTAACAAATAGTTCTTGCAAGAAGAACTCATAGCGTATGCATTTGTACAACATCTTGAGTAAAAAATGTGCAATAGCTAGCACAGGCATATGTTAAACAACTTATGAAGTATGTTTAGAGCCGCAACTTTAGAACATCATTCTAGGGAATGTGGAATAGTAGCAGCACATGCAGCACTCAATTTCTGTGTACATCCCACCTCCCCCAGAGAGTTCAAAAATCGAAAGTCAAGTTGGCTCCGAGAGCGCACGAGATTGTCCAAGGCAAACCAGTAGTGGTCTTCACTAAGGAAGAACATGACATCCTCACAGAGACCTGCCGGTGGACTTTTGCTGGGAAATTCTCGAGGATACGACCCTCAATACATTATAAGAGCAGAGTTCAACAACATCGTGAAACTGGAAGGTATGGCAAAAATTGGGGCTTTTGATCTAAAGCGTGTTTTCATAGATGAAGAAAATCTTGAGGACTATGAAAACTTATCTTCGAGAAACTACATCCCTCTACAAGAAGATTATATTATGCAACTCCAAAAATGGACACCTTTCTTTAATCCAGATAAAGAACTTCCACAGCACCGGTTTGGATCACCCTACCAGGTTTATCGTGGCAATTTTTTGAGTGGGATGCTCTATGTAGAATGGCTGATCCAATTGGGTTTCCATTAACCATGGACAAAGCTACTTCTACTAAAAGCAGACCCACTACCGCAAAACTCCGAGATGATATAGATTTGGCTAAGCCTAGAATTACAGAAGTAATAGTGGAAATTAGAAATGCTTAAGGGAAGTTGGAAACGTTTACCGAAAAAGTGGAATATGAAGACCTTCCAGCGTATTGTAGACACTGCAACATCCAAGGCCATTCTGAGGATAAATGCAGACTCCTACTACAAAGGAACCAAGCTACTAAGGAGGATAGAGATAGTCGTGAAAGAAATGGAAGAAAGGGGGAAACAGGGCAAATAAAAGCAAATCAACAGCAACTAATGAGAATAATGGAGGAAAATAAGCAAGGGAACCAAGAGCCAGGTCAACAGAACAATGAGAAGCACAAAGATGAGGAAGGTTGGCAAGCTGTCGAAAGGAAAAAAGGAAGAACAATGCTGCCCAGGAGAACAAAAACTTTGGACAAAACTCAGTGCCCCAGCCGAAAGAAAATGACATCAAAGAAAACAAGGAAAGGGATGAAGTTATGGAATTTTCAGAAGCCCAAGCAGATGATGCAGAGGAGAAAGTGACCACAAGTACTGTTCTGAACCATATCAAGGTCAGAAATGACAAAGTGGAAAGAGCAAAGCAACAAAAATCCATAAAGCAAAAGAAAAGAATAGGACCAAAGAACAAGAAGGAGGAGAAAGCTCCAGACCTGTCCAACCTTGATGAGAATCAACACAAAGAGGCAGAGTACCACATCCAAGTTGAAAAGACCAGCATTAGGCGAAGCAGCAGGAAAAGGAAGTTCACTAACAAAGTGAATATCCCAAACTATATGATCCTGATGAACGAACAGATGGGAAGAGATGGAAATATCAAGCAAATGGATACAGAAAACATGATGAAGCCTAATTTTGGGCTCGATCCAGACCTGGCAATGAAAATAGCAGGAAAGAAGGCAAAGGAAAAAAATCTTGAGGATATCAACTACAATCCTAATGTGAGCAACCAAGTAATAGATCCTGGAGATATAGGAGAGGGAGTTGAGAATATAAACTGGAGTGAAGACCTGGAGATGACACAAGCTGTCATTGAAGGCTCCAAATCAGATGAAGACCTAGCCCGGGGATATGACAAAATAATGGATTTTGAGGATATTGATAAACCCCAACAAATCCAACAAGCTGTGACCTACTTTAATAATTCACCAAGAGGAATACATAATGACATGGGGGTACTTGATACCACCTACACCCGAGGTAACAACAACAAAGATCAAGATTGCTCAAAGGATTTAGAACCTAATGTTTCTGATGTTTAGTACAATATCGTGGAATGTTAGGGGTATTGGGTCCATGGGATCTCTTGAGAGACTTGTCATTTTCAAACAACAGTATAATTTACCAATGATCAGCATTCAAGAACCTATGGTTGGCCCAGATAAACTGGAATTCTTCAGAAGACAACTTGGGTATAGCCATTGTTTCAAGAACTGCAACAACAAAATTTGGATCTTTTGGGCTGACCATATAGATGTGACTATTGTTGAGAAAAAAGATCAACAGGTTCTATGTAAAATCACCACCCAATCCCTACCATCCCCTTTCTATCTAACCATTGTCTATGCTAAATGTACTGAACAGGAAAGACAGGAACTTTGGGAAGATCTCAGGAGGACAGCAGCTATGATGTAAGAAGCACGGGGTGCTGTTGGAGATTTCAACTCGATCACAAATACTGATGAAAAATTAGGAGGAAGACCAATTAGTTTGAATAGCTTAGATTTCATTTCTCGTATTGTTGATTGTGGCTTACAAGATGCAGGTTACTCAGGCTCAACTTATACTTGGTGTGACCATAGGGATCCACCAGATACAATATGGAAAAGACTTCATAGATTCCTTTATAACTCTCAATGGTTCGATACTTATGGGGGTACTAGTGCCACTCATCTGTCAAGGGCATGTTCGGACCATGCCCCTCTACTCATCAAACTTGATAATAACTATGTTAGTACTGTTAAATTTTCAAATTCCTTAATATATGGACTACTCATCAAGACTTTTTGCAGGTGGTACGAACTAGCTGGGAAGAAGACATTAATGGTAACCCCCTGTTTACCCTTCAACAGAAGCTAAAGAGGACAGCCAAAGCACTTAGTGACTGGTCAAGAGTAGCATTTGGAGACATCTATGAAGAACCAAAGAGACTAGATCAAGAGATCATACAGTTGGAGAATAGGAGTATCAATGATAATAGTGTGGAGAATAGAATGGCTTTGTCCAAAGCTAGAGCAGAATATACAAGGTTTCTCAAAGTGCAGGAAGCCACCCTGAGGCAAAAGTCTAGAATCAAATGGCTTGAAGAAGGAGATACTAACACTGCTTTTTTCCATGGAGCTTTGAAAAATAGAAGAAAAAGGTTCACTATCAACAAGATTATGGATGAACAACATCAATGGATAGAGGGGAATGAGGCTATAGCTGAAGCAGCGGTGGAGTACTTTAAAAAAAAAATTCTCGTCTAACCATCAAAGACAAGACCTGGAGGCCACTAAACATTTGGATAATAAGGTTACAAACCAGGACAATGAAATGCTTATTGCTAGCCCAACAATCCAGTGAAAGAAGCCGTCTTCGCCATTGATCCGGACAGTGCTCCTGGACCAGATGGGTATAGTGGTTGCTTCTATCAGAGTGCTTGGGGAATCATTGCCAATGATATTCATAATGCTGTCAGAACATTCTTTGGAGGTTCTGAACTCACAAAGTTTTTCTCCCATACCTGTCTAGTTATGGTCCCCAAGACTGAATCCCCTAAATATTTCACTGAGCTAAGGCCCATTAGCCTCTGCAACGTTTCCAGTAAGATAATTGCCAAAATCCTAAATGCCAGAATCAGCCTTATTCTTCCTAAAATTATATCCAGCAACCAAGCTGGTTTTATCAAGGGAAGGTCAATCTCTGAAAACATCCTTCTAGCTCAGGAATTAATCAATGACATCAAGAAACCCAACAGGGCTGGTAATGTGGCCATTAAGTTGGATATGACCAAGGCATATGATAGAGTCTCTTGGACTTATCTCTGTATGGTACTAAGAAAAATGGGTTTTTGTGAAATTTGGATTGATCTCATCTTCAGGTATATATCTAATAACTGGTACTCTATCATTGTGAATGGAGGAAGACATGGTTTCTTTAAGTCAGGTAAAGGTCTTAGACAAGGCAATCCTCTCTCTCCTTCCCTTTTTGTAATTTATTCTGAACTACTCTCTACAATGCTTAATGATTTGCCTAGTAGGATAGGTTATATAGTTTATTATATGAATAGAGATGCTCCTCATGTGGACCATCTCTCGTTCGCGGATGATACTATTCTTTTTTGTAACGGCAATAAGCGCCATTGAAGATGTTCCTAAGAACTCTCCACACTTATGAGAAAACCTCGGGACAACTCATTAACAAGAACAAATGTTGCTTCACTGTGGCCAAGAATGCTACCCAAAGATTCATTGCTAAGTTGAGACTCATCACAGGTATGAATCACCAGGAATTTACTATAAATACTTGGGATTAAGATTGGGTTGATTATAATTGGAATTTGCAAAAAAGAATTATTGCTTATAAAATTTGTGAACATAAAAAGACCGGTGTTTATATTGCTTCTACTGTAGGTCAAATTTTAGAATTTTATTTTCTTTCTGATAAAGTGATTAGCATTACTTTAGATAATGCTTCTGCTAATTTAAATGTTATTTCTCATCTAGAAACTAGAATTTGTCCAATTAGTAAATATGCTTTTCATGTTAAATGTGTTGTACATATACTAAATTTAGTTGTGGAGGATGGTATTCAATTATTTGATAATACTTGTGATAAAGTTGAAAATGTTGTGTTTTGAATTTTTCATTTGCATAGTAGTAGTAGAATTCCTGAGGTAGTGGTATGGACTGCGTACACTTTACCCTCCCCAGACCCCACCTGGTGGGATTACATAGGGTATGTTGTTGTTGTTGTTGTTGTTGTTGTATAGTAGTAGTAGAATTAGACAATATAAAGAATTTTGTCGTGGGTATCAACTTTCATATAAAAAAATGTCAAAACAAGTTAAAACTAAATGAAATTCTTTTTATGAAATGATTGAAGATGCTTATACATATAGACAGCCTATTATGATGTTTAATTCTCATAACGCTTATCCTAGTCATCAACTCAATGAAAATGATTGGGATCAAATAGAAGCACTTAAAGGTATTTTGAAATCATTTTATGATGCTACAAAAGTTTTTTCTGGATCGTATTATCCACTATTTCTAAAATTTTAACACATATATGGTCTATTTCATCCCTTTTTGCAGAGTATAAAGATAATGAATTTTTTAAGAATGCTATTGTAGCTATGGTTGAAAAATTTTAAAAACATTTTTTTCTATCCTCCAAATTTATTTAATTGCAATTCTTTTTAACCCGGAATATAAAGAACATGGTGCAAAAGCTCTGGTTAAAGGAATTTATCAAAATTTAAATATTCAACCGCATGAATGTCCCGATTTGATAACTTGTCAAAATAACATTCACACTTGTGCTAAGGAACTGTATGACAAATATTGCAAATTCGATAATGTTGAAGTTCCTCAAACTTCTATGCCTTGGCTAGATGCCCATGGTAGAGCACAATCATCACTTGGTCTTCATTCTTATCATAAATGTGAATTGAATTTGTTAAATATCTTGACCAGAGTTCTGATACTATTACAAATCGAGAAGGCGTACCGCAGCTATTGAATTGGTGGAGGGCTCGTGGTCATCAATATCCAAAACTTAGCAAGATGGTGAAGGACGTGCTAGCTATTCAAGGATCATCTGTAGCTTCGGAACAAGCTTTCAGTGCGGCAAGATTTCAAATCGGCGATCATAGATATTCATTAGCAGAAGACAGTTGTGAGGTATCGGTGACTTTTAGAGATTGGATTAACGCCGAACGGAAATAAAGGAGTTCCAAAGTTAACTAAATTACAAGAAGATTACTTAGACGCAGGCATTGGATGTAATAGTGATGATGACATTGAAATTGAAGATCGTCAACAAATTTTACCAAGACTGGAGGTTATTGCTCAAAATTTACAAGAGTTAGAACAAAACTTTATAGGATTATACAACTATTAGTTTACTTTCGAGGCTTAGTTGAAACAGAACCCTTCTTAGAAGGTGGCTACGTAAATTAGGCGCTCTACTAATAGTTGTAAATTGTAATACGAATTTGAAATTTTGTATAAATTGGATTGTTTTTTAACTTTATCATACTTTTACTTAATGCATTTCTTTTTTGTTTAGTTTGAGTGTTTAAATTAGCAACTTATAAACTTAAAAAAAAAAAAAAATTAAACTTACAAACTTATAACATATAAATTGAAAAACTTAGAAAAACAAAAAAGTTTGACAAACTAATAAACTTCAAATATATAAACTTCAAAAAATATAAACTTAAAAACTTATATAACTCATAAAATTGAAAAACTTAAAAATAAAAACTTTAACAAAGTTATATACTTTTTTATATACTTCAAAATTCAAATATATAAACATTTATTCTTTAACTAAAATGTAAAAATTAATTTATTTATTCAAAATCTAAAAAGTTATTTTTTAAAAAAATTAAAATTAAAATTGCCCGTACTGGTTATTCCATTCCGGTCCCTTCCAGTCCATACCGGTAGTATACCGGCTACTAACGAAACGGAATGGAACCGCGGTTTCATACCGATTATTCTGAACCGGTACTACCCGGTATGGTACCAGTCCATTCCGGTCCGGCCATTCCATTCCGGCAGAATGCCCAATCTTACTTGGGATGCCCTTTGATCAGTGGAAAAAAGAAGATTTGTCATTTTAATGATTTAGTCTGCAACAAGAGCGGTACTTATTAAACATGTTCTTTTAGCTCTTCCAACACATCTTCTTGCAGATCTTCAACCCCCTAAAGGTACGTTTGATAACATTGAAAAATACTTGGCTAGATTTTTCTGGTTCGGAAAGGAAGAGGGTAACAAACACCACTGGATAGCCTGGCAAACTCTGTGTCTTCCTGTTGAGGAAGGAGGCATAAACTTCAGGAGAATTGGTGATACTTGTTGCGCTTTTTCCTTTAAACAATGGTGGAGGCTTCGAACCAACAACTCGCTATGGGCTAACTTTGTTGCTCATAAATACTACCATGGAAGACACTCAAATATGGTCAGCTGGTGGAAAGGTCAGTCTACCTGGTGGAAACATATGTGTGATATCAGAGATAAAGCTGAGGATATGATTAAATGGATTGTGGGCAAAGGTGATTTGAGCTTCTGGTATGATAATTGGTATACTCTATGGCCTCTTTACAAACTTCTACCTACAGAAAGTAAAGCTCCCAATATCCAAATTAAGGAGGTTCTCCAAAATGGTATTTGGAATTGGAACCTGATCCAATACCAAATAGTGAGGACCAAGATATGCCTATATGGTGCCCTACTAACACAAGAAAGTTCACAGTTGCTTCTGCCTGGAGTGTAATTAGGCAAACGGGTGATGTTACTACCAACTTTGTTAAAGTATGGCACAATGATATCCCATTCAAAATGTCTTTTGTAACTTGGAGAGCTATTATTAATAGACTCCCCACGGATGCAAGTGTCTAGACTAGGTATCGCTATTTCTCCTAATTGTTATTGTTGTAATAATTCTAACATGCCACTGTTCTAGAAAATGCAGAACATATTTTCTATGCAGGTGACCATGCCAAGAGTATATGGAGGTACTTTGCAGGACCTCTTGGGATTGAATATAACAACATCAACCTAAAGAGCCTTTTGCAAAATGGAGGACCAAAAGAGTGATCAATCCAGTAGCCGCCTACATTACCAGAGTGCTTCCACCTTTTATCTGTTGGGAACTGTGGAGGAGCAGATGCCAGTGCAAATATGTCTCTTTATAGATCAAAAAAACACATCACTGACATACTATTTATTACCCTGCAGGCACATTTTGGTAAAGTCAAACTGGAAAACTCATGGGACTATATGAGCAGAATGTTTGATGTTACCATTAATCACAAGACATCCATAAGAGTGGAATGGATTAAACCACCTATTCCTTTTGCTAAGCTAAATATTGATGGATCTTGTTTGAATGGCAGGTGTGGTGGTGGCAGAGTTTTGAGGGACTCAAAGGGTCACATTATCATGGCATACACTGTCACTCTTGGAGAAGGAACCAGCAATTGGGCAGAGGCGATGGCTATGCTACATGGACTAGAATTATGCATACAGAGAGGAATCAACCTAGTGATCGGAGAAACAGATTCCATGCTTCTAGCCAAAGCTATCAATGATAACTGGACCATCCCTTGGAAAATGTATATTCCTGTAAAGAAGATCCAGAAATTAGTTGAAGAGCATGGTTTTACCATCCAGCACTGTCTTAGAGAAGCAAATCAACCAGCTGATAAGCTTGCCACAATCAGTCAACACAACAGATGCAAACCATGTCTTCAACTTTTTTGCTAACCTTCTTGGACAAGTTCGAGGCCTTGTAAATCTAGATAGAATGGATTTGGCCACCTTTAGATCAAAAAGAACAAAGGATGCTATTCTTATATTTGAACCCCCTTAAACAGCTTGGTCAGTAGCTTTTCACTGGCTTTTGTTTTAGGCTTACTCTTTTGCTAAGTGCGTATCAAGCACCAAATATAAGTTTGGTATACCAAACTCCAAATCATGTACTTTTACTCACATCAATGAAAAGCCAGTTTAAATTTTTTTTAAAAAAAATCCCACCTCCCCATACCCCACATGTGGGAATTGGGATTACAATGGGTATGTTGTTGTTGTTGTAATAATCAGAGATAGTTTAATAAGATAAGTATGACAACATTTTAACTAGTAAATTTATTTGAAGAGATGAAGAAGCTGATCTCCACCACAAGCTGAGAACATGAATAAATTTAGAAAACGGCCTAGGATTCCTGTTGTAAGCAACATGTTAAATTTGTTCTCTTCTAATCTCTGGATGAAACTTCCATTTCAAACAAATGGACTCTATGTTTCTATTCGGATGTGGGTACTTAGTACAACCTCAAGATAGGCATGAAAAAAAGAAGGTAGAAGCATCCAATGGGGGATTCAATGTAGTCATAGATAGTAACTAAAACAACATGTAGTAATAGAACAGTACTACAACAAAATAAAACGACAATTAAAGTACAACAAACAACATATAGTAATAAAACAGTACTACAACAAAATAATAGGACAATCAAAGTACAAGAAACAACATATACTAGTCAAAGAATCATCATTATTAGCTTGTCTGAAAAATAAACCCGAGTCGAACATATGTTCTTTTACATCAGTTTTGCTCTGTCCTCCCATCTTTTCTAGACTTGGTGGATAGAGTTACCTAATAGCTATTAGTGGTGTGAGGTGACAGACATCCAGTGGAATTGGTCAAGGTGCATGAAAACTGACCCACACACCAAGATCATCAAATAAGATAATATGCGAGTAATTAGGATCATAACTAGTCAAAGAATCATTATTAGCTTGCCCGAAAAAGAAACCCGAGTTGAACATATGTTTCTTTTACATAAATTTTGCTCTCTCCTCTCATCTATTCTAGCCCTGGTGAACAGTGTTACCTAGTAGCTAGTAGTTGTTACTGGTGGGAGGCGGCAAGTATTCCGTGGAATTAGTCTAGGTGCATAAAAAGTGGCGCGGACACCACGATCATCAAATAAGATAGTATGAGAGTAAGTGGGATCATAGCTAGTCAAATAATCATCATCATTATTCGCTTGCCTAAAAAAGAAACTTGAGTCAAACATATGTTCTTTTACAACAATTTTACTGTATCCTCCCATCTACTCTAGCCTTGGTAGACAGAGTTACCTAGTAGCTATTACTAATAGAAGGTGGCAGTTATCCCGTGGAATTAGCCGAGGCACACGAAAACTTGCCTGGACACCATTGTCATTAAAAAGAAACTCTATCCGGGCCAATTTCAATCCGATAATTTCAAATCATAATAGTCGAACATATGTTCTTTTACATCAATTTTGCTCTATCCTCCCGTCTATTATGGCCTTAGTGAACAAAGCTACCTAGCAGATGTGAGGTAGCAGGTATCTCGTGGAATTCGTCCAATGAGCAAAAACTGGCCTAGATACTAGCCGGCCAATTTCAAACAAATGTTCTTTTACATCAATTTTCCTCTGTCTTCCTATCTATTCCAGCCTTGATGCCAGAATTACCTAGTAGTTGTTGCTGGTGTGAGGTGGCACGTGCGCACAAAAACTAGCCCGGACACTACAGTCCCGCCCAATTTCAATACAATAATTTCAAATCATAATAGTCGAACATATGTTCTTTTACATCAATTTTTCTCTATCCTCCTATCTGTTCTACCATTGGCAGACAGAGTTACTAGCTAATTGTTACTAGTATGATGTGAAAGGTATCCCTTGGAATTAGAATTAGTACATGTGCACAAAAGCTGGACCAGACACCACGGTCCGGGCCACTTTCAAAAAACACACACACAAAGAATCACACATTGAAATTCACAATTAATCAACAAATGAATTTTACTTTTATTACCTTGCCAAAAACGACGTCGTATGAAGTAGACGAGCGAATACGTCCATAAACAACTTGTAGCACAACGCTTCCTCTAAGAACCGTTTTAGCCAAATAACAACCACCATTACAACCACCTGATCGAGACTTACTGCTACCGCCAGCCGATGATGACGACGACGATTCTTCCTCCGAAACCGCCATTAATAACCACGATTCGATTCAATTTACTCGAAATTGACGGATTAATCAGCTAATTTTGAGTGAAAATCTTAGGGTTTATTGCATTGAGTTTGAAGATTTTTGGGGAAAAAAGAGAAGAAGGGAATGGAAGGTTTGTGTTGCTATTTTAATAACTGCTGGAATAGTACTAGTTTAAATACCAGTTAGTCATTCATTCTATATTTCCATGTGGCTTTTGCTTGGAGGGACCAAATGGAAGAGACATCTTTACACTTTGTTATAAGTAATAAATAGTGTAATTTAATTTACTTCTTGTTTTGTTCATCAATTTTATCATTCTATTGATAGGAGTATTTATTTTTATGTAACTTTTAAAATATTATGTTTTATTATTATCGGGAGGGTGTTCGAGCTGTTCAGTTTGGATATTCGGTTGTTATTTAAGAAATTATAATCCAAATAAGCATACATTAGAAAATATGTTGGAGTATATATATAACATTTTAAAGTTATTTTCTTCCGTAACATTTACCTCTTCATAAAGAAAATAAGTTAAAATGAAAATGTGAAACACACATTTATGCTCAAAACTATTAAAAAGTTTGTAATGTTTTTTTTAATTATTTTGATTCTTTTAATTTCAAACCACTGGAACCAATCTATCCTTGTATGTTCATTGTTTCGACAAAATTATAACTTCAAATAAAAAAATAAGTTTGAGTACATAAAAGGGTAATAAAAAGCGACAATTTGATCAAGTGATTAAAAAAAGAAAAAGAAAAAGAAAAAAAAAAAAAAAAAGAGAGATAGAGATCATCATAACACAAAGAAGGAGGACAAAGAGTTTAAGAAAGGATGAGGATTCGGCCGTTAATTTGTGTATGAAGGAATCAAATGAAAAAAGACATTAAGACTTTTTTCTTAGTAGGCGTTTGGTTATGAAAATTAAATTTTTTGGAGTTGGAGTTGGAGTTGAAGTTATGTTTAGCCGTGAAAAAAATTAGAGTTCTTTTTGACTTTTTGTGAGAGAAGTAGGAGTGAAAAAAGTGAAAACAAGAAAAAATTATTTTCACTTTTCTGAAAAAAAAAATCACTTTAGTGAAATGCATTTCATGGCCAAACACCACTTGTTTTCACTAAAGTGAAATAAATTTCCGAAAAAAAAGGAAAAAATTTTATGGCCAAACGGGTCCTAGTCTCGAATAAGCGTGTGTTTATACATGCTGCATTTTGACTTATTTACTTTATCAAGTAACTTGTAATGAGGGTAAATAATATAAAAAAAATAAGTTCGAGAGTCATAGGACCCTTGTATAGTTTACGTCTGTAATTGACAATTTCATTATTGTTATTTTCCATCTTAAGAATACATTATGGCTAACGATTTTCGATTGTGAGAAGATATTCTATTTGTTGAATCTTTACGTACTGTTGTTCAAGGGTGTAATTTAACATTTTCAATTATTTAGGAGTATGCTTCAAACACAACAACAACATGCCCAGTGTATTCCCACCAAGTGGGGTCTGGAGAGGATAAAGTGTACGCAATCCATACCACTACCTCAAATGAAGTAGAGAGGTTGTTTCCAATGTATGCTTCAAACTATACCAAAATATATTTACAAACTAATTTAATATTAAAAACTTTGCCCCACCAAATGTCCTACACCAAATTAATAAATGGGACAAATATATCTTACCTACACAAATCTATCACTTAACGATAATTATAATTTAATGTCAAGATTGAAATTTCCTTTTGGAAGTTTGATTAAGTCGCAGTATCTTATCAAGAAATAATAATTGTCCCATTGTATAGAGTTCTTAAATCATTTTCAGGCATCGAACATAATTGAACCATTTATAAATGAGGAGAGGCAAATTAAATGTACAAAGAACTTAAACATAGTGTATACTTTTTGTTTTGTAAAAAGTGTCGAGAAAATAAAGAGCACCCATCCATGCACCGCGCATATAGATTGGAGCAAAATGTGATGGCAGATGCATTGACCGAAGAAGGTGCTAGAACAATTATGATAATTATACAAGAAATTTAAAATAAAACTTGCTTGGCATAGAGGCATGATAAGACGTTTCTTGAAGATAGTTGAAGTCTCTTCCATGAGCAAACGGAAGAATAAATAACAACTCTATCTTCGGGATTCAACTAAGCCACAAAACAAGTAACATTCAAGAATGTTGCTCTTCTATTCTTGAATTGGTGATTTCACTATTTGATCAATGTCTCACAAGTGTTTTCAAGGAAAAGTGTTTTTCAAGTGCTTGTCTTTTCAAACAAAAAGAAACTCTATTTATAGGACAAAGGTTTTGAAAGAGAAAACTTTTAATAAATAATATTTATTATAGGTTCATGAACAACAAATAAAGTTTCATCTTTCAAGAACCTATAACGTAATGAACTAAATGAAGAATGAATGTTACAATTCACATTCATGTACTTTAGATATCTTCAAAAAGTTTTAACGGATGAGTTTATTTCAAAATTAATTGAAACATTAAACTTAACAATCCCCCACTTGTTTCAAGAAATTTTATCTTTAAAAAAAAAAAAAATCATTTGAGACATTAATCTAGCAACATGCATCAATAATGGTGTCTTTTGGACTTGAACCATTAGCTAGTGAAGACTTTCTAAATCATTGACTACTTAGTGAACGAATCTTGAACTAAGTGGTTCATTGAATGAAGTTGAAAAATACTCCACGCATATTACTATGTTCCGGTGAAAATCAAAAATCCTTTGACACCTTACGGCCATGTGTCCTGAATCCTTTTAGCTAAATGCTTTAAGATTTCCCTGTTAAAATCTTACTGAAGCGGCCTCCACTTCGCACTTAGTGCGGTGAATTCATCAAAAGTAACTTTGCATACTCCGACCAAATAGTCTATGAATTTCATTAAGAGAAATTAATCTCATCCTCCTTTACAGCAAAGTATTGGTAAGTCTATCAAGAGTGTTCCTACACACTCCAACCGAAATTGGTGTATAGACTTATTAAGAGAATATAATCTCATCCTTCTCTTTAGTAGGAATACCGTCAAATCTATCAAGAGTGTTATTATTTACTCCAACCGAGATCAGTCTTATAGATTTATGCACATCTACTCACTCTTTAGGGAAAAAGGAAATTTTATTGATGTGTTTCACAATTGTAACTTTACTTGTTTTTCCCTTTGAACCCAAGATTACATCATTAGGTAGGGTTACCATAAAGTACAATTAATTTAAAACAGGCTTTATTCCCATCCCATTACAAGTTTGTACCACTAATTCCTTGCCTAACCCTTTAGACAAAGGATCTGCTAAATTGAGTCCGGACTTCACATATTGAAGCGATATTATGCCATCCTCCAATAATCTTCTTACATGATTGTGTTTGAGACGAACTTGTCTTGACTTGCCATTGTAACAATCACTTGAAGCCCGAAATATAGCAACTTTGTTATCACAATAGATAGTCAAAGGTGGTATTGGCTTACCCCATAATGGAATATCTATTAGCATACTCCGCAGCCAATCAGCTTCTTCTCCAGCAGAAGACATAGCGATAAATTCTGACTCCATGGTTGAATGAGTAATACATGTCTGCTTCTTTGATTTTCAAGATATTGCTGCTCCAGCCAAATTGAAAATCCAAGCAGTAATAAATTTAGAGTCATTTGGATCAAAATTCCAAGTAGCATCACTATAGCCTTCAAAAACTGCTGGAAAGGTAGAATAATGTAGGCCAAGATTAATTGTGCCCTTAAGATACCTTAAAACACGAATTAAAGCATTCCAATGTTCAACTCCAGGACTACTAGTAAACTTGCTCAAAGTTCCTACTGCATAACTAATATCTGGCCTGGTACAATGCATGGCATACATAAGACTCCCAACAATTTGGGAATATGTCAATTGATCAAGAATATCACCAGAGTTTCGTACTAGTTTGATGCTAGGATCAAATGGTGTAGGAGTAGGCTTGTCGTCAAAATGACCAAACCTCTTCAGAATCTTCTCAATATAACTTGATTGAGTAAGAGTCAAACCATTTGTTGATCTTACAATTTTGATGCTCAAAATCACATCAGCTTCTCAAAGATCTTTCATTTCAAACTGAGAAGCAAGAAAGCATTTTGTTTCCTTGACTCTTTCAATATTAGTTCCAAAGATCAACATGTCATCTACATAAAGACATATTATAACACCAGAATTTTCTTGGAATTTACTAAATATGTAGATATCTCCACCATTGATTAAGTAGCCATTAGAAATCATAACATTTCTAAATTTCTCATGCCATTGCTTTGGAGCTTGTTTTAATCCATACAGAGATTTAAGAAGCTTACAAACTTTACGTTTTTGACCAGGAATGACAAATCCTTCTGGTTGTTTCATGTAAACTTCTTCATCTAGATCTCCATTCAGAAATGCAGTCTTCACATCCATCTGATGAATCACAAGACCATGAATTGCTGCTAAAGCAATCAAGAGACGAATAGAGGTCATTCGAGCTACAGGAGCAAAAGTATCAAAATAATCAATATCTTTCAATTGAGTAAAACCTTTAGCTACCAAGCGAGCTTTGTACTTATCTAAAGTACCATCTGATTTCATTTTCTTTCTAAAAATCCATCTGCAACCAATTGGTTTACATCCAGGGGGAAGATCTGATAAAACCCATGTATTATTTGACAGAATAGAATGCATTTCATCATCTATAGCTTCTCTCCAAAAAGGTGCATCATATGAAGACATAGCTTCAGCATAATTTTCAGGATCTCTTTCAACCAAATAAGCTTGAAAATCAGGTCCAAAGTCCTTTGGTTTGGCTGATCTTGAACTACACCTCGGTTGACTTCCTTCCAAGGGCTCAACTATCTTCCTTTTAAGAGGAGATATAGGAGAACTTGCACTTTCTTCTAAAGAATCTTTTTTCTTGGGAAATATATGCTCAAAAAAGTTAGCATGTAAAGATTTAATAATTGTGTGAGGGCTTGGGGTCTCAAGATTTAAAAATCTATAAGCCTTACTGGTTTGTGAATAACCAATAAACACACAATCTATTCCTCTATATCCAATCTTAGTCAAATATTGATCTGGTAATCTGACATGAGCCAAACAACCCCATACTTTAAAATAATTTATATTTGACTTTCGATTATTCCAAAGTTCATATGGAGATGCATCATGATTCTTGGAAGTAATTCTATTCAAAATATGACATGCTGAAAATAAAGCTTCAGTCCACAGATATCCAGATATACCAGATCCATAAAGCATAGAATTAACCATTTCTATGAAAGTCCTATTTTTTTTTTCTGCTACACCATTTTGTTGTGGTGTATAGGACATGGTCAATTGTTTTTCAATGCCTTCCTTTTCACAAAAATCAATAAAATCTAATTTTAAGTACTCTCCACCTCTATCAAATCTAATTGATTTAATCTTCAAACTCAATTTATTTTCAACTTCTGCTTTATATGTTTTGAAAGTCTTAAATGCTTCATCTTTTGTTTTCAATGGAAAAACATATGTATATCTTGAGTAGTCATCAATGAAAGTAATAAAATACCTCTTTCCATGACGTGACAAACAATCCATCTCACAAATATCAGTGTGGATTAATTTCAAAAGCGTGGATGTCCTTTCAACTGTCTTAAAGGGCTTCTTAGTAATCTTGCATTTACTACAAGTAAGACACTTATGAGTATGATTCCTTCCACAGTCTTTGATTAATCCATTATTCACCATAAGTTGAATGGATCTAAAATTCACATGACCAAGACGTTCATGCCATAAGTCCAGAGACTCCACAAGATAAGCAGAAATATTTTCATTTTCAATATTGAGTTTAAACATTCCATTTGCAACATAGCCTTTTCCAACAAACATGCCATTTTTAGATAAAATAAACTTGTCTGCCTCAAACCCCATTTTAAAACCATGCTTCGAAAGAAGCGTACCTGACACCAAGTTCTTTCGAATATCAGGAACATGCAATACGTCTATCAATGTAACTATCTTTCTGGAAGTGAATTTTAGTTCAACGGTTCCTTTTCCCACAATCTTAGCAGAGGATGAGTTCCCCATATATAAAATTTTACTGTCCCCCACTAATTCATAGGTTTTGAAAGAATTTCGATTACCTGATATGTGACAAGTTGCACTAGTATCTATCCACCATTCCACTTGATCTTCCGCTATAAATGCTTCTGTGATCATTGCCACAAGATCATCTTTTTTATTTTTATTTGATTTTTCTTTCTTCTTTTCGGCTTTAAGAATTCTACAATCACACGCATAGTGATCAATTTTGTGACAATGATAGCATTCACCAGGTTTAAAATTGGCACCATTACGCTTGAAATTCGTAGTCTTCTTTGCCTTTGAAAAATTCTTATTTTCAGGTTCCTTCTTGGTTGATTTTTCTTCAACCATATGAGCTTTCATGATAGGTTCCTTCACAATATTATTGTCACGATATCGTGTCTCTTGTTCAATTTGTAAGTGTTGCAACAATTGTTCAAGAGTCAAGTCTTCCTTTTTGTGTAAGAGTTTGCTTCGGTACTCTTTCTAAGATGGAGGAAGTTTTGATACAATAGCACTAATATGGAAGTTTTCATCAAGAGCAATTCCAGATATAGCAATTTTATTAGCTATAAGTTGGAATTCTTGTACTTGTTCAGTGATTGACTTGTCATCAACCATTTTGAACTCCATATAGTTTGAAATAAGAAATTTCTTAGAACTCGCCTCTTCTGCTAAATAAATAGATTGAAGAGTGTCCTAGATCTCCTTAGCAAATTTGCATTTAACGTAATATTGATCATAATATTTGTTGGACATTCCTCCAAGAATATAATTCTTGCACAAATAATCATCATATTGCCACTTGACAATTTGTTCTTTAATCAAAGTAGCCTCGTCAGATGCTACCTCAGAACCAGGAGTATTAGGACAAGGTTCTTCAAGAACATATGCCAACTTCAATCGTCTTAAAAAGAATTCCATCTTTCCACGCCATCTAGGAAAGTCTTTGCCATCAAATATTTCAAAATTAGGATTAGACAAAGATGGAATACTATTCGATATTGATGTGGAAGCCATAGAGACAACTATCTTCAAATTGTTAGAACAATTATGATAATTGTACGAGAAATTCAAAATAAAACTTGCTTGGCATAGAGGCACGATAAGACGTTTCTTGAAGATAGTTGAAGTCTCTTCCACGAGCAAACGGAAGAATAAATAACAACCCTATCTTCGGGATTCAACTAAGCCACAAAACAAGTAACATTCAAGAATGTTGCTCTTCTATTCTTGAATTGGTGATTTCACCATTTGATCAATGTCTCACAAGTGTTTTCAAGGGAAAGTGTTTTTCAAGTGCTTGTCTTTTCAAACAAAAAGAAACTCTATTTATAGGACAAAGGTTTTGAAAGAGAAAACTTTTAATAAATAATATTTATTATAGGTTCATGAACAACAAATAAAGTTTCATTTTTCAAGAACCTATAACGTAATGAACTAAATGAAGAATGAATGTTACAATTCACATTCATGTACTTTAGATATCTTCAAAAAGTTTTAACGGATGAGTTTATTTCAAAATTAATTGAAACATTAAACTTAACAGAAGGCTGTCGTCGTCTCACAACTTTACCTACCGCCATGCAGTGGTGGAGCCAGAAATTTCACTAAGGGGTTCAGAAATAGACATACGAACTAATCAAAGGGGGTTCAACATCTACTATATATACATAAAATATAATTTTAACCATGCATAAATAACATAATTTTCTACCGAAGGGGGTTCGGATGAACCCTTGGACCAAGGGTAGCTCCGCCCATGCCGCCATGGACTCGTGGTGTTAATTTGGAGCAACCTCCTCTTTTCATAAACACACTCGAAAGAATTAAGATAGGTCTAACACAACTAGATCAAAAGTTACAAAGACTTAAATGCTTTTGTGTTTCTCACTTTGTAAAGATTGATCACTTAATGAGTACTCTTCCTATGCTAGGTTCTAGTATTGTCAACACTTTGTATCATAAATAGCATGCATGGACCTTCTGGTGTTTTCACAACACCTCACTTCTGATATCTCGTTTTTGTTATAACATATATAATATAAGTATATATTGTTTGCTCTACCAGGCTCTTTCCTACGCGTTCCACCCAAAATAAATTCATACATACTTTATATACTACATTTAATTTTAAGCTTTAGTTGAATGCTTCGCCGGATCTATAAAAAGGTTTGACTATAATGAATAACCAATAACAATAATATATTCAGTGTAATTTTATACGTAAAATTTGAGGACGTACGATAGCATGTGCATAGAATTTATTTTACTTATATGCAATAAAAGATTGTTTTTGATATACACTAAATAACCCACAGAGATGAAAAGCAAAATGTGCATATGCTACATGGATCCTAGTACGTCTAAAGGAGTATTATTTAAGATACTTAAAAAAGTTTTGCGTACGGAAAGAGTACTAGTCTAGTATGTTTAGATCTTTTCTTCATTCTATGTATGAGAATCGACAGACAACAACCGTGTATTTTTGCCGTTTTTGATGACTTTTAAGTATATTATACTCCCTCCATTTCAAAAAGAATGACTTATTTTTCTTTTTAATCTGTTTAAAAAAGAATGATCCTTTTCTTTTTTGACTATACTTTAATTTCAACTTTTCACGTGGCATGTTTAAGACCACAAGATTAAAAGACATTTTAGTACATTTGACATAACTTTAATTTATGACCATGATTTAAAAGCAAAGTATGCAGATGGATGAGATGTCAACTTACACAATATTTCATATATATATACATATATATATATGAGTCGGTGCCGGTGAAATATGGCAATTGCAGCGAATGACTATAGTGAGTAATAGTAATATATGTAATTTATAAGTCAGCAAGCTGTACTCTGTCAGTCAACTTTTAGAGTACGGCAATAATAAAGCTCATCTCACGACTATAAGCCGGTGATCCACTAGCTTCTGCTGTCATCATTCCCATTGCATTATATGGAGTTGGTAAGCCAAGGATCTTTTTATCTCGAGGGCTCGCTTGGTACGAGAGATAAGAGATAATTACTTTTGGGATTAATTTTAGGATAAGTTTATCTCATGTTTAGTCAGAATATAATTATGGGACAACTTATTTCAAGATTATAGATTTATTTTTTAAATCTCACTGTGAATGTGATAGCAATCCCAAGATGTAATTAATTATGAGACAACTTGTTTCCCAACCGAACGAGAATGTCCAATTTCACTGGCTCGATTAATTAAATTTGCGGCCGGGACAAAGGGTCGCGATCCCGCGAGGGTGAGCTAACCCCAAAAACTAGTCCTCAGTTCGGATTGCAGGCTGCAACTCGCCTGCATGAAGCCGGAATCGCTAGTAATTGCCGGTCAGCCATACGGCGGTGAATTCATTCCCGGGCCTTGTACACACCGCTCGTCACACTATGGGAGCTGGCCATGCCCGAAGTCATTACCTTAACCGCAAGGAGGAGGATGCCGAAGGCAGGGCTAGTGACTGGAGTGAAGTCGTAACAAGGTAGCCGTACTGGAAGGTGCGGCTGGATCACCTCCTTTTCAGGGAGAGCTAATGCTTGTTATAAGAAGTTCAAATTATATATATATATATATATATATATATATATATATATATATAAAACAGATCAAATAAGCTTCGGGCCCGCAAAAAATTATGCTTCCTTATTGTCCAAGACATGAATTAGTTCCTCCCAAAATAAAGGAACACTATTTTACAATACTGAAAATCGAAATTATAGAACTTCCGCGAATTCAACAAATGACTTTGTATCACATTTGACACTTAGCTTTTTCTTTTGAAAGACTATGCACAAACGAGGGAAAGAAGAAGATAATATTTTCAACATATGAAATGAGGCAAAGCCTCTAAAGTTTTACAGCCAACTATTGGAGCACCAAAATATGCAAACATAAGCGTCTTTTCTTTTGATCGTGAATAAAAAATGTCGTTGAAAAAAATTAAGAAGCAAAGATTAAATGAAAAAAAAAAGAGTATTAACTAAATTACATCATGAGTTTAAGTTTTATGTAATGATAGTTTGAAAAATATATATATAATCAAATAACTTAACAGACAATTACATATAATAAGAAGCTCTTAATAACTGTTAACCTTGTAATGTTGTTACAACCATAGTGTAAAAATAATTTACACTATCAATGTATGTATTCGTCCGAAACTTCCTTATGTAGTCAAGATGAACGACACATGGTTGTAAAGTAGAGTTATCTAATTGTTACACTCACTATTTTATTAATTTATTCTACTGACACTTTTTCTTTTCTTCTCCCTATAAATATTGTTTTAATTGTTGGACTGAATCAGTCACATACATTTGATTTCTCAAATACTAATAAGTGGTCTGTAAGCAAGAAAATGGTCCTCTGAAATCACCATATTTTGCGGTCTCTCTCAAATTGGTCTCCATTTTCTCAACCAATTTTTTTTTTTCTCTCTCTTTCTGAAGCTTTTTAATCTTTCACTTTCTTGTGTTATATTCATTGCCATTTTGCTTCACAAGATTCAAGTTTTGTTTCTTTCAAGTTGGACATTTTTGTACTGGAAAAGGTGAAATATTTGTACCCTTTTCATTTCTTGTTCTATTATAATGTGTGTTACTTCTTTTTTTTTTTTTTTTTTAATTTTTAATAATAATGTGTGTTACTTAATTTGTCATTTTCATAGGTTTTGCTAGCTTTTTGTTTTTACAAAAGGTGAAATATTTGTACCCTTTTCATTTCTTGTTGTATTATGAAGGTGTGTTACTTAATACTTATGATAGATATTTTCATAGGTATTGTTAGCTTTTTGTTTTTACACCTCCCTAGGAGCTGGCACCTATTTTGCTATATTGGGGATTTGAACCCACAATCTTAGTATTGGACGTGTGGAGGGTGCATATAACCTGAGCAACCCTTGTTGGTATTGCTAGACAAAACGTTGTAATACCATCTTAATGCATTTCTTGTTTTATTGTGAATTGTGATGTGTGATTGTGTGTTGCTCAATTTGTCATTTTCATAGGTATTGGTTGGTAAATATGTGTACCCTTTTCCTGTTCTTTCTTGTTTTATTGTGAAAAGATTACATTTTCAGCATTGCATTTTTGTTGTTTTAATCATTTGATGGAATAGAATCATCTATACATTTTTGCAAACTTCTCCTTGCTTCATGGTTTTATCATCATATTCAATCTTTTATTCCTGTTCACATTCCTTGAGAAAACTCATATTCTCCATCATTCATGGTGTTCTAAGGTAGGAGTAACGTCTGTGTACACTCTACCCTCTCCATACCACACTTTGTGGTTGTATACTGGGTATGTTGTTGTTTTTGTATTCATGGTGTTCTGCTTTTTTTTTTTTAAATGATGGTGGTGCTCGATCGGGCCAACTTGCACGCAGGACTATTGGGTACCTGTTGTGCAGTGGAGGAGCCAGAATATTCACTAAGGAGTGTCAGAATATAAGGAAGTGAAGTAAATTCACGAAGAAGCCAACGGGTGTCAATATGAAATATATATATACATAAAAATTATATTTTTACCTAGCTACAGAGTGTAATTTTCCGACGAAGGGGTGTCGGTCGACACCCCTTCGTTACATGTGGCTCCGTCACTGCTGTTGTGTTAGACATGGAATTCAACATTTTGTTCGCTTATTTTGCAGAAAGGGGGATAATATTTCTATGTAGCTTTGATTGAAGCTTACTGGGGTGAATAATTTCTGATTATGCATTGGATTAAACCATCAGCACCATATAAGAAAATGGTTATCTGTCCAAATGGATCTCAGAAGAGATTACTTTTCCGACGTTGTAGTTTCTTGCCATGGAATTTTGTTTGGGGACAAAAAATTTTGGTGGTTATCTGTTGAAATGGATCTCAAAATTTTGGTTTTCGGTCGTTGTAGTTGCTTGCCATGAAATTTTTGTTTGGGAACAAATATTTTTTTATCGCGTTCTTGAGGCATTCATATTGAATTCAATCTTGTAAGCTAAAACTCAAAACTTTCTTGTGTCTTGACGGTGATTAGCTTTTTCTTTCATTCATTACACCTAAAATGAGGAGGTTGATATAGCATGTCAGATTTATGGGTTTGTTTAATTCTAAGTTGGTCTAATCCCTTTGCATCTCATGCAAATTGTAATGTTATACCTTTTAGGCTTTCCTCTTAATCTCTCTCGTTCTAGGTTTATGCAAGCTCTATGTTTCTTTGGTAACGTTGCTTCCTTTTGAGTATTAATACCCTTTCTTTGGTAGTTTTCTGATATATCAAGTGCATAGAGTAGTGTAATTTTATTTTTATTCATCATAAGAGTAAGCATTGATGAAATTAGTGTAATTTCTTTTGCAGAGGTAATTTCTCTTTCTTGTTTTCGGGGAACTTCTATCAGTCTAGGACATCCTATGAAAAATTTTGACAGTGAAATGGGAATAACATATTCATGTCCTTTCGCCAATTTTGACGACTCAGATACTAAATTTGAGTCTTATTTAGTGAGAAAACTGAGTATTGGAAGTGATGTTACGAGGAATGCGTTACCACCTATTAATTTCAATGACCAAAATCCTCAACAGTCAAAAATTGTGAAGTCTTATAGTTCTGGGAAGATGATACTTGAAGGAACTCTTAGCTATAAAAGGAGGGAATTAGAGGCCAAGATTGGACTGACTGCATTTGATAATAAGGAGAAGACGATGAGTCGATCAGATATCCTCACGAACAGTGAAGATATTTCTGAAGAAAAGCATGGCATGCCCGATGAAAATACTAAAATGATACCATTGGTAGGCGAGAAACAAAGAGATGAGGCTGCAGTGAAGTTGCAAAAAACATACAAAAGTTTTCGTACTCGAAGACGACTAGCGGATTGTGCTATTCTGGTTGAGCAGAGATGGTATAGTAGTTTAAGCATTTATGATTAGCAAACTTTAATGACAGACCCCGGTAACTGGTAAAGTTGCTGCCATGTGACCAGGAGGTCACGAGTTTGAGCAGTGGAAACAGCCTCTTGCAGAAATGCAGGGTAAGGTTGTGTACAATAGATCCTTGTGGTCCGGCCCTTTCTCGAACTCCATGCATAGGGGGAGCTTAGTGCACCGGGCTGCCCTTTTAACTTTTATGACAGAGCCGTGGGTCATGATAGCTCATACCTTAATGCATGTTCTGGTTGTTCCTGATTTTGAGTGTAATTTACAGGTGGAAGGTGTTAGATTCCGTTGAACTCAAGCATAGTTCTATATCATTCTTTGATATTCAGAAACCCCAAACTGCTTTTTCTCGTTGGTCAAGAGCTTTAACGAGAGCTGCTAAGGTATCGATTGATTTTACCATACCGTTCACAAACTGCATTTCAGAATCTTTACTTAAGTTGTGCTATACTTAGGACTTTTTCTGTGTTGGCAGGTCGGTAAAGGTCTGTCGAAAGATGAAAAGGCCTGTAAGCTTGCTTTACAGCATTGGCTTGAAGCAGTAAGCACTCTTTTCCACAAAGTTTACATATCAATGTCATGAATTCTCATTTTTGTGAGATTTTCTTGATTTACTTTCATGACTGTGAAAACAGGTTGATCCTCGACATCGCTATGGTCATAATCTTCAATTTTATTACACCAAGTGGCTCCAAGCTGACAGTAAACAACCCTTCTTCTATTGGTGAGATTTTCTTGGATCAACAAGTAATTAAAACAAACAACTTGATTTCAATTTCAACTTCACTAAACTAGACGTTTTTCTCTCGAATGTTGCAGGTTGGACATAGGTGAAGGTAAAGAAGTAAATCTTGAGAAGTGCCCTAGATCAAAACTTCATCAACAATGCATCAAGTATCTTGGTCCGGTGAGTTTTATCTTCTTTCTGTAGGGCATAAAGGATATCATGTGACTGAAAAGTTGTTCAAATCTGCGTTGGTTTATCTGTTTATGATATTTATGCAAGGATCCGCGAGCAGATTCTCTACATTTGTTTTTGAAATTTGTAACCAAACATAAGCTGTGCTTAATGGACATTAGATACTCGTGATTGTTAAACTGTGTCTTTTGGCTCAATTCTGAGAGTAACTTGTTTGATATACCTAATGCTACATTCTGATGTGGAAAAGTTAAATCGTTTAACTTAGTAAAATTCAAAAACAATTATTTGCACTTCTAAGGAGATTATAATTTTTTAGCCACCTGAAGTAAGAAGAAATGTTAGGGATACGTGTTTAATGCAACTCACCAGTTAGAAATAATTACAGGTAGAGAGGGAGGCATATGAAGTTGTAATTGTGGGTGGAAAATTCATCTACAAGCAGAGCGGTAGGCTTCTTGATACGAGGGGAGGACCAGATGAAGCCAAGTGGATCTTTGTGCTAAGTGTATCGAAGGACTTGTACATTGGGATGAAGCAAAAAGGAACTTTTCAGCATTCAAGTTTCTTAGCTGGTGGAGCCACATTATCTGCAGGAAGATTAGTGATAGAAGATGGTATTCTAAAGGTATAGATCCAATAAAACGTCATAATTTTGCCAAACCTGCAACAAGTTTTTTCTTAAACCTGGCTTTAATGAATTTAACCTTTTTGCATAATCTAGGCTGTCTGGCCGCACAGTGGACATTATCTCCCAACAAGGGAGAATTTTGATGAATTTATGACATATCTTGAGCAACACAACATTGATGTCACTATTCTTCAGGTAGGATACAGTATTTCTCTTCTTCCCGTTACAATAGAAGTTTTTCTTTCAAATGAAGTTAGTGTTTGGGACTGGCGTAAGAGCTTTTGTGCAAGACAAGAAGCCGTCAAGCTAAATAAAAAGTCTTCATTTGAATAACAACTTGATTGCAACACTTATCGCATTACCTATCTGAGTGGATTAATTAGTCGTGGCTTAACTTGTTTAGCTTTACTCCTTGCTTTGCAGAAATTTCCGAGTGATGGGGAGGACGCATCCTTTGCTAAGAAGGACGGTGGTTTTGGCCTTCGTAATAGCTTATCTGCACCAGCTTTTAGCCAAGCCAATGAAGAGAGCAATGCCAAATGCTCAGACAGGGAGAAGACTGATTCTACTACAAAATATTGCAAGGATGCAGAAAATTCAGTTCCATTGTCAAGACGATCCCAATCATTAAAACCAAAAATTGTAGTCGAAATTCCACTAAGGGAAGATGCGTTTGAGTTATTCACTAAGGCTGGATATCCGGGAGGATCAAAAGACAACAAACAGCCTTTGGATACTCCAGAAGATGGATATGAAACAGCAGAAGAATATTTATCAGATACAGAACTTTCAGTTTCGAAGCAGAATTTATTTGACGATGAAGATGAAGAAGACTATGAAGACGCTATCCCCACAGAAAAGATAATGAAGAGAATAGATACACATAGAAGAACAAAGTCATTCCAGTTAGCTAATCAATTATCTTGTAGATGGACAACGGGAGCTGGACCTCGGATTGGATGTATGAGGGACTATCCAGCAGAACTCCAAAATCGTGTTATGGAGGACGTGTGTTTGTCTCCAAGAGCTACACTTCACACTCCACCGAAATCTTCTCGACCTCATACTCCTACCATCTTTTCTATAGGAGCAACTGAAGGCAAAAGACGTCCTTTTTCTGAGTCCGCGGTATTCTTTCAATCAACTCCACTGGTAGAAGAGCTGCAAAATTATTGTGGTTAGTAGTTAGGAGAAACTAAATCATTCTTGCAATACTTTTTTGTTTAATTGCAGTGCAGCAAACTTTTATCATCATTTTTTTTTTTCTTGATCATTTTTGACAAACTACCATAGATTTGTAAAGCAGGACATATTCATTCTTTTATCCCCTATTTTTTGTAAATATATAGAAAAAAAGATCAAGTGAAATCTGTCAAAGTTCTTTATCAGTCAAAATTCTCCTCTTTTTCTCTCTAGTGCTCATCTGTTTGTTCTTTGTTTCACCTTTAAGAATTCTTGATTCAAATACTGTTATGTGCATAACAACAGTAACAACAGCATACCCAGTGTACTCCCACAAGTATGGTGTGAGGAGGGTAGTGTGTACGTGGACTGTTTTCGATAGACCTCGACTCAAGTCAAGCTTAAAATCAGTAAGAAAAGGAGATACAATAGTGAGGAAGTAATACAGAAAATAATGAGAAAAAAGAACAGTAGCAACAAGAAGTAGTAAAATAACCTAAGTAAAGAAAAGAACATAAATAGTAAAATCGAAGAATACGATAGTAGGAGACGTAGAGTACTAATAATAACACCGACAAGAAAACTCGACCGCACTCGATTGCCTACTAACCTTCTATCTTAATCCTCAAACTCCATATACTCCATGGTATGCTATGTTGCGCGGACTCTTCATAAATATCATTTGGTGAGTGTTAGATCCTTCAGAAGCTGTGCATTTTTGTAGAATCTGAGGTATGCAATATTTTTGGAGTGTCCGAGCAAGTTAGATGTAGTGTGCATAAGTGTGGAAAATTACAAATATTGTGATGCATTAAAGCATGCAGTAAAGCTAGTTTGCTACTGATGCTAAAGTTTCCATCCTTTGGAACAATTGTAGAGTTGCTCCTCTAGCATATCACATGCAACTTTTAAATTGAGAACAATGGAATTCCCAAAACCAAGCTTTAAGTCAAATGTACTAATAATATATTGATTTCTTACACTAGTGTAATTTAACTTGTAGCTATATATTTTGATAGTGTCTGATCTCTTATATAAGTAAAAATTTAATTTTGTACATAAAGATCCAACAATTCCACCAAAAAAAAAAGTTTCTCAAGTAGATCTTTGAGAAGCTTGAAAGAATTATTTTCATATTGATATCTTGAAAACTTTATGGAAGTTGTTCATTGTAAAAGTGTGTTGTGTAACAACTAATTAAGAAAAAAAAGGTTTTTGTATGAAGCTTTCTTTTAGGCTAATATTTAAATACTACAAGTGACTAGGTCTTAAATAGTAGTGCTCATACCATAAAATTGCATGTTTAACCCATAAAGTTGGCTGGTCCAATCAAACTTATGTCCAGTAGGATGTCTTTTTTCTTTTCTTTTTTTTTTAAAAAAAACTGAGGTTATATTCTACCATAATTTGTGGGATATTATGATATAAAAATATAAACTTATGATTTGCAAAAAAAATAAATTATTATGTGGGGTGTAAATTAAAGATCAAAATAGGGGGAAAAAAGGGAAATGACCAAATTCTCCCCCAAGAAATTACACCTAGTGTCCCTCGAAAGTGTTCGGTCGAAATTTTTTTTTTCCTATTTAATAAAATCTTTAAAAATGGACCTTCACTTGAAAAAATTAGCCCGGGAGAACTTTTGTTGCCCATTAGACATAAGTTGTACCTTCTGTCAATTGAACATGTTTATTGTCTTAAAACATCTTGACCTTCTATCTTATACACAAAACTATTTTATATCCACAACCTATACCAATGGACAATAAAAACTTCACCTATCGGATTTTCTAAAACGAAGACTATTTTTTAAAATTTTTACCAAGCGGGGTCAAAAATTAAGGGATCTTTACCCAAATAGCCGGTTAGATTCACTGTTTTTTTAGTTGATATACATAGATTATATACTTATTATATATAATTATTACATATTTGTTGGCTATTTTAAGTTTGTGCGATTGAGTGAGCAACTATTCGCGTTAATTTTTCAAAAATCAAGACTACGCCTTGTGGAGGCCATTTGTGTGAAATTCTACCCTCTCTTCCATTTTCCCCATAGAGAAACATGTGCACATTGGCCCAAGCCCAAGCCCAATTTGAATCCATCCCTAAATGCTTGCTATAAAATAAAAACCAAACCTATTTTTCACCCTCAAAATCTCTGTGAGAGCACTACGCCGCTAACTCTCCAGCAAAGTCAGCTTCTAATAATTTCTTCTCTCCGGCGGAATCAAAGAGTAAGTTTCTCTTTTCTCTAATTATTATCCTTCTTTTTTTCTTTTCTCTAATCGTAAATTGTGTTTGTTTATTAATTTACAATTAATCGGAAATCTAATGATTAATTGAGCTGAGGTACGGGGAAGGTTTGGGTACGCACTACACTCCCGGGACTCCACTTGTGTGATTACGCTGTGTATGTTGTTTGTTGTTGTTGCTAACGATTAATTATAAAGCGTTATACTGTGTTTGTTGTTGTTGCTAACGATTAATTATAAAGCGTTTTACTGTGTATGTTGTTGTTGTTGCTAACGATTAATTATAAAGCGTTATACTGTGTATGTTGTTATTGCTAACGATTAATTATAAAGAGTTTTACTGTGTATGTTGTTGTTGCTAACGATAAATTATAAAGAGTTTTGCTGTGTATGTTGTTGTTGCTAACGATTAATTATATAGCGTTATACTGTGTATGTTGTTATTGCTAATGATTAATTATAAAGCGTTTTACTGTGTATGTTGTTGTTGCTAACGATTAATTATAAAGCCCTTGATATGCTTTTTCGTTGAGCTGAATGTGTATCGAAAACAACCTTTCTTCCTTCCAAGGTAGGAGTAAGGTTTGCGAATACACTATACTCCTCAGACTCTGTGTATGTTGTTGTTGTTGTTGTTGTTGCTAATGATTAATTATAAAATCCTTGATATGCTTTTCCTTGAGCTTATGTATAGGAAACAACCTCTCTACCTTCCATGGTAGGAGTAAGGTTTGCGTATACATTATACTCCTCAGGCTCTACTTGTGGGATTATACTGCGTATGTTGTTGTTGCTAATGATTAATTATAAAGCCCTTGATATGCTTTTCCTTGAGCTGAGTGTTTATCGAAACAACCTCTCTACCTTCCAAGGTAGGGGTAAGGTTTGCGTACATACCATCCTCCTCATGTACCCTCCCTCAGACTCCACTTGTGGGGTTACACTGGGTATGTTGTTGTTGTTAAGGATTAATTACAAAGTAGCCCTTTTTTCAATTATTCGATTGCAAATTTACCATGTGTTAAATTTGATTTTTTTTAAGCTGATGCTATGAATTTTGCTTTTATACTAATGGGTTATAAATGCTGGTCATGTTTAATACTGTGATATCATTAGAAGATTAAGCTATTTTTAGTTTTGCTTTGATGGAGAATTAGTTTTACTCATTTACAGAGTAATATGCGCTTAACGCTTGTAGTGGAGTGGACTTCTTCATGAGAATATCTTGTTCATTATCGGGGTTGTCTATGTTCTCAATAATTATTGGATGAGTCTGGCTTTTGCAATGGGTGTATGAGAGGATTATGAAATTCTGCTTCCATGTGGACTTACGGTGCAGTTATGTTGAGGTTATGATTGATGTCCTTAAGATGTGAAGATAGGATATTGAATTTTAGTTGATTTTGATGGTGTAAAAGAATGTCTTTGTTGCTTTTAGTGGATTTGCCTGACTTGCTAAGTGGTTCAGTTTTGGTTGATAAGAAAAGACGGTTATACAAACTTGCATTTTCTTGTTTTTCTTTAGTGATTGAAAAAGTTCATCTGGATCCGACCCTTTGGGCCAACCAGTCTTTGAAACTCGTGAATGATGGCCCCGTCGCTCTATCCTTCTACTTTTAAATACCAAAGTTAGTTTGCTTGGTGTAGGTCTCAACACTATGACCTAGGACTCAAGTTCCTCAACCTTTGCCACTTGAGCTAAGTCCCCGTGGATGTTTTGTTTCTAGTTCTAAGCAATATTAGTGGTGAAGAATTCACACAAAATGCGTACTCTCATATCAGTCGTAATAACTTAGCTTATTTGTGTATTATGAAGAATCAAATACCGACACAGGTGTATAAGGCAGTCTAAATCCATGTTGGCTTCAGCATATTAATATGCCAACTAACTTATATTATGAATACAAGTAAACAGCTGTGAGTACGAAAGGAAAATTCTCAGCTCTGTATCACTGTTTTGTTGAATGCTACTGATTTGTGTGAGCATGTGAGGTAATGCGGGTGCAGAAGCTGCGCTACTTTGTTTTGATGTCTAGGGTTCTTTGTTAATGCATATTTTCTCTTTGAACTGGAAATCATTGTCTCCAATAGCATCTAATGCTTTAGCTGTTGCAAATTTTGGAAATCCATTCTATCTATAACTTAAATTTGTGTGCTCCTCATATTGTTCTTACATCCAGGTTTTCCTTATGCAGATAGTCTCAGTCGTTGAACTAGAAAATAGTTGTTTGCAATAACATTATATGCTTTGATAGTTGCAGATATCGCAGCTCTGTTTTTACTTTTTATCATTGAAAATGAAAGTTACTTGAAATTGTGTTCTATTTTGTAAGTTATTTCTATGCCATGCTTTGGCATGAACTGCTTGCTGGTGTTTCTGCTGTTGCTTAATTTAGTATTTTGTCACTTCGTCCAGCCATTATTCTTACAAATATGTTTATTGCATCTGCAGAATGGAATCTCAAATCAAGCACGCTATTGTGGTGAAAGTCATGGGCCGCACAGGATCAAGAGGACAGGTGACTCAGGTGAGAGTCAAGTTCATGGATGACCAGAATCGGTTTATCATGAGAAACGTCAAGGGACCAATCAGAGAGGGAGATATTCTTACTCTGTTGGAGTCAGAGAGGGAAGCCAGGAGGTTGCGCTGAGCAATTAATCGTGGAGATGGTTTTGATTACCTTGGTTCTGTATTGACTATTAATTAGTATTTTCCAGTATCAAATGTTTGGTTGTTTTTTTGGGACTATTGGTAAGTGTTGTTCTAGCATATAATCTCGAATTGTTTGGTTATGCTTTTAAGTTTCAACCATGAGGGTTGAGTAGTTTTCTGTCTATTGAAAGTTATTGTTGGAAAATGTTGTGATGATATCTTGCTTTCTACTCACTGATTCTCTTCTGTGGCTATTTCTAATTTCATGCTACTGGATCTGTTTTTTTGGTTTGACCCTCTGTTGTTAAGAAACCTTGGATTCATGAGGGACGTCTTCGTTCTCAAGATTTTGAACTTGAGAATCGAGACTTTTGATTAAGGATGGAGGAATTACCATTCTTTACTTGGAAGGCGATAACTTTTTGTGTTTGTATGCCATGAATTTTGTGTATTTGTCTTAAAACTTTTTAAGTGAAATGTTTCGATAGTTACTTTTGTCTTTAAGATAATCATATTCGAAAAGTTTTTCCTCACAATTTATAGAGATGAACATCCTTTTTGCATGGATAAAAGAAATATTGGCCTGTATAGTTGAATTAGTTCAGTGTTTTTCAAACTAAAACTGTAGTTATAAGTGATAAATTTAAGATAAACATATGATCGAAAGTCTAAACGTGATAGCATATTATAATTGCTGTCTAAACAAAACACCATTTGATGACTAAAATATAAATATTGCATTGCAGATTGAAAACAAGAGACTAAATATAGCACATTCCAATTTAAGAAGAAAATGAAAATATCCTAAAATGATCCAAGATTAATTTTTAATATTGAGGAAATCAATATAGATTAAACTTGTTAGTTCCAAAAAAAATGTAAACCGTTATAGTGCATAGTAGATTTTTGTGTACATGGTGACTATAGTAAAATTCCTACAAAGGCATCATTTAGTACAATTTGGAAAGGAAAAATGATAATTTAACTATAAAGTTCTTATATATGATTATAGATACTTGCGCTAGTAAGCCATGGATGCAACGGAGTATTACTAAACTCTTTTATTGTTGTTGATGAATCTTCAGTTTTTGCCAAATAAACACTCCAAGAACTCAAGAAAATGTCTCAGGGACTAATACTTTTTTTTATTTATTAAATTCATATAATTAATGAATCTTTGAGTACTAAACCATTCAATTGTCGAGGTGTTACGTTAAATTTGCACTCCTATTCTATATTTGAGTATAGTGTTATAAAAAATAGTCTAAAATCACATATATTTTATATTAAGAGACTTAAAATACACGTTTTAGTTAGTTGAATGTTATATATACTTAGCCAACTATTTCAAGGACCAAAATCAAAATTTATTAATAACCGAAGGATCAAAAGTGCAAAACCAAAAGGGGCGTATTTCCATTACGTACAATTATGGCTCATCAAAATTAAAAATCTAGGAATGACAACATTTGAAAAGGATGTCTAATCTTATCTTATAATTTATAATCACCATATTTTTTTTTTTTTAATTTTTATAATCATTTTTAGGATTTAGCTAAAGAATATTTACGAATAATTCAAGAGAATATTCCACTTTGGTACTTAAATTTTGAGGTGAGGGACAATAAACACTTGAAATTGTAATAGATTATGATTTCCTAGCAAAAGTGCAAATTTGGCATTTTTTGGCAAAAGGATTGATGGAATCTTTGAAATGCAACAAAAAAGAGAATTTTTTTTTTGGGGTGATAGATTCAGTAGCGGAGCAGGATTTTCACTTAGGGAATTCAAAATTTGAAGAAGCTAAGTAAACACACGAACTAGTCGAAGGGGGTTCAACATATACTATAAATACATTAAAAAAATAATTTTAACCATATATAAATAGTATAATTTTTCATCCGAAACCCCTGACCCAAAGCTGGCTTCACCCCCGGTGATGGAACAAGACCAGCTTTGCACGATTATATTGCCTAATTAATTTAGTTACATCATTATCTCTTAGTTAATTTAAACAATCAACTAATTAATTCTAATCCGACCCCTTCCAACCCACACCACAAAAAAAAATTAAAAATAAAAACCTCTCTAACTTCACTTAATCTTGAAACTTTTTTTTTTAATTAGATTACCTAGAAAGCCTCAATTTTACCTTTTTATACTCATAGCTATTTTGTTTTCTCCTATTTGGACCATAGATTGAAGCACACCATATCAATTTGTGTGCACTTTGACTAATTTCACATGATATTTGCTATGTTACTGCCTCTCACCAGCACATGTATTGATCCAGCCCACCATGTTCCGAATAGGTAGGGAGAAATCGCCTACTATTTTTGCCTCAGTTAGGATTGAAGTTTCAAACTTCACGATTCTCATCCCACTCCATTGACTAATGGTTACGCACTTGAATACTGATATATTTGTAATTTATTAGAACACCATTAATCCATTAGCTAACTAATTGCCTAAAATCTTAAACTTTTATAGTTAGTAGTAATAGAATATGATTGCATAGCAAAAGTGAAAATTTGGCCTTTCTTTGGCTCAACAAGATTTAAAATCTAGGAATGACAACACTTGAAAAAGATGTTTAATCTTCTCCTATAAAATATAATCTCCTTGAGTATTTAGCTAAAGAATATTCCACTAGTCCTTGAAATTTTAGATGAGGGACAAAAAAGTCTTACTATTGAAACTGCAATAGATTATGATTTTCCACAAAAAGTTCAAATTTGGCGTTTACTGGCAAAAGGATCAAAATGGGATCTTTGAATGTAACAATATGGAGGATACTTTGGTGACAAGTTACAATTTGAATATAAGAAAACAACTCTATAAAAATATTACGTATTAGTATATTTTATCTATTTCTTGTGAAAAGAATCATATAACTAAAATAGGAGTAATATTTATAGCAAATCATAAACATAAAATTCATCTCTCCTTTTTTTGTTACGACAATGAACCCACAATCGTTATCCTTTGGGTGTGCATAGAAACCTGAAACCACATTCAGTTCCCATTAGAAAAGTTAGGATAGTTTAGAAGAAATAAATCGTATTAGACAAACCTCGTGTGACGAGTTTGATAGAAAAAACATGTTGATGCTGGGGTTTTCGAACATGAGAATCCCCCATTGGAAAAAAAACACCCTCTCTCCTTACAACACTCTTTAGTGATTAGCAAACATATTCTGCTAAGGACTTTGGAGATATTCAATGTTCTTAAGCATGTATCCATTGACTCAAACTTTTGGATGAAAAAGTCAAACCAGCCATTTGGAAACAGTTAAAACATTGCCAAAGTCAAAATCTTTGGGAGAAAATCAGTCACAAAAATACATACTTCCTAGTTACTCCGTTTCAATTTGTTTGTCTAGTTTTGACTTGACATGAAATTTAAGAAAGTAAAAGAGGACTTTTGAATCATGTGGTGTTAAACTAAAGATATGTCGAACGTATTCTTTTAATCTTGTGGTCTTAAACATATTACCAAAAAAGGAAAGAGGATTCTTATTTAATCGGACTAAAAAAGAAGGTAAAACAAACAAACTAAAACAAAAGGAGTATCAAATTCCAAAAGGAAAAGGTCTATAAAACACAGAAGAATGAGTCAACTTACAGTATAAAATTTTTTTCCACTTGGGGATCTAAAAAATAAGAGAATCAGAATATATCATCTATTACAAAACAAACATAACAAAACAACATAACATAAGACAGCAGCTAACTTTTGAACATTATAGATATGTCATAACTTCATCATCATACATATATATATATATATATATATAAACAGCAAAAACAACAAAGACATATACACAAAACTTTCTCAAAACTCCTAGTACTACTACTACTACTTGTTTCTCCTATATCACTTTCCTTTTTCGTTTTCACAATGGAAATTAACTTCCAAAAACAGCATCAAACAAAAGCAACAAAATTCAAGGGGAGAAAAAGAACCAAAGGTACCAACAGTTTTGTTGGTGTAAGACAAAGGCCATCAGGAAAATGGGTAGCTGAGATTAAAGACACAACACAAAAGATAAGAATGTGGCTTGGAACTTATGAAACTGCTGAGGAAGCTGCTCGTGCTTACGATCAAGCTGCTGTTCTTCTTCGTGGATCAAACACACGAACCAACTTTCTTACTTCAAGTGTTTCTCAAGATTCCCCTCTTGCAACCCGAATCAGAAATCTCCTCAACATAAAGAAAATCGCGAAGGAAAAAAGCCTCGATGACTCCACAAGTAGTACTAGTAGTGTGACTAGTTTAAACATCAGCAGTTGTTCTAGTCCAATTAGTACTTGTGATGATCATTCTAGTGCGAATGAACAAAGGGGCAATCTTTACGAAACAATTCTTTCTTGTAATCAAGAAATCATACAAGAAAGTGGACAACTATTTGATGGTAACTCTGTTCAAAGTACTACTAGTGTGACTAGCTCCAACATCATAGGTTGTTCACCAGCCATACGTAGCTTGAACTGTGATGCCACAATGTTTAGCTATTGCCAATCCCCTATAATTTCAAGTGAGTATGCACAAAGGAGCAATCTTTATGAAACAATACTTTCTTGTGATCAAGAAATCATACAAGAAAGTCAACTTTTTGACAGTATTCAAAGTACTACTAGTGTGACTAGTTCAAACATCAGCAATTGTGATGATCCAATTTCTAGCGAAAATGAAGAAAGGAGTAATCTTTACGAAACACTACTTCCTTACAACAACAACATACGCAGTTTAATCCCACAAGTGAGGTCTAACGAGGGTAGTGTGTACGCCACAGACATTACCCCTGTAGTACTTTCTTGTGATCAAGAAATCACACAAGAAAGTCAACTGTTTGATGATAGTAACACATACAAGCCTGATTTAGACATAGACACATCATCACCATCTTCTTCTTCTTGTACTTTTTCATCTTTTTCGCAGCCTGAATTATCGTGGGATTTCGAAGAATGGTTAGATATTCCTTCCAAGACTGAGATGGGGTTAACAGAATATGAGATTATGAAGGTGGAAAGACAGATATCAGCATCACTTTATGCAGTGAATGGTGTTCAAGATTACATGGAAATTATACGTGATCCTTATGACTCTCTTTGGGATCATCCACTTTCAAATTCTTGGTAAAATTTTTATAAGGATCCTAGTGATACTGTTATCTTGTTTTCATATTTTATTTTATGAAAGGAATATCATTGTGTCTTTTGCCTGATATGTATGAGTAAAATATGTTATAATAAGCACTTCTTGATTATTACTGGTTCAAGCAAATGACAAAAGGAAAAAAAAAAAAAAAAAAGATAGCCCGGAAGACAAAGCATCCCACGTTAGCAAGATCATTGTGTGTTTTGCCTGAAAGAAAAAAATAGCACGGTACACAAAGCATCCCGCTATACAGGACCAAGGAAAAAGAAAAAAAAGAATGGCTAATAAAAAAATATATCAGAGCCAGGTTTCGATCCTGGGACCTGTGGGTTATGGGCCCACCACGCTTCCGCTGCGCCACTCTGATGTGTTGATTATCTTTGTGAAATTTAATTATATATACAAATCTATCTTCTTTGTTCAGAATTACGCACGCATTATTATGAGATGAATGTTTTAACTTTTATAAAGTTTTTTCAGAAAACTTGAAGTACACGTTTGGCCGTAGATTTGAAATATTTCTCACGTTATTTAGAATTCATAGAGTTGTGTTGGTTGTACTGTGACAAAAAAATATTTGGAGTAATATTCATGCTTATGTACTTTAAGTATAATTTCAAATTGGAACTAAAATTTTCGTAACGGAGAAATGATTTTCAAATAAAGTGAAAAGTTATTCCGAAAAGAAGTAAATAATTTTCATTGTCAAATGGATCCTAAAAGTTTTCTTGATTGAAAGAGGAGATTTGATTCTATAATCCATTACAAATATTATTTTAGTCATATAATCTTATCGTCCTTCTACACCAAAGATCAATAAGAAATAACATAAGAGATCTATATGGGGTTTTCTTCATTTCAAATCATAAATGGCATATGAGATAATTTTGAACTTCTCATCAAATTTCTGAAGTAAACGCCACGAATAGTTTTCATATGCAACACCAGTTGTAGAAAACAAAGTTGCAACTGCAAAATCTGGTGTTCTATACCCGAAAACACTGCCAAGGACGTCGGTTTTGGTTTTCGACATCACGTCGGCTTTTCCCCTCAACTGCTTTTAGCAGTGTAGATCAGATTGCTGAAAGAATCTTATTCGGATGCTCAATGATTCATATAGATTCATATATAGCATTTAGATATCTGCCAAACACTTTCTTTAAACAACAGCAGTACCTAGTATTATCTCTAGAAGTTGACAAGAGAGCACTGATACTTGAGCTAATACTGCTAGTTTAAACTGGTAACAGACTACTGGGGATAATCCAGTTGTCAATAGAGTTAAGTGCTTACACTTTAGAGGAATTACAGACATTGAAGAGATCAGAGTGTAGACTTCGCCACGATTGTTAGCTCTTACATGGTCATGATAAGCGATTTTTGCCATGAAAATCACTTGACCAAATACAAACCGAACTATGCAATCTCTCTTCTGAAAGTTTTAACAGTGAAATAAAGAGTTTAGCAACTACAGATATTATGATCTTATCCAGGTATTGCGGTAAGATGAGTTGTCGCGCAAGGAAGCATCATGGGCTTTGTACTCCATGACATAGCCGTTAGGAAGCTTCAAGTGTCGCTTGATTGAATCTTTCAACGCCATCACAGCCTAGCAAAACCAAGACGATGCAGCATGTTTCACTTCTTTAACTTAAATATGGAATAAGTGGGTCTGGATTAAGGGATACAATTAGCATACCTGCTGATCTGATGCATTACGATTCCACACACTCAATATGTCTTCATTGAAACGAACACTTAGAACTGCACCACATATGTTGTCACCATAATCGAGTTGATCACCTACCAAAGCCAGAACCTAGACAAGAAATCCATCACTATTCATGAGTTCAAAGGAACACAAACATTACCAAACAACCAGTGACCCTGATGTTATGAGCAACTCAGCATGATACACAGCAGTGGGAGACACTCGTAGATACATGGACAGTCGGTCCACATGATATTAACTCCATTTTCTTAGAGGAAATCCCCATCAAAGTGGTTTACTACATTGGGCCTTCAAGTGTCGCCTAGGTGTTGCACTACACTTTGGGACAAATTCCACGACGCACCGACACCAGCATAGCTACCGGGAAAATCTGGTCTCCATCCACCAAGGCTTGGACAAATAGGAAGAAATCACCTTGTTGCCAAAATTTGCATTTGAAGTCGCATCGACTTTATCTAGGTTGACGCCAAATTAGCAATTTTACTTCATTTTTTTTTTTTTTGAAACTGTTAACTTTTTAAATTTCTATAAATGATTCACAAGATCAAACTCAGTACATAGGATGCACTGGTCCATATTTACAGTAAAAGACTCTAAAGAACCTGCAGCTATTCTAAACACCTACACGGAGTCTAGTATATCTAGAATTTCTACAGTTTCTATACAGTAGGAAAGTCTACACCAAAAACAAGAAGGCAATATACAGCTCTTTACTCTTTTGAGGATGAAGGGAGAATTTTATTACAACACTCAGATGTGCTGTAGTGATGATTGATGAATGTGCTCTTAGCATATCATCCCCGCTTATCCTCCAAAAAAAAAAAAAAGATTCATAAAGTATCATATATTCCCCCCTCTGACAAAGCTTTGGGAAACAAACATGATCATGAGGGTAGTCTGACAAATCATTTTAAAAGAGCTAATGCTTAACTTGTCTAGTGAAATTTCCCAAATTAATGCTGACCTCAACTGATGTAGGATTGAGGATTTGGTTGATTAATTTAGTTTTGATCATCAGATATCTGGAAATAACAACTTTAGTCGTAACTTCCAATATCTGTTTGAGTAAATGCACAATAAGCAAATGTATATACTCCAAGATGAGCATACTTCAAACTGACAACTTTTTGGTTAGATACTAGGAATCTAAGGTAGAATGGAAAATCCAGCTGTGTGATTATTGACAAACAATGAGGAGGAACATCAATTAAACAGCACACCCTTTAGGGCATCAGATGAGAGGATACTAATGTAGAGATGTTAAAGTCTGGTCAGAAAAGTCACTTCAGCTTCTGCCTTCTAGTGCTCTTCCTTCTTCTTCTTCTCCTTTTTTCTTTGAGTTTTGGGCCAAAAACATCCTTAAACTATACCCCTAATTTAAACTACATCCTTAAATTATCCTTCTTAACAGAAAACATCCCTCAAGTATTTAAAACCTAACAACTTTCATCCTTCTACTAAAATTTATCAAAAAACTAACGGAATCCACCCAAAAACATGTCCAATTCACATGACACTCAGCAAAAGTTTTCCTCCATAGTTTCATTGCCCATTAGAAGAAGCTCCAGAAAAAAGAAAATTAAAATTCTCTATCGTGTATGCTGAAAAAAAAAAAGTTAGAATGGTGTGAGCATGTAAGGAGACATGATCTGCTCTTCTTCTCCTTCACCAATTGAAAGAGCTTTTTCACACCATCTTAACCTTCTACAAAGTCAAATTGTAGCTAGATCAACAATTTTTCAGGGCAATCTAATAGTTGAGGTGATTAAAATTATGATTTTGATGTCTGACATTTGAGTTTCGTTCTCCATTATTAGAAGTAAAAGTTCCCTACCGACACCACTTCTTGCACATTCAATGAGAGGAAGACATTTCAACTTGTAATTCTTGGATATCAAATCCAATAAAAAATAATTGAAAAAAAATTGCAAATTAAAAGGATCTGCGTAGTGCTAAGTCTTGTTGCAAAAAAAAAAAAAAAAAAAAAACTCATGACAATATTTTAGATGTCTCTTAGAATGAAGAGAATTGGTTAATTAAGGATCCTTTAGGGAGCTTTGCTGAGAACCGTGTGAACAACATATGATTTTGTGTGGAATCCGTTAGTTTTTTTGACAAATTTTAACAAAAGGATGGAAGTTGTTAAGTTTTACACAGTTGAGGGATGTTTTCTGTTAAGAAGGATAATTTAAGGATGTAGTTTTAGGGGCATAGTTTAAGGATGTTTATGGCCCAAAACTCTTTTTCTTTCATATGGTAGCCTGCTCCTTAAACCCCCATATGGATAAGCAGTGGCTTTACAATCTCCCCCTTGGTGCCCCCCCCCCCCCCTCCCACACACACATAGAGGGTCCTTCCACTAGACTATCCCTCTCTTCAGCTTCTATTGATTACTTATGCCAGGAAACCTATGTGAGATTGTTTTTAAGGGGCAACTAAGCATATTTCGCAAAAAAAGGAATTAGAAATTTCCTCTGTTTGGAGTTCATGTTTTCTAGTGTCTGAAGATTACAGACTTAATTTCGCCGTGGCTACCGATACATTGAGTTTAAAAGCTTGTTTCGGCACTTATAGGGTTTATAGCCGTAAGAGTCCAGTTAAGTTGACAGAAAATAGAAATCACTGAGACAGCTTGCTTACCAGGTCCTCCCAAAAACGTCCTGAGACAGGTTTTTTAAAACGAATTATCCACTTTCCACCATGGCAATTAGCAGCATCCTTCACAGAAAATATAATCAGGAAATTAACTCGGTAAGAGATATACATAGTTAAGGACTTAAACGAAATTGAGGACGCAGCAAAGCAATATTTAGCATGAGCACCGAAACTAACCTCCCATAATGGACGAATACCCTCCTTGAAAAGATGCAAATCAGTTGGGCTAGGCAATGTTGATGGACGAGCCAAGTGGCAGTAGCAAACCCAAAAACCTTCAACCTATGGATGATGAACACATAAATCATAATACATTAATAAGGCAATCAAATTCACACATTGAAAAAATGGACAGAAGTAAAGTGACTCACAGTACTAAAATCAACAATTTTCTTTATATTATCCTCGTACGATGTTTGTGTTCGAACCCCAGGTGTCCGGCGAGTGTACCAGAAAACAAACTTGTTCTGATCATGACAATGAAGCTAAGTGAGTACCAGAAGCACAATTCATAAAAGAAGGAACAAAAAGAAAAGAATGAAAAGTAAACATGGCTAGAAAATAATACTGTGCATATAGAACTACGAAGTTGTGTACTTAGCATATTTCCTTTTTATAAAGAGTGGGTAAAACAGCGCATTATAATATGCTGCAAGCGTCCTAGTGTGCGCATGCTCCTAGACATTTCTGCAATTCTAAAATGTTCCTGGCCTGACTGGCACTTAGAGTGATGAAGATATTTGTTTTTGCCATTTCCAAAGAAGAAATGCAGCAATTTGGAGGCACATAACAAACTTGAGCACCGATGTGGGTGTTGATTGTTTAAAAAATAGTAGCTACTAGTGAAACGGAGAAGAAATGCAAGCATATTGAATCACCGGATCCTACATGATTATCAGGCTCTACTATGGACTTTCAGAAAGTAAGCATCACTAGTATGGGAAATATGATGCTCAAAGTTTGCTACTTCATACTCATGTTCCCATTAAAGGGCAGCCCTGTAAAACTCCCACTATGCGCGGTGTCCGGGGAAGGGCTGGACCACAAGGGTATGTTGTACGCTATTGTATTTACCAAAACTTTGGAATATATTATGTATAAAGGTAAGATATTGATGCAGAAATCTCTCAGAAGCCCTATGTCCAATCCTTATTGCTCGAGGTCATTGCCTTATTTGTGCATATGCTTATACCACATGTTGTATTTCCTTTCTCTAGTAGAAAGTGTCTTACTAGTAGTCTCTGGATAAATTTATTTTCTTGCATGAATGTAATGGGGGCTATAACTCTTATCGTCAGTTGACCAGTTTATTAACTTAAGAAAATATAGTTTTTATGGCGATGGTGTCTGGGTCAACTTGCATACACTGCACGACTATGCAACTATTCCACCAGAATACCAACTTAATATTATTTATTCAATAAAAAGTAGAACTTTCAAGAAAGCAGTGACACAGTATAGAGTTCAATCCCATTAAATCAACAACCTAACAGAACAATAAGTATGAACAAAAGCATATAAATTTGAACTTGATGAACCTAAAAATTAGATAAAACAAAATCTAAAGAGAAATAGTCACAATTCAATCAAACAACCTAACAAAACAATGATTATAAACAAAACCCTATAAATTTAAACTCGACAAGCAACAACAAAAACAACCACATACCCAGTGAGATCCCACAAAATGCGGTCTGGGAAAGGTAGAGTGTACGCAGACCTTACCCCTACCCCCTGGAGGTAGAGAGGCTGCTCCCGGAAGACCCTCGGCTCCAGTGAAGCAAAACACAAGAGTAATGAAAAGAAAAAAGGACATTGGGGAAAACATGACAACTACTAGCAAAGCAGGCAGAGCATATAGACAAGAAATATAAAATCAAAAAAATAGTGCAATCACCTAAATATAATAGACAACAGAAGGTAACCGATAACAAAAAGCAAGAAACTACATGAATAAGGTTATTACCACGACAGACACGGTGCCCTAGACTACCACTAAGTCTAATTCCTAAATATTACTCCCTCCGTCCATCTTTACTTGTCCATATACTATATCACCCTTAGAACATACTAATAAATTCAATGCCTTGAAAAATGCATTGGCTAATGATTATACTCCCTCCGCCCATCTTTACTTGTCCACTGTTGACTTGGCACATACCTTAAGAAATAATAAATAATAGGAATAATTTTACTATATCACCCTTTGAATATAATGAATTTAATGCTTTGGGAAATACATTGAGTAATATATATTATTTAAGAGTAAAGGTAAAAAGGGATACATAATGATTGTAGTTCTTGTTTTTGATATTTATCATTATTTCTTATAGTTTTCGATAATCTATCCTAGTATGTTGTTTATTGTGTTTCGATTATCACATTATTTTGTTGTTGTTTTTGCTCCCTTCTTATAGACTTGCTATATTTTCTTCACTACTTCCTTCTTCTTTGTATCTGGATCTGTTGCACTTGAACCGAGGGTCTTCGAAAACAGTCTCTCTACCTCCACGAGGTAGTGTAAGGTCTGAGTACACTCTATCCTCCCCAGACCTCAATTGCAGGATTTCACTGGGTATGTTGTTGATTTTCCAAAATAGACAAGTATTGTTGGACATCTAATCTTAGTATGGTGGACAACTAAAGATGAATGGAGTAGTTAATAACAAGGGTAAAACAAACACAAACTGATAATTTATCTCTTGATTTTTCAAACTGGATAAGTAAAATTGAACAACTATTTAAAATGACATAATACATAAATATGCCCTTTAACTTGGCTTCAACTGGCATTTATGCCCTCCAATTTTGGGTGTGCACAAGTAGCAAGTAGACACACGCGTCCTACGTGGCATGTAGATGTCACGCAGGACGTATGCGTCTACTTGTTCAACTTTATACAAGTTTAAGCGTCTACCTGTGTACATCCAAAGTTGGAGGGCATAGACGCTAGCTGAGGTCAAGTTAAAGGGTATACTTATGTATTATGCCATTTCAAATATACTGGACAAGTAATGATGCACGGACAGAGTATATAATAGAAAGCATTTTCAGGAAATAGCTACAAATAGCATCAAACAACCTAAAAAAAAATAAAAAATACAAACAAAATCATGTACATTAGAACTTAATAAACCTAAAAAATAAAATTAAAATTAAAATATTTTGCAGAAATAGCACAATAATAAACAAGTACTCTCCTCCGTTCTTTTTACTTGTCATAGTTTCCTTTTTAGGAGTCAAATGATATAAACTTTGACCAATGGTTTAACAATATATTTTTCATCATATTGATATGAGAAAAAATGCAAATTATAGTACTTTCTGTATAGTTCTTAACAACAACATACCCAGTATATTCCCACAAAGTGGGGTATGGGAGGGTAAAGTGTACACAGTCCGTACCACTACCTCACGGGCTCACGACAAAAAAAAAAGCAGTCTAGAAAAAATCATAATATAGTTCTTGAATATCTAAATTTTAATTTTAAAATATCGAATTAATCTAATCTAATTCAATTTAGATTTGAAAATTAGTCAAATTGACGCTCGAAAAGCGAAACATGACAACTAAAAAGGAACGTAAGAGTAAAAGCAGAAAATGAAACCTTAAGAGGATGCAAGCCGGATTTGAGGTCAACGGCGATACGTTCACGATCTTCGGCGGCTATCGAAGGATCGATAATTAGGGATTGAGTGTTGCTGTTAGTGTTCTTGTTATCCAATTCTTTCTTCTCCGATGTTACTTCCATTTAGTTCCGGCGAATCTCCGGCGGCGACGGCGGCAACTCTGGTAGGTATATGGTGAATTTGATAAAAGGGGATTTTTCAGGATGAAATGAAGAGGGATTTTGTATTTGTGATTGCGGGTTTCTTCTTCTAGAAATGAATCGGGTTGGGCCCAAATGATTTCATGACCCATTTAGACAATCGGGTCTACCCGGTACCACACTAAAGGTTAGTTTTATTATTATCAACAACAACATATTCAGTGCAATTTCATAAGTGGGTCTGAGGAGGATAATGTGTATACAGATTCTACCTCTACTTTGAGCGATAAAGAGATCGTTTTCGATAAATCCTCGACTCAAAGATAAGTATATCAAATCAGTCCGGAAAAAAGAGAAAACAAATGTGAATAAGTCATGACAAAAATACAAAAGATTTGCACGCCAAAAACATTCAATTGAAGTACAAGAAAGAACAAATAACGACGTATGAAAGGATAAATGAGACAGTTTTCAACTACCTACTAACTTCTATCATTATTCGTATCCTTCATAACCTCCCTATTTAAGATTGTGTCTTCTGTAAGCTGAAGTTGCATCATGTCTAGTCTAATCATCTGTCCAATACTTTTTGGACCTACTTCTATCTCTCCTAAAATCATTCATTAGTTAACCCCTCACACCCCCGCACTGAAGCATATGTGCATCTAGGCTAAATTCATTTCTCAGCAAACTTGTTAAATTTTGTTTGAAAATGATAGAAATGGTCCCTTATATTTGGAGGTAAGTGCAAAAACAAAATAATCCTAAATTTTATTTGAACAGTTTTACCAAATTAAAATTACTTGAAAATATGTTTGGTGGAGTACTTTAAATTAAAACTGCAAGGAATGAAATTGCACTATTGAGTTAAAGTAGCGAAAGAGCCAAAGCTATTAAGTACCTAATTGACTCGAATACTATAGTTATAGAAAAAAAATCAAATACAAAAACTAAATCGAGAGCAGATTGCCCATCTTCACTCTTTCGTAAGAGTTTAAGTTCGCTAGTTTCACTTAGAAAAAGTAATTAATTAGAAGTAACTCTATTCGATAACATGAATTAGTATTTTTTTTTTCTTCTTATTTGATATGTAACTTATTATAACATATTAAATTAAATTGATTATATAATAAAATTGTTACGATATCAATTCAAATCACTCAAATCCTTTGCATTAAAGTCCTATTCAAGTTTCCTTCAATTATATTAGGTAGAAAATAGAAATTGCTAGCTAAATGGTCCAATTCCATACATAATACAACCATGTGTCATTGTGTTTTACTTGTTTTTCTTTTGTTCCACGTCTATTAGCTGTTCTTTTCACTTCATGCCTAGTTGGACTTTGCTACTCCATACAAATTATATTCCAATCAAAATGGAAAAAAATCATCCATATTATTCAATTATTGTTGATTCATTCTTATTTACTTGCACAACTCTCTTATAAGAGGGCATCTATGAAAACACATCTTACAAATTTCTCTGTCACACAATTAGGACATTAAAACTTCTCTTAGAACAAACTCCTTCCGCTATTATTTATGTGATACCGTTTGAATCTGTAAAAAATTTGTGACACAATATTTGTGTGGCTGTAAAACTTTTGAAACTTGACGCAGGTTAAATGCAGCGATAGTCCCTTACACTTGTCAGTAAATTTCATTTAGAAATTCGAATTATGATCTATTCTGATTAAGTACTTAAACACATGATAAAATGGTCTTATTACGCACTACTAACTAAAATAAAGCACATAATTCCTTTTAGAACAGACTAAAAATATTATCACATGCATTAAAATAGAGTAGTACATTCTTTATTTAGGATAGATATACATTGTGACTGAGAATCTCAAACAAAAAGGACTTTGAGCATGGTTAAATCTAAAGCTGCATCCAAAGATATGGCGTAGAACTAAACTCAAATCTCATTAAGTAGCATATATCATATGATCTGATGGAGCCAAAAATTTTATTGAGGGGTGTCAAAATATAAAGAAGTATATTCGCGAAGAGGCCAAGGGTGTCAATATACATTAAAAAAAGTGTTTTTACCTAGCTACACAGTGTAATTTTTCGACGAAGACATACATGTGGCTCCACCACCGTATGAAATGATCGAGATGTGTACAAACGGACTTGACAGTGCCCATACAAAAAGAATCTAAAGTTGGTGCAACTCATGGCTCAATTTTATCCAAGTTGATACTGAACTAATGAGAATGACTATGTACTAATCCATTTATTAATAATAGAGAGAAATATCCAGTATCTAGCCCAATTAGATTAGCCACCTCCCTATATGTGGTCCTATAGGATCATCCTATTGATATTTTTCACATAATGATAAGCTTCCACCTATCTACATGAACTTCATATCACCATCACAAACAAAAGAAGTTTCAATATTCACTCTCCAAAGAGCAAGAAGACATTCCATATTGAGTGCCTTCATTGAATAAAAATCCCACATTACTCTCAATCAAGCCACTCTCTTTTGACTTTTCAATACCCAAAACAATCAGTACTCCATGACATTTGAGGTGTGATCTGGTAGTCAATGAAGTGGTAGGAAATTATGAGATCTTAAGTTTGAATTTTAGTAGAAGTAAAATCACTCAATGAATTTTACCCTTCTATCCAAGTCTTGATGGATAAAGCTACCCATACTCTGTATTGATAAGAGGTAACCGTAAGATATGATACGTGGATCTAATTCAATCCCAAAAGTTAGCTCGTGAAAAAGGATTGTTCAAATCCATATAAAGAGGGCACAAAATCCGTTTCCTAACTAATGTGGGACTCTATCCCAATCTAACATAAATACCTCTGGAATTAGTCGAGACAAACCGACCCGACACCACGGTTATTAAAACAATCAGAACTCCACTGAATTCCAAACTATTTAACCCTTCTGCTCTAACTCTCCTAGTTTCATTCACTGAAAAAAAAAATTATGGATCTTCAAGAGTGGGAACTTCTTTCTGATAATGGACTTCTTGAAGTACTCCATGATGATAGAGGCAATTTTTTGTCTAGGGAGTATGCTTCTGATTCCAAAAGAGTGCCAAATCAAGTAGTAATTCCAATACTAGTTCAGCAAGAACCAAGTATACAAAAACCTCAAGAAGATGAAGAGGTTATTAAAGAAGTTATCACTAAGGTTCCAGTTGAGGTAAACATATTACCACCTAAGTATTTTTCTAAAAAAAAACAAAAAACAAAGTTTCAAACTTTGGAGTGTAAAATTATGTGACCATCTCATTTAAAAGTTTTAAATGATTCTTTTTCATCTAAAATCATCTTGCCAGCTCTAATACCATGTTAAATTATGTGATCATTTGATTTAAAAGTATTTGATTACTAGGGAGAACATACTTTAGTTACTTATATTCAAGGGCACAGCTAGGCAGGGCCGAGGGGTGCATCCGAACTCCCTTCGATGAAAAAATACATTGTTTATATATGGTTAAAATTAATTTTTATGCCCCCTTTGACTTCTTCATGTGTTTACTTATTCATATTTTGAACCCCTTAGTAAAATTCTGACTCCGCCACTGCTTATATTGTATCTCAACAGGAAGTTGCTATGGTGCCAGATGAGGAAGATAAAGTGTCACAAGTTTTCTTCAAGAAAATGAAGGAAACTGAATTTGAAAACATGAAACTGGACTCACCCAAGTTGAGTAACAAGACTTCTTCTGTGTCACAATTTGATTCAATGAATTTCCCCTATGAGGATAAAGTTGAAGTCTTGGAAGTTGAAAAAGAGAGTGTGACCAAGAAAAGGGATAGTAATGAAGAGAAAAATAATGGTAGAATTAATCTATGGAATTGGAGATTGACTGGAGTTGGAGCTATTTGTTCCTTTGGGGTTGCAGCAGTTGCTGCTGCTGCTACAATTTGTATCTTCATTGGAAATCACCAAAAAAAGAAACAGCATAAGCTTAAGTTCCAATTTTCTGATGATAAGGTTTGTCTAAGTTTCTATTAGTTTCAGTTTCTGTTTTGATATCCTTTTTTGGTGGATCTGATTGATGAAATACAAGGATGTAATTGGAGGAATTTTCTTCATTACATAAGTGATGGGGGGAGGGGGAAATAGTATTCTTCTCGAATCCGAAGGGGGACTTCTCATAGTTTGAATCTTTCTGTGGTGTACGTCGTTTACTATTCTTTCGTACTTTCTTCTTTTATCATGCTATAGGTCAGATAAGCCTAAAGGAGCACTAAGGAAAGGCCAAACACTTCGGCCTAAGGGAAATGAGCAATGAGAAGATGAGGTTCCTCACACACACCTATTTAAAAAGAAGGGTCTTCCTTCTCCCCTTCATCGTCTGGTGCTTATGTGAAGGGTGTGCCACCAAAAATCGGGCTTGAAGCTCTCAGCTTACCAACAAGTCGAGAGTTGCCAATTGAACAGACACCTTTTATGTCAAAGACTCCCCTGATACCATTAGATTATAAGCCTTGGTGGTAATCGAAGGAAGATATATTCACCCTTCTGTGTGAGATCCATAAATAGTCAAATCAGCAGTGTAACCACACATAGTGAACGCGGTCAGCTGAACACCCTTAATCATAAATTATACTTAAGTATAGAAGTGAGAAACTACTTCTCTATACATGTTAAATTTTGAAAACTGTTACACAAAATTTCTGATTTCGTCACTGAGTTAAACTTCAGCTCTTTGGTTTGATCATTAGAAAAATCTCCAAATATCATTCATTTTCATATGCCTTTCTGAATGCATTTCACCTCACTGATCTAACAAAGTGTTCATGTTGGGGTGCAGAAAATCAAGCAAGTAGTTCAGCAGCCTGCAACAAAATTGAATGAAGCAATTTGTGGAGTAAGAGGACCAGTTCCTTTAACCAAGAAACGCATCACAGACGTTGAGGGAGTAATTTTACGCTCCTTAGAGCATATTCAAGACTGTTTATCAGTTTCTTGAATTGGTTTTACGTTCTATTAGCAATGATGGATCAAACAACGGGTTTACAGGTTCCACAGAACCCATGACTACCTCGATAAAATGATAATAAGTGTAGGTAAATTTAGATCTCAACTTAGAACTCACAACGTCTAAATTGTAGATCCTAGTATCTAAACGTAGAATTACTATACATGTTGTGTATATATATGTTGGAATTCAATTACCTATGAGTTTGTACTAATTATGGTCAATTGTACTGAAAACTGGAGTTTGGTTCAGAGATATACACAACCATTTGAATACATGGCTTTGGGTTTTGTAGGTGTGCTTAATTTCCACACTGCTTAGTTTCGAAAGCCTTGGGTTTCGAAAATAGTTTTTCTACCTTCACGAGGTAGGGTCGTGCAATCTACCCTCCTCAGACTCCACCTATGATATTACACCGGGTATATTATTGTTGTTGTATTTGGAAATGACTAGAATCACATAAGATCTTATACAGCATATGCAGCAAAAGTTGGTAGATCAAACCAACAGCAACCATAAACTAATCATTTCACTGACCAAACAAGGCCAAAAGTTTACGACTTTAACCAATTTAGTCATCTTAACCAATCAAGAAAACCTCCCTCCTCCCACCCAACCCGCGATGTGGATCAAGAATTTTAAGTTTATAATTTTCGAATGCTAGAAAAGACTATATTAAGTTCTGAATAAATTATTCAAATTTCTTAATAAAGATACATGATATAGCTAAAAACTAAAGAGTTCTACAGAATCCGCAGCTAAAACTCTAACTCCCATCTGTTCCCCGCACAGGAACTACCAAGAAAATCACAATAAAACGATCATAGTAACATATTCTCCCGTAAGAGAAATGTGGAGGATTACAACACAGTACATCTGCTCAAGGGCGAAGCTACAGTGTTAAGTATGGGTTAATCATAGATCTATTTTGTAGTCCACGAGACTCAAACAAGAATCCTATATCTTACCACAACCAGTGCTATTGAATTTCAAAGATCTAGCTCGCTGTCAAAGCGCATTTTGTGAAGTGTTCTCCTGCCTGTCACCGCACGACCTCTCCTACAGTATCGTCACAGCAATAGAGTTTAGCAACCAAGTTCGGGATGGCCAAGATGTGATCTATCTCTTTCCTTGGTTGTAGTGAAACTTTGGTTTTATTTAGCGAGGAACTATTCGGATGAACTCAATAGCTTTTGCTTAGATCCTTTATTTAATGGCAAACTCAGATACTAAAACAAGCTATCAGGTCTGTCGCAAATCCAGAACCGATAAACTTCAAATCCTGGCTCCACCACTGCTCGTGCACCAGTAGGTATTATGCAAGTAGCAATAGGTGTGAATATTGAACATCTAATTCAGAACCAGAGAAAAATGGATTAGGCAGAGGGAAACAAAAGAAAGTCCAAAGACAAAGACTGAATCGACGAATCTGTTGAAAGGGGAAACAGAAGAGCAGATAAAGAACTTGATCACTTCTCAATCTTTCTGTGTTGCTGCTGCAACCTATGAATTGCCAAAAATCTGCAGATAAATTTGCCACATCCACCACCACTAGACTGTTCAAAACCATTCTTTCCCTTTTTGTTCTTTCTCTTTTGCTGCAAATCTTTGTTGGATTCTTGCTTTTGTGTATGGATAAATAGGAACAGGTTCTTTAGTTATAGACTTATAGTAGCAGCTTTTTCTTCGAGACTCGTAGAACTCTTCTCAGTCTGATGCCTCTGGCTTTGGTGTGCAAATCTTTGTTGGAGGAACAGTTTCTTTAGTTATAGCAGCAGTTTTCTCTTAGAACTCTTCTGAGTCTGATGCCCGTCTTTGGTATGGTGTCAATGGAGTTTATCTACTTTTTCAACTTTATGGTTTATTGGTTTTGGTTTGGTCTTATTCTTTAAACCACAGATTAGTACTAATAAATTTAATTATTACAGTAATTTGGATTTTAGAGGCCAAGTGGACGGTAGTGCTATTTACTTTTGGTAAACAACCATTTCTTTATGACAGCATTTAGCATGTCATTCTTTATGTTTTTTATGATTTAATCAGCCAATAAAGTAGTATGAGCCAGTAAGTGTGTGACTAATCCTGGAAGTTGTTACTGTTTCACATCATTAAAAGAAACTAAAAAAAAATATTTTGACAATTCTTGATATTCGAACCAATTTATGCGTGCACCTCGACTAATAGCATGCACCAAAATTCAAGAAACCAACTGCATATTTGTCTCTACCAGTTTAAACTTAAGACTTCATGATTCACAGAATACTTCATAGACCACTAGGTCATCCTTAGGTGCTAAAGAATTGCTGTGAAGTAGTCTGCTGTCATTTTGGAATCGGTCTATTTCCAGAATCATATCCACAGTGAGTCCGTTAATCCTAGTTAGCAGTTTTAGGTCCGTATCAAAGTCATGATCGATATTGTCTAGCATCAAGATGGCCACTAGCATGAAGATTGCTCACATAACATAAGCAAAAATATCTTTGACATCAATTTACTTCCAAGATGGATGAAAAAACCTCATTAAAGAGCAATAAGACACACAGAACAAGTATTACCAGAACAGACATATTACGAGTCAAAGGAACCGCAGCTTTCGTAAGGTCTATATGATAATCTTCCCCGTGGAAGTTTGCACGAAAAGTAACAAAAGGTTATCGTCTGCATGACATTCGAACTCTGAAGCTAAATTATTAGTGATAGAAATGTCATAGTAAAACAGATGAGACTTTGAGATGCTGATGATGCATAACTAACTCTGCAGCATATAGTTGTATCACCTCTAACATCCTATGGACCTAGACACCAGATGAACATATATGTACCATCTCAAATTGATCATATCAAAAAAGCACATACAATGGTTGAAACAGATGGAGAGAACTAGACATTTTCGGTAACTCCCTCTGCTGAGTCTTTTCATGTTATCTGCAGCATGCATGGTCACTAAGCTTCCAAAAAGCCTCTGACATCCATATAAGAAACCACTTGCCCCGCCATCTCATGTGGTGTAGGAACTACTCCGTCTTTTAGTTGTATTTCAATCTAACCAGAGAGACAAAAGTTACGACGAGAAAACAAAAAGAGAATTAACAATATCTTGAAAGCTTAGCAGCAGCAGAAGTAATATAATACATACCTCACAATTCAAAGGAGGCTCATAAGGATCATCTATTCCAGTAAAACCTACAAAATGAGGTGCTAAAAAATCCATAAAACTTTTAGGTACATTTCAGTAATAAAAGTCGAAACTCCGACTCAGATTGTCAGTCCTCTGATGAACATATTTCAAATTAGCAACTTATAACGGTTATCAACTAATAGTGCCATGAAGCATGGCAACAAGAATTACACAAACATTTTACATGCAAAATTTATAGCAGAACAGCTATTGACAGATGCAATTTATTATTTACAGTGTTGTAAAATTTGTGTATCTAATAACTGAGCAAAGTAACTCAGTGATTACTCGAGCTAATCATCATTTGTAGGAATACAAATTTTGTACAGATGAGGAAGCAATATAGGCTACTACTCTGAAGCTACAATGCACCTTTGATTTTACCCTCACGAGCTAGCTTGTAGAGGCCTTTTGGATCTCTACCTTCACACAGTTGTAGAGGCATATTCATAAAAACCTGGAAAGTCATGAGAAAAGGAATGTTAGATAATGCAAAAGGTTTCTACAATAGATCAATGAACATGAGACTTGCCTCAATGAACTTGTTATCTGGCAATAATGCGCGGCAAGCATCACGATCCTTTCTGTAAGGAGATATTAAACTTGCAATGCAAATTAATCCGGCATCTGCAAAGAGATTTGCAACTTCCCCTGAACAAGTTCATGGGCAGTACAGAATCCGGAAGTACAAATATTTACCAATATGTATCCTCATACCAAAACTGAAAAATATCTAGAATAATTTATATTTTATCCACAAGAAACTAAAAGGTACCGCTCAATCAGGTAGCATTGAAGTTATCAAGAGACGCGCAATTCCCATAAGGGCAAAGCTATTCCCACCAGTTGCGGAACAACTAGGAATTCTAACAAGGGGATTCAAAAAGATGCAAAATTGTTATATCTAGAAGCTTCCCTAATGTTAAGGAGATTCAACAGTATATATATGTAGGGAAAAGTTATTTTTACCCTACTCGCAGTGTAATTTCCGGACGAAAGGCGTTCAATTGAGAACTCCGTTCCTTACCTTTAGCTCCACCACTTATTCCCTCTCCATTACTACATGTATACACTCCATTTCCATGTAAATGAAAATGGAGAGTGGACATGAAGAAGGACAGATATAACCGTCACCTTTTTTTCCTCTTTTCTTTATTTCATTGTTCCAGACGTCCTCCATTTCCATGTAACGAAAATGGAGAGTGGACATGAAGAAGGACGGATATAACCGTCGCCTTTTTTTTTTTCATCTTTTCTTTATTTCATTGTTCCAGACGTCCCTTCTCTTCTCTAAGTGTTTACCAGTCATTTGTGCACCTAGAAGTTCGAAATAAGAAATCCAGGAGAAGTCGAAGGCTATTCTTAAGTTGTAGAGTCAAAGATATGCAACATACTGTTTCCTCAAGCTGTCTACAATTCTCTTCCACAAGCATCTCAAAATCTCATTGATAGACAATTTATTAAACTCATGGTTGTTGTACTTAATTTGCAAAAATATACTTACCAGTCCTGCGTATATTCTCAGTCCGGCTTTCTGGTGAGAACCCAAGATTCCTGTTTAGACCATGCCTAAGGTTGTCACCATCGAGAACGTACGAAAGCTTACCCCTTGATTGCAATTCTCTACCTAGGGAACATGCAAGTGTGCTTTTTCCTGCACAAATCAGATAAAATCTTGAATAACAATGGCAAGCATATATTGACTGAGCATCCGAAACTTTTGAACCCCTTATATACGATTATGGGAGGCAAGTATAACATATACAAATTCACCACAGCTAATATAATCGACAAATAATAAGCAACAACACATAACATCAACCTGATCCACTGAGACCCGTGATCCATACAACACATCCTTGTTGGTTAAGCAGTTTTTCCCTCTCTGCCTTTCCGACTGGATTTTCATGCCAGAATATGTTTGCAGGATTTCCCACAGTAGACATCAAGAAACAGCACCCTTTGCCTTTCCTAGTTAGACATGAAAATATCAGAAGTTAATAAAATCACGATGCTAGGTCCAATGGGCAGTTAAGTTGATGTGTCAAAACAGGATTTTCATTTACCAATTACTTGGTCACAGATGAAAAGAAAGAAGATTTTGGAAATTTTAAGGATCTTTATGCTGTACAACGCCTAATTCTTTTCTGATCTTCACAATCTAGTTCATAGATGAAGAAAATACCACTTAAAAGTAACCTAAACGTGCTATGCCTGTCTCTATTTTTTGGGAAAAGCATTAACAAATCAAGTTGAGGGCATAAGAAGGTAACCACGATGCTGCAAAAGCTAACATTACAAGATAGTCTAAACACTTTCATCATCCATGTTAAATTAAGGTGTAAATGTACTTTGATTATAAAAGAGGGGGGAAAAGAAGGTAGTAATTATGGCTTCCAAAAGATAGATCTTTAACAGATTGAAGAGATGTTTTCTCGTTTAAACCCCCAGTAAATGAACATGACAATACCAATGTTATGCTTAAAACCACTCGACAAGCCATTCTACCTAATTATAAGACCGTAAAATCGAGTAAATAGCGAGTTAGAAGTACTAAATTATTGTCTAGATAGGTACCACCTATTCAAAATTTCAAAAGCTATTACCCACTCATTCTTCATACCAATTTCTTATACCATGTCTGATGAAAGGGCATTTCATGGTACACAATTGACTTATCTAGGTTGAGTAAAGAATAGTAAGGCTCTTTCTGTTTACCATGTTCACAAACAAAAGGTAAATATATCAATCAAATGTAGCTAACTTTTAGGGTGCGTTTTGGTCAAAATACTCTCTCTCAAAAAACAAGTTCCGTAAAAATTACGAAAATGACTTACCTAGAGGGAGTAGGGAAAACAACTTCCGTGTCACATACACCCCCTTATATGAACTCGGTGTCCTCGCTGAGGTTTGCCACAGCATGGAATTTGCCTAGACTCAGCACTGAGGTTTGCCCCGCCTTCCCCGGATTTACCTAAAATCAGTTAAGCTTTGGCCTCCATCGACAAGGCTGACACAAGAGTGGCTTTGATACATCTGTAACAGCCCAGCCCACTAGTGCTATTGTCCGCTCTGGGCCTAGGTCTGCACGGCTTTACAACATCTCACTAGGGTGTAAGTGGCCTTCTAAGTTCATTACCGCCTCCTCATCCCCAATGCCTCCAACCCCACCTCCACCCCACAGTGGTTTTTTTTTCTTGATAATCGTGGTGTCCGGGCCAGCTTGCGCGCACCTCGACCACCCCATAGTGTTTTCCTAAATTGCAGATAAATGCTCTTGGGACAACGATTATTAGCTTGCTTACCAAACACTAGAAAATAAGTAAGAAAATCACTTATTTTCCTAGGAAACATCTTCTAGCAACACATTTTCCTTCATACCAAACACACCCTTAGTTTCTAAATGGGAGATCTTGAGAACTCTAGTGAAAATGAAATCTCATTATCTTGGTATTTCCATCAAATATCAGATATTCCCACAAAACAACAAACGCCCATCACAGTCAAAATAAAAAATTTCCCAATGCAAATGAAATACTACCAAGAAACCACTTTTTTAACTCAATTTGGAGAAACCTAATAAACAAGTAAATCAAGAATGCACATTTAAATCACCCCTCATTAAGAAACCAAATGAAATACTACTACCAAGAAACAATAATTGGAACACAATTTGGAGATAGCTAATAGACAAGTAAATCAAGAATGCGAATTTATATTACCCCTCATTTTTATTTTTTTGATAAGGTATATATTACCCCTCATTAAGAAATCAAATGAAATATTAACACAATCTGGAGAAAGCTAATAGACAAATAAATCAAGAATGCAAATTTATATACCGCCAAAGGTTGGGATGGAGTGGTAAGTACTCCACCATGCTTAACCAGGTTCGACTCGTGGGTATATAGTCGTTTTTGGTAGGAACCGTTTTAGCCCTATAGTGGGACTTCCTGGCGCAAATCCGTATTAGTCGGACTCCAATGTGGGTACCGGACACCGGACGGGAAACAAAAAAATTTTAAAAAATGCAAAATCATATAACCCCTCATTAAGAAATCAAATGAAATACTACTACCAAGAAACCATTTTTTTAAACACAATTTGGAGAAACCTAATATACAAGTAAATCAAGAATGCAAATTTATACAATCCCTCATTAAGAGATCAAATGAAGTACTAATACCAAGAAACCATTTTCTGAACACAATTTGGAGAATGCTAATAGACAAGTAAATCAAGCATGCAAATTTATATTACCCCTCATTAAGAAATCAAATGAAATATTAACACAATTTGGAGAAAGCTAATAGATAAGTAAATCAAGAATGCAAATTTATATAATACAAAGGTTGTGGTAGAGCGGTAAGCGCTTTAGCCACCATAGTGGGACTTCCTGGCGTGAATCTGATTAGTAGGCTCCAATGTGGGTACCGGACACAAAATGGGAAACCCAAAAAATAAAATTTTAAAAAATGCAAATTTATATAGCCCCTCATTAAGAAATCACATGAAAACACTACTACCAAGAAACCATTTTTTTAAACACAATTTGGAGAAACCTAATTGACAAGTAAATCAAGAATGCAAATTTACATAATTCATTAAGAAATCAAATAATACAAAAGATCTAAAAGAAACACAAACACTATGGCCAAGAAAAATGATCATTTACCTGTTAAAGTAGAATCCAAAAAGCTGCAATTAATTGAAAAAATTGAGCTGTTATAATGCAGAAATGTGAATATGGAATTAGGGGTATGTTCTTTTTTTCAACATTTATCACAAAAATGAAAAAAAAAAAAAAAAAAAAAAAACTGTACAAAATAAGGCAGTAGAATGATTCAGCTCTTTTTTCCAAAGTTTTAGGCAGTGTGAGTGATGGTTGCTGTTTGCTGACTGAGTAATACCACGTTTTGGTCGTGTGAAAGTAACGCCTTGGTTCCCCCAACTACTACCTAATCTCACGCACGACTTATAATTTTGACACGTGTCCTTTTAACAATTTATAAAATTATTTGAGTCGCGGACTAAATTATCTCGAAAATGAGCCCTAAGTACTCCTAGAAGAAACTCAAGTTGGGCAGCCCGGTGCGCCTAGATCATAAGTGTCTATTGCACATAGTCTTACTTTGTAAGAGGTTATTGTCACAGCTCGAACGCATGATCTTCTGGTCGCATAATAGCGATTTTATCGAGTTACACCAAGACTCGATTTCAAATATCTATTTGGTCATGAAATTTTAATCAAATATTTTCAATTTCTCAAAAACTGGCTAATGTTTAGATTTCCATTCACAAAACTTCAAAAAAATTCAAAATTTCTAAGTTTTAACATCTATTACCAAACGAGAGTTTTTAGAAAGCTATAAGGGTAAAAATCAAACATCGGGCTATTTGTAGAGCAAAAATTAAAGACTAGCCATTTAAAAGGCCAAATGTGCAATTATTTGCATCTAGGATTATGTTCAGGCCCAATGCAAGTTTCTATGAAATGGGCTACTTAAGCGGGGTATTGAATGACAAATATTCAGGCCCAATTTAGCTCAATCAGTAAAATGGGACAAAAATGCTTGCTATCAGACGTTAATTGTTGCATAAATAAATGAAATTTTTACACATTCCTTTCATCTTTTAAAATTCTACAGGTTCTGACGAATTCAATAGTTTTATTAGATCTTATGTTTGTATTAGTAAATTTATTAAATATATATAGATATTTATTGCGAACTCAGAGACAGATCTAGTATTTGATTAAAACTTATTGGATTCTTCGAGAACCCAGATGTAAAACTCTGAATTCGCCGCTATGTGAACTAAATGAATACGCAATGAGCTACAAATTTGATGGTAAATTCAGAACCTATATATATATATATATATATACATTACATCCTTTGACCGTTTCTTTAACTTGCAACTAATTAATTTGAACTTGTCCACATAACATGTTTAAAATTACAAGATCAAGAGGTATTTTGGCATATTCTACATATATATATATATTTAGTTTACTATAAGATTTAAATATCTTTTTTACTTTCTTAAATCTCATGCCAGACTAAAATCAGACAAAGGAATTGAAACAGAGGGAGTAAAATATAGTACTCTCTCTCAGAAAGATTGATTGCTAGATATTACAACTAAGTCTGTCCAATAATTAATAATATATTACTTTGTTCATGCATGGAATATATGCTGAATTTGATGTTGTCTTTTTTCTATCTTATTTTTCTGTGTGTTGGGAACATTATGATATAATTCAGTGTATTTTTCTGAGTTGTTCTTGTTTTTGACTGAACCTGTCTGAATGAGCTTATAGTTTTCGATATATAAGTCAAAATGAGAAGTTATGAATTTTAACTTATGACTTTTGATTAATTTTTGTCTTTTTAACTTAAAACTAATGCTCAAAAGCATTTTTTTTTTTTTTTTTTTTTTACTCAAATACTTCAAAAATGCTTAAAATTATTTTAACTTAAAAATCCAAACAGGCTCTTATTCAAGAACAAAGAGAAAGAGATATATAGATTTATAATTAGGTTGTATTTGTATTATGCATAGAATGTATAGCATCTGGACATCTTAATTAAGACTTTTTTCAATTTAAATTTTGAATATGCGTACTGAATATAATTTATGCATAAATTTCTATGATAAAGTCGTGGGCGGATCATCATTGGTTATAAATTCGCATAAATTCAATTGCTTTTGCATATTTCACAAATTATGTATAAATATTTGATTGAAAATTTAATTATTAATTTGTAATATTAATACTAGGTTGATGTAATTTTATAACCGTAAATGTTTAAATGTTGGATTTCCTCGGGTCGATGGAGTACAATCATTTATCCCTTAAATTCAAGATTCGCCTTTAGATAGAGCACTCTCTTTAATTTGTCCCTTATTTATGTGCAACACCTTTTTTTCGTTTTTCACCTAATGTTCGATATCTACCTTAAAATTTTAATTAATTCAGATTTACATTGTGTAGTAGTGCTACCAAAGGGGGCTATCACGATTTCTTTTAATTCTAATTCGAATCCAAAGATTTTAATTAAAATATATAACGTAGCAATAGCCGCAACTCATGATCATCTACATTATCTTCTCTTTTTGTTTTTCTAATTTAAATTCCATCATACTCCTATCAATTATCGCAAAGAAACAAAATGTATAAATGTTAATTAAGTATCATGAAACTAAGGCTATGACCCCTACCCACCCACCCCTAACCACTTGGTTGGACTACGTACTAAAATGCTAGTATGAGCTTAGGTATAAAATTTAATAATTGCTTCAAGCCTTCTCAAAAAGAGCTAAAGAATTGTATTCAAGCCGCGGATATCAATTATATATATATATCAGACGTGTATCAATTGTTGCAGCACATATTTATTAGCTGAAAACACAAACAAGTTGTATCAAAGCATAGTATTGTATCAGCACACATATCATGTATATTTGATAGCTAAAAAAACTAAAGTATAGCTACGTTTCATAATTTTTTAAAATTATACTTATGTATCATAATACAATTTAAATATTTATCACATCGCGTAAATTTGTCTTTCGTGTGCTATATAGCAAAACTACAAAATTTTAAACGTAGTGCAAAAATATCTTAACCAAAATTTTACTGTTCTACTAATGTGGTATTGCTGTCGGTGAAGGAAATTGAAGAGAATCAAGTACCATACATGGTGGACCTCCATTCCCTCACTTTTATTTTTTCTGTTAGCAGGACTAAACAACAACATTCATCAACATTACATTTAATATTACAGAAAAAAGAGTCAAAAATATCCTCTAACTATTAAAAATAGAATAAATATACCCTCCATTTAATTTTGGATGTAAAAATATCCTTGCCGTTACAACATAGAATCAATAATACCCCTCACTAACAGAAAAGTTAAAAAACAAGATTCAAAAGACCTATTTAGAATAAAAAAAATTAGTTTACTTTTTCTGCTCTATAAGTTACTGTGTCTTGGAGATTTTGTCACTTCAGCTTTTCAAAGTTCTCCCTCATTTTGTCTTGTATGGCTCAAGGTAATAAGAAGAGGCCGGTAGGAAAATTAAGCACGGATTGTTGAAAATTAAAAGAAGATTGACAGAGATTGCGGAAAAATTGAATGAGTAATTGAATAATTGAATTGATTATATTGAATGCATTCAATTAATTGAGTGAATTGAATCAATACAAGCTGAATTGATTGGATGAATACAATTGATGTATAATGTCCTATTTATACAAAGAAATAAACTGATTTAAGACTCCTAAATAGGGTACAAGATATTAGAAAATATACAATAATATTTGGGTGCAATGAGGGAATAATATCTACAAGAATATTCTGAATTTGGGTCAAATTAATATGTTAGGGTTAGCCCAGAATCGTATACTACAGGCAGCAGACGAAACTACCAGTGAGATGAAACAGGTAAATCAACTCAGTCCAATGAACAGATACAACAATATTCTAATACGGATTGAACGTTGTACCTCATCAGTATAAGATAATAATTCTATCGACAGGTGACTGGTGAGCTGATCCTTCACCCACAGTTTATCAATCTAACGATTTAGCCTCATCTTTTGTATAGTAAAAATTATAAACAATCACATATCTCATCACTCATCACCAGTTTTCTCATCTCAAAGGGAAACGCTTTCTAACAAAAAATACATCAAATTGTAAAGATTGTTGAGCGTAAGAATACTCTCCAGTTTATTACGAAAGAGCACTGAAGGAAACATCAAGATAATAAAAATTGTAAAGATTGTTATCTAAGGTTGACTTATTTCATATTTTTCTGGATTTCACTTGAGATGAATTAACTAAGTGCTCTTTTGGATTGACTTTTGGCTTGACTTATGAGTCATAATTTAAAATTTTAACTTATGGTTTTTGACTTATTTTTAATATTTTAGCTTAAAACTAAGTATCTATAAGCATTTTTAAAATTTATCCAAACGCTCGAACGTACTTAAAAGTCATTTTTAACTTAAAAGTACTTAAAATAAGCCAATCCAAATGGGCTCTAAGAAGTAAAGAAGGAACAAAGACGCAGAGACTGGGAATGAGTGGGCAGCAGACAGAATGAGAGAGGAGCATGGAGGGAGAATTGGGAGGGGAAGTAAAAGAAAAGAAAAAGTCAAAACTTTTCTTATTCTAAAAGTCTTTTGAATCATGTTTTTTAACTTTTCCGTGGGTTTTTTTTTTCATCAAATGTTTCCTCAAATAGAATTCAATAAATAAGCCAAAGAAGTATGAAGAAGAGGCGAAATTTGATCTCTGCATTATAATATATTAGAATAGTGATCAGTTGAACTCTCTTTATCGAAATATATATTGTATATATATATATCTGCAATATTAATGAAATTCTTTGATAGATATAAAGGAGGCTATGCAATATTAATGAAATTCTTTGATAGATATAAAGGAGGCTATGCATACTTTTTTTTTCCTAGCTGAAAATAGAAGAAAATAGAAAGATATGAAGTTTCAATCAAGATTTTCCTTATAACATATGGGATGCTAATTAATTAGCCCGTTTTCTTGTTCCTCCTAACCCGACTACTTATAACATATAAATATCATTATGGATATTAAAAAAAATACGTTTACCCCTCATAATATGATCACGGCTAGGTTCTTTATCGAAGGAAAATTTGACGCATTGTAGTTGAAGATATTTAAATTGTGATTCCATCAATACATGAAGTTCATTCGTCTTTTGAGAATTTCTAACAATCGATAAATCAAGTCATTATTATTGCAGATTTACTTCTATCAGGATCCGCGTAAGTCTCTTGAGTTAGTATTTACAATTATATATGTATAGACACATATAGTGGGAATATAATGGGAATTTATTAGACTAAGCTTATATATGTATGTTAGTAAAACAACCTTTTATCTTGACTTGCAAGACTTGTGTTCATACATATAACAATTACATATAAGTCTCATGTCTATGCACCTAAAATTGGAAAAGTTAAAGGAAAAAGTAGTCATATAAGCAATGAGTAGGAAGAAGAATGATATTCCCTTTTATCCATTAGTGTCTAATGTGTAATTAATTAACACCAATATCAGACAAAAGTGACTATTTTAATATTAAATATGATGAATATTAAAACCCCTTTAATCCAAAAACAGAATGAATACTGAATTAACTAACAACCTCTCATAATTAAAGTGGCACAGACATGATTAGGACACCAAATTGTTTGGTACAACAGCTAAATCTATGCTTAAATTAAGTGTTATTGTCGGAAGTGAATTTAATATTTTTTTTAAATTCAAATTTTGGATTATTATTGTAACTGGCTTATCACCAGCTAGTTGCAGGAACAAGCTAGAATCATAAAACAACTTTAGTTGGATATTATGAGGATTTCGTTGTTCTTAATTAGAGATCGAGTTCAATTTCAAACTTAAAAATAAAAAAAACCAAAATAAAAGAGTGTTTTCAAGAGAAATGACTCATTAAACCACTTTTTGAACCGTTATTCAAGCTTTAGCCGGCGTTTTAAAACTAATTCAATTTTATTATTTTTTAATACGTAAAATATTATTTGAGCGATCAAACCTCTAGATTAACACACGAAAATCTTAAAACTTCATGTACATTCCACACAACTTGAAATACAAGGACTCCAGAAAGTACTTATATTTCCTGTTTAATTACACTTTTTATAACTTTTTAATACATCTTTTTTTCATTAGCTGATTGAGAATTTATTTGGTCTTAAAAGCTAATTAATCTCTACCTACTGCTTAATAATTTGAGGGTGTCCCTACATAAAAAATCTTGCTTGATTTGCTCTATTTGATCCCTCACAATAATGTGTGGCTCTTTTTTCCTTTTATATGTTTTGTTTAACTCATCTCTTGTCTCCGATTGGACCAACTGTCGGTGATCCTAATTACCCTTTATTACCATTTGGAATTTCATCGAGGACAGTTTGATGTACAAAATATTCTGTAATTATCCTAAGGGGTGGAATGTGGACAGTTTATCTTAGTGTAAGTATTTTATTTTCGTAGCTCGGAAATCCTAATTGCCTTTTATTACCATTTGGAATTTCATTGAGGATAGTTTGATGTACAAAATATTTTGTAATTATCCTAAGGGTTGGGATGTGGACAGTTTATCCTAGTGTAAGTATTTTATTTTTGCAGCTTGGGATCCTAATTACCCTTTGTTACCATTTGGAATTTCATCAAAGACAGTTCGGTGCACAAAATATTCTGTAATTATTCTAAGGGGTGGGATGTAAACAGTACAGCTCGGGAATCTTAATTACCCTTTATTACCATTTGGAATTTCATCAAGGGCAGTTTGGTTCACAAAATATTCTGTAATTATCCTAAGGGTGAGATGTAGACAGTTTATCCTAATGTAAGTATTTTATTTTCACAGCTCGAATCTATGATCTATAAATCACACAGAGACAACTTTATCATTACTTCAAGGCTTTTCTTCTGGAATTTTATCACTCCCTTAGTTTCAATTTGTTTGTCTGTTTTTGATTTGACATGGAGTTTAAGAAAGTAAAAAAGATTTTTGAAATGTGATTTTAAATTAAAAATATGTTTAATGTGCCAATATGTCATTTAATCTTGTGGTCTGAAACATGTCACGCGGAAGTTAGAATTAAAGAATTGTCAGAAAGGAAAAGATGTATTCTAATTGAAACTGCAAGTGAAATAAGACAAACAAATTGAAATGGGAGGAGTATCTACTAATAATATAATCGAACCTTTCTATATCGGTGTTATCTGTTCGAATATTGTTTTTGTTGCTATAGCAAGATATTGTTAATTAGAACGTATAATATATATATATAACGTAATACAAAAGTTCCAAAAAAGACGTAGCTGTTAATATAGTGAAATGTTATCATAGAGGGTGATTATTACAGAGAGATTATTATGTATAAGAAATTTAAATTACCTATGTATGTTTAACTTGTTATGGTACGCTAATTGTCAATTTTACTATGTTTCCCAATACTTATCATAAAAGTTTGTTTATAATTTAATTTTTATTATAATCTTGTGTAATTATAGAGTTAGAGGGCTATCCAATTACAAAAACAGTTGAATATTAATAGAGTTCATGAGTAAATGCATATGCATTTTACTTGTCATGTCATCTATTAATGATCTACCTATAAGTTAATTAAAAGGATTTATACAATAAACTACTCTAACTAGAAACATAGATAGATTCATTTCAGAAGTTATGGTATGGCAAATTACCAGTATTGACATGACAAGTTGTTCACCGATTTAAATCAAATTTATAATATGTATTGACTTTTCCGTCTTATAAATTTATTGCAATAACAGTAGACATTTTTATTCTTGAATCTTGATAAAGTTAATTACTCAACTTTATTCGATATCCACTCTCCGATCTGCCTTTCCGGTTTTGATTAATTCAGATTCGTATCGTGCAAGTAGTGGTGAAGTCAAGAAATTTATTCCGAACTCATAATTTGTTTTTGTTTTATTAAAAAATTTAATCCTTTCATTATTGTTCAAGGTTTATAGGTTAATTTTTCACATGATAGAGTGAAAAACTATGATGTAAGTAAAAGCGTTACTTTAATTCACAGAACTTCAACGAATTCAAATGGCAAACAAATTTATCACATGCTGAATATGTACAAGAAACGCACATTATATTTTTCATTTTCAGAACTCAAACGCAACCTGAGACCTTGATTAACGGTAAGAGCGTAGCCAATAATCATGTGTAGTGAATGGTGGTTAGTCGAACATCCTTCGTCAAAATAATTATATTATTTATATATATAATTATACGAAGCATATAAGTCAAAAGTTATTTTTCTTATGTATATATTAAATCTTGAACACTTTTATTGAATTTTCTGGCTTCACCGCCGAAGAGCGGCATGCCTAATGTAATAAACTTTTTATTAAATATACGTACATTGTAAATCACAATAGCACCAACAGTAAAAAAAAGTACAATACATCTATTTAACTTTTTACTATGGAGACAGAGTCATTATCCTACAGGAGTACCAACGTTAGGGGATGTCAAATGGTAGATTCGAACGGTTATTTATAAAATTTCTATCGTATTAATTTTTTAATTATTTTATTTTATATAATTAAAATTAGACTTTTCAAAACTGCCTCATCATCTCACTTTTTCTTTGCTATTGGTACGGTTCAATATTATATATTTTTTTGAAAAAGTATGAAAAGTAGAACACTCTGCCATGTATACTTGTGTATGGCTTTGACAAAAACTCTCTAGATATATTTATTGTTTAAAAGGTGATGAATCAAGAATAGAGATTCATCTTATTATTTTACAGTAGTGTAAAACAATATTAGCAAAAACAAAAAAATATAATTTTGATCACATGAGCGGAATGAAATCAATCAACATAAAATTGAAGAACCGAGTCTACTTAAATTAATTATTCAATAAGCACATAAGAGAGAGAAAAAAATATTTAATAGCTTGTCACTTGCTACCCAAGATCGTTGAAATACCTTGTAGCTTACTAGTTATTTCTCGAGAGTAGAGATGATAGAAATAATTTAATTTTGATCGGAGTAGTATAAAAATTTAGCGTTCGGGCTTTGAGTGTTAATTATGTTGCCACTTGTAATAGCTTCCATCTCCCCAGATCTAAAGCAAAAAGTTTAATATCCATTATTCTTAAACTTAATATATATATATATATATATAATATTTTACACATGTATTATTGGGTACGGTTCGATTATTTTCAATTTATTTTTATAAAATAGAAAACCTACCTAATTATTCGATACGGTTATAAATTTATATAAAAACTGTCGATTTTATAAAAAAAAATCTAAAAATCAATTCGATACGATATGATTCAATTGGTTAAGTCGATTTTTTAAAAACCATCAACACCCCTAACTAACGTAACGTCAGAAATTTCACGTGATATATATGCAAGCAAAATAAAGATGAGACTTCTATACTACTGAATCAAGGTCCCCTACCCATCCTTACAATGTTGTACTATTTAGGTAAGTACATGCAAAATTCTAGCTAGTTGGTGAATGAAATGACCACATACATTTTGAATCTATAGTATCGAGTTAAATTAGGACAAATAAATTGAGGCGAAAGGAGCATTTGTTGTTGGCCTATCGGAAATAGGCGTACGCTTTACCTTCTCAAACTCTATTTTATTGAATTATATTGAGTATGTTATTGTTATTTACTTAATAAATATATGACATGTGTTTATACATAAATCGTTATCACTTAATCATAATCAACTACATAATCACAAAGGGTGATCAATACTGTAGTAAAATTAATTTTTATTTATTGTTTCTTAAAGATGTGCCAAATCAAACATAAGTAAAGATGGACGGAGGAAGTAACCATCAACCGTCATTAAGGGCAGTCCGGAAGAGCCAATTCTGTTAATTAACTAACTATCCAATAGTTAATTAATTAGATTAGTGGTTAATTTGTTAGATGGTTAGAAGCTAAATATATATTGTGGAATAAGATGAATTCACTTAAACTAATTCATCTTCAACATTTTCAGTTCTCAATTATTATTTTTTTCATATATAGTAAACGATAAACATGAAGATATTTGGGGCTCACAAATAATCTGTCAATACTCGTGCATGCATTAGTTGAATATTTTTATGAGGTGGACATACCATAAACTATAAGTACTACTTATTACAGTACATGAAATTTATTTCTCAAATTGGTTAGTACGTAGTACTCTTAGCTGTAACTTGGAGGACCCCTACAAGTACCATTAATTTTGAATCCACCAAACCAAAAAAACAACATATTTTTGGTAAGAAAATAATATATACTTCCTCCGTCCGTTTTTACTTGTTCAGTATTGACTTGACACACTTTTTAAGGAGCAACAAATTAAATAGATAACAATTAATTTTATGATATCACCATTTGAATATAATAAATTTAATATTTTGAAAAATGACTATAGTTAATAATAAGAGTAGGAATTAAATGACAAATTATCTCGCGATTTTTTAAATTGGACTAATAAAAGTGGACGGAATGAGTACTAGTACTAAAGAAAATGAAAGAACAGGACTATGGAATATCTTGAATATCAATGTTCATTAATTACTGGGGTCTTATTCATTTATATCTCTGCTGGTGAGAAAAGGTCCATTCATTTATGTACTCATGTTTTTGCCCTTTGCCCTCAATTTATTTTCTTTTTTGTTAGCTAGATATGCAACTTAATTAAGTAAATTATCAAGAAAGAAAAAGGACAAAAAAAGAAAAAAGAACATAAAGCAGTATGGATATATGATTTTGAGTTCGAAATTCTATGACAACTTATTTGATTTACTGAATTTGTACTCAAATCTCTATACTTAGCGAAAACTTTAACATATATAAGGTCAGAATCAAATTATTAAGTTCGGATGAATTCTTAAAGTAGCACTCAATATATTCAGTTCCCCCTCTATTAATTCTCGACCAAACAAAGGATATGTGAACTCCATTTAGGCTAATCTAGTCGAATGCAAAAGCTTGAAAGTAAATCATCCAGTGATGGAATATCTATAAAATAGAAGATTTCGTTCAAGAAGTAACAATTTGGATGGACTCTCGCTCATAGTTCACCTTAAAATACATAGTACAAGTAAGAAAAATAACTTTTTAAATTTTTCTTTTTACTTAATTTATTTTTAATAAATTAAAGAGAGTAACATATTGACAAGGAAACAAAGAATATATTAAGGAATGTGTAAGTGTAACTAACCACGGTCCACGACAACTTTACATGTCCCTACCTTTGGATTTTGCATTGATTGATATCAGGACGGTTGTTTTAAAGAACTTTTCTCGTTAGTAATATTATTCGCTTTGAATCTAAATTTAATTTACACAATTTTTTGAAAATATGTCACTAAGAATTAAAACTTGTGTTCTTATAATACAACATTTCTCCCGTGTAGATGTGACGATGCAAAATTTGTCTAGGATACCATCATCATATAGACATATACACACACACTTCCTAGAAGACTTGGTCAACATCATCTCAAATTAATATGTGACATTCATCTAAACTCAGTTGAATGTTGAGGTTTACCAACTACCATCATCTTAAATATGTGATTTTCCTCTAAACTCAAATGATTGCTGACATTTGCCCAACCATTATCTCAAATATGTGCGATTCACCTAAATTCGAATCATTTCAATGTTGATATTCGTCCCACCATTGCCCAAGAGAGCATGCAAAATGGCTATGATACTATCTTCATCAGATATACCTCAATGCCGTGGCAAGTACATATTATCCGCTCTGGCCCAACAAACTTCTCATATTTGTACCTTTCGGGCTCCGGCCACATTATTATCAAGCCTAAAAACTTGTACATCGATCATGTGAATTTGTGTTAATTATATCTTATAAAACTTTTCAATTTTCTTTTATACTCTGATGTAGGATAAACTTAAGACGTCGATCGTGTGCACCTTCTTCAAAAATTTGCAAGCCTAATAGCCTGTCGATAACTATTCATAAAGTACTTAACAGCACTCCATAGCTACCCTTATAATATATGTATTAAATAACCATTTATATGAAATGTAGGTAAGGTAAGAAACTTCAGAACACCAGAGATCGACAACATTATTATACTTGCCCCCTACCATTGAGATCTTTAGGAGATACATATTGATGTCACGTACCATGCATGGACACAAAGTAATTTAAGTATTGACAGAAGAATTAAAGTTCTTATGTAGTACTTGAATGTACAACATTTTCTTATATAATTAGATAATTTATTATAAGTAAACTTCTAAATAAACATTAGTAGTTGATAATTATGTAAAAATAATAACTAACATTATCAGCCTATCACAACATTAGAGGCTTACATCTAAACAAGTGTCTCTTCTTGTCACAAAATCTAATACTACAAGTTGAACTAATCCGAATTAAAATCTTCAAAAGAGTAAACCAATAATAGATAAAATTAGTAATCTGAAAAATATTGTATAACAATTTAAAATAGAATTTAAGTTAGATATGTTGACGATATAATGATTTTTTATATAGATTATTTTTAATTAAATAAATGATATCATTTATACATTCTCAGCATCCTAAGAATGTGATCTAATGCTTAATGAAATGGTGTGGATTATTTAAACCAGATTTGAATTCTAGAGTAAAAAGTATTAGGTGATTTTTTCTCATTTAGTCATACTTTTGGTGAACAAAATTATTCAAAGTTCTTGTACTGATGAATATAATAGATATTCCGTAGAATTAGTAAAAGTATACATAAACAAACAGTATATACAACTTGGGATTAAACATGTATTAGTCAAAGAGCATGCACGTTAATAGTGTACTTTTAACATATCGGTGTATATACTCCTTCGTTCCTATTTACTTATCAGCTTTTTAAGTTGCACACCCCCTAAGAAAAGCATTAACTAGAAGACGTACAGTTTAACTAAATTACTCTTATTTATTACTCATATTTATTTAATGTTTCTCTTTTTTACACTATATTAATATCTCTCCATATTTATTACTAAGGATAAAAGTGGAAACAAACAAATTATGCATAGAATTTGTGAAATGACAAGTATTAAGGAACATCTATTTTTAGTAAGGACGACAACTAATTAGGAACGGAGGAAGTAACTTATACTTACTCCCTCCGTTTGTTTTTACTTGTCATTTATTTCCTAATTGAATTTTCAATTTTACTTGTCATTTTTGACATATCAAGAAACTACGCCGGCCATGGGCAGGAGAGCTCGCATACTCACCGAGAAGGCACGAATGGCGCAGGAAGATCAGCTAGCAGCTACGCGAGGCCAGAGGAACAAAGGCACAGCAGGAATTCAGCCGATTTCAGCTCCAATTGGAACTAGGTTAACTGGTTCGACTTCGAGTGACAAGGAAGCTATACAGCAGGTTCAAATTGATACTATGGTGAGTGCTTTAGCAGCAAATACAGCACGGAAATCTACTGAAATTGTGCAAACTAAGTCGGAAGTCCGAGCCCAGCAAAAGGCAGCAGCAGAGCAATGGTCGGAGATAGTACACACTACGCCTCTAAATGCAGTATTGGGATCTGGTAGCGCTAAATCTGGACTCTCACAAAATGGCACAAAATCATGGGCGGATCAAGTCGAGGAGGAAGCTGGTGAAAAGAAGGGATCAGTTTGGGATAAATTTGATTTATCGAAGCTATCGAATGCCGGCTTCAAGCTGGAATACGTGAAGCCAGTGTTGCATGGTGAGTCTCCTATCGTGGAAATTGACTATGAGGATTTTAGCACTGAAATTGAATTTTGGAAACACACTGTGGTTTGTTATGTATTGGGGGCTTATCCTCCATTTGAAGTGTTAAAGGGCTATATACAGAGAATGTGGTTAAAGCATGGCATTAATAAAATAGTTATGACGAAGAATGGAGTTGTATTAGTAAGGTTTGATACTGCGGAAGGGCAGCAAGAGGCAATTCAAGGGGGCATCTATCACTTTGATAATAAACCATTCATTGTTAAGGAATGGAATGCGGATATGGAGTTTACTAGAGAGGAGCTGTACACAGTACCCATATGGATTAGATTTCCTGGTTTAGACTTCAAGTATTGGAGTGCGAAAGGTTTGAGCAAGATAGGTAGTTTGGTTGGCAAACCACTCATGGCTGATCATAACACGGAAAAGAAGATAGGTCTGAATTTTGCAAGGCTTCTTGTTGAGGTGGAGGTAGATACTATGTTACCTGATGTAGTCCTATTCCGAAATGAAAAAGGGAATTTGGTTGAGCAAAAAGTTGTCTATGACTGGAAACCTACTTTATGTAAATGCTGCAAAAAGTATGGTCATTCAGAGGATATGTGTAGAAAGAAGAGAGCAACTAAAACACAAGATCAACAAGCAATAGAGCGCAAAAAAGATGAGGTGCAGGAACATCAGCCATACCAGAATGTTGAGCAGGGGCAGTTAATGTCACAACAGGAGAGAACACATACACTATCAATGCAGAAAGACCAACAGACGTTTGGTTGGACAACTCCAGGGAACCAAGGCAAGAAACAACAACAACAGGATCAACAGGTGGCTTTAAGCAATAGTTTTCAGGTTCTTAACAGAGCAGAATCCAGTCTAAGTCAAACGGTAATGGAAGAGGGAGGTCAGAAAATGCCTCTCTCTGAACATGGATAGCATTTTGAGTTGGAACATTAGGGGGCTCAATGCCCCTAATAAGCATAGGGAGGTTCAACTCCTATGCAATGCAGAAAAGGTAGGTCTAGTGGGCTTGCTAGAAAATAAAGTAAAAAGAAATAAGGTGGTTCTACTAGCTGAAAAGCTGTTTGGAGGATGGAATTTTTTAACAAACTTAGACTACCATCCTAATGGTAGAATTTGGATTACATGGAGGCCAGATTACTTTCAAGTAGTGCCTCTAAACATGAATGCTCAAATGATTACTTGTGAGGTGCTTCATATACCTTTACAAGTATCTTTTATAGTGACTTATGTATATGCCTTTAACACAAGAGAGGACAGAAGAACTTTATGGAGTGCACTGATTAATGTGAGTAGAGAGGTGCAGAAACCTTGGCTAGTCCTTGGGGATTTCAACTCTGTTTTAGCTGATGATGATAGAGTGGGAGGGAATCCTATAAATTGGGCTGAAGTGGCTGATTTTTCAGAGTGTGTAGAGGAATGTGGTATAATGGAGATGCCTTATCAAGGGAATAGATATACTTGGAGCGACAAGCATGAACACAGGATTTTTTCTAAAATTGATTGGGTGTTCATGAATGAAGCATGGTTGAATATGTTACCTCATAGCAAATCAGTATTTTTGACAGAAGGGATTAGTGACCATTGTCCTGCTAAAGTATTCTTGACAAATGATAGAGTGAAGCCAGCCAGATCCTTTTTATACTGCAACACATGGAGTCAGCACCCACAATTTTTAAGGCTGGTTCAAGAAGGATGGGCAACCCCTGTAACAGGCTGCAAAATGTTTCAAGTTGTCAAAAGACTAAAGCTCTTAAAGCAATCTTTGATAAAGTTGAATACTCAACACTTTAGGAATATTGTGGGTGAAGCAGATGAGGACAGGAAGAATCTGAAAGAAGCTCAGATCCAACTACAGGGCAATCCTTTAAGCACTGAGCTTCAAGTTGCTGAAAGGGAGCTATACCTGAAGTTTAGAAGATCATCATACTTAGCTGAAATGTATTTGCAACAAAGGAGCAAAGTTACATGGATTGCTTTAGGAGATGATAACACAAGCTACTTTCATTCCATTATCAAGCATAAGAGAATGAAACAAGCTATAACTCAACTGAAGAATGATCAAGGGACACTAGAAACTGACTCAGAACATATTGCTCAACTATTTGTGAATTATTATACAGACTTACTAGGATCCTACAAAAGCTAAAGCACATCCAGAGATGCTAAGGAATGGACCTGTACTTACACTAGCTCAACAAGCTCATTTGTTACAAGATTACACAGCGGTAGATGTCAAGAAAGCTATATTTGGGATTGGTAACAATAAGAGTCCAGGACCGGATGGGTTTAGTAGTGGATTCTTTAAATCTTCCTGGGAAGTAGTGGGACCTGACATCACAGAAGCAGTGCTTGATTTTTTCAGAAATGGTCAGCTCCTTAGACAATTAAATGCTACCAACATTGCTCTAATTCCTAAGATAGATCACCCCGAATATGCAAGCCAATACAGGCCAATTGCATGCTGTAATGTGCTTTATAAGTGTATCTCTAAGATGGTGTGTACAAGGTTAAAAGGAGTAGTTACTCAACTTATTGCAGAAAACCAAACAGCCTTTGTTCAAGAGAGGTCAATGATTCATAATGTGCTAATATGCCATGATTTACTCAGGCACTACCACAGAAAAACCTCACCTAGGTGTCTTATGAAGATAGATTTGAAAAAGGCCTATGATATGGTTAGTTGGGAATTTCTTGAGGATGTGTTGATTGGATTTGGGTTTCCAGGAAAGTTCATTAGCTTGATCATGACTTGTGTTTCCACCCCTAAGTTTACAATTAAAATTAATGGAGAAGGGCATGGATACTTTGATGGGAAGAGAGGACTTAGGCAAGGGGACCCTGTCTCACCCCTCTTATTTGTCCTAGTGATGGAATATTTGTCCAGAGTTATGAAGTGTATGGGTGCATTGCCTGATTTCAGGTTTCACCCAATGTGCAAATCACTTCACTTAAATCATCTTGTATTTGCTGATGACTTGATGGTTTTCTGTACAGGAGATGAGAGATCAATTACCAGAGTCACTGAGGCATTGAAACATTTTAGTGTTGTGAGTGGTCTTGTTGCTAATATGGAGAAATCCACTATTTACATAGCAGGAGTTACTGATCAGGTGAAAGAACAACTAATTGCCATTACTGGTTTTGCACAGGGAGTGTTTCCCATGAGGTATTTGGGGTTGCCTCTGTCCTCGAAAAAATGGAGCAAGATGGAATGTCAGCAGTTAGTGGAGAAGATCACACATAAGATTAGCACCACATATGCAAGACAACTCTCCTATGCAGGGAGGTTGCAGGTGGTTAATGCAGTTTTATTTGCCATTCACAGCTTTTGGGGAGCTGTCTTTATTCTACCCCAAAGTATTCTAAAGGAAATTGATAGAAGATGCAGAGAATACCTTTGGGGATGTACTGAGGGTGCAAGAATGACTTCACTAGTTGCATGGGAAAGGGTCTGTTTGCCTAAGAGTAGAGGGGGGCTCAATGTTAAAGATTGTAGAACATGGAATGTAGCATCAGTGGGCAAATTGTTGTGGCAGCTAATTGTAAGGAAAGATTCATTATGGGTAAGATGGGTCCATGGAATATATATGAAAAATGTAGAGAGTATCTGGACACATGTAGCTCCACCTGACAGCAGCTGGTACTGGAGGAAACTTAATGCACTGAAGGATCAAATGGTAGATTGGTATGAGCAAGATAAGTACACTCTTACTGCAAAAGGAGCCTATTCGATTACATGCAGTTATTTAAAACTTAGGGGAGAGCATGCTAAATTAGCAGTTGCAGACTTAATTTGGAACTCAGTTTCTCAGCCAAAACACAGGTTCATTATGTGGTTGGCTGCTCATGGTAGATTACTGACAAAGGCAAGACTACAAAGACTGAACATCCCAGTAGAAGACACTGCATGCTGTCTTTGTGCTAGCCAAGATAGAGAAACTAGTAGTCATTTGTTTGTTGACTGTGAATGGGGAAGACAATTAAGAGATGAAATCTACCAATGGACCACTATACAAATTCAGACAGGGGATGCTAAGCAAGTCTTGGAGAACATCAAGAGAAAGCACTGGGGAAGATTTCAGAAAGAGGTTGTTGCAGCAATATGGAGTGCTATGATTTACCACATATGGAGAGCCAGAAATTGGAGACAATTTAAAGGTGTTATTTTACAAGCAGTGGAGATAGCTATACAGATAAAGAGGGAATGTATACACAGAATTGAATTGTTTAGGGCATCCAAGAAGGCACATAGATGTAGAGCTTTTTTGAATAGATTACTTACATAGCTTTATTTGTTAGTATGTAGTTGCTGACTGTTGGAGACTTCTTGTTATGGCACTAAGCTGTGAAAGAAGTGCTCTTTAGGTGTAAGGTGGTTGTTTGTTAATGGTAATGTTCACATGGTTACCAAAAAAAAAAAAAAAAAAAAAAGAAAAGAAAATCTTTTTTTTCCTATTTTACCCTTAGCATTAATTGTTTATTCTCCAAACTAATTTCAAGACACAATAGTAAATATCAATTAATAGAGATATTATGATAAAATAGTCATGTTAATAATTATTTTTTTAATGGATGTGTCAAGTCAAATATGACAAGTAAAATCGAATGGAGGGAATATTTCATTTTCTGCTACCCTTAATCTATAGATAATCGATGACGGAAATGCTCAATCAATTGATTAAACCTCACGTGACCGAACATACACTCATTCAAATGAAATGATTTATATTAGGGAAAAGGGTCAAATGTATTCCTTTACTTCGAAAAATTGGCTAAATATACCATTCGACATACTTTGGGGCTAAATTTACTCCTCTAATTTAAAAAATTGGCTAAATATACCCTTCGTCATACTTTGAGGTCAAATTTACCCTCGTTGTTAAGAAACTTTCACATGTATCATTCCTTTAATAGAAAAGCTCAAATCAACGTTAAATGCCTCATTTTTTTAAAAATAAAACACACCCTAATATAACCACCACCCCCCGATTCGACCCACAAAAAATACACAAATAAATATACCCCTTCCTTAATTCTATTGGTCGAATTTTTCCAACGAACAAATATACTTCTCTTTCAACGTACAGCGCTGGTAGGTTGTTTACAAATGAACAAAAAGTAAAATGGAATGGGATGACGCAGAAGTATGGAACTAGAGAAAATGTCTATTACAAACTCTGCTCCTATTCCAGTTATGTTCAAATTTCAAAATTTGGTATGTAATTCTATGTGCATCTAGATTCTAGAATCAGTGGATAAGTTTTCTGAGCAAATGACATAATGAAAAACTTGTGTAGATCCAAATTGTATATAAAGACATAAGAATAAAGAGATGTCACGATTGACACATAAGAAAATCTCTTAACTCAATCGTCCAGAGAAATATTCAGTGCGCCTAATCTGTTGCATTTGACCGTTAAGTGCCATTCATGAGCTCTGCACTGATGCAAATCCATAAACTGAGGGATTTGACCGTTAAGTGTCATTTCATGAGCTCTGCACTGATGCAGATCCATAAACTGAGGGAGGGGTATATTTGTTTGTGTTTGCACTAATGCAGATCCATTTTTCATGAGCTATGCACTGATAAATATCCAGTGGCTTAATCTCGTTGGAAAATTTTGACCAACAGAAATGATAGGGTGTATTTGTTTGTGTCTTTTTTGTGGCTCGAGTCGGGTCGGGAGGTTAGATTAGGTGTGTTTTATTTTTAAAAAATGGGGCATTTAACGTTGATTTGAGCTTTTCTATTAAAGGAAGGATACATGTGAAAACTTTCTTAACAACGAGGGTAAATTTGACCCCAAAGTATGACATCGAGGATAAATTTGACCCCAAAGTTTGACAAAGGGTATATTTAGCCAATTTTCTAAAGTAGAAGGGTAAATTTGACCCCAAAATATGACAAATGATATATTTAGCCATTTTTTCAAAGTAGAAGGGGTAAATTTGACCCTTTTCCCTAAAAAAGAAAATGTATAACCCCCTCCCCGCCCCCAAAACCCCACCCCCCCAAACACCCAACCCGCCAAAGAAAAACACCCTGCAGCCTGCGGTTTCATCCTCTATACCTCTGTGTTGCTCAGTGTGTCTATATATCTATATATACACACACTTGTCTGCCTCTTCTTTTCATCATCATTCCTCTCTCTTCTCAAACCACTAATTTCATCAACAACAACAAAAAACACAAAAATTTACAAAATCTAACACAAAAAATGTCAGCAACAGCTACAATTTCTACCACTTCAATGATCGACTCCAACAACATAAAAGTCGACAAATTAACGTACGAAATCTTCTCCATCCTCGAAAACAACTTCCTCTTTGGCTACGACGACAACATCAATAACCCAAAACTTTCTCCCCATGCATGCAAAGATAAAAACAACCTTAATTTCTCCGAAACCAACAAAAATGTCGGCGCCGGAAAAATAAGAATTCTCTCCATTGACGCCGGTGGTGGTTCCACCAACGGCATCCTCGCAGCAAAATCTTTAGCTTTTTTGGAAACAACCCTTCGTCGAAAAACCGGGAAAATTAACACCCACATTGCCGATTTCTTCGACGTCGTCGCCGGATCCGGCGCCGGCGGGATACTCGCCGGACTTTTATTCACACGTGGGAAAGATGGGGTCCCACTTTTCACCGCGGAAGAAGCACTCAAGTTCCTAGTTGAAAATGGCAGGAGAATTTCTGGATGTTCGAAAAATGGAGTTCTCCGGCGTGTTTTCCGGTCACCGGAGAAGGTGATCGGAAAAGTGTTTGGAGAATTAACATTAAAAGAAACTGTAAAAGCAGTTTTAATTCCATGCTACGACCTTAACACAAGATCACCGTTCCTTTTCTCGCGAGCTGACGCGTTGGAAATGGACGGTTGTGATTTTAAGTTAGGGGATATTCTTGGTGCCACGTTAGCGAATAATGCAGTGGAAGTGATATCAGTTGATGGAAGAAGGAAGATCAGAGCCGTTGGTGGTGGGGTCACAATGAATAATCCAACGGCTGCTGCTATAACTCATGTTCTTAATAATAATCAAGAGTTTCCATTTGCTAATTCAGTTGAAGATTTGTTAGTTGTTTCATTGGGAAATGGTGAATCGGATTCCGGTGTCGGAAAGATGATGTCATCACCGGCGGCGTTGGTTAAGATTGCTGGAGATGGTGCTGCTGACATGGTAAGTAGTAAGTAGACATTTTTTAGTTCATGCAAAATATTTTTGATTAAAAAAAGGGATAATAATTGCTTTCATTATAATAGTTCCTAATTAGAGTAGTTGATATTTCACTAACAAAATGCTCTTGGTATAGTGATAAGTATTTCTTATTTTCTTAATTAGTTTTGAATTTGAGCTATATTGGATACGTAATCATCTTTATTAGAAAACGTTTTACTTTATTAAGGGACTTTCTAATTCAAATTTAATTCTTAATGTGAGTGTCGAATTATCAAAAAAAGGGAGTTGGTACTTTGGAATTAATGAGTTTTATTATAGAAAAGATTCTCTCTTTTTGGCGTGGGGCCTTGAATTTACTTAGTGGTTGTGAAGGAATTAAAAGTTTAACATATTCAATGGCCCACAAAATCTTTTAATTAAATAATGTACCTACCTAAATATACTAGCTAGTAAGTAGTTTATTAGGAACTTTAATTTGTTATAATAGGTTATTTACCGTTTATTGGAAATATTTTCTTTGCTTAAGTGATCGTATTATTTTGGTTACTATTATTTGCTTCATTGTTAATTTTCAGCATGACTTTCTTCGATTATGTTTATTTTTCATACTTGATCTTCTTTTATATGTTTTACTTGAGTCGATAGACTATCGAAACAACCCCTCTACCTTCACAAGGCAAGGGTAACGCTGCGTACATCCCATCCTCTCCAGACCCCATTGTGAGATTATATTGGGCATATTGTTATTGTTGTTGGATCTACTACTAGAAATTCAATACGTAATCTAAACATTCGATATGTTTTCCAGAATAATTTCATTTTCAAGTAACCTGATTGTATAAATATTTTTACAACGTCAACTTACAAACACTAATGTTTTTCTTACCTGCAAATGCAGGTAGATCAAGCAGTATCAATGGCATTTGGAGAATTAAGGAACAGTAACTATGTTAGAATACAAGGAAATGAAATTGTTGGGAAAAAACACCACATGAGAAAATCAGTGGCCATTGCTGAGGAAATGCTAAGGCAAAAAAATGTGGAATCCATATTATTTCAAGGGAAAAAATTGGTGGAAAAAACAAATTTAGACAAATTGGAAATATTTGCAGGTGAATTAATCAAAGAAGAAGAAATGAGGAAAACTAGCATATTATCCCCAGTTGTTTTGAAACAATCATCATCATCTCCTAGAACATCATCTGCAACAACGTTATCGACTATTTCATCGTGTTAATAGGAAAGATCATATGCTTCATGATCATATATTAGCTCCATTTTAATTTAGATTAGTAAGATAAGGCAACACGAGTTAAGTTGCCTCGTTGAATTATATATGGGTTTGAACTTTGAAGCCACTCGCGATGAATAATCTTAAGACATCCGAGTTTGCGCTTAAGTTTTCAGTTTATTTTTTGAATTTTAGGTTGATTTTGTAGTAAAACGTATATTAGATTATGAATCTTGATCAATGTGTGTGTATGTATTTTGTTGTTAAGATTATGAATATATTGCTTGTTAGAGCAATGTCAAGCATTTGGTAGTAGTAATTTGTATGTGTACCAACACTAGTTGTGCTTCATGATCATTTAATCTCACAACTCCCCTTTCCCATTTAAAAAGTTTTACTACTTTATAGTAAAAAAGTATTGGAAAAATTAAAGAAGAAGATTTTGTTGTGTCAAATTTACTATCCTTGAAACTTTGAATCCTTTTTAGGAATTACAAGCAATTTACTTCAGGAATAAAGTAAGTTATCGCTAACAACATTATCGCTATTGGCATGGATGATTCTACCATAGAGATATATAATGTCCGAGTGGATGAGGTTAAAAGCAAATCCCGGGATAATTAAGCCCAGGATAACTTGTTTCCGACCGAACGACTGGCCTCGCCTTCTATCATGTGCTCAATGTGCTAGTTTCATCAGGAGCTGATTCTCAGCTGTGTGTATGGAGAACTGTGTTGGGCTCGGTCAGCCCAAAGACACTCTTACATGGTGTGATATTATCCGCTTTGTGCCAAGCCCGCATGGTTTTCCCTCAAAAGACCTCACACCATTAAGAGATCCTACACATTGCTTCCCAGTCTTTTCAGCTACTGGTGGGGAAAACAGAGGGCTATAAATCCTTGCAGCTACCGGGGCGATAATCGACATCTCAATCAGCTAGCAGAGTGCAGTTTCATCAGGATCAAACTCATTTCCTGGTAGTGCATGCATGAGGCACACACAGCTTGCAATATATGAAACAACAAAGTTGGAATGTTTAAAGCAGTGGGATAGCCAGCTGATGTATGCCAGTTTCTTGGATGCAACAGTACGTGTGAGTATTCACTGCAAGGCACCTCCATACGTATTATTCCTTCAGCTTATCTATCACCCAGTATTAGCAATTCAAAAATCCACCCAGTTGAAGTTGAAGTTGCAACACATCAACAAGATCCTAACCAGTTTGCATTAGGTCTCGTCGTCGGATGGTAGTGTTCATGTTCTCGAACCACTTGCATCTGAAGGAAAATGGAACAGCAAATGGTATGCCAGGAACTCTATATATGTTGGTGCTTCAAGCTACGATCACCCCAGACCCCACTTTGTGGAAATACACTGGATATGTTGTTGTTGTTCAAGCTACGATCAAGCACCAAGATGGCCAAGAAGCCACTGAGCAAACAGTGTTGTGTTCTTGTTTTGTTGAATCTCGACGCAATTGTAAGAGTTGTTATACTGAGACTAGTTCAAGTCGTGAAATGACCTCTTCTAACATACATGCAAGACAAAGCTGCTTACAATATATTCAATATGATCCGGTTTTAAACCTTTTCCACATAGTTTATCCATGTGATTGAGAGCATTTAAATGCGCAATTTATCCTTCAAAATGAGCTGGATACCTAACCTGGCAATTTATTAGTAGATAGAATTGTCGAATGTCATGCATAATCGTTTATTTTCTTGTTTTTTTGAGAATTCTACTTGAACCATCACCGTTAAACACTTCTTATCTAAACTATCATCAACAACGATTTATTAAAACATAAATCTTGAATAGTATCTGATAGTGCGTGTACACTTTCTTTTTGTTTAAAAATAGTGTCAAAAGGCACTCCAAGTGGATAACTTAAGAAATTAATCAAAAAATTTAGAGACAATGGTCAAAAATAAAACTTCTTTAAAGCACACAACATACTTGTGAGATATTATGATACGAAAATAATCATATATTCTCTTCGAAAAAATTATTTACCTCCAGAGGCACAGCCCAAGCACAACAAGCGTGCCGTACCACTGAGCTAATAAATCTCTTTCCATCATACTAATTACTAGTGCGCATTGTAGTTACAACACTTCATTCGATATCGTTCGATAGAGAGAGCTTAGTGCCCCGAACTACCCTTTTCGGATGCAATTAAATGCCAGGATTGTGAAATACATCGTAACCAAGAATGATTTATGAAAAGATCACGCATATTTTTAATTCCATAAAAGTTGCCTATGTGGTGCAAACAAAGATTATACACGACTACTGAAACTGACTAACAAGAGGCCTAATTGTTAGTCGATCCATTTTCGCACACCTAGTCTAATTCCACGGGATACCTGCCACCTCCCACCAGCAATAGGTATCAACTCTATCCACCAAGGCTAGAACATATGGAAAGAATTTTGTCTCCGCTGGCATTTGAACCTTCTCATAGTTCTTAACCCACTTCATTGACCTAGCCACACCCTTTGGTCGATTCAATTCGATATATAATGGCAATCAATTCGATGGATTATGGTAAAAGTACACCTTCCCAATTTTAAGGTACAATCATTTTTCAACAATCAACCATTTTTTAACCTAAATTGCCAACACTAGAATAAATCTGTCGGCGGTGCAATCGCTGTTACCAGCGAGCATGCAACAGCCACATTAGCTCAGCAACTTCTAAACACTTGTTTAACTTTTTCCATTACACATGTTGTACAACAAAAACAAAGATTTTACATGAAAAATCATGATGAGGACTCACTTTGGAGACAATCCAACAAGACCAGCTGGATTCATCCTCCAAATCTCTTCAAAGATCGTCGATATCTCAGCAGTTGATATCAGCAGACAGTTCGGCCGTAGCAGATTGATGCAATGTAAAGATTTTTGGACCATTTTTCCTGCCAAATAAATGCAAAGCAATTTGAAAGTAGAAAAGGAAAGAACGAAAATAGTACATGCATAATAGAAACGCAAATTGCATCGTACAAACTCCTGACAAACGGAACTACAACTATTATATAAACATAGACACCATTTTTCGAGGAGATGGAGGCACAACCAAAGACACAGCTTTTAAGAATTCAAATTCATTTAACTACTTAAACTCAAAACTTTGCTGTGATATTTTCCCTATCAAACAAACCTTTAAGCCATTATTTTCATATTTTTCCCCACGACTAATACAATAAACAAGCCAAACAAACATCTTAAATTCTGGGTCCAGTAAAGAAATGTCATATAAATGGAACAGAGGGAGTAAGTACCATCAGAACTTCTTTTGTAAGTATTCCACTTGTTAGATCTAGGAAAATCAAGGCAAACAGGAAACATGCAAAGTTATGAAAAAGACTCGTTACCTTTACATGGGTACTTGGGAAGGCAGATGTCCGCAATGTCTCTTGAGTTTCATCAATCATTTTACGCCTTGGTATGCTCAATATGAAAGCTGCTTGATCGGCAGTGGCAGCCATAGAAGTTATTCTAAAACCACCTTCCCATCGTCGATGTATTCCTTCACTTGGGTAAAGGAAGTCAAGCTCAACAACCTACATAGTCATCTGCTTTAAGCCACCATTGCTGAGGAATGCAGTAAAGTGACAACTAAATGAAAATTACTTCACCTGTTCTGCGTATCCAGCGTTTCGGGACATCACCACACCCCAGCGACTGCCAGCAGTGGTCATGGATGTTACATGGAAACCTTCTTTCCATTTTTTGTTTATCCATTTAAAAGGAAAAGATTCACTCACTTTATAAGACTGTTGTGTATAAGGAGTTCCTGATTCATCAAGCACAAAGAGAAATTAATAGATTGTTTATGAAACAATGAACAATAACCGTAATCAAATTGGTTAGCAGCAAGCCTATTCCTGGCAAACAATCTACAGCAGACAATCTTAGGAACAAAATACAGATCACTAACCGAAAATACAAAAAGATGGGTTACTCATAATAAAACAGAAACAAAACTATCCATATATTGTAGCTCTAACACTCTTTATATATGGTAGCTCTAACACCCTTTTATCATGAGATGCTTGCATGCTGGTGATGAGCCCTTATTTGCATTTTAAATACTATAGCTAACTACAGCTATAGGTAATATATATTTTTTTGAGTGTGTGTCAAAATTAATCACAGGCCAAAACTAGAAACATGCAAATAAAAAGCAGACCAAGTAAGTACCATGCTTTGTGTCAGTGACAGGATTTGAAATCATGACATGCACCCAATCCATGCATCCCAAGATGTGTCCTTTCCTACGTCCTTATCACTGAACCATTGCCTCCGAGCTAGTCTGTGGTCTTAACTTGCCCCACTCTATCAGCAGCTAATTAATGGAAAGTGGGGATAAATTGCTAATTGGTATTCTAATTCTACCAAACTGCAACTCACATTCGAAACATCTCAAAGAGGGCTGGACTAAGGAAAAGGTCTGAAAGACATGAGTTACTCATCAGGTCCAAGCTACCCTTATAAGGGCATATAATTCTACACTTGGCAGTGTTTTTAAGACCAAGCAAGAGAACAACCCACATCAAGATCCATATTGTTTGGTATTAGAACCACAGGATCCCACCTCACCTCCCTGGCACTCTGAAACCTTCTATCTAAAGTTTTATAGATCAAGTAGAACTGAGCCGCGTGAACATCCCGTTGTTCATCAGAGCGACATCATTTGCTCCCCTCTCGACCTTTCTTTTTCTCTTATCTAATGCTTCTAAACCAACAAGCAGGAATGACCACACTCTTGAACTGCGAAAATCAATCCACACCTTTTTCTAAACAGAATTACTTTCTCTCCATCCTTTACCATTTGACTAAAGATCAGATCTGTGAAAGGCTAGCGCAACAAAGTGAAGAAACAATTGAAAGGCAGGTACCATGAAATTCAAACAAGTAATGGGCTTGAACTTAATCTGTTAGTTAATACTTGGGATCTCTGTAATAAATACAAGATCTATGTTTGTTCCCTGCACTTCAAGCTATATTCTCGTGGTCACACAGTATATACCATATTCAATCTAATTATTATATGATGTTTTTGTTAAAGCGGAGACTCTTTCTCGCTAATAAAGAAAATTTCACACCAAAAATAGAAAGATGGAAACCATATCATTCCACAAGGAGAAGTTCTTTAATATCTAACCTTTGGACATAACAACCAAGGAACTTCCATTAGTTGCACCAGCTATTGAGCTGATGTAGTAGTTCTTCTCCCACTGTTCCATTATCCAATCCTGATAAGAACAACAGAGTCAGACAATTGTTTGAGTATAACCAACGAAAAGAAAAGAGACAAAGATAATCACTGAATATGAAAGAGCATGGTGATTGAGATGATTACCTTATGGAGGAAGACAGCTGAAAGCTCGTAAACCTGGGAAGAGAAACCGGTTCCTGCATCCATGATTAAGGCCCACAGATTGGCTGCTGAGGCCACACAGCTGATGTAAAGACCGTCTTCATTTCCCTTCTCTACATGCTGCCTAAGCCTAGAGTCCGCAACATTATAATGGTACCTATAAAATCATCACAATACTTTTCTATCAGCAACTAACACTAATATAGAATAATATGCACGAAGAAGATAGATAATTTAACATGAATATCCATGTTCTATGTAAGTAATAAATACTCAATTCATATCCATGTTCTATGTAAGTAATAAATACTCAATTCATGAATAGCTCAGGTAATCCAGAAAGTGAGACAACGCTTGAAGTCATCATATGTAAACCTACCAAATCAAACAGTTCATACAAGAATATAGCCTGTCTTACCAGATTCTATATATAATTCACTCGAAGATGCAAGTACATAAATATGTGGCGGGTATCACGTGGAATTAGTCGAGGTGTGCGCAAGCTGGCTTGAACACCACGGTTAGAAAAAAAGAAAGATATTCAAGGTGCATCAAAAAGGTTGCACGCAAGGGTATTCACACTTTTGATTTCCTTCTCTCACCAATAAAGGGATAAAATGGTGGTTTGAAAAAAAAAAAACAAGTCTACCTGAAACATACATGCAAATGTAAGGACACAATTACATCTCCCAACATTTTGGGGGTAAGGTAACAACAGCCAAAATTAGGAAACATACCAAATAGGCATATCTGAGCTGCAATGTTATGGCAACTTAGATGCATAACTAATTAAATTATTATAAGACTTTATTTGGAGATCTAGGGTTTGACAGGTACTTTTGATAAGATCCAAGACAAAATAAAGCACTGAGACACCTCTTTAAGGAATGATAATAATGGCCAGACATGTCAAAACTCATTACAAGTTACAACAACATACAGTCCAAAACTCGTTATCATACTTTTATTTATAGCAACTTACCTCTGCTTCATGGGACGTCGCGCATTATAAACAGAAATCCACTGCGTTGCAGGGCTACCTAATCGTACTTTTTTCTTTGGTTGCTCATCTTCCTCCAAGTTTATTAGCAACCTTCCCCGCTTCTGCCCAACCTGATTAGACAAGAGGAGTTGAGGTGAGGAAGCCAATATTGTTGAGGAAACACGTACATGCAAGAATATGGATAGGAACCTTAAGAGCTCCATCAATTCTTATTGGTCGTAGTGACGTGACTGGCTCAATAAGACTCTCAAAGAAAGAGATAAGCTTGGCATAATTTGGTTCCTCATCAAATTTCATATTTGTCACAGCCTCAAGGAACTGCTTGAATGGCGCCGGACAAAAACAACACATCAACTCTGGAGAAGTGGCCATTTTCTTCTTACAGACAAGAAAACTCTTGTTGTCACCCTATCACAATTCAAAACAACAAATATAAGACATGAGAAAGCTTCAAAAGACAGCATTAAACCACTAAAACACTTACAGAAGCTCATAACAACTAACCTGATAGCCTTGCCACGGTAACCTTCCCTTTATCAGAAATATTAATGTGTAAGCTAGTGACTCAAGGTCATCCCTTCTACTTCCAGTCCGGCCCAAATGCGCATGCACACTTGCATATCTTATGGTGCCCCTGTCAAAGCAAATATATCAGTCCACATTCAATAGGATTATTGAATTATATGCCCAAGATTATAGAAGTTACATGCCATATAAACAAACCTGAATATATCTGGCCTCTGGTCGTATTCAACATGCAGACCAGAAGCTGCATCTTTCCATCTAGATGCTGCATTAACCAACGATACATCATGAACAGTACTCAAGATTAACATCGAATGAAAAGAAATGGTATTCTTTAAGTGTAATACACCTACAAGCAGAATTGATCTGACATAGGTATTTCTTAATGTGTCGTAACAATTTGACAGGATCGACAATGTTTACATTAGAAAAGATTAGAAACAAAATGATATGTACACACCAAGAAAAAAAATACGAGCAACAAACAGAAAAGATCATTGATAATGCATCTTACCCAAACCGAGATCAATAAGATATAGCTTCTTCTCATCAGCACTTTCCGGTAGACCAAGTAAGAAATTTTCTGGCTTCACATCTCCATGCACGAACCTTAAAGTGAGAACAAAAATTAGTTGTGAAAAGAATAGATCACTATTACTACATGATTCTTGAGTTAAGTGTGTTTAAAGTGAAATGATGAAGTATATATATTGCTGGAAGAGATAACAGTTACCCCTTAAGGTGCAGCTTTTCGAGAATCGATATTGCCTCCACTGCAATACAGGCTACCATGTTCGGCGACATCCTGTTGCAAGATTAACGACCATCAATTAGAAAGACATACAGGCTACGACATATGCATGCAGTACATTGTTTTGTTCTGCATTCTATGTATGTGCAGGAAAATCAATGTAAATAGAACACGTTGGTAACTTACGACTGGCCTAAAGAATTCCAGACATCCCACAAGCTGGGTCCAAGCATGTCCATGACCTATAAAAAATTTCCAGGAAATATCAGTAACACGAAAGTGATAGAACAAGAGATTCTTATTGAAAATGATGAAAAAACAAAAGTTACCAAGATGTAAAAGTCTCCTTGCCGACCCTTAAAATGAACCCATGGGATTCCGTAGCATCCATTTAGGGTGCTGTCAAGAAAAAAATTCACAATTGGATAATAAGTAAGAGATCTGACGACTGAAAATACAAGGAAATCAGAGATTCTTAGATAGAATTCATGCTTACTTGTACACCTGCCACTCATAAGGAGGGCCATAGTTGCAACCTTTACTATTTCGATGCTCAAACTTTAATGCAACCTAGTGAGAATCATTATCGCTGTATTATAATCCAAATAATGACAAAAAGGCTCGTAAAAGATCCACTATGTCATAGGAAGTACCTCAACAGCATCAGGTCCTGTTCTCTCAGTTCCCCCGCTTGTTCTTCGACCAACATATACTTGCCCAAATCCACCCTTACCTAATTTCCGTTCCGTTTTATATACAGGAGAATTACCCACTTGCACCTGCATCCCAGATACACAAACATTCTACTAAGAACTCTATTTGTAATAAGAGTGGATATTCGATGTTTCAGAAATTTAGCCTACACATTATCATTAATTACGTGAAGATATTTCCTAAGCAGCTGTTGGAATTTTCAAGGCAAGAGTTACTTTAAGTTGTTTGTCAATGCACGTCATCCGTAACTTCATTAAGACAGTCAAGAACCCAAATGGAAAGAGACATAAGAGCAAACAGGAAGATACCCTATCCGGTACAGGAGTCGTGCCTGCTTCTTCTTCAACTCCCATTACTTTGTCTGCACTTCCACCACCATCCATAGCAATCTTTTTATCTGCAGCACCCTCAATTCTATTAAAAGCTGGCTCGGCAACCCCAACAGGAGCAGCTTGCGGAAGAACCTCACAAGGCGGCTCTGGGTCCAAATCTATCAACCTAATCCCCCTACCCCTACCAGCACCACTCGGTCTTCCACGTGTTGTCCCTGAAGGCCCTTTTCCTACAGCTGTTGCATTACCCCTTCCTCTTCCTCCACCACCTCTTCTTCTAGTAGTTCTGTTCTGAGTAGGCAAGACCAAGTTTTCCTCTTGGCCAACAGGTTGAGGGGCAGGCTGGAGATCACCTAGCCGTTTTGATCTCCTTGCTCCACTACGCAATTCTGGCATCGTCACCCATGCAAATCACACTCAACTCGGTTCACCCACCTTGCCTTGAAAATCTGGAGTAAACACAACAGAAGAGTCAATGGAACCCATAAACGGCTTAACTACCAATGCAAGAATCCAATCTTTTCAACAATGTAGACTTCAAATGGAAACGAATAAACAAAAAAACACATCGCTCAGTCCGGGTAAGGCAAAAGCATCTTTAAAAAACTACAGTTACCATATACCAAACATGATCTTACATCATTAATTCCCAAAGTTCTGAAGTAAAGTTCTAAACGTTTCACCCATAAAACTCTGCAATAAATAACACAAGAAGGTTCATATCTCTTACATACTAAAAAAGGACCAGATATACAGATAAGGACATCCATACTATCAAAAACAATTCAGAAACACCCACATACAAGTGTCAAATCTTCAAAAACTCCCTTTATTTCCAAACAAGAACTGACACAACACAAATGAAAGCTATAACCTTTATAATCAATAAGAACCTACAACATCAAAAAAACATCAGTGAAATAAATTAAAACAAAATCAAACAGAATCCAGTCTTATCAACAATGTGGACTTCAAATACAAACCACTAAACCAAAACACGCATCGCCCAGTCCCGGAAAGGCAACAGCATCTTAAAAAAACCACAGTTACCATATACCAAACATGATCTTACATCATTAATTCCCAAACTTCTGAAGTAAAGTTCCAAACCTTTTACCCATAAAAGTCTATCCATATCTCATACAGAAATCTATACTATCAAAAACAATTCAGAAAACACCCACATACAAATGCCAAATCTTCAAAAAATCTTCGCTTTATTTCCAAACAAGAACTGACAATGGCAGTATCTACATCAAAAATTTACAACAAAAATGAAAGCTTCAACCTTTTTAATCAACAAAAACCCACAACATCAAAAAAACATCAGTGAAATAAATTAAAACAAAATCAAACAGAATCCAGTCTTATCAACAATGTGGACTTCAAATACAAACCACTAAACCAAAACACGCATCGCCCAGTCCTGGAAAGGCAACAGCATCTTAAAAAAACCACAGTTACCATATACCAAACATGATCTTACATCATTAATTCCCAAACTTCTGAAGTAAAGTTCTAAACCTTTTACCCATAAAAGTCTATCCATATATCATACATACTAAAAAAGCACCAGATATACAAATAAGTTCTAAACCTTTTACCCATAAAAGTCTATCCATATATCATACATACTAAAAAAGCACCAGATATGCAAATAAGGACATCTCTCCTATCAAAAACAATTCAGAAAACACCCACATACAAGTGCCAAATCTTCAAAAAACTACCCTTTATTTCCAAACAGGAACTGACACTGAAAGTATCTCCAACAAAAACTTACAATCAATAAAAGCTTTAACCTTTCTAATCAACAAAAACCTATAACATCAAAAAACATCAGTGAAATAAATTAAAACAAAATCAAACAGAACCTTCTCAAAAAAATAAAAAAATAAAACAGAATCCAGCCTTATCAACAATGTAGACTTCAAATACACACCAATAAACAAAAACACGCATCGCAGGGTCCAGGAAAGGCAACAGCATCTAAAAAAACCACGGTTACCATATACCAAACATGATCTTACACCATTAATTCCCAAAGTTCTGAACTAAAGTTTCAAACTTTTTACCATAAAAGCCTACAAACAAATAACATAACAAGGTTCATATCTCTTACACACTAAAAAAGGACATCTATACTATTAAAACAATTCAGAAACACCAACATACAAGTATCAAATCTTCAAAAAACTTCCTTTTATTCCCAAACAAGAACTGACACTGACAGTATCTACAACAAAAACTTACAATCAATAAAAGCTTCAACCTTTTTAATCAACAAAAACCTACAACATCAAAAAACATCAGTGGAACAAAATCAAAACAAAAACCAAACCAATCAAACAAAAAACTCCCAAACACAACAAAATCACAATCAAAAAAACCACTCTCAAGATGGATCTTCATCATCTAATCACACAAAACTCAACCGATCATCAAACAAACAACAAAAACTAAGCATCCTTAACACATTTCACAAAAACCAAGAACACCAAAAAACCAATAAAAAATTATACAAAAACCAAATCTTTACCTCAAAAACAGCAAAACCCAACAAGGATCGGTGTAAAATGGACCAAAAAAAATTCAAGAAAATGGGTTTTTCACAAAATTAATGATCAATCTCAGATCTTTAAGCAAAAAATCAAGAAGCCCACATGATTATTTTCAAGAAAAAGGGCATAAAAGGGAAAAAAATTTATGGTTTTGGTGTTTTTTAGAGTATATGGTGATAAGGGTATGAGCTGAATGAACGTTACATTCGGTGAGGCCAAAAAAAAAAAATGGATTGAAATGAAAAAAATGGTGGAAATTATAAGTAATAATAATGAGTGGGGGACTCTGTGTGTGTAGGCTGTATGTGTTGTATTGTATTGTATTTGCCCTTTGTATTACCACTTTGGTATTTGTGCTAATAATCTTATGGATTAGTTTGTAATCTAATGTTATTTGGCTTTTTCTTGATTGTGTTTTGACTCTAAGTAACCTAATGTACTTGTCTCGTGCGTCCGGCTAAATTCAGATTCATGTATTATAGGGCTCATTTTTTTAGGTAGAGAATTGTGGTTCAGGGGGATTAGAGCACGTGGCTGTGAGCCAGGGTGTTGAGGGGTTCGAACCGTTTCAATAGGATTTTTTTTATTCTGAGGGACTCGAAGAGATTGAGGCGTTATTAAATCTAGCTTCCATTTGGTCATAGATTTTGAATTTAAATTGTCGTTTCTGAAACTTAAAGTTGTGTTTGGATAGGCATTAATTGAAGGTTTGTGAATGAAAATCTCGACCAATTTTTGGAAATTGCAATTTTTTTAAGGATAAATGTTCAAAATTATGATCGAAAATCTATGGTAAAACAGATATTTGAAGATGAATTTTTAAAATCTATAGTTAAACGCTAGCCTAGATTCATGCATTGTAGGACTCATTTACAAGGACAGTACTTCGGATAAGATTTTAGCATTTTTTTCAGTTTTCAACTACTGAAACAAAGATCTCTCGTTAAGGATAAAGGGACCCCAAGTGATCCACCGCAACTCATGTTGGTGTCTCTTTTTTATTATTATTATCTAGTATTCAAAACGTATTCAACTAATTAAAATTTGCACCAAATAAGTTCACTAAGTATAGATATCATGTAACTCTATCCATGCAAGTATCAAGCCCTGAGGGCTTGTGTCTATGGAGAGCTTCCTTTTTTTCTTTTTAGTCTTTCCTAACAATGAACACGAAAGGTGAGAGGCGGCGCTCAATCTCAAGGTTTAGTTTAAAATCACTAGCTAGTACAACTGTACAACCAAAAGGCAAAAGTAATATTGTGTGCAACCACGTGTAACATGTCAAAGGTCATCGAGTCGTCGTAAAGAGGAATAGATAGGTTATTTTATGCATTCAAAAATTGAAAGAATTTTGCGGAAATGGTAACACTAAACACTTAAGCATGGTTTAAGTGGTATGCATTTTTATTTTGATTTGTTAATTCGTAAGGTTACACATTTAGTTAAGTGTAAATACTTAATACAAATAAATAGTTATCAGAATTACCTAATATTTTTATTTTTATTAGAATTTAAATTTAAATTTGAATTCGCATGACTCTCAACCCACTTTGTTAATCGTTACGTAACACCCTCAATAACTCTTACCAAAGTGTTCTTTATCTCCAAGAGTAGTCTATTACCTCAAGCTTAAAATATACATACACACAAAGTTGATCCTTTATTAAATTTTCACTTAATATTACAAAAAAATGGTAAGTGAGTAATATTCAACATTTTTAGTTTGACCAAACTTTTAAAAATTCTTAGCGGGTCAATTTAAAATTATTTTTATCAATATTAAAATAATAATATGAATTTGATTAAGATTTTAAAAATCAGAAAAGTATCTTTTTAGATTTTAAAAAACAACTTCAATGTACTGTTTAAAAGTTACTGTTTTTTCTGTATAAAAAATCTGGTCAAACACCTAAGTTTATAAATTTTTTACTATTAGTTACTGAGGAATTATTTAGTAACTAATCATAAATGAAATTGTTCAGAAAAGAAGAAGAAGATGGAGTTACATTTAATATGATAAGAATATGTCTACTCTTTGTGGCTTTTTAGAAAAAACTATTTTTATGTACTTTTCAAAGTTACTCTGTTTTTCTTTATAAAAATCTGGTCAAAAATCTCAATTAATTAAAGAATTTCTATTAGTTACGGAGGAATTATTTCAGTAACTAATCATAAATGAAATTGTTCAGGAAAAAAGAAGAAGATGGAGTTACATTATGATAAAAATATATCTACTCTCTGTAGCTTTAAAAAAAAAACTATTTTTATGTACTGTTCAAAAGTAACTCTTTTTTTCTTTATAAAAATCTGGTCAAAAACCTTAATTAATTAAAAAAATTCTATTAGTTATTGAGGGATTATTCAGTAACTAATCATAAATGAAATAGTTCAAAAAAAAAAAAAGAAGAAGATGGAGTTACATTAAATATGATAAAAATAAGTCTTTGAAAAGAATTGACTATTGAGTATTTAAAATTGAAACTAAAAAAGAATATTTGAAAGTCACTTGAATGAATTCAATGATTTAATTTAATTACAACAATCCAGTAAATACAATATTTTAGGCATGAAACTAGCTGAGCAAAATTAGGCACAACACATACTCTCTTTAACCTGTTTGTCTTACTTTTTTTTTAATTTATTTCAAAATAAATGTCTCTTTTCACATAACAGGTTCAAAACCACAAGATTAAAAGATATTTTAATATATGTAACATATTTTTAGTTTAAGATCTCAAGATTTAAAACTCTTCTATATTTTTAAAAAATTTATCAGTCAAAAGCAGACGAACAAATTGAATCTTTGGATATTCACAAAGAGATCATTATACGTTCGAGAAATACGCTACTAATAGTCCTCAAATCACGAAGAAAATTCAGAGAGAAGAATCAAAGAAAGATCAGATTTGTATTTACAAATATTTATCAATAAAAGATCTGTTTCATCAAAAAGAAAAAACAAACAAACAAACAAATTGAACGAAAGAGTTTTTTTTTTTATAAAAAATAATAAATTAAGGACCTTAACCTAACCAGTGCAATTTAGGTTTGGGCTCTAAATTTAGGTTTGGTTCTTCAAAGCAAAATCTTTGTTTGTTTCCATTAGAATTTAAGTATTATTCGGCTTTGGGTCCCATTTACCCTTTTTTAATATTTAAGTCCACACATTCCCAAATTAAATTCTTTATTTTGCAATTCCTAAATTAACTACACCCACCGTATAATATATGATGATATCCGACTAGACATGATATTAATAAAAAATATTTTTAAATTTGTGATTTTAACAAGTCGTAAAATTTTATGTGCATGTAAATCATCACATTAGAAATAAACTAATAAGTTTAACATAAATATTATTTTTAACTAACTTGTATGATATCTTTTTTAAGAAGATTAAAAAATAACACATAAATTAAAATAATGAGAATAGTATTGTTTTTTTTTTCTTTTTTTCAAAATTCAAACACCGAATGCCACTCAATAGTTACTGCATTGATGAAGAGGCAAATGATTCGTTTTTGCCTTTAGCACCATACAATTTGGATTACATACAAAGAAATGTATATCTATAAGATATCGAACTGTTAGAATATTATTAATCCTTGAAAATCTTTAAAACTTTTATTCATTTATTTTATTAATATATAAATTAAGAATAAAAAAATTTATGAGGCTTACGCCCTCATGTCTTGATGATTAAGTCTCACATGATATTAAAGTAAACGTCTCACCTTATGCCCCTCCTTCTTTATGTGTATCCAACTATCCATGTCCTTGTTTGTTATTGTAGGTATTATTTTTCAATTGCTTTTAATTTTTTTTTATGATGTTTTTATTTATATTTAATGGTGGATTGAAATAGTTTTTAAGTATGTATTGAACAGTTTTTATCTTTTATGTTTGTTAGAAGTTTAATAATTTTTAGTCTCCTCTAAATATTTAACAATTAATGTTTGTCAGATTTGACGGAAACAATGAAAATAAAATTTAATATAAAAAAAATCTCGTCAAATTCTAAAATATGCAACATAAAAAACTGCAATAGACACTAAAAAGGTATAAAAAAAAATAATGGAAATTACATCTCAAAAAGTTATACTAGACTCTAGGAATAAAAAAAAATTTACAAAATTTATACATTTAAATGTGGGTTCACGCAAATTTCTTTTTCATTTTCCTAATTCCCATCAAATGTGAAAGTCAGAGTTTTTAAAAAATATTCAACGGAGAGTAATAAAAGATATTGATGCTTTCACAACACCTTGCTCCTTGTAGCCCGCTTTTGTTAGAATATAATATAATATAAATATCATTTGCACCAAAAAAAATCCATAAATTTAAACAAATTTAGAGCTAGAAAATCGATTTTATACCAAAGCATATTAGTTGTAGGTTTGGTTAACAATTAGTATCTCTTTTCAAATAGCTTATATATTTAGAAATAAACTTATATGTCCCCCGGTGTAATTTCAAAATTAAACTTAAACCAATTATAAGATTACTTTCTTTTTTTTTGGTACAATCATCTTACATTTGGTACTTATTAGTTCGGCTAATTTAAATTCTTGTTGTATAACATTCATTAAAAGGGACGACCGCTCCTTCTCAAAAAAAAATTCTATTCTCAAAACTTGAATCCGAATCTCTAACTAATAGATAAGGAATCTCATCAATTCTACTACATTCTCTAGCGGTACCTACTATCTAACAATCAATTGATGTAACAAATAAATTAGATAGAACTCATAGAAGAGTGTAGCGGCAAATAATTCTTTTGATCTTCCTAGACATTCTTATAATGATAGGTACGACAGTAGAATTGGAGGTAACGAGTATAATGTTCGATGAAAGTGGCTCTCGATATTATTAGTTTTATTGGTGAGACTAGCTATGCGCTTCAAATAATAATGCAAAAAATAATCCAAACAAGAAATATCGATTCGTTGAATCTCAACTTTAGGAATTTGATTAATTAATTGATATGACATTAGTGTTTGTTGGATGATGTTGAATTAAATTATTTGAATTAAAAATTTAAACAAAAAATACTGTAATTGCTCATCAATTTTAATCATTGCTCTATTAAGTTGACTTGATTTTTTAACATAGGAAACTAGAGAGGCACAAGGACCCCTCGGTTCTAAGTACCACCCTCGTGTTAGACCCCCCAAAACAATCTCTACTTTTGCAAGATAGAGATAAAGATGGCGTACACATCATCATTCCCTGTTTCCATACCTCATTTGTGGATTATATTGAGTATATTGTTATTGTAGAAAACAAAAGTGTGTTAAAGTGTTAATTCTTTACTTTTCTAACATCCTTTATGTTTTCCGTTTGATACAATTATTTTCTTCAACAAATGATTATAAGACTATATATGTCGCTGACCTTATAGAAGGTATTAGGTAAACATACACATTGCATCATTCACATAGTTTCTTCAATTTGGATATTCAATCTTTGCATATTTCGACGCCTTTCTTGAATAAAATTGGTGCGTGATTTAGGTGTTACCATATTTTTCATGTGTTAGGAGTATCAAACACCACTCAAAAAAAGGGACACCATAAGTAAAATAGACAACAACAACAACATAATGTGTTTGAGATAGAGAGGTTTTTTCCGATAGATCATCAACAACATATATGATCTTTTAAGCATTTGTGAAGGAAAAAATTGCATAAAACAAATTGATGTTTTTGGGATTTCAAAATAAACATAAAGGGTGTTAGAGACGCAGAGAACCATGAAACGCTTAAAGAAAGCTGAGTGAAAGTGAATTGAATTAATACGATGTACCCAACTACACAAAAGCAGTTAATAAAAACCAGAATGCATTTGTAACAGCAGAAAGTGTTAGATGAAATAAGCCACCAATGAGCCCCCCTTCCCACCCCTCCTGAGAGATTACAATATGAAAAGGTTTCCTGTATCTAAATTTGTTTGAACCTTGTAAATAAATAGCAATTACAATTTTAGAAAATGGTAAGATAATTTCCAAAAAAAAAATAGGCATCCATGTCTATCGATATCTCATTTAAAGATCGGCTCTCCCTGGATATCTAGGGAAGGGAATGACATCCCGAATGTTCTCTATCCCGGTGGCAAACAGAATCATTCGCTCAAAGCCTAAACCGAAACCACTGTGTTGTACAGTACCATAGCGCCTCAAGTCCAGGTACCACTCATATGGCTCTAGTGGTAGACCCAAATCCAGTATCCTGCAATTAAAAGAAGGCAAATCTCATCAAATTTCTTCATTTATTCATTTTCATTACCTTAAGTTAGTTCCTTTTCATCTTAAGAACGAGTAGGCCAAAGAAACAGTAATCAGATTCTGGATTCTAATCACCAATATAGGAACCAGATACATAATCTTTGCTGTCTTCTAGAAAGCAAATTTGTCATACCTTGATCGGAGAACCTCATAATTCTCTTCTCTTTGGCTTCCTCCAATTAGTTCTCCCACCTGCAGAAGAATGCAAACATTTATTTGTGAATCGGCAGACAAATTTACTCATGATATTGAAATGTAAGATTGTAAAGGGGATGCTGGAAGGCCGCAGGTAAGTGTATCTGCTTTTTGAGAAAAAACACAGCTGATTCTTTTGCTCTAATTAAATTCCGTGAAATGCTAGAGGCATACGCTTGCAGCCTGGCAGTTGTACAATTCCTTTCACTATATCCAAAATGCAGCATCATTGCGTCGAGAAATAATGTTTTTGATTTAGTTAGTAACCAAAAGATCTACATTTCTTCAAGTACAACTGTTTTAGTGAGATCAAGAGATAGCAACTCATACATTTGGACAATTTTCAGGAAAAGCTTTTCGGAAACTTATTATAGAAAAGGTTAGTGAAAATATGTGTTTAGATGTAGTTTTTGTCACGATTTGCATGTGGTCAAGCAGCTTTTTAAAAATTATGCAAAAACTTCTTGAAAAATCTTAAACAAACATTCTTGAGATGACCAATAGCAAGATCTCAAAGCATTTTCCAGACATTCAGCTCCCCTACTGATTCTCTAACAGGAGATCTATGCAGTAGCTGCAAAAAATTAGTCCAGCTGCCATTGATTTACATTAAATAATTCATCTAGACGTTTTTGAAATGCAACCTGCTTGTGGTAGATGGTGTTGGGAACCTATCTTTTAAGACTAAAAGGGTATTTCTTCCAGCATACCAGAAACAGATTCAACAAACCTACCTTTGGTACAAGCAGATCCATGGCAGCAACTGTCTTATTGTCTTCATTCACCTTCATGTAAAATGCTTTTATCCCTTTTGGGTAGTTGAACACAATAACAGGTGCCTTAAAATGCTCTTCGGTCAAATATCTAGAATCAAGGTAAATCATGAATCAGAATAGCTATAGAAATACACAGAGCAGGTCCGATAGGTAGACTCTGGAAAAAGAGTACCTTTCATGCTCAGATGCTAAGTCAATCCCCCATTCTACTTTATTTTCAAATTTCTTCACTTTAGCTGCTCCCTCGAGAATCTCTATGGCTTTTGTATAAGTTATCCGATGGCAGTTCGATGAGGCAACCATTCTAAGCCTACTCAGAGCATCTTTATCTATAAATTTAGTTATAAATTCCATGTCATCAAGGCAATGGTCGAGTAACCACTGACACAGAAACTTCACATATGCCTCAGCACAATTCATATCATCCTGCCAAAGGAATAAAAATTTTGGGTAATGCTAACAGAGAACTTAAGGAAAACTGCCCAACAAGAACCCCTACAGAAATTATATGAGAGTGCTAGATGTGGCGTCTGATATAACCTTTCTGCTTTATTGTCATTCATATGCACAGCTCATATTCATAATATATTTGAAATTGAACTTAATCAAGTAACAGACCGCGATTTGTACTTGGAACTTAATCAAGTAAGAGACCGCGAGTTTAAATTGATTCCTTAACTGAGGGAAACTTCTTGTTACTAAAAGTTAACTATCCAGACATTTTGATCCAGAAATATTGTATATAGCACCATGAGGCAATTTACTACATGAATACCTGGATATCAGCAAAAGCAATTTCAGGCTCCACCATCCAGAACTCTGCAAGATGCCGAGTAGTGTGGGACTGTTCGGCTCGAAAAGTTGGTCCAAAAGTATAAACACTAGAAAGTGCACATGCATAAGTCTCAACTTGGAGTTGGCCAGACACTGTCAAGAAAGCTTGTCGTCCAAAGAAATCCTCAGCATAATCAACCTTCCCATCCTTTTTAGGAATACCAGCAGAGAGTTTATATCTTTCTCCCATTTTAAATCTCTCTTGCAATTTCAGGAGATTCTCTTTAGCTCTTTGTAGCTCAGCAACAGCAGCACTGATTTTCTTGTTGATGTCCGCAATATTGGATTCAGTTTTCTCGATGGTCGCCTTACTAGCTTTTAGCTGAGCAACAGCCTCACCTTTCTCTTTGACAAGTTGCTCAGCAGCTTTTATATCAGATTCTGAAGGAGCAGGATTCTCTTTCAGCTCTTTCTCCAATTTTTCAGCTTCACTTAGCAAACTAGTGACTTGGAACATCTCACCAGCACCCTCACAATCACTTGTTGTGATGATTGGTGTGTGGATATAAAGAAACCCATGGTTCTGGAAGAACGTATGGGTGGCATAAGCTAATGCATTGCGGATTCTTGCAACGGCAGAGATCTGAAAATGAAAAATCCTGGATTAAAATCAAACAATTTAACGGCAGATACTAAAATAATACACCATTTAGTTTTTGTCAGCAAACAGATAGGAGTCAAAGCAATGTCTTCTTTGTTCACACATCTCTCTTAGAGGTTTCACAGAGGAAAAAACTAAGAACTACAAGAAAATGCATATTCTCAAAATGTGAATTCCTCTCCAAATAAAAAACACAGAAGGTTCACATACACATTAACTGATAAAAAGAAACCCCCACATTCATGTTAACCCAGTGATAACATTTACTTTTAAGTAGTAAATATGAATTTATGTTGGAATACAACCAGTTGTTCCACCGACAGATCAACCACATCCCGATTCCAAATTATTGTGACACCACCAACAACATACCCAGCATAATCCCAGCAAGCAAGGTTTGGGGAGGATAAAGTGAACACAAACATTACCCCTACCTCAGAGTTAGAGAGGCTATTTCCAACAGACCTTAAGTTTAAGGAAAAATAGATAGTAACTGAAACAACAGATACTAATAGGACGGTAACTGCAGCAAAATAATATAATAGTCAAAGTACAAGCAACAACAAATAATAACAGAAATTGACCACAAACGTTACCTCTACCTCAGAGATAGAGAGTCTATTTCTGATAGACCCTCGACTCAAGGAAAAATCATCCAAAGCAGTACAGAAAAAGAAAAACCAACATACCGAAAATAGCAGACAGTAAAGGACAATAACTACAACAAAATAATGTGATAGTCGAAGTACAAGCAACAACAAATAATAACAGAAATTGAACGCAACCGTTACCCCTACCTCATAGGTAGAGAGGCTGTTTCCAATACCCCCTCGACTCAAGGAAAAATCATCCAAAGCAGCCCAGAAAAAGAAAAACAAACATACCGATTATAGCAGATAGTAACAGACAGTAATTGCAACAAAATAATATGATTATCGAAGTACAATCAACAACAAATAATAACAGAAATTGAACGCAAATGTTACCTCTCCTCAGAGGTAGAGAGGCTGTTTCCGCTAGACCCTCAGTTGAACGAAAAATGGCTCATAGCAGCCCCAAAAAAGGAAAACAAACATACCAAAAATAGCACACAGTAACAAAAACAACAGACAGCATGATAGTCGAAATACAAGCAACAACATACCAGTATAATCCCACAAAGTGGGGTCTAGGGAGGGTAGAGTGTACACACCTTACCGTTACCCCTACCTCAAAGGTAGAGAGGCCGTTTCCAATAAAACCTCAGCTCAACGAAAAATCATCCAAAGCAATCCAGAAACAGTAAAACAAACAGAAAAAAGGGCAGCCCGGTGCACTAAAGCTCCCACTATGCGCAGGATCCGGGGCCTTCCCCGACCACAAGGGTCTATTGTATGCAGCCTTACCTTGCATTTCTGCAAGAGGCTCCAAAAATTACAGATAGTAATAGGACAGTAACTGCAACAAAATAATACAATCGTCGAAGTACAAGCAACAACAAATAATAACAGAAATCAAAGAAAACGCGTAAAATCGAAGCAACAACAACAAATATAAATCTTACAGTGTTAGTTCGGGATCGAAGATGAACAAAATCTCTCAAAAACTCAAGCGTTAATTTCGTCTTCGGCAATGGATACTTAGCAGCATCAACAGTACCAACAGACAACACCTTCTTAACCCGAAGCTCAATTTTCTGCTTAGCACTTTCCGGTGGAACTCTCAATTCCCCTTCCACATGTACACTCGTACCCGTAAGTACCAATTCACTAAGTTTATGTACTTCAACATCAACAATTACTTGTAAATTCCCTGGACATGAACCGTCATTCACTTCGAGAAAAGCGAAGGCACCTTTTCCTTGTTCTCTTCCTGTTTTTACCCAACCGCCGATTTTGATGACGTGTCCGGCGAGTCCAGCGCCGCCGTCTGGACGGCTGACGATTGATCGGATCGGAACTCGTTGGGAGAATTTGGCTTCTTCTACGGTGTCGTTTAGGGTTAGTTCGGATAACGGCGGCGTTGTATCGGACATTTTTGAGAGGATTTGGTGGCGGCGGCAGATGAGAGCGGCTGAGAGATGAGGAAATGAAGTGTGGGGGATTTTTTTTGAGTGAATAATAAACCCTAGGTTAGTTATTATAGTTGGTATTTAAAAATATATATTTTTTAAAAAAAACTCAGCAGTTATTTATGTCATGAACTATAAAAAATGACTCATCTATATTATACGTTAAAAATTTGGCTAATTTATATTATTGTTGTTAAAAATTTGATTCATCTATGTCACTAGTATTACAAAAAAGGTTCATATCGTGTCATTATTTTTTAAAGTTGATTTTATAAATTATTTTTATCACGTAACCTCTTATTAGAGGTTCATATCACTAAATCTAAATCAATCAATACTATTTAAAATTAAAATTTAAAATTAAACTCATTAACATAAAACGCAACCCACGTCACTTTTACAAAAATATAGACATTAATATGTGTATAGCATATTAACGGTATGCATTCATTCCAGGTAACGATTAAATATTGTGTATTTGCTTCAACCAATTAATATACGACTGTTATGTTCTTAATTTAATATACTCCGTTTAAAAAAAACAATTTCACACTTGGTATCACTCCATTAAAACAAAAATAATGACCCGTATGTATAATTAGCTAAACAGAGAGTTGATAAGACGGGATTGCTCGAATGGTAGACACCCTTTATTTTCGACCTCTGAGGTTGTGAGTTTGAATCATCTAAGGACTGAAAAGGTGGGGACTCCTAGGTATTGTATATGAATGCATATTCAATGAATTATTTCACTGTGAAGGACGTAAGAAATAAAATTATAGAAAAACAGAAACACTGAATGATTACTCAAAGAAAGTAAGAAACAATACTTCTTCTCAAAGGAATACTTGCATAAAAAGTAAAAACTATTACTCAAGTAGAATATACATATTTTTTGGCCGTTTGAATATCGATAAGACGGAGCATTACTAAATGATGTGGATTTAGTGATTATGAAATTAAGAAACTATTAGTAGTATTATGTTAATAGTCATTGATATTGTGTTACATGGATGTAAAGCAAACTGTTTTACAAGTAATCACATCACAAACATCAAACGATACTATCAAGTTATAAAGTAATATCAAGAAGCCTACTAAAAGTATTTTTGTACGAGAGAGTATATAAATATGGTGAGAAGAGAAAACACTTAGTAAGCAAATATATCAGAATATTTTTAAATCATCATATAAAAAATCTCATCTCTTTTACCACATTTGCAACTACTACCTACTACCTAACAATCAATTGCAACGATAGGTTTTGCAATAATCAATCACAATAGTTAACGGAAGGAGTACCACATGAAATACAAGGCGTTGATGGAAGCTATAATTGGAGGTAATGAGCATAATGCTCGACGAAAGTGACTCTCGGTATTATTAGTTACTGTTTTATGGATGGAGCAGGCTATGCGCCTCAAATAATAATGCAAAAGGTAATCCCAACAAGAAACATCGATTCGTAAAATTTCAACTCTAGGAGTTTGATTAATGACATTAGTGTTTATTGGATGATGTTGAATTAATTTATTTGAATTTTAAATTAAACACAAAATAATTGCTTCATTTCAATCTTGATCATTGCCCTATTGAGTTGACTTATAATTTTTAACATAGGAAACTATAGAGGAGGGACCCCTCGATTCATCTCTGTCTCAATTTATATGATTCACTTTTCTTTTTATTTCATTAAAAAAAAACACATTTTCACAGTAACAATTTATCTTTAAAATGTCTATTTTATCCTTAAAGAAATGATTTATAGCCACGCAAGTATCTATCACATATTTTAAACCATAAGTTTCAAAAATCTTTCTTTCATTCTTAAATTCAGACGAAGGGAACATTAAGGTTCACCACCCTCGCTGCATTTTTTTTGGAAATGACCAATACGTAATAACAATTTGGAAAACTATGAATATGAACTGAAAGATGATCTGACGAATTCCATATTACTATTACAGTAATATAAAATACAATTTGATTAGTTTCTAAAAGAAAACAAAACCTACTATCTTTTTGCTCTTTTATGCCCTGTTGAATGTTTTTCTGGAAACGGAGAATAAGAATGATCCACGATTGCAGGCAAAGATGTAACATTACCATGTTGGTGTACATATAACAAATGTATCCCCATCTTCTTTACTATATTTTCCTGATGGTGCATATCGTCAGGGCACTCATGGACTCTTATCTTTTCCCCGCCTTTGATAATCATGCCATCAAAAGGACTAGCTAAGCAAGATATGTAATATACACATGACAGTTCTATGTGCTTTTCGGGGATATCAAAATTCCAATACCTCGGCATAGATATTATCTCTCTATCGGATACAGCAACAACGAGGCGTTCAAAAGCAGATAAACCCTTAAAGTCACAAACAAACCAGAGAACCATTCCTAAGAACTTATACTCCTTTTTATGCATGGGCATAGTCAAACAGATAGATGAAGCTGTTACTTTGTTGTTGAACCAATTTGGGATCTCATTGCACTGGAGATAAATTTGTAACCTCTGATTCATCAGACAAAGACACAAGATCATTAACAATATGATAAGAGAGAGAGAGAGACGGAGTACAGAGAGACTAACTTCATGCTGTGGATATTTTCTTGATGGAAATGATACAGCAGATGCACTAAAGAAGCCTTCATTGAATGGATTCTGCAGAGAAGTACAATTAATCATGTCGATCTCCTGTATTGAAGGGAGGTTGTCCAAACCTGTAATGTAGACCAAGTTCTTGCAATTCCTAAGTTTAAGAATTTCAAGATTCTCTAAATTTGACAAGGAGGGGAGTGTTTGAAGATTCTTACAGTTATTCAAACGCAACTCCTTCAAGAATCGTAACTTGGATAAATCAAAGGGTAGACTATGGAAACTGTTGCCACTCAAATCTAAATATATTAAGGAGGATAAACTCCCAATATCCACACGAAAAGCAGCCTCGGACAAACCAAAATTTCTAAGGACTAAACGCGAAAGAGAAGTCGACAAGGATTTTATGACTCTTCTTTTATTGGCCTGTAAACGTAGACTTCCCACTTCCAAAGTTTCAAGATTTCTGAGCTTTTCAACAAATTTAGGCAATTGTTTTATGCCCATATCACTTGCACGAAGAGATCTTAGACTTTGCATATCTCCAATGTCAATTGGCAGTTTTCGTATAGGAAAGCACCCGGTAATGTCCAAGACTTGAAGGGATTTTAACTGGCATATTGATTGATCTATCTTCGTCAGACTATAGCAATCTTGAAGGCACAAAGTCTCAAGACTTTGTGCACCATTGAACTTTGGAGTTTCTCTGAGGTGCTCACAATCAGAGAGATTCAGCTCCTTCAACCTTGGGCAACACTAAATGTAAACCAAATGCAGTTACAAGTAAGATTTTCTTTCAGTCAGTTGAAACAAGAGTAAACATTAAACTGTAGAATTCAGAAACAAACCTGCAAATTCAAATCAAACTCTTCGATATCACTCTCCTGCATATCTAGAAATACAAGATCCGCAGCTGGAAAATTTGGTGGTATATATTTTAAAGGACATTTTTGCCAAGACAACCATTTGAGCTCTTTCGAAAACAGCCCCAAATCTCCACTAATACGTAACTCATTGATTATAAGCACCCTAAGTTTCTTCATTGGCTCAAATGCCTCGGTGCTCAATTCCACTCCCTTCAACGCCCCAGCTTGATCTAACCTCAGTACTTCTACTTTCTCGGTACCCTGTAGTTCAGTAAAAAGAGAAGTAGCATAAGGTCATGTTAAGTCCCAGATATTAAGAGAGAAAAATGCTTTATACAAATTGGTGGACAAACAAAGAGAATACACTGTGTATCAAGAAAAATGAACTTACACATTAGATGATGTTAGAAAAGAATGTAAAATTGCACAAAAATCTAAAGTGACAATCTTTCGAAAACGAGCTAGGAGAATTCACATGATTAGATCAAAGGAAAGAAAAAAAGATGAATAAAGAGAACAAATTGCATCTAGAAACCTGATAATGGTACCGATTAAAGATAGAATATATATTAGAGTATATTTAAAAACTACGTAACACCTCAATTGATGGAGATGATAACACCTCAATTGATGGAGATGACACGTATATTCAATGTAGGGCTGTGCAATTTTCGGGTCAACCCATTAACCCGAACCGATAATTCAATTATCGGGTTAATGGGTCGGTTTATTATTTGTCGGGTCGGTTCTCGGTTTTGTTATTACTGGTATTGGGTTTTCGGTTCGGGTCTCGGTTTAGTCCTTTTTCTTATCGGGCTACCCGATAAGCCGATAAGATATATTTAGTATAGGGCGGCCTGCTGTCAACCATTTCACATTTCTGCCCATTACCAATGGCCCAAGCCCATTAGGGTAAAATTTACTCTCAAGTCTCAATAGTCAATTACTCTCTACTCAATAGTCAGTAGTCACTCACCAAAATTAGGGTAACACCGTAAGTCCGTAACAGAGATTAAGGAGACGAACTGACGAAGCTGCTGCAGCTGCAACTTTGATCCGTGTAGAGTGAAGACTGCCCCAACAGGTAACTTCTACTATCAGTATTCACTCTTATTTTCTTCTCCATCTTTGATTTCTGCCCCATTTCAAAAAATCGGTCCTATTAAAAAACTCAAGACAGTGATTACCAAAAAACTCAAGACAGTGCCCCATTTTGTAATTTAATAATTTGTTATTACTGGAATTTTCGTTTGCTTCCTTTATAGGTTGAATTGAGTCTTTGACTGTACATTTTTAATCACAAAAATAGTTTCTTTTGTGCTATTTGTTTTTGTTCTGAGGTTTAGCGACGGGGGTTGTGTTTTAAATTAGTGTTGATGTGCTTAACTTTGTGCTAAGTTACAGTTGTTTTTGAGTTTTTAAGGGGTGTTTGGTACGACAGAAATTGTTATCCTTCAATATTGAATACATTTTTTTTGTTATTTGAATTTTTTTTTGTGTTTTGCTGGCTTGTTGTTTGATTATTTTCTTTTTAAAATCACAGTCACAGTGACACAACTAGATGACAGAAAATAATATAATTGATAAAGTCATTGATCAAAGTGGAGCTTCTAATTCGAATGTAATGAATCAAAGTCACACTGTTGAGTCTAAAGTAAAGAAAGGAAGGAGAAAAAGATCTGTTGCGTGGGATCATTTTACTTCTAAAGTTGATTCTGAAGGAAATGAAAAGGGTGTTTGTAACTATTGTAAACAAGAGTATTTTGCTGATACAAAAGATCATGGTACGACGTCAATGCTTGGTCATATAAAAAAATGCAAAAAAATGCCCCTGAATATAGATACTAGACAGTCAAAGTTAGCATATCAACCGGTTACAGGGGGTAACAAGGGTGATGTGGCAATTGTTTCATGGCAATTTGATCAAGAAGAGTGTAGAAGAGCTTTGTGTCGTATGATAATTCTTGATGAGCTTCCCTTTAGATTTGTTGAAAAAGAAGGTTTTAAACAATTTATGAAAGTGGTACAACCTCTTTTTCGGATTCCTTCTCGTACCACGGTAACTCGTGACTGTTTTGATCTCTTTGATGAAGAGAAACATAAAATGAGGACCATTTTTAAGCACACACAACAAAGAGTGTGTATAACCACTGATACTTGGACTTCTGTGCAAAGAATTAATTATATGTGTATTACTGCTCATTGGATAGATAAAGATTGGACTTTGCATAAAAGAATTATCAATTTTTGTCCAATCTCTAGTCATAGAGGTGAAGACATGGCAAAGGTTATTATCAAGTGTTTGCACGATTGGGGATTGCATCGGCTTTTCACTGTTACAGTTGATAATGCTAGTTCAAATAGTGTGTGTGTGACTGAGTTATCTAAGCAATTGACTAAGTGGGGGACCAATCTTATGGGTGGTAGGCACCTTCATTTTAGGTGTATGGCTCATATAATAAATCTTGTCGTTCAGGATGGTATAAAAGAAGCAACTGTGTCTATTGAAAGAGTTAGGCAAGCAGTGAGATACATTAGGCAATCTCCTTCTAGATGGAAGAACTTTCAGGAATGTTGTGAAGATGAAGATCTTATTAAGAAGTCTTTATGCTTAGATGTTCCAACAAGGTGGAATTCCACCTATTTGATGTTGAACAGGGCTATTGAATATGAGGGTGCAATTTTAAATTATGCCGATCGTGATATTGGTTTGGCACATCATCTTGAGTTTGGTCATATCCGTGTGTGTGATAATGATATTGTGGATGAACAGCCTGCAGGTACACTTTTGAGTAGTGATTGGGATAGTGTGAAAAGAATTGCTAAATTTCTTGAGTTGTTTTTTAAGCTTACTTTGAAGGTATCTGGATCACTATATATTACATCAAATATTCATTTCCTTGAAATTTGTCAAGTTGGTGTTTACTTGACAAAATTGATATCAAGTGACGATAGTGTTTTGGCTGAAATGGCAACAAAGATGAAGGAGAAATTTGAGAAATATTGGGGTGATCCAATAAAAATGAATAAGATGCTCTTCATACCTTGTGTTTTGGATCCTCGCCACAAATTTGCCTCTCTTGGCTTTGCACTTAAGAAGATGTTTGGGGATAAAGCGCCAACTATAGAAAAAGATGTACGAGAGTACATGAAATCATTGTTTCATGAGTATTCAAATCCTGCTTCAAAAGTCAAAAGTGGTAAACTTTCTTCAACAGAAGTGGAGGCTTCTAGTTCAAGCTCTATGGTTGTAGAAGATGTTGGTGACTTTTATGAGGAATTAAGTAGACATACATCTGCAAGTGGTGGCGCGAATGTTAAGTCGGAATTGGATAAATATCTTGCAGAAGATATTGAAGTTGGAAAGGCCGAATTTAGTGTATTGCTTTGGTGGAAATATAACTCAGCTAGATTCCCCTTTCTTTCTGAGATGGCTCGAGATATTTTAGCTATTCCTATTTCAAGTGTAGCATCAGAATGTGCTTTTAGTACCGGAGGGCGTATTCTTGATTCATTTAGGAGTTCATTAACTCCTAAATTGGTACAAGCTTTGGTGTGTCTACAAGATTGGCTTCGAAGTGAATCACAACCTATAAGTATCGAGGAAGATTTAGATTCTCTCGAGCAACTTGAACAAGGTAAAAAAAGAACCTTGCATTTGGTGAATTTTTTAATTAATATTTTTGTTGCTTGAGTCTTGACTTATTTTTTTAATTTATTTAGATTTGACAAAACTTGGAAAAGAATCTAGCATTGATGACATGTAGGACTGTAGATGATTAAGAGATGAAACTTTGGTAAGTTTTTTATTCGACTCCTATGACATTATTTCTTTGCATCTTTCTTGTTAATGTTCACCAAACTCATGTTTCTTTGCTTGAATATCGAAATAAGTTAGTATGTGATCATCTGGTGCTATTTTCTGAAAAAAAGAAAGCATGTTACCTGAAAAACACAGGTAAATTGGCTGTTTTCTGGTTGTATATGTGCTCCTATTTTCTGGTTGATGCTAGCTATGGATTTTCTGGTTGTTGCTGGCTATGTGTCTTTGTGTATATGTGCTCCTGTTTTTTGGTTGTTGGTGGCTATGGATTTTTAGCAACACAGGTAACTTGGTTATTTGAATTTAGTAGGTAAAGTTGGAATGAGTCTATATTTGTATTTTGTGTTAACAAATGCAATGGGAACTATGTGTTGGTTACATACTAGAATGAAGTTGTAAGAAAGAATGATTTGAAAACTGGTAAGGTTCAGTTCTGGTCATTCAGAAAGGGTACTAACTTGTGTTTTGCATTGGTTAAACTTGAAGATTGAAGCTAAGTTAAATGTTTGAAGGAATTCAGTTCTCTGTTCTTATGTATTAGTTATTATTTGTTCAGTTTAAAGTACTGTAAAGTTCAACATGTGGTACTGTAATGTTTCTGAACTGTGTATGTGTTGGTTTATTTTTTATATTTATGTTATATATATAGTTAAAGTTGTTTGGGGTATTTCTAATATCTTTGTTTCTCTATTAATTAGGTTTCACCATGCCTCGACTTGGTGGTCCTAAAGTTCGATCACCTGTTTGGAATCACTATGAAAATCTTGAAGAAAATGATGATGGAAAATGATGATGGAAAGTTGTTATTAGTATTATTACTATGTTTGAAATTTGGATTTAGTTTTCAAATTGTGTGATTGTTAGTTTGGATTTTTCCTATTCTGTTTGTGCTAGATGTTTTTAATTTTGTGACTGTTAGTTCGAATTTTTCGTATTCTGTTTGTGCTTACTTATGTGCTTACGAAATACGAAGAGGTTATATTTTGGTGTGATTATTTGTACTTGTGTGCTTAACACACATTGTTAGTTCAGAACTTCATATTCTACTTGTGACTGTTAGCAGTGCACGTTTTACTTATAAGCTGCAGGCAATGATTTTTACTGTAACTTCAGATTCTACTTCTAGATCAGTTATAGAAGTCCACGCAAAAGAATCATTAGTTTGACACTTTGATAAGTTTTTCTACCTAGCAGGCAATGATTTTTACTGTAACTAAATTTCTGCTTTCAAAATGAGATGGTAGAGCACTATCATCCAAGTCACCCCATATTTTTGATTCTTGAGTTGTTGCCTCAACTTCGGTTAACGGTTAACCCGATAACCGAACCGATAACGATCAATAACCTATAAACCAATAACCGATAAACCGATATCTTAATGGTTCTTAATGGTTTAGCTTTATTGCAAACCGATAATCGATAAGTCAAACCGATAAACTTCAAAACCGAACCGAACCGACCGATACGCAGCCCTAATTCAATGAAGACAGATTACATCTTCAGTTTCAAAAAAAGACAGATTATATCTTAAGACATAAATAAGGGTAAAATAGTCAAAGCCCATTCCTAAATAATGTTTCTTAATGGGGGTGTAAAAGAGAATCACGATAATTTGAGAAGGTGGAGTAGAATTTAATTTAATAAGAAATAGGCATCAGCAAACCAATTTGGATAATTGTTAAATAGATCCTATTTTTTTGTGAGTTTTGCAAATGTCATTTCTAGTTTACAATGGTTGACAAACAACTAGAAAAAACTTATTAACCAGATCTGAAGAACAGATGGATTTAATTCTTATGATGACAACAGAAATTATAAGCAATACTATGCAATTATAATTAACTAAAAAGGATTTACCGACTTTTTTTCCTCGTAAAACAGCACAGACTTCTTCAGGTATGAACAATCTGCTCCGTTCTCCAGGGTATTGAGATTCTGAGCGAACAATCTCTCTTGCCATATCTCGCACTAGATCATGCATCACCAAAAAACGCCTATCCCTTTGGAGCAACTGTTTTTGGACTAAAGTTGCAATTTCGCATTCAGTATGAAAACCACAAGCATTTAGTATATTGGTAACCTCAACCTCAAAGAAACCATGGAAGGCGCATGCGATATCAAGGAAAACACACTGAGTTTTACTATCAAGTCCATCAAAGCTAACCTTAAGAATCTTTTGAATTCGCGTATGAGGAGTTGGTCCTATTAGTTTTTCCAAATCGCGCTTCCAATTTTCTATGGGTTCCTGTCGCAAATGTGACCCCAATGTCACAAGCCCTAATGGTAGCCCACATGAATATTTGATTATGGCTTGTGCCAGTCCAACATATTCTTGTGCAGGTGGAGAAAGATTGTTAAAAGCATGCAAATAAAAAAGTTGTTGAGCTTCATCATCATTTAATGGTTTGACCTCATATCTCTCTTCTTCTCCAAGCTGACGTAGCACTTGGATGTCTCGGGTTGTAATGATTATTAAACTACCCGAACCAAACCAACTTCTTTCTTTTGCTAAGGATTCTAATTGTTCTTCTGAGTCCACGTCATCAAGAACAATTAGAACCTTCATTGACCCGAGTCTTCTTTTGATTAGATTGATGCCTTCGGGGACATTGTTAACTTTGTAATCCTCGGTTTTGAACAATATATTGAGAAGTTCCCCTTGTAGCCTGTGTAGACCAAACTTTTTATCTTCTGATCTAACATTTGAAAGGAAGCAACAACCGTCGAAGTTTACACGCTGAAATAATCGATTGTAGATAGCTTTTGCGAGAGTTGTTTTTCCGATTCCACCAAGTCCATATATACCAACCATGCGAACTTCATTTTCACGTCCCTTTTGCAATAACGACTCTATAATATCTTTGGCACGAGAATCGACTCCAACTGGGTAAGAAGCAACATGTAGAGGTGTATGGTTGACCTCTTTTTTGACATCCTGTATAATACTTTCAATAAATTCAGCTTCATGCCTACCAAATTTTAGAAAAAAACAAAAGTTAATTAAAAGAAAAACAAGTAAATAAAACTTTGATATTTGAAAATAATTGATGGACAGATCAAATTCAATAGCTAAGGCATAACACAGTGGGATGAAGCTTAGCTCACAATTGAAGGTACATGATGGGGAAATCCAATCAATTTGAAGAAGTGGATAGCTTTATTTCTTCAAATAGTACATTTAAACAAATAATTTAATTTATATATACCGATAGTATAAAGATACTGTTCAGTGAATGAAAGTTAATTACTACTACTATCATCCTCTCTCGGCGCATCATTAGTTCTCTTGCTAGCGTGCACCTACCTCATTGCCATGGCTAAACACGGTTGAGGAAGACCTTGGCGCATGATTAGTCCTATTGCAAACATGCGCCCACCTCACTGCCATGGCTAAATGCAGTCGAGGAATATGGAGACTAAACCATAACACAACCCGAAAGGGTAGAAGAGATGGAGAAACGTCCACTGGTCTGTTTGCAAATAATCGAACGACAGCAAATGGTATGACTCTGTCTTTTTACCCCTCCAATAGTACTTATTGATGGAAAACCAACTGTGGTGGTGGAGAGCAGTGAGACAATTGATCTGAGTAACTACATAGCTAAAGACTGGAACTCTGTGGCAGTACGTGCCAATGCTTTTTTGGCACGGTGAGGGATACTACATGGTGAAATTCAAGAGCATTGCAGGTAGAGATGAGATACTATTGGGTAAGCAAACCAAAGTACCAACATTGGTAGCTGAAGAAATTGGGAAGCTACATATAAGGCGTAGGATTTCTTAATGGTGTGAGATCTTTTGGGGAAACCGTGCGGGCTTGGCCCAAAATGGACAATATCACATCGATACTACATGTAATATGCCGGGCCCTATACACTTAATAGCAGACCTGTGATACTGGCGGCATGGACTCCTTTTGATTTTGAAGCTTTTCCAAAACTCTGCCATTTATGGATTAAGTTTCCAAATCTGCCTTTGAACTTCTGGGGACAGCACCGAGTAAGATTGACAGTAGTATAGGAGAACCTATGTTTGCTGATGAGTGCGCTAAGAATTATACACGAATTTCTTATGCTAGAGTTTTGGTGAATGTGGATATAACTCAGGAACTACCTAGAGAAATTGCTATAACTGATGAAAAAGGAAATATGCAGACTCAAAGGCAATAACATTGACTAATTTAACATAGGAAATGCTAATCTTCAATCTCTTTATTTATGGTTGTTTAAATAATTTCGTTAGGATACTTTTCATTAATTAAAGAGAGACGGTTAAAGAAATTAAATAAGGATATGATGGTAAAAATACATAATTTCTTAAGGTGCCATGCAAACCAAAAACGTGACAAGTATTTAGTAACGAAAGGAGTAAGATAATTGAATCAAGGAGGAAAGAGTACCCATTAGTAAGTACTCCTAATTCGCTTCCAGATAATGTTGCAACTTCAGTAAGTGCAGCTGCCCATTTCTCTGTTCTTCGAGAACCAAATCGCTTCTTAAGTTTATCAAATTCAACACCGAATTCCCCAGTTTGATTTCGCACTTCACTGGGAAGAACATTATAAAAAACAGGCATAACTCTCTGATTGAACTTGCTTTTGCATTCAAGAATTTTAACTAACTCTCCCAAACACCAACGAGACGAAGCATATTTCCTTGACAAAACAACAATGGAAATCCTTGACTTTTCAATTCCTTTCTCTAGTCCCGTTGAGATCACATCACCCTTCTTCAAATTCCTATCATCTTTGAAGATTTGAAATCCATCTCTACGTAATCTGTCAAAAATGTGACCAGTAAAAGTTTTCCGAGTATCTTTACCGCTAAAACTCAGGAACACATCATACAAAAACTTACTGGACGTAGATAATTCTCGTCGAGTAAATAATCTTGAAAACATCATGTTGAATAGATTCAAAGAGTGATTGTTAGTAAAGAGAGAGCAGTGAATCAGAGCTCTACATTCTTTGGTCAACTCAATTACAAGCCTTGCACAAAGCTAAATCTAAGCTCAATTACGTAGGCGCCACGTAATATAATAAAGGTGGGGACATGAAAATTGCCAGTTCAAGGCAAATATATGTCCAAAGTTGGACGGTAAGATGATTCTCGTCGAGTTAATAATCTTGTAAACATGATGAAGCAGGGTTTGATCAGAGATTCAAAGAGTGATCGTTAGTAAAGAGAGTGCAGTGAATCAGAGCTCTACATTCTTTGGTCAACTTAATAACAAGCCTTGCACAAAGTCAAATCTAAGCTACTAAAATGACCTATGTTGAAAAAGATGTTTTTTAAAAATATATTTTTAGTTAGAAGTAATTTGGGTTTGGCTAATCAATTTAGATTCTTGATTATTGAAGTAGCAGGAAAATCGTGTCAAGAAGTTGGATGACGAGTTTGATATTTTATACTCCAACGTTAGAAGGAGAAAAATTGTCTTTCCGCCTTCACAAGGTAGGTATAAGGTATGTATATACACCACTATTTCCTTACATCACTTGTAAAATTATATTAAGTATATTATTGTTGTTTTTTATATTGGAGCCCGATTAATTCGAATTCGCGCCGCCTAGGACCCATTCGGGAGAAGCGCTCCCTATCAAGAATTATTCCATATCCATGGATCGAACTCCAGACCTTTGATTAAGGAGGAACAATTTCATCCACTGCACCATATTATGGTGGTGGTTGTTACAAAGAGATAAATAATGTTTACCCGTTTGTAATTAGGAATTTATTTTCTTTTTTCTCCTGATTTTCTTTTGAATTATTTATCAAAACAGTATAGACCACGTCAAATACTTGTTAAAGTTAAATCCCTTTCTTCTTTTTTTTGAAGAGGACAACTGCACAATTATTCAAATGTTCAATAGATTTTCCTTGTCAAAAACATTTAAGAATCTTTAATGAGTGCCTTTTTTATATTAAAAAACATTATACTTGCATCTAAAATTTGCTTCATGACTCAGCATTTCAAATTTTAGAATACTTAGTGGACGTTTGGACATAATTAAAAAAAAAAGCGATTTTTAAAAAGGTAGCATTAAAAAAGTTGAAAATTGAAATTGTATTTGAATATAAAATCAATTGAAAAAATGTTGAATTTTTATAAGTGATTTGGAGCGACGATGTGAAAACAAGCATTTGACGTTTCTAGAATTCCGCAAAATTAGAACAGTTCTATGTTCAAAGGTGATTCTGGAATACGATTCCAAAAAAAAGTGAAAATTACCCATGGCCAAATGGGCCCTAAATGTATGGAATATTTTATTGTTGCTGGTTGTGGTGAGATAAATAAAATTCCTCACCCTTTAATAAGGAGTTTCAAGTTGGAGTTTCGATGCGATGGATAAATTCCCCCACACTTAACTAGCAGTCTCATGTTCGGGCCCAGCGCATGGAAAAAATTCCCGATAAGGAACGCTTCAAACTTTGACTAAAGGAAGAAAACATTTTTTCTATAAAAGAATGTTGACTACCATATTAGTACAACACAATTCACTTTCCCAATATACCTTGAGCTCAAGGAAAAAAAACAAGTACACTAGTCGAAAGAAACTGAAGTTACAACAAAAGCTTCAATTGTAAATATTCAGTCTAATGTACCACTGTATTCTTTTCAGAATTTCATATCCAGGAAGGCTTCTCATATGCTTTGTAGCTGAGAAAACGAAATCCGAATGATCGAGCCATCGAGGGATGTAGCATGTTTACACACCAGTGCCTCAGTTGCCTGCTCCTCGTTTTCGAAAAGAACAAGAGCCTGCTTCTTCCCATTCATTTCGAAAAGCTTTGAGTTCACAATGGGACCATGCTCCTCCAAATGAGCCACTATCTCTTCTTCTGTCACGTCCTGGGGCAAGGTTGAGAGATGGATCATCTTGGTAGGGGAGCAACAATACCGGTAGTTTTTAGCAGCGTTCCTGTTGAAGCGATTGAGATTTGAGTTCGAGTAGTCGCGTGTCTCTGGTCCGGTAATAATATTTGGGTGCTTCGAATAGTTGACTTCCAACCGCTGGTCAAATAGCATGGCACCCTGTATCCAAAATATACCAGGAGAAATTAACAAACATGAACGAAGCAAAAGATATGCATGGGCTTTAATTCAGGTAAACTTGCCGCATTAATGGATCATATATTGTAGATTTATATAACGAGGAATTTGAACATAAGTACATTCCAAACTCGATGAACATCATAAATCTACTAACCATCTTTTACTTAGTATAACTCATGTCATCCGGTATAAACGCACGGGATATGACACGTCAAAAGTCAAGCTAGGAAAGAATGGAGGGAGGATTGCAAGTTTGTTAAGAAACATTTAATTTTATTTGATAACGAGACATCGTCTAGTAATCTGATGCACGGTGTGAAGTATAGTTTTTATTCTTTGGAGTCAACAGCCTAATGCTTTGAAATAATTTTCTTGATTTGCTAGGGAACATTCCCAAATAGACAGAACTCAGAAGTCAGAGAAACATTGATTACATGATCTGATAGGGAACATCCCCACCATAAAGGAAAAGTAGAGAAACATGACTATAAAAACAACAATCAATCATCTATGCTAATTCAACACAAGATATTATGTTGTTTCCATTTTATAACTATACACAAGCCTATGTGGCAGCAGCTTGATGCTAAGATACTTTTCAATAGATTATTAATGACGCGGAACAAACTAAATCCAAAAGAAGAAAAGAACAAAACGAAAGAAATACGGATTCAAAATGAATATACCCATTCATACCTTCAAAAAATGCACAGCAAGCTCTGCCTGGAAGCCATCAACCATCTGAACCAGAGCATGATCTGGTTTATTCCGTAGGATTTTAATTCTGACAATGTTTCCATAAAGGGAGAACAGATTAAAAAGCTTGTCCTCATCTATTCTCTGTAATAGGGAAAACCAATCAGAAGGGAAGCATGAAGATACATAACCACGAACATTAAAATTTAATTAAACAGGAAAAGAATAAAAAAGAGATTCTTCCGGTATTCAAAGAGCAAGAAAAGAACTAGAATCCTAGAATCAGGGTCCAAAGAAAGGAAAACAAAAGGCTAACATGGTAATAATGAAAGAAAGAATCTTACATCTGGATCTAGATTAGATATAAGAACCGTACACCTGTCATTTGTCCCGCTTATGCCAGGGGGCAAACCGCTAGGAAAGGCAGCTGCAATGGCTGCAGCATTTCCCATCTATTCAAATGGTAGCAAAGACAAACCCAATTTAGAGCTTTAAGGAAATTTATGCATAAACACGAAAAAGTGAGAGCAAGATAGTGTCGAGAAAAGAAGTGGTTAGTGTAGCATAAGAAGAAGCAACTACAGCTGCACCACCTGGATCTAATTGAAAAGAGGGAGATAACCAAAATATGTTAAAATACTTCAAACTTGATGGGAGAGATGCACACCTGAGCAAATCCAACTGGACACAACAAGGAGAGAAAACAGTTAAGAGCACTAAACCAGGGAATTTTCACAATGACCATAATAAAATAGTGTTAACTTAAGCACCTCCACGAGGCCCAGAACCTTGCACGGGGTACATGGCTCCTGCATCTCCATATCCTTGCTGTTACACAATGACAGAGCTTGAAATTAATCCATATCGGCAGACTCTTAGTGCTACTAAAAACAGAAACAATGGAAACTACTTGAGGAGATTTGCCCTTCTGCTCAGATGGTAGATTTGGGTTGGTGAAGTCCCTGCATGTATAGATAATGCACAACATGAATATTTCCTAACAACTGAAAAGAAAGCTACTTTTGATATGTATAAGAGGGAAGGAGAGAGAGCAGTGAACAAGTCACCTCGAGCGCTCGTTATTGTAGTTCACTTGCAATTCATCCAGGCTGAATCGCAAAACCAGCCAAGGTGAACAATCCCATCATAGATAAGGGAAAAAATGCAAATATGTCCATGCATACACAAAAACAGCACAATTTTAAAGGGATTTAAAACTTACTTTGAGAATTGTATGTCAAGCTGACAGCAGCCATCATATATATTACGCCCCTATTAAAAAATTTGTAAACACTAAGCTTCATTGTCTAAGATAAATAAACAGGACAAAATAATCTTCTCATGACAAGACACATCTATGCAACACAAAGCATACCTGGAGAGATGTCCTAGCAGAAATAGCAGTCTGAAGTAATTGGTACTGAATTAAAGCTTGAAAACCTACAAAGTTCATAGCAAAAATCAGGAGCAGTAAAAGATCATGCAGATATGGAGCAAAGACTGCAAGTGTCATAATTAGAATTTCAAAGGTGCTCCAGAAACAATTGAAGCAAGAAGCTAACTGGTCACATCTAAAATTAGAATCATATATCACAACAAAGAAGTGCGAGAGACTTCCAAGTTCCATCCATGATCAAATTTCTAGCCAGTCTTCAAATCCAGAATGAGAAACAAATTAAGAAGAAATTAGAACATAGAAAGAGAAAGAGAGAGAGAGAGAGAGAGAGAGAGAGAGAGAAAACTTGAAGGTGCTGACCAGCCGACTTCTGAAATGTCACAATCTTCTCAACAACTCCGTGAGGTGAAAAAACTTGATGCAGCACATCCACGGTTATAGGATATAGCACATGATGTATTGAAACTAAGAGAATTCGATTAGGCTGAGAGTCCAGAGAGCCGTACAGCAGAGCAACATAGAGACAGAAGAGAGAGAAGAGAAGAGAATGAATAGAGAGGAATAGATGAAGAACAGAAGAAGGAACTATTACAACAATATTTCATCTCAGCAAGCAGAAAATAGGTATAATGACAGACCAGAATGCATGTGAAAAGCAAGAAAATACATGAAAAGTTAATAAATATTGACTTCTACGTAACAACTGGTGATTTTTTTTTTCCCTTTGATATGGTTCTGAGTCATTTCAAGCACAAATGATCCCCCACATCTTTGCCCTTAGAGAAGAGTAACAAGTAGGGCCTCTCAAGTGTTCATTAGGTACAAACTGAGCTGAGCACTACTGTTGGTTCTAGATGCTTTATGGTAGTCACAGTACATCAATTAAAGGATCTTGGGGAGATACTCACACTGGTGTGGCTAGGAAAGGCGGTTAATTGCTCTCTTTAACCCTCAGTCAAAAGGAGGAGCTGCCCTTCAATAACCTGTTTTCTCTCTCAAGTTATCGAGAAAACCATAGTTTCCTGGAAAATGAGACAATCTTTCCAAAACATGGACTCTATTTTTCAATGGAAAAGATCGGTTTCTGCCAAAAAGAAATAACTCAAATCCACAATCAATCTGGAACTATGCAATCATCTATATTATCATTCTGCTTACTTTTCTATTCCCCTAAAAGTCATACCTATTAAGCACCTCCAATCGCATTAAATAAGTTTTATTGTCAGAAAATTGTGAAAGAGAACAATCAGTTAAGACCTTATATCTTTAACACCATACGTGCCAGCCGCAGAAGTGGTGCTAGGTAGGCAAACATCTAAAAGGTTAACTCACCTTCTCCATTCAGAGAGATCACAAAATCTCAATTTTCTAGTGACGTCTCCATAATATGTCTATACACTGGTGTCAAAACCATGTTCATCCACTTGTTATGAATTTGAGATAGCATTACTTCACTCATTTGAATGCACATGGACACACAATTCTGAAGGCTCCATTTATGACGAGTGAAATTATTTATTACCCTATAAGCTTCACATAGTTATCTAATTAATAAGGAATTAGAAGTGAACTGTGTACTTTTTATTAGTGCTCCTGTACATCAAATAAATAATAGAAATAAGTCTTCCAAACATGTAAAGAATCTATAATGCATGTAGGATTAAAAGCAAACAACAAATTATACTTGCAAAGTTTTCTAGTTTAAAGTCAACCAGGGTGGACGTTTATGAGTATGCCTCCCAGGGACACCATTAGTATTGAGTTTAATATAAGTGATGCACAAAGCCACCTCTTCTAAGACAAAAAAAGTTCTCTGACCTCTTCTGCTCGCCCTTGTGAACTCTGCTCCACGGTTGTCAGTTCTTGATGAGATGAAAATTGTACATAAACATTTCTCCCCCTATGGACAAGCAAAATGCGCCACTAATCAAGGTTGAACAAAAGGATGTAGCAAAGTGTGGTCTCTTGAAAGCTTAGCAAACACATCAGTTTGAAAAGCTATATATATGTCTCCAGTTGGATATACAGGTTTTGTGTTACAAGGTACCTTATGCTAGGCTGAACATTTGAATAGAATTGTATCGCATTTACAGCTGCAGCAATGTCTTGCATTTGCAAGAGGGCCTGTACTTCCACAAGATGTTATTATTAAGAAACAGCAACTTACTTGAATCATTCTGCCAAACAAAACAAATGTATAAAAGAAGCACCTGATTTTTTGCCCTAAGCATTACAAGTTTGGTAATGACTCCAAAGGGCTGAAATAGCTGTAGTAAGTCATTCTGAAAAAACAACAAGGAATCATTGCACCTATAGCATCACTTTCTTGCTTATTACAATAGAGTGGAAAAGACAACTAAAAATAGAAAGAAATCCAAGTGAATGCAAGAGGAAGGATTCGCTGCTCCACTAAGGTTCAAATATTTACTACCTAAAGTACAAAGTGTTCCCATCTTCCAAACTGTGTTAACACTAATACCAAATAAAAGTGGCATAATGCTAACTTCTTCTCTTTTGGAAATTCATGTGTGGTGGGAAATCAAATGCTGAGAAGCTAAAAAAAAAAAACATAACCCGACCTTCAGAATGACTGCAAGCACTTCGCAAACTTTCTACCGTCAAAGACAGGTGCTAGAATAATCTCTTCAAATAAAATGATCATTCTTGGAACTCTGGTACGGGCGTATGGCAGTTCTAAAGAATGGGATTGATAGCACCCATGGTGGCATACCTCCATTAAAGGACTTGGATGAAGTTTTGGAAGCTAAGGAGATGCAAGACAATGTTGTTGAGCTTCAGTGGGAGATCAAGATGAAGCTTATTATCAAAGAATGAGCCCAAGAATTGTAGTGAAACGGACCAAGTGCTACACATATTTCATAGTCCAAATCCAAGCCCAAAAGGAGGAAGATTGGGGACCACACGGAGCCCCAAAAGAGCTGAAAATCAAGCCCAAATGGAGCTGGAAAACATGCCCAAATTGGCGTGTGTTTTGGATTCTGAAAAGTGCCACTTCTTTCCTCATTTTGCTAGATAAATTTGAGAAGAAGTGTGACATCAATTTTTAATCCTTTCCTAGTTAGGTTTTACTACAATTATTTCCATAAAATTAGATTTTGAATCTCATGGTGTTTGGAAGAGAGGTACACGTTTGGGCCCTATATAGGGGTATATTTGTTGCTTTTTGGAAACAGCATTGTTAATATTATTGAGAGTTCCTTTCTTTACACCTTCGTGTATTGGCTACTTGTTATTTATCTTACAACCTTACAAGAACGATTTCTTCTAAGTAGTAAGATTAATTTTTGCTTGAAGGGGAGCCTTGGAGTAACTGGTAAAGTTACTGCCATGTGACCAGGAGGTCACGGGTTCAAGCCTTGGAAACAGCCTTTGGCAGAAATGCAAGGTAAGGTTGCGTACAATACACCCTTGTGGTGGGGCCCTTCCCCGGACACCGCGCATAGCAGTAGCACCGGGCTGCCTTTTTTTTTTTATGTATGGTTCTTACCCTTTAATCAAAGAAGGTAATTAATCTTATACTAATTATTGATTTTGATTATTCAATTAAGGGTCTGGATCACTTATCATCTAAGTTATTGAATTAAATCTGCTAGTAACCATGATTATCTCTAATCCGCTTATTTTGTCTACTACAATCAACTAGGGATCTTAGCAATTAATTTGAGGTTTGGGAATTTATTTTCGAATTTATCTATCTTTAATCTTCAGAATTTCGCTTCCGCATAGTTTTCTTGTTTTTCTTTAAATACTCAATTCTTATCCAGGAAGCTAGCACGTTCTGTGCTGCCCGTTTTAATGATTTATCACAAACTCTACTATCTTTTTTTGATCTTAAATTGTGGAAATTCGTCTTGTATATATTTATTACATGCACATCACGTGCTCGGAACATTTTTAGTTAATTACATGAATGACCTTAATCTTGGAAATAGTACAACACAATAAGTAAAATGCTAAAAGCACTCTGCTTTCAATGGAGCATCAACGAGGCAAATGAAGCTAGGAGTAAATTCGAAAATAGTAAAGCAAATAAACCTAGTTCACATACTGAGAGCTCATAGATCACACATTTAATTCAGTAGAACAGATGCCTATCTAGGAGATAAAGAGAAGAAAGAGCAAGGGAGATATTTGTGTGTGTGTGTGTGTGTGTGGGTGGGTGGGTGGGGGTGGGGGTGGGGGGGGGGGTAGGTATCTACCTCTGAGATCTCGTGGCCCACGTTGCGAACATGAATGACCTTTGATGGCTCAGTCATTTTTTACCTGAATCATAAAAAAAACAAATGGCATTGAAATAAAAACGCCCCTCAAAAACATGGCAAAGTCACGTTATGCCGAAGAATAATTAAGCACGTGCAAGACAAGAATTTAGTCACAGTGGAAAAGGGGCTTAAGAAAAAAGACCAGACGTATGAGAATTTAGAATAAAAGAATATCTTAAGTCATTTTGACCACAAACATCACTTCCTAAAGAAAGTTAAGAGTCAACAACAAGTAACAACACAACGGTCTACTGGTAAAATTAAACCTTTATATTGCATTTTGTTAGTATGGAAAATCAACAAGAAAGAAACAAGGTAAATATGCAAGCTATACCAAAAAGTGAAGCTGTGGATGTTAGTACAAGAGTACACGTGGCATGTTTACTGCCATTTGCGCCCAACTTTTGCCTAAACAGGGTATCTTAAGATAATTATATTGTTACCAAAACTTCAAATTTCTTTAGAAGAAAAATGAAGAATCCAAATCATGCTTAGCACTAATTAGGTATCTTTAAAAGTACACGTGGATAGGTTGACAATCTTTTCGACGTCCACATAATTAAATGCAGTTGCCACATATATTTCACTGATATCAGTTAGACCCGTAACTCAAATGCTTTCCTAAACCCAAAGAGATCTCGTTCATGCCATACATCTACCACAAGTATCATAGTCGTGCCAATTGACCACTATGCTCTGAAGTTACAATATTTTGCATTAAATTGTTTTTGCTTTTTGGTTAATAATTAATACGTTAGCCCGCACCACCAAAATCCCTTTCCAGGAGTAAACAGTGACTCTTAAACACTTGGTCCCCTGATGATTCAAAAGTAAAAATACCATTTTTTTCAAAACTTTCTCTAAGATGCTTCATCCCTTTTTAGGGTACATTAGGTTGCGTCGAGGATCATTCCTTATTTGCACCCTCAGGCTTAGACAATCTATAGAACATAGTGATTTCCTATGCTTCCTAAGTAGAGAAGAATGAGTACATAGATTCACCGTCCAATAGCTGGAACAACTTCCAAACTACCGAACATCCACTATAAACGGTATAATCATCAAAACTGAAGTTGGTCCTGAACACCATGTATAAAACATCTCTCTCTCATTCAGTGTACTAGCATAGAAACAGAGAGCAGGAGAAATAGGTCTTTTCGAGACCTTACTGACCCAAAAATAAACTGTGAACGATTGTGATAGATCATGAGGTTCGACAGCTGTATGAACAAATGATTTATTCCATCACTTGTATGATCTGTGCGTAAAGTGTGCAACAATAATTCTATAACTTTCTCTTTTTTGATAACCGTGGTATCCGAGCCAACTTTCACACACCTCAATTAACTCCCCCGGTACCTGCCACACCTCCTACCAGAGATAGATACCAGGTAACTCTTTCCACTAAGGCCAGAACAGAAGGAGAGAAATCACCTGATACTAGCAAAAACTTCACTTCTTTTTAATAATCGTGGTGCCGAACCAACTTTCGCGCACCTGGACTAATTCCACGGATACCTGCCACCTCCCACCGGCAACAGGTACCAGCTAAAAAATCACCTTACATTAGCAAGAATTGTATACTTCTTTAATAACCATGGTGTCCGGACCAACTTTCGCGCACCTCAACTAATTCCCGCGATACCTGCCACCTCCCACCGGCCCGCGATACCTGCCACCTCCCACCGGCAACAGGTACCACATAAAAAATCACGTTACATTAGCAAGAATTTTATACTTCAACAACTTCTACTCATACCTTATCAATTTTATCTTTCAAAAAAGACTCCAACTTTAACAACTTTATCTTCTCTTTTTACTTACATAAATTGATAACAAACAAACTGAACCCTTAAAAAACTCCATCCTTATTTTCTAATTAAAAAAAAATATTTAAGCTATTAATAAAGCTCTTTAACCCCTTACAACAAAAACAAAACGTCCCCTTAATTAACCAAACACAAGTTTTAATAATTCTAATATTTAACACTTAAGTTTTATTGAATAACAGTTTAAAATTAGCAGAATTAGCAATAATTACTAGAGTGAATAAATACATAAAAATGGAACTGAATTAAGGATCTGACCTTCAGAAATAGAGTGAGAGAGAGGAGAGAGAGAATTAGGGTTTGAGTGAGGATATAGGAGTTTTCCAGTTTATGTTTAAAGGTGTTTTTTTGCTATATTTGGAATTGACATAAATGCCCCGGAAATAGAAATACAGAAGATAATTCATTGAACTTAGACCCCTTGTCATAATTTAGCTAGCATTTCGTCATAGTTTTCAAATATGTTTGGCAAGTAATATTTGGGTGAAATTTCAGCATATATTTGGTCATAGTATTTGAGAAACATATTTCACTTTTTTAAGAAATATGATTATACCCAAAAGTTTTAGAGATTATTAAAACTAACCATAAGTTTGTATTATAAAAAATAAGAAATATGTCTAACATTTTCTTAGAATTTGAGAAATCGAAGAAAATCAAGTATACTAAAATTTTATTTGTATAAGCTGTATTGTTATGTACATGCACACGTCTGTTGAGAAAATATATTTCTAGATTATATTTGTGTAAAACAGTCACGATACTAATACAATAGCCACCTATCTATACATAGCAAGATATAAGTTGTAATGTTATGTACATGCACACGTTACTTGGGGTCAATAAATAGTGGGTGATTTTATAAAAAATAAAAGTTTGGTGTAAAATTTAAACTTTTAAAAGCTTCCAGAAAATGAAATTTGGCCCAAATACTAGTTTTTTCTAGTATTTGGGAATTTAGATTATTTGTCAAAAAACATTATCAAATAATGATAAATTGTATGGCCAAAGATTATTTATCAATTTTTTTCCAAATTTTCACTTGGAAAATCTATGGCCAAACGGGTCCTTAGTAGGCTTTTGGACGAAGAAATTAATTTTTTTTTTTATTTATTTGAATTTTTGAAATTGAAGTGTATTTCATTATATATTTTTGCAAAGAAAACAAGATGCATCTATACTATATTATATATATCCATATATATTGACCTAATCAAGTTAGTATGAATCATCTCAGTTTTAGTCATGGAGGATGACTACAAGAGATTAGTTTCAAGTCATTTCGAGAACTGCTTATGAAAGAGTTTCGGCTATGTGGTGATAATGACTTTAATGGCTTTTAATAGCATTGGGCACATTCATGAAACACGTCTTGACAACAATAAGGAATAAATCTCTCCTGTCACCAATTTGTACCTTATTTGAAATGGTCGATCAATGGTGTTGTGCCACTTGAACTCGAATCTATTTGACTTTCAAGCCAATTTTTGTCAAGCTAGCTCATAAAAAAATGTAGACCAAGGCTGACACAACCGAATTGATTAAGTGAATGGAACTCCCAGCGGCCAAACACTCTTGTCCCTAATAGAAGAGACCAAAGAATCAACACATTATTGAGGATACATCTGAAGAGGAGGCGCACGCGCACCCTCCCACTAATAGACTATAAGGACATGTCAAAGGGTCCTTACAAAGAAACTTCATTTCAATTGATATTTTATTATGAAAACTCAAAGTAAACGTGAGATAAAAATTCAATGCTTCATTAAGATTTTGAATCGCAATATCAAATTCAAGTAATTCTATTTTAATTCGTTAATATCAAATTCAAGTAAATCTATTTTAATTCTTTCTCAAACTGGTCATTTTTTTTTTCTTCTAAACAAAGTAGTATTAGTAAATTTATAAATACAGAAATGAGATTGAAATTAAATTTAAACTCTATTTAATTAAAGAAATAAATTTATCCCAAGCTAAATTTAGGAGTTTAGTCAAATATAGAACAATTTTAACTCCAACTTAATTTTAAACCATTTTATCTAATCCCTCACATCAAATGATCCTTAATGTACAATGTAAAAGAAATAGAACTAATTTGAACTTATGTTTAAAATTAATAAACTATTACCAAAAAAGGTTATAGATAAGTGCTAAGTACTCCTTCATCCTTAACCAGAGGTCTTAGGTTTGAGTCTCCTTAGGTACGGAGTCGCCTTTGTTAGAAAGTGTTTTACCTCCCAATGTGAGACTTTTCGACACGAATCCGACTTAAGTCGGACTCCAATGTGCGTATCGGACATGGAATGGGAAAATAAAATAATAAATTAATGGAAAAATGATTATTTTAGTCCTTGTGTTATTAGCTTATTATGATTTTGGTCCTTTTAGTATTAGACTAAACATATTTAACCTTTAATTAAATAAAGTGTACAATTTTAGTCCTTATACCTAACTTGAAGTTAACACCGTTAACTTTTGACTAAAATAATCATTTTCCCTAAATTAATAGACAATTGTGAGGGGTATATTAGGAATTTCATATGAAGATGTGGACCTTTTAGGTTTCAGAAAAAACTATTTAAGACAATGATAAGAGTTGAGGTTTAACCCTAAACTACTTGATCTTATCCGAGCAGTGGGCGGCGGCGAAGACGGCGCGGAGAATTTGACCGGCGGAGTTAGGGTGGAGCTACCGCCCTATTTATATAGGGGTTATGGCAGCTCCGTAAATCTCTTCCTCGCCGGTCAATTTTCCGGTGCCCCTTTTCCCTGCTTTACTGCGATGAAGACTGTTCGCCACCTGAGCCTATCAAATAAATCGGGGCGATGACGGTTTGGGCGGACTTAACCATAAAAAAATCACAAAAAAGTTTTTGTTTTTACGTGTTATTTGCTTCGTTCACTTTTACTTGTCATGTTTTGCTTTTGTTTGCGATTTGCGTTTCGAGAGTCAAACTATGTACTTTTTACTTGTTTCGATTTGCTTCTCGAGAGTTGATCTATATACATTTTGCTTTTTTTTTTGTCTCGTTATGCTTCTCGAGAGTCAAACTATGTTATGTTTGCTTCTCGAGTGTCAAACTATGTTTCCTTTGTTTCTCTGAGAGTCGAAATATATACTTTTTGCTTTTACTTGTTTCGATTATCTTTTCGAGAGTTAATCTATATGCATTTTGCTTTTATGTTTCTTGAGAGTCAAATTATGTTTTGTTTGCTTCTCGAGAGTCGAACTATGTTTCCTTTGCTTTTCGAGAGTCGAACTATATACTTTTTGCTTTTACTTGTCTCGTTATGCTTCTGGAGAGTCAAGCTATATACGTTTTGCTTTTACTTGTTTTGTTTGCTTCTTGAGAGTCAAATTATATACTTTTTGCTTTTATTTGTCTCCTTATGCTTCTCGAGAGTCAAACTATATACTTTTTGCTTTTACTTGTATCGGTTGCTTCTCGAGAGTCAAACTATGTTTTGTTTGCTTCTCGAGAGTCAAACTATGTTTCGTTTGCTTTTACTTGTCTCGTTATGCTTCTCGAGAGTCAAACTGTATTCATTTTGCTAGTACTTTTAGTTTTCGAACACTTCAATTTTAATTTTAAAACATTGAATTAATCTGATTCAATTTAGCTTCGAATCTCTCTTTTGCCCCTTTTCCCTGCTTTACTGCGATGAAGACTGTTCGCCATCTGAGCCTATTGAATAAATCGGGGCAATGACGGTTTGTGCGAACTTTACCATAAAAAAATCACAAAAAAGTTTCTGTTTTTATGTGTTATTTGCTTAGTTCACTTTTATTTGTCACGTTTTGCTTTTACTTGTCTCGTTATGCTTCTCGAGAGTCAAACTACATACGTTTTGGTTTCATTTGTTTCGTTTTGCTTTTCGAGAGTCAAAATATATATATATATGATTTGCTTTTACTTGTCTTGTTATGCTTCTTGAGAGTCAAACTATATATGTTTTGCTTTTACTTGTTTCGTTTTGCTTCTCGAGTGTCAAACTATATAAGTTTTGCTTTTATTTGTCTCGTTATGCTTCTCGAGAGTCTCGAGGAATGCAACAAACATGAGAAGTAAAAGTGAATGGAAGGAGTACTAGTTATTGCATTTATACAAGGTTTATGGCATCTCTGTTTAATCTCTTTATCACCGGTCAATTTTCCGGAACCCCCTTTTCCCTGCTTTACTGCAATGAAGACTGTTCGCCATCTGAGCCTATCAAATAAATTGGGGCAATGACGGTTTGTGCGGACTTGACAATAAAAAACACGATTTTTTTTTTGTTTTTATGTGTTATTTGTTATAGCTAATGCATTTTACTTGATTTATTGTCTTGCTTTCGTTCACTTTTAGTTGTCACATTTTGCTTCTCGAGAGTCAAATTACGTAGTTTTTGACATATTTTTTCTGGTCCTTCGGTTTCTGTTATTATTTGTTGTGTTGTACTTCGACTATCATATTATTTTGTTGTAGTTACTGTCATGTTATTTTTTTGGATTGTGTTGGTAGGGGTAAGGTTTGCTTAATGTTCTCCAGACCCCACTAGGTATGTTGTTGTTTATTAACATGAGAAGAACTGTAACCCATATTACTTTTAGTATGGTTTGCAAATATCTAAATTTAACCAAGTGAAGTATTTACTCGCATTAAAACGATAGAACACATTATCACACAAAATAATTACCTGTAGTTGCAGCAATACTGAAAGTGGCCTCTTTACCTCCTTTAACAGGATAAGGTGTTATATCTACTCCACTGACCTTAACAACATAATTGGCCTTCTTAACTGCGTTATTAAACAAAAAAAAAAGTCTAGCTGTTAGAATCAAGATGATCATTAGTACAGTTTGCGCCTATGTTTTTCCGTGGATAATCCAGATTAACATTTTAGAAGAATCCTTCCATCAACCAGGAAAATTATGAGCAATGTAAGATAAGGTAGAGACTAAGGGTGGAGTTCTAAAATGTTGCTCCAGCTCTATCTAATATAGCTTTAATGGTGGATGAGTTAACTAACGGTTCTGTTTGTGGTGTAGTCGTGCTCGCTGAGTCTTCAAATATTGTCGGTATTGTTTTATGTGTTGGTCTGCTGTTTTCTCTGGTCGCACAGTGAAGTACTTTTCTAGCTTGAGAAGCTCTTTAGGTCCTGGAGTTGATGGTTGGGCCATCTCTCTTAAAGGGATGATGAGCATTGTAGTGTTGATGGGTGGGGCAATCTGTTTCTTTTACTGGTGGGTGAATAGAAATGTTCCTCTCCCCACTTGTAGCAAGAAGAAGAAGGTAATTAGTTAAATCATTTGCTATTGCCTTTGATATATGTAACAGTTACTTTCGAAGCAATTAGTTGATGGTAGAAGGAACAATTTATCTTTTGCTTGACTAGTAGTTTTTCTTATAAAGCACTCTCTGTCATCAATTTGTTTCTGAGATGCAGATGCACACCTCTTTGTCCCTCTTCTATCTCTTTTACAAACAATGAAGATTCATTGCTGGTAAAATCTTTCAAAAAAAAAATAAATCTTTAAGATTAATTCATCAATGGTGCCTTTCAGATATTATACACAGATCTTTTGAATTAAAGAGTCATGTTTACATACTTGTGGGAATATACTGGGGTATGCTGTTGTGTATATTTTGGTACGATTCATGCTTCAAATACCTTCATGTTTGTGGTTCTGTTTGGCGCAAGTGCTTGCATCTCTTCAAACTGCTTTATGTTTGAATTTTCAGATGACCATATACTATGATTCATATATTGCTACAATATCAGAGCATTTTGTTCCTTTTGTATTCAGATCTGCGTGAAGTCAGTTTTACTTTAGATTGATGACACATCAACTTAAATGTTTTTAGACGTTTCTGCATGTCCGAGTTGCTTGTATTATTATCTAGATGATTAAGAGATGAGTTGCTTCTTACTTGTGAACACCTCTTAATTTATGTGGGTGTTCCTGTTTCACAAGCATAGATCAAAACTATTGCCAGTTTTAAACAGCGTGATGAATATATCATTTTACATCGCGCTACCTGTCTTCTGGTACAAACTTATGTCACCTATGCAATGATATGCTAATTTGTGTCTTAGATGTATCACCTTCAAGTTGTGCAGCATATAACATAATTTGAAGATTTGAAAGAATCCAGATTTCAGAAAAGTTTTTATTTTTATGTGTTAGTTGCTCTAGTTCATGCATTTTGGTTGATTTATTCGTTATACGTCTGTACTGTCTTTTTTCCAAACTGCTTTGTTATGTGTTACTTGAGCCAATGTTCTTTCAGAAACCACCTCTATATCTCCACGAGGTAGGGTAAGGGGTAAGGTCTGCGTACACCCTATCCTCCCCACTTGTGGGAATATACTGGGGTATGCTGTTGTGTAAATTTTGGTACGATTCATGCTTCAAATACCTTCATGTTTGTGGTTCTGTTTGGCGCAAGTGCTTGCATCTCTTTAAACTGCTTTATGTTTGAATTTTCAGATGACTATATACTATGATTCATAGATTGCTACAATATCAGAGCATTTTGTTCCTTTTGTATTCAGATCTGCGTGAAGTCAGTTTTGCTTTAGATTGATGACACATCAACTTAAATGTTTTTAGACGTTTCTGCATGTCCTAGTTGCTTGTATTACTATCTAGATGATTAAGAGATGAGTTGCTTCTTACTTGTGAACACCTCTTAATTTATGTGGGTGTTCCTGTTTCGGAAGCATAGATCAAAACTATTGCCAGTTTTAAACAGCGTGATGAATATATCATTTTACATCGCGCTACCTGTCTTCTGGTACAAACTTATGTCACCTATGCAATGATATGCTAATTTGTGTCTTAGATGTATCACCTTCAAGTTGTGCAGCATATAACATAATTTGAAGATTTGAAAGACGATAACTGTACATTCCTCAATACAGCTGCATATACTTGATAGCTCTAGTACATCTAAATTTGATATGGTATGTGTTGTTGTTGGGTTGGGGTTGGGGGGGCAGAGGTTGAACTATGTCATTGTATCTTTACTGTTGCAACTCTAGCTAATATTTTTCCTTTTAATCCACTTTGTGATTAGTAGTACAATTGGAAGAGGCAAGTGCTTGGTTGATTCTGCCTAAAAGTTTCCAACTTTGATGTCTTTTGGTGTTCCTCTTTGTGACTAGAGTGTAGATACTGGATGCCACAAGTGACAGAATTCCGCTCTTCACTTTGCTATTGCATGTGAACTGGAAATTGAGTTTGAAGCTCCAGAGATGCAGGTCATGATGACGGCCCCCCATAAGACGCTCACTTGGGAGCTGTTCCAAGAGTCTCCGACAACAAACCTAGGGTAATCCCACTCACTTGTGGGTTCCAGGGAGGGTAGAGTGATGATGATGATACATACTCCCTTGATGTAAACTATTTGGTGTTAGGTCAATACTGTTTTAGTGAGGTCCATGTCTTTCCAGTACAAACTCCATCTCTTCCCTGGAAATGTGTCGTGCACGGTTGCTATTATACGACTCTCTTAGTTTCATCAAATGTCAAGATACATACTTGTAGTTGCTGAAGTTCTTCAATGAGAGTAATCAATGTCAAGTTCAAGTTTTTATATTATGATTTGTAAGGCGGGAGGTCTATTTTTAGTTTGTGCATACTCTTTACTCTCTGGGAATTGAAACTTTTGGCATTTTTGCTAAGGTTGTTAGTATCGGAAGGCTGGCTATTTTTCTTGCACCTTTTTTCCCTCCACGATTTCCTGTTTCTGTCTATGCAAATTGAAGTGCCTTGAGGGTTATTTTGATGTTAAGGACCCTTCACCTCCAACTCTAACGTTCTGGGTTTGAATTAGCAAGAGAGCAAAAAGGTGGGAACTCTTGGAGGAAAAGAAAACATTCAAGGATCAATGTTAAGCATGTATTGTGACTAGTATGATGTTCACGTCTTAGCCTTAGGCCACTATGTAAAAGTAAGCTTTTCCTCTCTTAGAAGGTAAACAAATAAAAACTAGTAATGGTAAATTTCAAATTTGACTCTTCTCAATTAACAAGTACATGTACAACAGGAATGAAATATGTTGAACAACCACATACAGTATAGTACACATAGTATTTCCCGCAGCATTATGTACATAGATAAAAACACGAGACAGTTGTACGTACATCACCTCTATAACACAGTATACTGATGAATCTCAAAATCATCCACTTTAAGTCGCAAAAACTTTGTTTGAATGTCCCACATTAGCTGAATTGGACTGTCATCTTTTCATGTAGTCTCGAGCTATCCTCAACTCACGAGCTAGCTTTTAAAGATAAGTCCAACGTCCGTTTTCTTAATACTGTATCAGATCCATATCCATGCATACTCTTAGTTCATGCTCCAGAGTCCAGACTCTTTAAGTCTTAAACACATGGGAGGGTGTTAGAATGCCCCACATTGATTGAGGGAATGAACCGTTGTTGCTTATATAGTCTTGAGCTTTTTTACCTTATGAGCTAACTTTTCGAGTTGAGTTAGGCCAAGGTCCAATTTCTTAACAAACTTCACTCTTTGAATCCTGCTTGGCCTTATGTGAAGTTGATGCGAGAGGAAGAGGAAGGGGAAGTGGAAGTGGTAAAGGGGGAAATGTATTTGGATGGGATGAAGAAGTTCTTCTGGTTTTAATCATCATATCTTCTAGTAAGGTAACGGGCACTGGTTCTTCTGTTTTTGGTGTGTAAGCAAAAGAGAGGTCTTTGTTAGCTGCTAGTGAAAGTAGCTCTTTCTCCTCAAGCCCTCTAACTGGTCCGAGGCTGCAACAATCTGCGCCATACTTTGTCAATGCATCTTTGAATTTTTTGATCTGCACCAGAATATCGCGGTTAAGTGTTTGAATACCATTGACGATCATCATTTTATAACAGAAGGATTTGATTCTGTATGACGTTAAGAAAAGCAAACATATTGGTAAGAAGCAAGCGCCATAAAACACACAAGCAAAAGAATGCATTGTTCAGCTGTTGAAGACATCTTGAATCTCTTAGTTGTCAAGACGAAAAAGATTAATTAATTCAAAGGGAGAGATTATAGGAAACACAGATGAAGATTTTAGATCACAGAAACAACAACAGAGGTAGAGAGACTGTTTCCGATAGACCCTAGGCTCAAAGAAAAAAATAGTCTAACGCAGTCCAGAAAAAGAAGTACAAGAAATAACAGTAACAAAAACAGAAGATAGAAGATAGTAACAGAACAGCTAAAGAGAAAGCAACATATAATGTCATTAACAAAAGTACAGTTGATTCTTGTAAAAGGTGGATGGTAAACTAACCGTGGCATTGGTACAGCTAAAGCTACAAAGACGGCCTTCAGCCCCTCTATAGAAACGGAAAAATGGGAGAACATGTACATTCAGCGAGTAACACATTGACTTGAGTTCCTCATAGTTCACATGCAAAAACTGCACATCAGGATTCATCTCCGCTAACTGACATATCTGCATTTTCCAATTTTACCAAGACTAAGGTCATTAATACTATCTTACTGAACTGGAAAGCCAACAAAGTGCAACATTGTTTCAATTTAGAATGCACACAAACACATACAACAAACGGTATAGACAACAAGAATCGATTATCATACCTTTGGATGAAGGGCTTTGCAGGCTCCACAGCCAGGGGAAAAGAAATCGACAACCACTAGTTTATCCCCGGCGTTTAGAAGGGAGTCAACAAAGTCTTGGGCACCAGTCACCTCTTTCATATTAGGTTGAAGCCCTTTCTCCCACCAGTTTGGAGCTTTCTTGATTCCAATGCTCATCTGTTTTATTTATATGTAGCGCGAGATGAAAAAGTAGAAGTTTTTATATTCTATAAAATCGAGCCTGCCAAATTTAAAATAGAAGAGCATCATAGTAAAATTAACATACTGCAATGGTAATCCAACTTATGCAAACAACAATTTAGTTATCCAACTTAGTAACACAAATGGTAAAAATGAGGTGTAGCCACCCAAAATGGCTATGGTGTTCGGTTCAGCTTGCATGAACCTCATGCTCAAGGCACATGCTACCTTCCACCAACATCAGTTTCGAGGCTTGGTCAGATAGGAAGAAAAGATCTAGTTTTTGCCTCCACTCAATTTGAACATGAGACCACAGTTCTTAAACCACTTCATTGACTACTAGATTATTTAGTATTTATATAAAAAAAAAGTAGGGTAAAAGATAAAATATGATTATTATCTAGGCAAAATGAGAAGAACAAACAAGGTAACGACACAATCACACCAAATCGATCACGACATAAAATCAGACTTTTCTTCATTATGTAATGATGGATTCAACGATACGATACAATAAAATTTAATCAAGTAACAATCAAAACAAACATTGTATTTAAACTAACAACACTATACAATACAATACTATATTATACAATACAATATGTTTAAGCTACTTAACCAATAGAGAATCTAAAAAACAGAAAGAAAAAAAGAACCTGAGCACTTGCAGCTGCTAATTTGGAACTTCTTCTTAGGGAAATATTGCCGCCAAAAGAATCATAACTTCTTGATAATGAAAACCCAATTGAATTCTTATTTCTAAATTTCATAGGAAAAACACAAACCCCATGTTGATTATAACATTTATGATGATGATTAATATCACCATAATTTAAAAGTGATGGGAAAAATCCTGTCCTGATCATGGATTTTTCTCTGTAGTAATATGTAACTCTTGATTTTATTTTATTTTTATTTTTTATTTTTTTTGAGATTGGAAATTGGGAATATGAAAATGGATTTTTCTTCAATGGAGATTAAAGTAGAGGTTTGAAAATGGCCACAAATGAACAGGTGGCTAAGCTTGAAGTACTTGTTGACCTTTTTGGATGATGGTATTAACTGATTACTTGGATGTCAGAGAAACTAAATTTGTGACAATACGTGTCAAATGTTGGACCAAATAGGAATGGGAAATATATCTGAATAGGATAATAGGACATCGAGCTCACTTGTTAAAATCGTGAAAATAACATCTTGCAAAAATCTTAGTAAAATTGCATATAATAAATTCTTGTAATTTAATCTTTTTTTGAATCTCATGCATAACAAAAATTTTAATATTTCAGACTACCCTATTAGGATAATAGGACATTATAAGAGGTGTCAAATGTGGGATCAAATAGGAATGAGAAATATAATTGGATAGAATAATAGGACATGGTAGTCATCGGTTCAAGTCACGAAAATAATTTCTTACAGAAATATAAAATAAGATTACCTACAATAAATTTTTGTGATTCCGATCATTTTCCGAATCCTAGCGAAAGTTAGTGCTTGGGGCTAACTTTATAGGATAATAGGACATTATAAGAGGTGTTATATGTACGTGTTGATTAGATTTAAATGAGTCAAAATAAATTAATTTATTAGTACGAGTACCTTTTATTTTTTATGGTCTTTGATTTTTGTTTTTAAAATTGGTGGTATTTTACACTAATTCAATACTTTATATACTAAAAAATGATCGAAAATATTGTTGACATTGAATAACAAAAAAATTTGTAAGACAAACGTTTATTTTTCATATTTTAACTAAATAAGAGTATAAGTTATGTCATACTAGACATAACAAGTTGTGCCGTTTAATTCCTACAGATTGTATGTCATAACCATAAGTTATGTCTTAAAAGCATAAATTCAATACATAATCCACAAATAAACATTTTCCTTTATATAATTATAAATTATATATCAAATAAAAAACTCTGTTTTTAAAAATGTTTAGATAAAATGTGTCACAGGTAAATCGAGATACATGTCAACATAATTTTTTAAAGGTAAAATTTCACATATAGCCAATTTATATCCCTCTTAACTAACTTCTTAGTTAAGTTTTAAAAATTACATTTTATAGATTTTAGTTAGTGATTAGATGTATTTAGAACTCGTATATACAAATATTAACTAACAGATTTTATTACTATTTCATTTATGTTTAGAGATAAAAAAAAGAAAGGGGAGTGATTTACTTCCTTTGTTCTCTCCAACATATCTTTTTCAAATCATTTGTTTCTTCCTTCTCCATATGGACTGTTATAGCATACCTTTTAATTTTTGAAATACAAAAATAGAATTCAAACTAAAATTCTCTGATTTCTTTGTATGACTTCAGAATTTAAAATATAATTTCAATATATTTATACATTCAATGTATTTATCCACAAAAATTAGTTATGAATAGAAATACAAATGTAGAATTGATACAAATAAAAATTAGCTCTAAATTTAACATTCAAATACAATTACAAACGCTTACAACTCATATTTTCAAGATAAATACGAATTGATACAAATTCAAAAGTACAAAATGGATATAAATTCACATTATATGTATAAATATACAAATTTAAATGTATAAATGTATACAAATTTGAAATGTATGTGAAAGAAATATAACAAAATAAATACAAAAATACAAACGCACCGATAAAAATATACAAACAAATTCACTTTATGACTAAATATAATTTATACAAAATACCTTTGAGTTATATACAAACACATGATAGTTATATACCTCTATGTAATGTATAAAATATGAACCAACGTATTTTATACAAATCAAAAACTGATTATACAAATTATATGTATATTTTATATATGTATATATATGCATATACCAACACATGACAATTGTCTAATTGTATATGACGATTATTTGTATACATACATACATTAAAAAATTGACTTGGCATACATACTTGTGTGTAACTAACAGAAAAAAAGATATATAGCCATACGTATATCTATTGTATATACATTCATACAAATATACATTTGGGTATATACAAAATACCTTCGAGTCATTCACAACGTCGTTATCATACATACATACATACATATATATATATATATATATATATATACATACATACATTTAACCAAAAATGAGGTGAGTTTTAACCAAAAAATAAAGCTTAAACTAAGCAAGATTCGAACCTACGACAGCACAACCATTTCGCACGCTGTTTATCACTGGGCCAAAGGCTCTCACTTTGTCAAGGGTGTGCAAACGCAGGTATATATTAACATTACATAAATTTTGACCTATATACACGGTGTAATTTTCCAACGAAGGGTGTTCACTTGCACATCCTTGATGGGCTGTGGCTCCGCCCATGCTACAACCACTAGTGTGAACGAATAACATGACAACGACTGCTATCTACTAACCTTCTAATTTGTATATCCTCCACAACTTTCTATTTAAAATCATGTCCTCGATTAGCTGAAACCACGCAATGTTATGCCCAATCACCTCTCCCCAATACTAATTATTAATTCCTACAAAGACAGGCCAGCCAACCTTAACATATCTTACCAAATACATTCAACATTAGCGAAATATGATTATATTCTCGTCAGTTTTATCTTATTCTTAATATTTGAAGAGTAAAGCCTTCACATTTACATATAAAACACTAAAGTGGAAATGATCAGTATTACAATATTAATTGAAGGAATATCTCTTCAATTTTCAAACAAACAAATCGAGAAAATTGGCCACTCAAAATGCTACAAAAACTTGAAAAAATATCTCTTTAATTCTCAAACAAATAAATCGGGAAAATAGAGACTCAAAGCACTGCAAAAACTTAGAGAAGTATCTCGATTATCAAACAAACAAATTGAGAAGATCGGCAATTCGAACACTACAAAAAGCTTGGAGAAATATCTCTTCAATCTCAAACAGACAAATTGAGAGAAAGGCGAACTCGAAATATTACAAAATCTTAGAGTGGAGGCTCAATACAATCAGCAGGCTAAAGCCAAAACTTAATAAGATGTCATAAATATTTCTAATAAATTCTTTTTTTTTTTTTAATAAATTCACTCTTTTAACTTGTATATAAAAAAGTTATAAAATTATCATTTTTAAAGATTAGTTCATTAATTTATTTTTTTTTACAGATAATTAAAAATAATTGATTTTAAAATGTTGAGTTTAAAATAGTATAAAAAATTGTCGTAAACAGGAAAAAGGATAATAAATGTATGGAACCAGAAAAAATCATAATCAATGGGGTAGTATATGTACTATTTAATGAAAAATAGAAATTTAACCCAATTTACTCACTTACTTGACTAATCCAAATTAAAATCTAAAAAAAGAAAATTATTTATGATGATTTGAAAAAATATATAGAAAAATATTAAAAAATTTCTTGTATAGTGACATATGAATTAATGCCCTATTCTTTTCACGTTATCAAGTTTTGTTTCAAAAACTCTAGTTACAATTTATTTTATTTTTTTGAGTAAAGTATTAAAAACACATCTAAATTATTTCCTTTTTTTGAGTTTCACACCCAAAGTAATGGAAGTGTTAGAAACACACCTAAACTATCACTTATAGTTTGAGAAACACACTTAAACTATCACTTAATTATTAGTTTGAGAAACACACCTAATAAATGTGAGAAACACACCTAACTATCAAATTCTCCCAAAAGTGTGATTTGAAGACATGACGTAAGTAATAAGTAGACGTTCTTCTTAATAAATGAGAAACACATCTAAATGGTTAATAACATCGAATAAAGAAGACTTCTTTTGAACACATCTAAACTATCATCTTTTTTGTGAAACACACCTAAACTATCACTTTTAGTTTGAGAAACACACCTAAACTATCACTTATAGTTTGATAAACACACCTAAACTATCACTTAATTATTAAATTGAGAAACACACCTAATAAATGTGAGAAACACACCTAACTATCTAATTCTCCAAAAAGCGTGATTGAAATTTCATATCATGATTTTAAAAAATTTTAAATACAAAAATTGGTTCACAAGTTTATATTTTGTAAAAAAAGCTCCACCATTATTACTCTTTTCAATCTTTAAACCATTTATATCTCATATAACCATTACTCTCACCAACATAAATTTCTTTTTATGTATTTCAAATTACAAGCTTCATAACTTTACACAAAGCTATCTCATTTCCGTCACATGTTCAATTTTACTTATTTTTTAAGCTAAAGTTTGATCAATAAATGTTGTATTTTTTCTTTTAGAATATCTGTGTGATAATGTATTATACTTTTGTTATGAACTTTTGCTTATTTGATAAGATTGTATGAAAAATTGGGGTAATTTTGATAGTTTTCAAATCGTATGGGGTTTTTATGTTTATTATAAGAAAAAATACAACTTAAGAATCTCAAATTGCATGTCCAAACAAAACTTCAACTTCATCTTATATGATTTCATATTATAATTTCACCTCACATGGTCAAATGGTCAAACGGGCCTAAAATTATAATAATGGAACAAGATATATGAGGAAAAATTAAAAACTATAAAAACAAACAAAAGTTTTAGTGTTTTGAACTAGGGGTGTTCATGGTTCGGTTTGGGTCGGTTTTTGATTAAAACCATAACCAAATCAATTAAGTCGGTTTTTAAAATTCTAAAACCAAATCAAACCAAACCAAATAAAAATCATCGGTTTGGTTCTTGTCAGTTTTGGTTCGGTTTTTAGGTTTATAATTAGCTAATGATAATTGATAATAGTAAAACAACGGGACATGAGACAACTATTTCAAATGAACGTTAGAAATCAATATATTTCTTTCTACTATCACAAGATGATTGTATATGAATCTTCTATTATTTTTCAACACTATTTTGAAGTTTTAGCATGTGTAAGTTGCATGATTGTAGAGGTTCTTTCACTTCACATGTCTAACATCCATAGAAAACAATGCAAATCTTTAAATAGAATGGTCAACTCTTAAAAAAATCAAAGGGACAAGCCATTGAAGAGTAGATGAATGTCTTAGCAAGGAAATTAAAAACCAACAATACACCACACAACATATATACAATTAAATAATTATCATTTATGAAAAACTAATATTATATATTCAAACCAAACTATAAAAATTATTTAAATGTATTGTAGTGCACGTGAAATAAGTAAACTAAAATCAAATTAATGACTAGAAGGTATAAAATATTTATATTTATTTATGAAAAACTAATATTATATATATAAATAATTATAAAATTTATATGTATAATTTATCGGTTCGATTTGGTTATTTTTTTGATTTTTTCTTAGTAGAACCATAACCAAACCAAATATTGTCGGTTTTTAAAATTCAAAATCAAACCAAACCAAACCAAACCAAATGTCGGTTTGTTTAGTCAGTTTGATTTGGTTTGGTTTTTAACCAAACCATGAACACCCCTACTTTGAACTGTCTTATTATAGGATAATAGGACATTATAAGAGGAGGTGTTATATGTGCTGGTTGATTAGCTTTAAATCGGTCAAAATAGATTGGGTTATCAATACGAGTACCTTTTATGAAAAATTTATTTATTTGAGTACTTTTTATAAAATATTTATTGCTTTTAAATATACTTTTTATTTATTACCTAAATATATCATATTTAAAAAATATTTATCATCTATAGCAACTGTATTATGTATTAAAAGTGAATTATGTCTATAGATTTATTAGAAGTGTATTAAAATGTATTATACTTGTTTTGATTAAAATGTGTTAAAATGTGTTAAAATATTTTACAATAAATAATCAAAACCAAAAACTTCATAATTAAGAGTACATTTCTTACCAAATGTACCAAGAGGCCTAAAATGCCACTGTAGAAACTCAGGACATGGCTCCTATAAATATAGAAGCTATGTGGCTGTGGCTGTGGCTGGCTAAGGTGGTAAACCACCTCCTGAGAGTATGCAATAACATTAAACCATGCATAGCATAATTACAATACCCACCTACACAATTTGATTTGGAAAATAATTAAAAGTAATCAATTGCGTACATTAACTGGTAAAGCTACGTATACTTACAATGAATAAATGGCCCGCCGTCCACAGGTGATGATCGGTGTGCTCATGGAGGATGTGGGTGTGGCTTGCGATAGCAAACCAAACAACAAGCAACAAAAGACAACATATAATGCCACCCAAGTAAATCTTCCTAGAAGAATAGAACGCTCCAACAGTGAAGCACGCAAAGCATAGGACTAGTGCCACGGTAATCGATAGGAAAAAACTGGCCAAAACACATAATTAATAATTATTTTGAAACACAAAAATCATTGTGAAAGCTAGATAAGTTTAATTTAATATGTAGCGTGCGTGATATCCAAACGCACATTTGAAGAACAAGGCGGTCACAATCCCAGCAAGGGATGACTCAAGTATAAAGAAAACCCAATAACAAGTTTTGCTCATCCACCCACCACGTGCCTCTGGCAGTAGACAGAACAGAGCGAAAGTGTTGCAAACGCAAGAAGAGACTAAAAGAAACAATCCTGCTGTGGATATCGTCAGCTGCAGCCATACTCCCGCCACACCGAATCACAGTACCAAGCTGCTAGAATGTATAGTTCATATACACAGCGGAAGCATAAACACGGATCATAAACTTACATGACAACATGATAATGTAAATTAAAAAACCGATATTCAGAAAGTATATACATACCTCTTGAAGCTTTCACAAACGTTGTTTAGATCCTTGCTCTCCAGGACTGAAGTCTTCTACTATTTCCTGATTAACTTGTTTTCTAATCTATACTTGTGTGGACAAGTTCTTTTTTTCTTAAGAAAAAGAATGAATCTACCAATACTGAAAAACCCAGCTCCTCTCCCTTATTTATTTCAATATCTCATTGAAGAAGGAAAATGAAGGAAAAAACGTTTTCAGCCATTCATGCCAACTTAATACCTCCATAATGAGCAAAACGTTTTTCACCCTTAATAGTCCCATTATGTGAAAAACGTTTTCAGCTCATTATTAGTATTAAGTTTCATTTAATCCTTATAGAAGACTAGTAAAATAATATTACTTCTTCCATAAAAATTCTTTTTCTTTTCAAATTCGATTAGTTAATCAGGCGTAGCAGGGACCGCAGATTTATTAACTGAGGCTTCCAATTATGATATTAATTCGCAAATGAATGAATTATCATATCATAATAAATTACAAATCATTCCACTAAAAATCTGTAATTGCACTCCTCGATATTAACTTCGAAATCTATCATTACATCTTATTTAACTCCCCATGTTAGAATTACTGACACCAATCATTTAAATCAAATTTTCTGAAAATTTAATTTATCGACTAAGTCAATCCTATATTACTATGCTCAACTTATTTCACGTGACGGATACTAAATCCACCTGCAGGGTTCACACGTGAAAACTTATAAGCAACCATACAGGGGTATCTTCTATCTCAAGTCCGAGACATGGTTCTATCAACTAATTATTATTTCACTAAGTGATTTGTCATTATCCAATCTATTAGGAATATATTGACTCTCACTAGAGTCTCACCTTTTAATAGATTAAAATAATAAATCAAACTACATAGAACATAATAATTATATCAAGATTAAGAGTATAAGTACATGTAATGGACTAGAGAAGTTGTTTATTAATATTCAGAACATAAACAAAACATCTCTACTTGGTCCGTTCAATACATACGAAATGTACTAGCACAAGAAGTTGGAATATTACCACTCACATAATTAAGATCAAATTATATTTTAATCTTGTGCTACAATCGTCAAGATGTTTGTCCTACTTCATCTTTGATTGTGAACTTTAATTTATAACTTATAAAAACCGACAATTTTAATCTTCCGTGCATGAGTTAAATAACTCCATGCACAAAATTGGCTACCATATAAATAAAGAACACACATGTCAACATAATAATCTATTCAAACAAAGACTTTATTAAATTAATTAAATAAAATAAATAGTCTTTACATGGGATGTAAAAATAATACTATAACTTAAACCAATATGGTTAATAGTATATCCTAACACAAGCATAAATGTGGCGTAAAGCTGGATAAACAAATAAGAAGGCACATAAGTATAACTCGAAATGATAATCGATTGAATGATCTTTATATTCATTTTGCTCTTTTAACTACCCTAAGTGATATACAATTTGTTTTGAGTTCCTTTAGTATTTCTGAAAGATACAAAGACGGTAAGTATCTGGCCTCCCAATTTTTGATTCAAGACCAACAAGACAAGATTTCAATTTGTCATTGACAACTTTACAAATCGATTAGCTGAGTGGAGATTGAATTGTTTGAACCTTGCAGGTCAATCCACTCTTATTTGAATGACCTTAAATGTCATTCCTACCCACTTGATGCAAATTATAAATATCCTAAAGACATTATAAGTCACTTAGAACGTTATCAGTAAAATTTTCTTTGGGGATCTGGGGCTCCTGCAAGAAATCAATAATATACTTCCGCCACCAGAACATCCTTTTCATAATCACAAGTGTTTACTTGAGGCTCTGATTACTTCCATTCCTTACCACCTTCCTGGCAAACTACTTCCTTTCGCCTTATGGCACCTTTGGAAAGCATGCAATGATATCATTTTCAAGAAAGAGAAATCGAACACCATTGGACTACCACCTAGGAATGACTCACTCAAACAGATTACACAAACAAACTACCCAAATTTGATGGACAGGTTTTTATAGCTTAAATACTGACTCTACTTTCAGGGATCCTCAAGGTAAACAAGGGACAAGGGGTAGGGGATGTTTCGTGATATCAGTGACAAATGGATCCTTGGTTTTGCAGGTTCTATAGACAGTATTTCTGCACTCAAATGGAAGCCTTGGCACTGCTACAATGCCTTTACTTGGCAAAGCACAATATCAACTTTCCCGTAATTATATATGTTGATGATCAGGAGGTTTACACATCTCAACAAAGCAACTGACACAACATTCCCTATGCTTGATGATTGCTGGCAACTCTTCTCAAAAAACTTTGTCATTCCATCAGAGTCAACTCATCTGTTTCTAGCCTAGAGTTTCCACCAACTTCATGCTGGCTAGTGGTACAAATTCCAGATGATCATCTTATAGCAACTAAAAAAAAGGCTGCACCGATGTTGGCTAGTAGTACAAATTCCAGATGATCATCTTATAGAAACAAAAAAAAGGGCAGCTCGGTGCACTAAAGCTCCCGTTATGCGTGAGGTCCGGGGAAGGGCCGGACCACGAGCTGTCACAACTAAAGATCCATAGAACCAAAAGGTGACCCTAAATTATCAAGGGAAGATGTGGAATTTTCAAAATTGATAAATGTTGAACTTAGCTTTTTAACAGTTAGTATTAGCAGAACAAATTTCTCACACTTGAGTCCACTTTGAGCTTTCATACGAACACCGTCAATCAATGTTATTATAGTAGCAGAAAATCCAACTTTTTCTCCATAACATTTATCAAGAACCAGGCCTTTATTGCAATTAGAAAATGCAAGGGATGTATTTTGTAACTCCGAAAATTCAGCACCCAGTATTGCCGTGGAGACTAGCAAATCATTTTCATCCTTACGAGGACATTTATCGATCCCATGTCCTCCACTGTTTTCTGAAGCTTGAGCATCTTCAATTTCAATTTCAATTGGTGTTTCTCCATCCAACCGTGACTGCTTTTCATTTGGCATTTCAGCATTGTCCATCTCAAGAATTTTGTTGAACACCTGATCTTCCTTCGATTGTTTTTCCTTCGCATCTTCATCATTAACTTACTTCCGCACATCATCACCCTGAACAGCTGATTTTGGATCTATTTGGTCTAAAATGGTCGATTCACCAACATGTTGTTTGAAAAATGGCATCACAAGACTTGCATTGTAAGTTGTGATCTGATTGGGATATATTTCTGCAGTCTCATTTCTCTGAGAACCTTTGACAAACAGTTGGTCCTCTAATGAGTTTCCTTCCTTATCTTCAACTGCTACTAAACCTCCATCACCATCGATGCGGACCAAATGATCCTCATAGTCACTACAAACTAGTGCACAAATCCTCTCCCATTCACGGAAAGCGGCAAGGGAAATAGAGATACCTCCACTATTTCCAAAATCTTCTTGGACCTCCAGCGACTCATTCCCAACACTATCATTCCATTGTTTATCCGTCACACAGATTTCCTCCCTCTGAGAAATTTTATCGAACACCCGAACCTTGATTTCTCCCTTTCCTTCCACAACTAAATGTTGGTCCTTTTTTAATATTTCCCTGCCAACAGAAACGTTGGTCGCCCTTTCACCATTGCTAACTTGTACATGAACTCGCCTGATACATTTTCTTCTAGAAAGCTTGACAGTAGCAGATTGTCGACCAAGCTCATATGTGGAATATGGCTGTGGGATTATCTTGGAAGGAGCTGAGATTACACTTTTTAATGTCCTTGTATATTGGAAAGCAAAACACAAGCTTAAGTAAATGGATTTTGGATGTCGGTGAGTTTTATCGTGAGTGAGGATTAAATGGAAGTGCGATAAGGCTAGAAAGGAATATGGGATCACCATTTCAAGGGGTTTATGTTGCTGGTTTTGTTCCTTTACTGGAAAATTGTTGCAAGAAATTAATTGAACAGTATTGCTACTCCATATGTTTCATATAGCTAAGAGTAAAATACTACACAATGATTTGATGCTTTCCATTTCCAAAATAGGATACGAAAAGAAGCTAGACGAGACAACCTCCACACTGGAACACAAACGCACACTCAATAATCTACATCATCAGAGGAAGTGGCCGAATTCAAGTAGTAGGAAACACCGGAAAATCAGAGTCTGACGATGGAGTTAGAGAGAATCAACTACATATCGTGTCCCAAAACTTCGCGATAGTGAAGAGGGCGGGCAATGAAGGACTCGAGTACATTTCCTTTAGACGAACGATAATGCCATGACGACTCGAGTACATTTCCTTGGGTGCAAGTTTACTGTTTTTAATCCTTTTTAACACTCAACAAACATATTTTCCTTTGACTCAATATTCATACAATGTTTATAACACAACAAAGACAATATTGTTAACAATATTGAAGTTAGAGGTGAGAAGAGAGTTACAAACTGAGACAAGATCGAATACGCGTGATCCCAACATCTCAATTATGGTTGAACAAGTAGGAAACACAACAACATCCCCCTGAACTTCAGTAATTCGAAACCCAAAGTCATGTTTAACTTTCACTATTGTGTTTTCACTTTATTGATTGCAAGTGGATTTCTATAGATTGTTTGTTTTGAGCCTCTGACCACACAATCGATAACATTAGTTGTTCGGTCTAATGAATGAATGACTGTCTAAATCCCTATATGCATCCTCTTTGTCCATTTGGTGTTTTCGGGTTGATCTCATTCAAACACAAATAAATTGGAAATTTAGTCTTGTTGGAGCGTGTTGTTACTTTCAAACAATCGTTCTTCCTAAACTACGACTGCCATGACTGTGAGCAGTATAGCTAGTATAAAGTATGTTCCTTTTTGTTCAAAGCAGCAATGAAACTGAGATTCCTCAACTCTTTTATTTGTTCTTAATGGGTTCACTATGCTTGGAAATGTATAGCTAGTTGCTTGCAGCGTGATATTTTACCCTCATTGATCTTACCCCTTTGTTATATGCATTTCAAGGATTGTCAAGTTCTATCGTTATAGAGATTGTTGTGGATGATGGCGCATCCGCAGCTTTGGAGGTTATTGGGGAGGATGGTGCATCAGCAGCTGCAGTTTTGGATGTTGTTGGGGATTATAGTGCATCAGCACCTGCACCTTTGGACGTTGTTGGGGAAGATGGTGAATTGGCAGCTTCAGCTTTGGACATTGTTCGCGATGATGGTTGCATCAACAGCTGCAACTTTGGACGTTGTTGGGGAAGATGGTGCATTGGCACCTGCAGCTTCGGACCAAAAGACGCTTCAACCTGCAGGTCCTTTCCAGTATTACTTAGAAAAAACCACTCCTCACTTACTCTATAGGTGGATTGGGACTGCTGGCTTGGCACTCCTTTATGCTCTTCGGATTTATTATGTTCAAGGATTCTACGTTGTTACATATTTATTGGGTTTGTACATAGTTAATTTGCTGGCTGGTTTCCTCTCGCCTCTAGTTGATCCATAGATGGAACCTTCTGATGGACCTCTGTTATCGAATAAAGGTTCAGATGAGTTCAAGCCTTTCATTCGCCGGCTTCCAGAGTTCAATTTCTAGTAATTGTTCTTGCCGTATGCCTGTGATTTCGTTTCTATTTTGCGGAGAAAATATTGTCATATTTTTTTTTATGAGAATTTATTCAATTTTCTTTATATGTTATTTCCACTGGTCTTCCTTTTCTTGGTAAATTCAAAGTATTATTCATTTACGTATTAGAAGTTTCTGGCATGTGTGTTTTGACATTAGGAAGAAACCTTTTGAGTTGATACGTATTGTGTAATTGTAAGAGTTTCCATTGCTTATTTTGGTTTCCATTAGAACTCAGCAGGGCCACATATTCAGGTGTTTTTTTACTGCTGCCTGGTGTAAGTCAACATCACTCTTGTATCAGTTTGGTGACATTATGGTCACATTATTGCTATTTTACATTGCTTGCAAGTTGTGTGCCAATTATATAATGGAATGTGTAAATCATATGTCATACAGAATCATTGACAAGAATCTTAGGGCTCTATTGGTTGGGAAACAAGCTATCCCACCTTCGATGTGGGATAAAAATATGACTACAATCCGGGAATAATTAATCCCAGGATAAGTTATCCCACTTGTTTATCCCAACCGAACATGGGATAAATTCATCTCAAAATTAATCCCGGGACCTCGTACATATTGAGCCCTTATTGTTTCCTTTATCATACCCATTTCGAAGAAAATGTCTGTTCTCTTTTACTTGTTTGTGCTTAAGAGCCTTAAAAGGCTTACGAGAAGTAAATGGAAGAAGCTTTGTGGGTGGGTTTGACTTGCTACGATTTTAATCTTGTATTGTTCATGGATTAGACGACTACGAGCTTGTCATACCTATTAGGGACATTAATCTGGTTCAAGATCATGTCAAAATTGCTCATTACATTCATAGCTTGGCTCACTCAACTTTGAGAATTTAGTTTGCAAAGTCATTAAACTTTGCTTTTTATCAATAAAATCACTCAACTGAGACCTTTGTATCAATAAGATCACTCAACTAAATTTATTATTAAAAAAAAGTTTACATGGTAATATTATTTTTTTATATCATGTAAACATAGAATCTCACAAATAAATAAAATTAAAGAAAACTCAATAAAAAAATTTTAGGGAAAAAATACCATAATATTTGTTTCACTGTCGATTGTTGTAAGAAACTTGGGGAAACAATTGTAGTGTTTTGCTTAATGTATCTATGAATTATGATATTTTTCCAGTCTTATTCCTAGTACAGGTTTTATATCTTTATTTATTTGAAAAGTTTTATCCCCATGTAATATGGAAGCACGAATTATTTTTTGAGATCAACAAATCTTTATACCATTTCCCTTTATCTTTTTTTTTTTTAGATATAATTTATAAATAATTATTAATGGTACTCTTATACCCTTTAGAAATAATATTAACACGTTCTGGAGCTGAACAGGGGATGACCGAATATTTCACAATCTTACTATGCATCGTTCTATCTAATTATTCCTTTACACTAATATCATAATATTTGTTTTACTAATTAAGCTTGTCCGTAAGAAATTCGTAATGAGTTTTCTTTAATTTTATTTATTTGTGAGGGTCTTTAAATGATATAAAAAGAAAAAATATTTTACCATGTATGTTTTTTTTTTAATGATAAATTTAGTTGAGTGATTTTATTGATATAAAGGCCTAAGTTGAGTGATTTTATTGATATAAAACAAAGTTCAATGACTTTATAAGATAAATTCCCAAAGTTGAGTGATATTTTAAGATATTAACTCCATTTCCTACAATCTATGAATTCTGTTCAAGCCTTGGAAACAGCCTCTGGCAGATATGTAAGGTAAGACTGCGTACAATATACCCTTGTGGTCGGGCCCTTCCCCGAACCCTACGCATAGCGGGGAGCTTTAGTGCACCGGGTTGCCCTTCTTAACAAGATACAGTTGGTTGGTTTTACCACTTGGTTATTCCAGGCATCATTTGATTACCAGTCTTATTTGGCGTGAGTATTTAAATCGTTCATTGTGACAGAAAGCACTCTGGAGAAAGCTCATCAGGAAGGAGAAGCAGCAGGAGGGACTGAAGTGATCCTAATTTCTGGTTAAGACCGAATGGAGGAAAATGTTACGGGCTTATTGTCTCTGTTCTTATCTTAGAAAAAGGGAAAATAAGAGAGAGATCACTTCTCGGGTAGATACTTTAGACACTTTTTATTGAATAGCTACAAATTTTTATTTTAAACGTCTCATCAGTTTGCTACAATGTATTTTTATTTCTTTTTCCAAGTTACAAGTGTTACCTAGTTATTATCGAAACTTCAAATAAGTAAAAAGAAAAAAAGATTTGGGAGAATATGGAAATATGTAGTAACTAGTAAATTTGTCAAATGGACATTCAAGTTAATAAAATTATGTAATAAAGTTACTTATTTTATTTTTCTTTCAAAAACTTCAAATAAGAAATTGGACTTTAAAGTCTACATAATTAAGCTTATTATCGACTCTTACAAAATATTCATTCTGATAACACACGAAACATGTAACATTAAAAATTTACATTATAACTTATTTCAATCGAGAGAGCAAGTGGTGCAATAAGCTAAGTAAACTATCCATAAGTAAATAATACACTTGGTGGCAATTTTAACAGATACTAAGCTCAAAGTTAATGGAAAACTATACTCCTAATTAATTTAGCCTAAAACAAAAATATACACAGGGGCGGATCTACCTTATGAGGTAGGGGTGCCACGGCACCCGCACGCTTCGGAGAAAATTTGTATTATGTATGTATATATCTACAAATATTTGTATATATTGAGACTGTGGCACCCAGAAAACACAAGGGGCATACGGGTGCCATGGTTCATATCCGCGTTTGAAGCCTCTCCTGGGACTATTGGCCCGAGTTCTAATCCCAGCTGAGGCATTTATTTTTTCCCTCAATATCTTGCTCTTTATTCCCGTCTGGGGACTAGCCCCTCACCTTTTTCCTCCTCTTTCTCTTTCCCCTTTTCTCTCACTTTTATTTGCAAAATCTGGACGCGGCTCCCCTCCAGTACTCATCGTCTCAAGTTCCTCCAGTTCCATCTTATATTTGTTACACGTGTCTAATTTATAGACCAACGAATAGGATTCATTTATTAATTGAAATAGCTTAATCACGGTCAAACATTCTATTCACATCCCCTCCTTCCATTTCAGTAACCGTTAGACCAAATATCTTAGTCGGAAAACCTTCTTCGCCTTCGCCGGCAAACGACAATTCTCAATCCAAAATTTTGCACTCATAAAATCACATATTTGACTGTCATCATTTGCTGTGATTAATTTATTCACTATGTCCTAATTAGGAGTTAGCCCTACCAATCTTGCGGGGAAAGGATGTATGAATCATGAAATACAAAGAGGGCTAGTCCAACTTGTAAAAAATATATGGATTTGGCTCATTCATTGTACACTACAAACAGAAAAAGAGCTTTTAAAAGTAGTTTAATTTCATTTGTTGTTACCAATCGGCCGTCCATGGTGAGATTTCACATCTTATTTTATCAGAGAACTAAAAACTTCATCTTGATATGGCAATTTTCTCCTTCTGTGTCTGAATTGAAGTCGTTACTATAGTTTGATGATTTGATAATAGACTTTTCTTTGTGCAATTCAATTTACAAACTCTTTTGCTTTTGGATTTGATCAATTACAGTATCTTGAAACAAGGAAGACAACTTACTGATGTTCCGGCGGACTTTCAAGTTCGGCAAGATACACCTGCTTGTATGTTTAATTTGGCAGAATATACTTTGTGCTCAGTAAAGACTATTTTAACTCTGGTTAGAATATTGTAGTTAGTAAGATTAGATCAGATCCGTTGAATTGTTAAGTGGACACGTGTCAAAAATTTAGAGTAGAACTGGAGGAACTGGACAAAATACAAACTGGAGGGGAGCCAACTCCGCAAAATCTCTCCCTCCCTTCGTCATTCTCAAAGTTTATGCAATTGCATATATCTCTTTATACCTTAAGTCTTTAGTTCATGAGTAGTTTCTTCAACAAATAATTTGCAATGCTTTTAGTTAATATAAAATGTCTCTTTTTTTAAATGATATACTATCAATCTATATATTAGAGTATAATTTGATTAATAACTTTTATTGACTTTTGAAAAAACTTATATGACTTGATATAATAAACATTTTGAATTGTTCTCGTACATTAAAATTTTGAACCTCTTGCTTTAGAAATAATAATCATATAGATCGACAATTAATATTTAGTTCACGAACAATAAAGGCAAATTAATATAATCAAACCAAAATTATGTAGTAATTAAGCTATTTTTAAAGTAAAATTCCTTATTGTGGGTGCTCTATCAAGAATTTTCTTTTGGCAATTTTATTCTAAAATATTATTTAAAATCAAGTTTAAAAACTGAACTAAAATCGAACTTATTTTTCTATTTGTGAATAAAAAACTCAATGCAGTCAACCAAAAATTAACCGACATCTGAACCATCATTTCTATTCAATTGTTGTCGCTAGTGGTAAGTATATTTTATACATAAATTAATGGCACCCGCTATCTTAAAATCCTGAATCCGCCTCTGAATATACATGATGATTGAGATTTTAATAATTAAGATTTCCTGAGGATGTATACCTACTTAAAAAGGAACTTCCTCCTTTCCTTTTTAGTTATCAGGATAAGGTTTGCATAACATTTAAGAAAACATTAAATCAGAATATAATTTGACTAATATATTCTTTATTGATTTTTTAATCTTTGTTTATTTATCTGCATTTTAATTTTAGAATAATTAATGATAAGGGCAAAGTTGAAATGAAATAATTAATTCTCTCTTAATTATTTAAATTGACCACTATTTGGAACAAATACTGTTAGTATACAAGATGACTAAAAAAGGATAAAGGAAATATTTAGAAATCAAATTTGTGTGTAATTGAGTGTAACTAAATAGTTTGACATGTTTATCTGGTTAATTACTTGATCCGCATGAAATTGGGTGTGACTAAACAGTTTGACATGTTTGTCTGATTAAATAATTACTTGGTTCACATGAAATTAGGTGTAATCACACTTTTTAATTCTCAAAGGGCAAGTGAGAATGTGAGAATTAGTGGTAATTAGACGGTGTAATTGTAATAACTAATATAACTTTTTAATTTTATTTGCTCAAATATTTTTATAATATGTTTTGTTGAAAAAGAGTTAAAAATATCTCTAATTTATGAAAAATGATTCATAAATATCCCGCTTTCACAAAAATACATGTAAGAATTAATTTTTTGGGCCAAATATATCCCTCAAACAACGGATGGACTCAAGCCAACTTTGACTTTTTAAAAATGTCATGTGACGTTTTCTAATTGGTCAAAAAATCTCTTAAGGTTCGTTTTTAAATCTCTTTTTGAGTTAGAAGAATAACCCTTGGGTTGTTTGATATAGGGATGAGATAAATAAAATTATTTCATTGATACAAATATTTTATATGATTAGTTATCTTTCTCTCTCTCACACACACATATATAGGATAATTTATTCCATTATTATAATATAAATAATATCGGGATTACCTAGTAAACCTTCACAAATGCAAGATAAAATTATCATGTATTTTACCATAAAATTATTATCCCTTATTCCTCGTACCAAACAACCTCTTAAAATTTATTTTTAAATGTCTTTTTAAGCATAAAAATACACTTAAAGGTTTGTTTCTATCTAAATCTCTTTTTGGGTATGAAGAATATAAAATTTTATCAATTAAAAGTCTTTTTTCTTGTTCTTCAATTGAAAATTATCACGTGCTTAAGTTAACAAATATAAACGATGATGTTTGATTGTTTAGACATGCAAGATTGCAGACAGAGGATAGAAGGACAAGTATTGATATTACAATTTTGAAAGTCTTGAAAAACTACTTCATGCTCATGCATATCTCTAATTCAATACGTCGGAAAAACAATGATCTACTAAAGCGATAGCTATTCGAAAAACTCTTGAATGTGCAGTCGGTAAGAGAAAAAATAGTGTACATATTTTATCTGATCCTGAAAATTTGTTAACAAATTCAGAAATAAATGACTATTTAATGGGAATTAGAAGTGATGTGTGAAGACATTTAAAAACTCTCAAGCATGTTGAATCATGCCGATTTTATGTATATTTTTAGATATTTGAACAATATAGCTAGATTTATTACTTCTTTGTAAGGAGAACTCTTGTAAAAAGTTTTTTTTTTCTTTCAAATTAAATCGTACATGATACTAAAAATACATTTGAACTGTGCAGTTCATTGATATAGACATATACAATAATACAATGTTATAAAGAACTTCAGAATAGTATAACTATTCTTAGATTGGACGAATTACCTAAAGAGGATCCTTTACTCATAGCAAGAGCGCGTAAAATTGAGCGTTTCTTATCATTATCCTTTTTCATAGCAAAAACATTTACCGAATCTCCAAAGACATATATTGGTCCAGCAGAAACAATTCCAGAATTTCAATTGATCATTCCGGAAAATTAGATGGTCTTCCTGAACAGACAATTATCTGAAGAGGATAGTTTAATCATAACAAAAATGCAAAAAATTGAGCTTTTCTTATCACAACCCTTTTTCATAGCAGAAATATTTACTAAATCTCCAGAGATATATATCGGTCCAACAGAAACAATTCAAAGATTTCAATTAATCTTTTTCGAAGTATTAGACGATCTCCCTGAACAGGCCCGATATTCAATTTCAATGAAATCTTTTACAATTAAATATACATTTTTAAACTATAAATCCATCCAAACAGACTCTTACGAATCAATAACCATACAAATTATCAAATATAAATAAATATATTTCTATATACTCCATAGTAGTCCTAAATATAAGACGGTGTAATAACCATCTAGATGAATGATGAAATTTTCTCGTTAAATAAATATATAAATAAAAAAAAGTCTTCTATACTTCTTTCTCCTCCTCTTCCTCCTCATTCTTCATATTCCCAATTTCCCTAAAATTCCGAAACCCTAATTTCTCCTTATACCTAAAATTCGAATACATATATATATATATATACATAATACACATATATACAGCCCTATTATTGTTAATTGAAAAAATCGAAGGTGATTCAAGGGGGATCTGAGGATTTCCCTGGATCTGCGTTGCTGATTTTTGTAAGTCTTTTTTTTCCGATTTTTTTCGTTTCGTTGTTATTATTATTATTATTATTATTATTATTTGGTGATTTTTATGGTCGTAAATTGGAATTCAATTATTTGTTATGTAAATTAGGGCGTTGACCATTTTTTTTTTTTTTTTTTTGTTTTTTGCGGTGATATAATTGGATTTTGTTGGTTTGTTGTGTTAATTTTTTTTTTTTTGGGTTATGTTGTTGATGGAATCTTTTAGGGAAGTTAGGTATATGAATTGTTATTAGGTATATATAATTGGGAATCTTTTATATGGTGGTTCTGTTTGTAGGTGTTGTTGTTGTTGACAAGATAGAGGTAGGTAGTTAATCGTAAGGGGTTTTGGTCTAGCGGTGAGAGCGGAACAGGTTATGTGTGGGTCTAAGTTGGTCGGACTTTTGAAAAATGTTGATAATGGGTGTGTGTTGAATTTTACAAAAGGAGAGTATTTTTGGAGAATTTGATACGGGTGTGGCATTGAAAGTGAAGAGTTTGCGCAAATTAGGTGTGAGAAAGGTAGAGGGGTGCACTATTGGCGTTGGGGTTTTTTTGATTTGCATCTTTTTTGTTTGTGGATAATTGTTTTTTTTTGGATTTTGATATATGTATATTAATCCACTTGTGGGAATCCACTGGGTATGTTGTCGTTGTTGTTGTAATATAACATGCATGTATTTTTTAACTTGTTCGAGAGGAACTAGTTTTGGTTTAGTGGTGAGAGCGCACCATATGATGTGTAGGTTATGCACAAAAAGCCTTTTTGTGCCTAACCCACACATCATCTGCAATTAATGTCTTCTTTAAAAGGAAGAGAAAACTGATCAATCTTCTCCGAGTAGATACCAAACGACAATGCTAAAATATCCATGTACTAGCTGAATGGCTACGACATCTAGGTTTAGTCCCTAAAACCCTTGTCTCAAGTGCCCTTCAAACTCCTATCTGCATTAGACAATCCAGAAACTAGTTCCTCACAAACAAGTTGAAAGATACATGTCAATTATACATATATAAAATCCACAAAAGAAATTAAATAGATGGAAACCTGCGAATCCCGAAGGCCAATGGTGGCTTTTGGTGCCTAACCCACACATCATATGCTATACATGTCTTCTTTAAAAGGAAGCGAAAAATGACAAATCTTCTCCGAGTAGATGCAAACCAAAATGACAATGCTAAAATATCCTATACTTGCTGAACGGCTGCGACATCCGGGTTTTATCCCCCAAAACCCTTGTTTCAAGTTCACTTTGAACTCCTATCTACATAAGATAATCCAAGAAATAGGTCTTCTCAAACAAGTTAAAAGACACGTCAATTACATATATTAAAATTCATAAAAGCAATTATCCACAAACAAAAAGATGGAAACCAAAAAATCCCCAGAGGCTAATGGTGCGACCCCTCTACCCTTCTCCACTTAAATAGTAACTTAAACAACATCTCATCCTCAATACTGAGATATACCATAAGGCCAATAAGTTGATTAGAAAGCTCGTTGGTAATCCCTTGGCCTAAAAAAGTAATCTTTCTTGATAAAGTCAGTTGATTAGTAACAACATCTCATCCTCAATACTGAGATATACCATAAGGCCAATAAGTTGATTAGAAAGCTCGTTGGTAATCCCTTGGCCTAAAAAAGTAATCTTTCTTGATAAAGTCAGTTGATTAGTGTAAAATTATATCCCTTAGGAACCGTACATACCCCTTTTGATGCATACGTTTAAAAAATATGTGAATCAATGTATAGATTCCAGTCCTCTTTTTTTTTCCCTGCTATTAAGTGGAGAACGGTAGATAGGTCGCACCATTGGCCTTCGGGGATTTGTCGGTTTCAATCCTTTTGTTTGTGGATTTTAATTTATGTATAATTGACAAGTATCTTTCAACTTGTTCGAGAGGAGCTGGTTTCTGGACTATCTTATTCTTATGTAGATAGGAGTTTGAAGTAAACTTGCGACAAGGGTTTTGGGGATTAAACCTGGATGGCATAGCCATTCAGCTAGTACATGGATATTTTAGCATTGTCATTTTGTAATTACTCTGGAGAAGATTTGTCATTTTTTGCTTCCTCTTAAAGAAGACATTAATTGCAGATGATGTGTGAGCTAGGGACAAAACGCCTGCTATTTAAGTGAAGGGTAGACAGGTCACTGTTGGCCTTTGGGGATTTTTTGGTTTCCAGCTTTTTGTTTGTGGATTTTAGTCTGTGTGTATTGACACATATCTTTCAACTTGTTCGAGAGGAGCTAGTTTCTAGATTATCTTATGTGGATAGGAGTTCGAATTGAACCTGAGACGAGGGTTTTGAGTGCTTAAACCTGGATGTCGTAGCCGTTTAGCTAGTATATGGATATTTTAGCGTTGTCGTTTTGTATCTACTTGGAGAAGATTTGTCATTTTTTCCTTCCTTTTAAAGAAGACATTAACTGCAGGGTGTATCTTTTATGGGCATCTAAATATCAGTGTTAGCTTGTTGAGGGTGATAACAGGTAAATATTTTTGTAACACTTTACATTAAAATGTTACTGGTGGATTAACGTACTACTTAAACGAAGCGGGTCCAATAAAACAAGTTAAGTCATGGGGCCAAAGATTAAACAAGTTATGTCCCTTGTTAGTTTTGCCGTTCTTTTTTAAATAAAGTAATATCTAATACGTAATTGTGAAATACATATTTACTAATTTTGAAAATTTTCAAAAGAATGTATTATTTTTGTTAATTAGAAGAAATATTCTGCTTTTAAATTATCTACATTAAGAAGAAAAACCACCTGTTAACCATTTGGAAACCCTTTCTGCAATGTGCATGCACCTAGATTCACTTCGGAGTTCTATTCTCGTTTGTGCAATGTATCCTTCTTTGATGTGTAAATGATTGTATTTCTATTTTTCCTCTGTTGTTTTCATATTTTCCCCTTTTGATATCTGATTGTGCTATGGTGCTGCAGAACGAATAGCTTGATGACTAATGGCCATTCAGATGGATAACAGTTCAGATCATTCATCACGGGGACGCGTTCAGCGGCTCTTCAACAAGGTCGGTATTTGCTTTATCGCCTCATTGTTTTCCCATTTGAGTTATGGATATCTAGAATGATTTTTCATTATAATAACCATATAGTGAGTATATTTCCGACCCCCATACATAGTTTAGTTTATAAACTTTTATTGACCTGCACTATCTATTGCTGCATGTACAGGTGCAATGAGTTGTATCCATTTAGTGCTAGAGATAGTAATATGTATCTGCTTGTTTGCAACATGTAATTGACATTTTCACTTATTTTGTTAAGAATGTGGAGTTGGATAACAAGCGGAGAAAAGCAGCACAAGCTAGAGTTCCTTCTGACCCAAACGCGTGGCAACAAATGCGTGAAAACTATGAAGCTATCATCCTTGAGGATCATGCTTTTTCTGAACAACATGAAATAGAGTATGCCTTGTGGCAATTGCATTATAGAAGAATTGAGGAACTGCGTGCACGCTTCAATGCTGCAATAACTTCAAGTGGATCAACCACTTCTCAGACTGGGAAAGGTCCGCCTCGCAACGGGCCAGATAACATCACAAGGATTCGCATGCAGTTCAAGACCTTTCTGTCAGAAGCGTCTGGCTTTTATCATGATTTGATTGTGAAAATAAAGGCAAAGTATGGCCTGCCGCTAGGAGGTTTCTCTGATGATCCAGGGAATCAGATTCCTTCTTCTAATGATGCCAATAAATCTATTGAGGTGAAGAAAGGCTTGATATCCTGCCATCGCTGTTTGATTTATCTGGGTGATCTTGCTCGGTACAGAGGCTTATATGGTGAGGGTGACTCTAAAGCTCGTGACCTTGCAGCAGCATCAAGTTATTACCTGCAAGCTTCTTCACTGTGGCCATCAAGCGGCAATCCTCATCATCAGGTATCTTTTATTTCTTTATTTTTTTAATGATTTTGTTCTGAATTTTCATTGAGAAATCTTTAATTATGTTTGGGAGGGAGAGTTGGAAAGAAGAGAAAAGTGATCATTGATTAATCTTTCTACGCAACAGTTGTTATCTTAATTGTTTATATTTGTAAAAATTGCTGATTGTGTTGTTTTCTCAGCTTGCAATACTGGCCTCCTATTCCAGTGATGAGTTGGTGGCGATCTATCGGTATTTTCGTAGTCTTGCAGTAGAGAATCCTTTTTCGACTGCAAGGGACAACCTGATTATTGCATTTGAGAAGGTAAACAACTTTATTGAGTTGTTGCATTAAGAGCCTCTTCATCTTAGCATCAGATCTTTGAAATCTCTCTCTCTCTATATCTCTCCTCTTCCCTCTTCTCGATGTTTGTTATCTTGGAAAAATTATATGGAGACATTGCAATAGCTTTGGTTAGAGCAAAGCCCAAAGGCATAACCAAATAATTGTTTTTCCGATTATGGATTTTTCGCTACGGAATGAATCAAGGAACTAAGGATGTTTCCAACTTCAGATGGTCAAATACACAGTTGAGAAAGTTCCATTCTTGATAGAGACGATGATAAAAGTACAAGAAAATTGATCCGACCTGAATTTATTAAGTCCGTAATAATAAGCTTTTCAAGTGATCTGAATTTGCCACATTTTGTCTTCCAGTTTTTCTGTTCTCGTCTTACCCTTGTACTATGATTAACTGTTCCACAATTAGAAGGCAACTCTCATCATCTTTGATTTTGTTGCTATGTTACTTAAAGTTTTGATCTGGCTAAGTATTATTTGCTTCCTAACCCTAGTCTCAACAATGATGTAATTTTCAAAAACATGAATAGAAAATAAAGGAAAAGTTCCCTGCGAAAAGCGACTGGACAAGTATGCCAACGGTTGTTCCAGTTAATGTTGAGAATTTCGTGTCATGTGTAGAGATCATATTGTGTAGGTTCTCTGCATATTTGTATAACACTTATATAGGGGGTGTTTTCCACACAATAAATCCTTTATTTTTAGGGAAAAATCATACATGCCAATACATATGTGTGTTTTTGTGCATGCCTATAAGCGGAGCCCTATTATTGTTAGTGTTATCATTATCATTAATTGTTGTATGCTTAAGCTACAGAGTTTTGATTTATTTTATGAAGATACCTTATATTTGTCAATTTTCTTCTGGCCTTAATTCTGTGGTTGCTTATGTTTTACCCTTTCCTTTGACCTTTTTCCTGATGTGTACTAAGTAGCTTCATCTTGCTTCTCGTGTCATGGAAGAGTAATTGCTTACCCAATCAAACTTTGAAGAATTTACTTGTTAGTTAATCGCTTGGTCGTGATAAAGCGTACTTACGTGGTTTTGGTCTAAATAAAAAGAAATATGAATTATTATTTAGAGAAAATAATGATATAAAGCATAGGTGCAGCTTATGTTAAATAATATCATTACGACCTGATTTTTTGAAGCAATATAGACACCTAAATACCATTTGTAGGAAGTTCTCGAGATCTTGTAGTGGAACTTTGATTTCCATCTTTTCAGTTGCTGGGAGTGTGGAACTTCAATTTGCATCTTGTTTTGGTTTGTCAAGTAGTGATCAATATGTGATTATGTAGTATATATTGTTTGAAGTGTTCAAGTTCTTCCCAAAAGACATGTTAAAGTTTTCTGGACTTTTTTCCTTTCCGTTTGGACTGTTTCTTCTTCTGTTGCAATGGGCTATTTGGATGATCTTAGTGTTAATTGATTTCTCTGTTATGGCAGAATCGTCTGTATTACTCCCAGCTTCCAGGGGATGCTAAGGCTTCGGCTATCAAGGCAGCTCCTTCACGAACAACTGGTAAAGGAAGAGGTAAATATGAAACGAGGCAGTCTCTGAAAGATGAAAAGATTGAAGCAAGTATATTGAAGGAAAAAGCTTCAAGTATATCTGAAATCTTCAAAACTTTTAGCACAGGATTCGTTCGGTTGAATGGTATTCTCTTCACGCGCACTAGGTATGTTCCTGTCTAAAGAATGTATGCTATTGATGACAACAGAACTGAGTTATGACACTAACTTCTTATCATCTTTACTCAGCTTGGAAACTTTTGAAGAAGTGCTGTTGATGGTTAAGAATGATCTGCTTGAGCTTCTCTCTTCTGGGTCTGATGAGAAGTATAGTTTTGGTTCAGATGCTGTCGACTGCAGACTGGCAATTGTCAGGCTCGTGGCCATCTTAATATTCACCATCCATAATGTGATTAAGGAAAGTGATAATCAGTCATATGCTGAGATTCTACAGAGATCAGTTCTTCTACAGAATGCATTTACTGCTGCTTTTGAGTTCATGGGTCATGTGGTTGAGAGATGTATCCAATTAAATGATCCCTCATCAAGCTTCTTATTGCCTGGTATTTTGGTTTTCGTTGAATGGTTGGCGTGCCATCAAGATATTGCACTTGGTAATGAATCAGAGGAGAAACAAGCGAGGGCTAGATCCTTTTTCTGGAAGAACTGCATCACCTTCTTTAATAAGCTAATGTCGACTGGGTCTAAGTTTGTTGATGAAGATGAAGATGAAACATGCTTTTTCAATATGAGCAGGTATGATGAAGGTGAGAGTAGTAATCGGCTTGCATTGCCGGAAGACTTTGAACTTAGAGGATTTGTTCCTCTTCTTCCAGCACATCTTATCCTTGACTTCTCAAGGAATCATTCTTTTGGTGGTGATAGTGGAAGTAAAGAGAAGAAGGCACGTCTTCAGAGGATGATAGCAGCTGGAAAGGCTCTTGCTACTGCGGTCCGGGTTGGAGAAGAGGGAATATATTTTGACACCAGGGGAAAGAAATTTATCATTGGTGTTGAGCCCCAAACTTCTGATGATTATCAACTTAAGGGCTCTAAGGAAGTTACCAAATTAAGTGGTATTGAACTGGAAAGTCCAGATGCTGGGCAGTATTTGCTACCAAAGCAGCAATTGAATGTGGAATGTGAAGAAGACGACGAAGTTATCCTTTTTAAGCCATCAGTGATGGAAAAACCGAATGGCATCTCTTCAAGTACAATGACCTTGGCTGTTCCTGTATCTGGTAGTAGTGTTGCCAATGCTCCTTCTGGTGCTAGCATGGCTTGTGTTGATATGTGCTGTGAGATGGGGCCATTTCCATCTGCACTCGATGGGTTGAGGTTGCAGAATGCTTGGAATACTACAAGGCTGCCAACGTGCATTTCTCATACTAATACCCAATACATGCAGCCAATCCAACCAAGTACTTCAATGTGGTCTGTAGAACAAGGTGCTATTATGAATGGATTGGGGGGCTTGAGCTTGGCAGGAAATGGGCCAACGAAGGAAGCTGAGTTGCTAAATCATCCAGAAATGGCACCACCTTCAGCATATTCAGTTCCCTTACCCCAGTCTGTGAAGTTTAGCACTGCAAATAATATTCACTTCCAGGTTCCAGAGGCTGCTATGTCATCTACCTTCAGTTCACTTACATCCTCCGTAGTTGGTTCCGATAGCATGTCAATGAAATCTTCGCCAGTTATCTCGACAGGTATGAAGAAAAATCCAGTGAGCCGACCTGTTAGGCATCTGGGTCCACCTCCAGGGTTTGGTTCTGTTGCTTCCAAAGTAGAAGACTCTTCATCTGCCTTGACTTTAAAGAATGAAAATAACCCCATCCCTCGTATGGATGATTATAGCTGGTTGAATGGATATCAGTTACCTTCAGCACATCAGAGCATTGTTTACAATAACTCGGACAATCATTCTGCTCAAGCATATCACTCTGTAAGCAACAGTAGCTTAGTCGGGATTAGCTTTCCTTTCCCTGGGAAACAGGTGCCCTCTCTGCACATGCAGTCAGATATCCAGAAAGCGAATCAACAATCTGTTGCACTGCCTCAGCAGTATCAAGGACAGTCCCTGTGGCAAGATCGTTTCTTTGTGTGACAGCGATAGGGAGACTAGATGGTGAAATGCATCTTGCTTGTTCTTTTAAATCATCTAGTGACTTGAAACGAATTAGAGTGTTCTTCAATTACAATATGCATTCTCTCAGTCGTGTCTCCAATGCTTTACAGGTTAACAATTACTGGGGAGAATGACTACTAGCCCGTTGCTACAAAGTTCAACCATCATATTGCAGTGTGGCTAAGGTTATTATAATTTTGTTGCAGCATGGATGATCTTGGATTGTTGCAGGCACTCGCTGTTGAGCAGGTATTGCCCGCTGCCTTATCTCCTTGTTTTTCTCCCCCTTCTGACAGCTGTTTGACCTGGTGAGTAATTATTCATGGTCCAAAACAATCACACTAGAATGTATTAGACAGGGTCCTCCAGCTAACTTTCCATACTTACGAAGATGTTCCTGGTATCAATTAGCTGATGTCAACGATTAGGAAGTATAGGTCACAGGTCACACATAAGCTAAGGGCTCCATTTCGTTCCTCTCTGTCTCCTTTTCATTTTTCTTTCTTTGTTAAGGGGGCAATACTCGAACAAGCAGGAGATTGGTTCTTTCTGGACAGATCTCTGTTTGGAACCTCTTCCTCCCCTCCCCTTTTCTTATAAGATTATGTATTTACTATAACCTGCTCCACACTTGCCTATACCATGTCTCGGTGGTCTCCTACTGGCCCGGTTTCTGGTGGCAGTTTCCTTTGTTATTCCTTGGGGGGTCTGGGTAATTAAGAGTTGGATCCGGATGCCTGTATTTCTTTCCTTCTGAACTTGGAGGAATTGGGAATAAAATAGTAGGGTTTTCATAATATGTATCACTTGTCTGCTTAGAGACGTTTTCCTTCCTCTTGTCAATGTTAATTTGTTGGAGATTTCTTTGTTAAATTTTCCTGTGCTTACAAATGTTGTAATTTTCTGTTATTATCTTAACTACAGTCATGTGGGTTTGGTGCAGCTTGTGCCGAGCTATTCAAACTGGTTCAGTAGAGACCGAGGTCAGTAGGTGCAGGAATTTGGGAGTCGTTGAAATTAAGTACCTTGTCTTGGTTGGATTGATAATTGTGCGGCCGAGGGATCATAGTTTGGTGGATATCTGTTGGAGCAGAAGCAACAGTAAATCTAGCCGGTTTATAAATGATCTCGACAAAAAGAGTTCTGCTACTTGTCATTGTGAGCAACTTTCTACAATACACAAATTAAGGTAGATATCTTGGCAGTTCCATATCTGCCTTGGTGTGAAGTTCTGAGAGTAATTTGCATAAGATCATGAAGAAGGATTTGTTATCGTTGGAGTACTTTGTGGTTGTTAGTTGGAAATAAGTATAGCCTATGGCTATCTCAACCTTTATCGTCTGATGGTAATGTCCTAGTGGGCAATTATCGTGTTATGTTTGTACTGTTGGACGAAGTGACGATAGATTGTTGCTGTGTTACAGTTTCTGTGGTTTATGTTTGTTTTTTTGGACGAAATGATGGATTGTTCCTGTTACAGTTTCTGTGGTTGGATTATTAATAATGTTTTGTTATCTGGATGTTGAAAAATAGCTTCTTTTGGTGACATGATGCCTGATAGATCTTGCTATTATATATATTATTACCCATGTTTGGTTTAGAATGCCTGGGATTATAACATGATATAATGTTTTATAGTGGTTTTCGGAAGCAGCCTCTCTACCTCCACGAGGTGATGGTAAGGTCTACGTATACTGTACCCTCCCTAGATCCCATTTTGTGGGATTTTCACTGGGTATGATGTTGTTTTACAGGTTTTAGCTAGTGTCAACAACCAAACACCGGATCATGTAATCCCAATTTTTATCCTAGCCGGATAACCAAATTTCAGAATTCAACTTCTCGATATTTTCGAAATTTTGTGGCTAAACATGATTTTCAGAATCTACTTCGAAGAAAGTAAAACATATTCATGGCCATACGGTCACATAGCATCTCTAAACCGTAAAACGAAACTATGTTTCAAAGGTATTTAGGGAATGAGTTATCCCGAGATTGTTATTCTCAATGTAGGATAAAAATAACACAACGGTCCTGAGATAAGTTATGCTACGATTTTATTCCAACCACATATGGGAGAAATTCATCCTAAAATTAATCTTTGGGAATAGTTATCCCTTATTCCTCGTACCAAACGAGTTAGTGTTATTTAGCCTTTTACTTTTGAGTATACGGTGAGCCAGAAGGAAACAAGCAAATGTTTGGATAAATGTAATCAAATATTTATATCTCAATTTGGATGATTAACGGAAATAAACTTCATAACGAGACAGCTCTAATCTGCACTTTAGACCAAAGTTAAATGGTAAAAGTTGGCATTATATATTCTTTGTTTGCAAAATGAATTTTATCTTGGGAAGCAAATGTGTAAGAGAAACTTTGGACATTGTAATTACATAGAGGTAAGTCATAAATCGGAGAGGAAATATAATTACAGCTTGAGGCTAATTGACAACAATCATTCTCTGCAATATTCTTGTTCACACTTATTGAAGAATAAGAACAAAAACAAACCATCAAGTTGCGGTGGAATGGATAGAATCCCTCCACCCTTAATCATAGGTTCTGCGTTTGAGATCCCAATACGGATACCGGACACCGAATGAAAAACCAAGAAAAAGAAATGAAAAACCAAGAAAAAGAACAACAACAAAATCTGTTCATGAACCAAAAGAACCCAACGTTTAAGGGGCTTAGTTTAATTGGCAATTGGAACAAAATCTGTTGATGAAACCAATCGCTCCTTTTACAACTTTTTCTATACAAGTGCTATCAAAATAATGTATATCTATGTTGATGAAAAGAACTTCAAAATTTCAATGAAGCCTAAGTACTTCTAAGCTTCAACATCAAAAAATGTTGTGGAGTCCTTCACAAGCATTTCTCCTGGTAGCTTGAAGTCCTCTCATCAAATTCAAACAAGAAACAACTATTACATCCCTTATTAATTGTCCTCTACAAAAACTTTGAATATGTAATCACGAAAACGCCTTGAGTATGCCATTGGATCAACAGCTGAGATAGAATTTGGATCACATTGTATAGACTTATATGCATGTTCAAGCTTTTTAGTAATGTCATAGTCTTGAAGTATATCGATTATTCCAAAAAATAATGTCACATCATATAACTCCCCTGTTGGTTCTCCTATTAGCTGAAAATCCAAGTCATTTTTCCTGAATGTCCTTTCAACTCTTGCTGGCATGTTTATTCCCAAACTTGTGCTAGTCAACCTGCATTACTCAACCATAAAATAAGTACTTAGAAAGGGTGCGCGAGCAGCATTACTTAGAAGAGATGAAGTCATTAAAGTAGTTCAAATCTTAATGTGATGTTACAATTATCTGATTGAATCTAGCTTATATACGTTGGTAGTGTAAGTTTATAAGGGGAAAAGGGTCAAATATACCTTTGAACTATTCAAAATGGGTCAGTTTTATTCTCTGCTACGTTTTATACCCTTACAGTTTCGTTTTTGACTCAGAAATGCCCTCCAACTATCAAAATATCTCAAAAACACCCTTCTTACTAACGTTGCTCCAAAACAAGCAAAACTGGTTCATTTTTTCCTCGTTTTGGAGAAACCGTTAGTAAGAAGGGTATCTTTGAGCTATTTTGATAGTTGGATGGCATTTCTGAGCCAAAAACGTAACGTTAAGGATATTTTTGAGCCAAAAAATGTAACGGTAAGGATATTTTTGAGCCAAAAAACGTAATGGAGGGGAAAACTAACCCAATTTGAATAGTTTGAGTGTGTATGTGGCCCTTTATCCCTGTGTTTAACAAGTTGTACCAGGTCACATGACTTATATTTTGGTTTACTAGTTTCACTTATTATGCACAATTATCTTTCAGGTAAACTGAAAGTGTAAAAATCCTTCTCCAATGTAGTGGTGTATGATTAAGATTAAGAAAACTGAACCTTAAAATAAATTTGTCTTAAGTATGGTTTAGGTGAGCAAAGAGGTGAAGTAGGATATATGCAGAAGCACTAATTTGAACAAGATAAAAGGCTGTGTGAATGAACATTTAGAATAGTTTTGTGTAGCTATTCGATTACCATGTGAAGACTAAATGTCTAGTTTGCTTATTGAGATGCTTGCAGACTTGGCGGGTGAAAAACTTACCCTGCAGGATTAAGAAGTAATAGATCCACATCTGATTTAGAAAACCGATGAATTGGTTCAACTTCTGTGGTTCCATTTTCTGCAAACATTAGGAAAAATGATTTCTGCTATGATTGACAAATGTAGCCAACCTGGATTTGTTTGGGACTGAGGCTTAGTTGTTGTTGTATTGACAAATGTAAATGCAAGTGTTGTAAGATTAGAACAAACCGATAGGCGTCCTACACCCTGAGGGAGTATATCCAGTACTAGCATTTCCTTCCTTAAAATGAACACCAACTAAAAGACTATAGTCCATCACTCCTTCCAGTTCCAAGAGCTCACAATCCCTATCAACTTGCCTGCAAAACCAAAGAATTTTTCGACCCAGAGGTGGATTCAGGATTTAAACTTAATACGTTCAAGGTTTTGAGTTATTTGAAACTATGGTATAAGCCAAAAGTGGCGGAGTTCAATTGAACACGTAATCAAAACTATAAGTCCGCCCCTGATTAGAGCTTTTTCGTGCAATACCAATTAAGACTAGATATTGGTATTGATATTCAAAGTTGAATAGTAACAAACAATCAACGCAAAGAAACAAATTTTACCTCCGGAATTCTTCAAACCATGACTTTTGTAACCTGAATATGAAGTTGAGATCAAGGTCTTTAAGAGTAGTTGTTGTATCAATTTCTGATTCTGGCTTATCTGTGATCCTGCCAAAAGTTGATCCTTTCAAGTCGAACCGTTTATGAATAGTGTAATTGGTGCAGAAGAGATTCCCAATGATCACGAACCGGACCTAATTAAACCATTGAATAGATTACAAGTTCTTATGGTGAATAATTGTTACTCATACTAAATAAGTTAACCAGTGCTTAATTTCAATGCATTATATGTAAATATACCTTTCTTTGAGTTGGTCCATTTAGCTTCAGGCAATGCAGGCCATAGTACCTCGTCACAAGGGTGTTCTCGAAAGCACGAAAATGATTGTAATAGGCATTTAGCATCTTTAAAAGTACCTAATGATCGTTCATTGACAGGAAAAATCAGAAGGAACCAGGTAGTTTGAAGAACGAAGATATAATGACTTCATTGCAGGGTTCAAAATATGCTTCATACATAATGATTTCTTGGACTATGAGTGTGTGAGAGAGAGTGCGTGAGAAAAAAATTGACACGTATATAAAGCGTGAAGCCATTAACTCTTCTAGATTTGCTTGTACTGGCTCAAGATTTTTCCTTGAAGCCTCACGGTTTTGTCACCTTAGGCTTTAACCCAAAAGGCGCATCAACAGTTGAATCTAGAACTTGCCCTTTTATGACCCCTAAGTTTTTCCTCATATTCCGAGGTAGGATTTGCCTAACGCAAGTTTCACAAAAAAAAGGACCTTTTCAACCTCTAGCAGTCTGTCGGTTGTTATGTCGCTACTGATGCCTAGTACTACAACTTTGAACCACATTTCATTGCAATTAAGCACATACATTATGAAAATTGTTTGAAGATCTCACCTTTACTTCTGCCTTTTTCATTGTCTTGATCATGTATCTATCATCATTTGTCAAGTAAAAGAAGCTTCCACTTTTTCCAGGAGAGCTTAGCTCTCTAAGGGGGCCACAGATCGACAACATATACTCCGTTGCATCCACTTTGAACAACGTTCTCAAAGCTCTGGACAATATCATATCGAACATAACGTCTAAATTTTATCATTTTCACATAAAAGTATATACTAAGAAAAGAAGTTGACAACATTGCATAGTGAGGCATTCACCTGAAAACTTTTGGGCAATAATCTTTCCATCTGAACTCACAAGATTGATGGCGCGGCGTACTCTTGGATCCTTCAGGTGGAAATCTTGTCCAGTACTTCTCTTTCGGATCAAAAGCTGATGGCTCGAGATCAAGTGTTGAAGGAGGGACAAGCTTTTGTACTGTATGCCTATATGGTTATTCACATTACAAGGTACCATAAACAAACAAAACGTACTCTTCTCATCCTAGAAACTATGCAGTATGACAGAAGCTTACATGTTTTCTATAAGTTATATACACAGACAGCAGACTGTATAAAGAATTTTTACACTATCACTGTAATTGAACCTTTGGAAGGGGAGCCTTGGCGTAACAAGTAAAGTTTGCTGCCATGCGACCAGTAGGTCACTGGTTCGTGCCGTGGAAACAGCCTCTTGCAGAAATGCAGGGTAAGGCTGCATACTTTAGACCCTTGTGGTCCGGCCCTTCCCCGGACCCCGGGTATAGCGGGAGCTTAGTGCACTGGACTGCCCTTTTACTGTAATTGGTCCTGTTATAGTAGGACATTTACCATTTTTTTTCCAGGCTACTTGCTAATAAATGCTTATTATATAAAGTTACCTACTACTGCTAGTGCAGTTTAAGTGATCTGTTATGTAAATATGTTTTTATCTAGTTAGTGCATAATAGAACTCAAAATTCTTTCAGGATTAGGCAAAAGGGTACTAAAGGTATAAAGAAACTAGAACCGTAAAAAAGGGCAGTTCGGTGCACGAAGCATTTCATCATTCATGCAGGGTCCGAAGAAGGGCTGCACCCAAGGGGAAGCCATCACTGGCTGATTCAACATTAGAACCCCTGACCTACAGGTCACGTGGAGACAACTTTACCGTTGCTCCAGGGCTCTCCGTCAAAGAAACTAGAACTATACATGAAGAAAATTTAGCTACCTGATTCCCAACTGCAAATTGAGCATAAGCTCATAACCCTTATGCCCTTTAGAAATTGTGATTCCTTGCCTTTTGACAACCTTAGGAATACTAATAGGGCTCCCACTTTTATATCCATCACCTTCCAACAAAGTAACCATCGTGTCAATATCTGAACAAGAATTACTTGTAGTAGCAGTACTTGTTCCAACTCCATCTGATAACAGCATTCTACTAAACTCACTATCTACTGAAGCATCTATCGACTTCCTCCTCATCCTATTACTACCACCAACATTGTTTTTATTATTCACAGGCCTCAACGATGACATCCTCATTGCGAGTTTCTTCTGTGAAGGCAACACTGATACTGTGTCATTTGGTGTAATTGTACATCCCTTCAAATCAACATTGAAAACTTGTTGAGGATCCCATTCAAAAGTCCCCCTTTCTAGCAGTGACTCAGATGGATAAAAAGTCCCATGCAATTCATCTGGATCTCTACTCCAATTCCCAACATAGTAACTCCCATCAGCCCAATGAAAAGTCCCTTTCCCTTTAGGCAATCCATATTCCCAATTCCCTTCATACAAATTCCCATTTTTCCAATACAATTTCCCATCACCACACATTGTACCATCTTGCCATTCACCCACATAATAATTCCCATTTTTCCAAGTATACTTACCATTACTTTCTTGTAATCCTCTACACCATTCACCATCATAACAATCACCATTAGCATATTCTTTAACACCATGTCCATGTTTCAAATCCATTAACCAACAACCTCTAAATGTATCACCATTTGGTGCTGTATATGTACCTTCACCATCCATATAACCATTCTTGAAATTACCTTCATACATACCACCAGAAGGCCAACTAAATATACCTTTGCCTTTCATTTTACCTTTTTTCCAATCACCTACATACATACAACCATCTGTCCACCAATATTTTCCATGTCCATTAGGTACATTATCAACCCAATATCCAGAATAGTAATCTCCATTATGAAGAAATTTTTCTAAATGGTATGTTTCACCATTCATTGGATGGTAATCTGCATCACAATCATCATAATTATTTTCTTGAAGATCTTTATTTTCTTGATGATCTTCTTCTAATATTTCTTTTTCTTTATTGTTGTTATTGTTGTTGTCATCATTATTAATAAGGTCTGCTTCATCAACTTGTGGTGGTATATATGAGCCAAAAATGTTGTGGGCTCTTTTTCTTGCTACCAATTGTGTTTTTCTAACGGTTGCTTCTATTGCCTTCATGGTATAGTAATTTTTTTTGGATCAAGATGAATGTTGTTTCAACATGGATTTCATCATTTGATCAAATAATTTTTTAATGTGAAAAAAGACAACAAGATTGTCTTTTTTTTTGGTTGAAAAATTATGGATCAAATCACTATGTTTCACTTTCTTGATCCAACAATATTGTTTTTCTCTCTCTTTCTCTATCCTCTCTACGTGTGATGTATTGAAGGAGACAACTAACAGAAACCAACAACATATGTATTCCTTGTCCATTTTTTTCCAACATGTTAAAAAAAAAATATATATATATATAAGGGTTTTTTTTTTTCATTATTTTTCCTTTTTTTTTTTTAATGGTTTTGAATATAATTGTGACACTTAAGTAGGGGTGTGCACAAATTGACCAATTCGAGTATTCGGATCGATTCCAAGAAATTTGGATAATTCGATTTGAATTATACAATTTGAATCGATTTACGAATTTAATTTTAGAATATTTCAATTTTGCGAATCGAATTTGGTTGTGGGTGTTTATAATTCAAATCGATTCGAAAATCGAAATTTATATATATATATAAAAAATAATAATAATGATAGTGGTATTTAGTATTTATTAATTACTTACAAACCTAAAACCTAATGCAGACTCACAATAGCTCAGACCCACATTTAGAATATTTTAATTATTATGTTTGCTCTAAAATTGAAATAAAAATAGTTGCTTGTTGAAATTTCAAATTCGAACAAATCGATTCGTAAAATCAAATCAAAATAAAAAAAAATGAATCGAATTGGGCCTAGAATGAATTGAGTTAGGATAAGGATTTTAACAAATCAAAATTTGAAATTTCGATTCGATAATAGCTAAATTCGATCTAAATCGATTCGTGCACAGGCCTACACTTACGGGTGCACTTGAACTTGAAAGAGTGTTTGTTGTGATGGTTGCCTTAGGTGAATCTCTCGTCGGAATGAGAGGAGAAAGTTAAAGATTATATAAGGGTGAGTTCAGAATTCATTTGTCAAGACGCTGAGAGGCCCATAAACTAAGAGGTGACACAAAAGGATGTCAGATTAAAATAGACAATACCTTGATAGTTGGATTTGTGTCGTTACACGTGGTATTAGAGCCCAACACTCCTTTAGTATCCTGATGGGGCAAACCTCATCGATGACGTTGAGAAGGGTGAGTGGTGACGGAGGGTGGATTGGTGAGAACGGGTCATAGAGAAGAATTGACATGCTTCTAGACTGACAAGTCTACAAAGAAGAGGTGAATGGGACACATTAGGTGAATTTCACATCGAAATGCGAGAAAAAACAAAGAGTTTTATAATGATCACATTTTTTGCCATAAATAAAAATGATCACATTTACACTCCACAAAAGATATAAATAACATATATTGAGAATAAAATAAGATATTTGGGATAATTTAATCATATTTGACATCCATGAACTGGACATTCTGATCGATCCGATTGACTCTCGTTCTGGTTTGGCGGAAAGGTGAAAAGCGTCTATAAATATGAAACCATGATAAGTGAATACATTAAAAATGAATAAGGTAAACATAAAATTTCTTACATGTAGTAAGAAATTGTCTTAAAAAACTTGCAATATGTTGAAATCCATGTAGACCTAGCAAAAACCATGGCACATTGAAAAGAGATCTGTATGAATCAATTGATTAAGATTAAGTTTTAATAATTTATAGCAGTGACGAGTCAGTATTTAAAAGGTAAACATATAAAGAAGTCAAGGAAGTTCAACTCATACCATATATACATAAAGAATAATTTTAATTTTATATATATAATGTATTTTTTATTTGAAAAGGGATTTGGACGAACCCCTTCACCCTATTTGGTTCCGCCTGTGTCTTATAGTAAATAAAATATACTATTGTACTAAAACAAACATGCTTAGTTTTACGAGAGTCAACAACTTCTGGAGCTAAATTGAATTATATTAATTTAATAGTTAAAAATTATATAAAAAAAATATTATATATTGCCATCTTCTCAATGTATTAATTTCATCTCAAAACATGACAGGTAAAAGTGAATCGAAGTAATAGTCCCTCTGTTTTATTTTACTTGACACTCTCTCTGAAAAAATGATCAAAACGGATCTCAACGCATGGGGTTTGCATTATTACGAGTAAATTGAAACAACTATTCTTAGTAACGCAGTTGTAGGTGATCAAATGAAACAAGCAGTATTGTACTCTCTTAGTATTAAATAACTAAAAAAAATAGTAATAGTTAGATTTAGCGTTTCAAGACATCATTAATACAGTTAATTTTATAAAATACACTTCTAATTAATATTTTTTTAATGAATTGTCAAGCTAAAAAAGATCAAGTAAAATAAAACGGAGCGACAAATTAATTAGGAACCGAGGGAGTATTGTAGAGCAACTAAAATTATCGAAGTGACCACCTCAGACTCTCCCATGTTGCTCCGATTCATGCGCTGCTTTTAACATCCTTTTTCCCTTTTTTCTCTCTTTTTCCTCATTTTTTTTTTTTTTTGACAAAACCAAGAAAATGTGGACAACCTATTTTGCTGTTTATGAAGGATAAAAAAAAAGCTTAATTTTTACAATGCAGAAAGGATAAAGACCATACAGTTTTACTAATTTATCAAGAAAGGGATTTTGTGCAAATATGGTTAAGCAGGTTTAGGCATTGCATCTGTAGAAACGTGGTGTCCGAGACAGCTTTCGTGCAGTTTGACTAATTTTACGGCATACCTGTCACCTTCCACCAGCAACGGATTACGTGTATATTTGAATTATAAATGTCTGATTTGGTTGCTCGGACGGGTCGGCATCAACAGAGATATGAAGAAGGTTATCGGCTTATTGCTGGGTACTAATCTTTTCTTATGTTTTTTTTTATGTAAAGTTTGTGTTTTGTTTGGATTTGTTTTGGTTTTTGCTCATTTGGGTTTTGTTTTGTTTTGGGAATTTTGTTGTTGAATGTGGGTGTTTTTGGTTTTTTGAGTTTTTTCTTCAAGATTTTGTGCTTGGTATAGATGGGTGTTTGGCTTATTTTCTTTTTTCATTAGTTTTTATCTCTACATTGGTGTTTATTTATTATGAGATAATTGATGAAGAAGGGTGTTAAGAGTCGTTTAGAGTCTCACATTGGTTGGGAATGGACGGGTTGTCTGCTTATATGGATTTAGACAATTCTCCCCTCGTGAGCTATCTTTTGGGGTTAAGTTAGGCCAAACTATCATATCTTATATCGAGCTAGGTCCATCCCTGTTTAGGCTCTTAGTCCACACTTCAGTTTGGGACTGGGTGGCATGAAGGGGTGTTAGAGTGGTTAGAATCTCACATTGGTTGGGGAATGAACTGATGGTTTGCTTATATGGACTTGAACAGTACTCCTCTTATGAGCTAGCTTTTGGGGTTTGAGTTAGGCCCGAGTGCCATATCTTTATACGATATTAGAGCCAGGTTCATCCCTGCTTGGGCTCGTGGTCCACGATCTAGTTTGGGCCTTGGCATAAAGGGGGTGTTAGAGTGGATTAGAGTCCCACATTGGTTGGGGAATGGACGGGTAGTTTGCTTATATAGAATTGGACAATCGTCTCCTCATGAGCTAAGCTTTTGGGGTTAGGTTAGGCTCAAGTGTGATATTTTTACAAAAGGTTCTTAAGGAACAAGATGGATTGCAGTTCCTTCACGTAGTATTTATTTTGATGCATTTGTATAAGGGTTGGGTTTGTGCGATTTGATTTTAAGAAAAGAGGGCAATTTTTCAGCTTTCTATGGACCAATAAAGTTTAATATCTTCAAAATGTTGAAGTCTTTTCACACCCAAGGGTATGGCCTGTTGGTCAATGAATAAAAAACACTAGGTGATTTCTTCTCATCTATCTATCCTAGCATTGGTGGACAGAGTTACCTGGTACCTGTTGCTGGTGGGAGGTAGTAGGTATCCAGTAGAATTAGTCGGGTGCGCAAAAGCTGTTGCTGGTGGTAGGTATCTTTTGGGATTAGTCGAGGTGCGCGCAAGCTGGCCCGGACACCATGGTTATTTTTAAAAAAAAAGAAGATGGAGTCATAACTCAAGCCATGACGTAAAACATAAATAAAGAACAAAAACATGTAGTGAAACTCTTTAACCACCAGAGGAATGGAAAGATATGAGAGATATAAGTACAGAGCTACTTGACAACAAATAAAGAATTCATTCGTCCTATCACCATCAAAAACTAGTACCACGACTTCACAGAAACAGTCATGTAATGGGATTATTTTTCAGATGAAAAAAATGTGAGAAGGAAAAAGACAGATGGATTGATGATGATGAGTTTGAGGATTGCTTCCCTTTCTTAGTTGACGGGCATTGCACCTTGTTAGCTCTAGAATTTGGCTAAAGAGATTAGTTCTGGGCTGTTCAGGCTGCAACTTAGCATGGTGACAGTGAGTAGGGCTTCGATGTTCTATATTGCTAAGAATAGTGGGGTTTTGAGTTAAAATTTTCTGTTAGACTCTTTTAAGAGTATGTTATGCAATTACTTGATTTGATCTTCGGAAAGTTATAGAGAAGCAACTGCACAAAGTAGAAAATTTTAGGAACACGAGAGAAATCCTTCCCTGTCTAGAAGGAATCCGAATATGATTCTCATAAAAAAAAAGTTCTTAGAAGAGAAGTAGTACATGGAATTTTATGGAGAAAAGTTCTCTTAATCGTTTGGCTTCTAAAAATTGAAGCAAGCTCAAATCTCAAATTTTAGCTCTTCTAATTAAATACTAAGCACATTTAAAGTTGACATTCAAATTCACTTTGTGGCTGTCTTTTTCTTAATAATTTCAGGTGGTAGATCTGACTTTTGTATTTGGGGTCTCCTTTTCAGGAGTACGCAACGTCTTTATATGGGTTTTAGTCCACTGGTAGTCGTTACATCATTTGATGACTTTCATTTGTCAAAGATTTTTTGTTTTTTTAAGATTTAAAAACAGTAGGCAGCTGCTGCTTTTAACTTCTTTGGTTTGCATTTGAAATCAGAAAAATATTGCCCTAGAACCTGTAAATTCTGAATTATAACGAGACTTGTCACAGGTGTATACCATTCAGGTTCAGAGATATGGAACAAAATGGTGGTGACACATCTGAGAAGATAGTTGAAGTACTGATGATAAACTCAACAAGCGGGCCTGGTCTTCTGTTTCCAAAGGTGAGAATTGTTCTATTGGATTTCAAGCGACATGCTATGGTAGTTCAAATGACTAAAGTGTTATATTGGGCCAGCGTTAAGTTAGCTTATGTGACCCCAGCTTCCTCTTTACCACTTGGTATTTCAACCTCATAATTAAGAAATTTGCTAACTTTGTTCCACCTTGCTGACAAATTGAACCTTACCAAGTTTAACAACTACAAAGATACCAAGTTAACATACCCCGTGTAATCCCACAAGTGGGGTCTGGGGAGGGTGGTGTCTGCCCAGCCTTACCCCTACCTTGTGAAGGTGGAGAGGTTGTTTCTGATGGACCCACGGCTCAAGTAAAGCATACCAAACTCAGTATGGAGAAGAAATACAGTAGTGAAGAAGCTGTGTCGAAAATAATGGAGAATAGAAAAGTAGCAACAACAAATAATACGATAACGGAAGCAAAGAAAACAACAGATAATAATAATATTGAAGAATAAGACAGTAGGGGAGTATATTAACAATAGTGATAAGGGAAACTGGGCTACACTTGACTACCTACTAACCTTCTACCTTAATCCTCGACCTCCATATCCACCCATCTAGGTCATGTCCTCGGTAAGCTATGTTTATTTTGCCTTATAGTTGAGAAGATGTCTGCTAATTGACGTTTCTGTCTTTGTATGTACAGGGAGGGTGGGAAAATGATGAAACAGTTAAAGAGGCCGCTGTTCGTGAAGCCATAGAGGAGGCTGGAGTTCGTGGGGATTTAGTGGTGAGAACATTGTATCATTTCTTCATTTATTCTATAGTATTTGGACATACAAATATGTTATTCCCTGTTGTGTGTAGGTTCATCATGTTTTAGTGGGGAAAAAACACCTCTTTACTGTTGTATTTGCATGTCAAATGGCCCGCAAAAGCAACATTTTCTCCGCCTTTGAGCTTTGGATGAGCTCGTGTCTTTTTGTTACTTACATCATCTTCAGTTCTCTCTGTGCAGAATGTTCTTTATTACTAATGGAGTGAATTTTTGACAAGAAGTTTTATGATACTTCTTCTGACCCGCTTCTTTCAAGCATCGATTTGATAAAGCTTCAATATGTTTTTCTTTTATGAAGTAAGAGATATCATAAAAAAACATCACGATGATGCAAAATTGAGCACTGGACAGGTATAAATGTGATGCAAGTCTGCAACAACAACATTTACGAAAGCTGAACTTCTTTTGGTTAAGTTTGTCGTAGTTACTAACCAAAAAAATGTGCTCGTTTTACTATAAAACTTCCAAGTAATCCTCTTTTGATCAGCAAACTTTTTATCTTTAAATAAGTAGCTTATGTAAATAACTTGTATGTTGGAGTGACAGAAGTGACGTGATTCCCTTGTCTTTCATTATCCATGTATCCATCGGATTTAAACCTCTTCTTTTTCAGCATTTTTTGGGATACTACCCCTTCAAAAGCAAAACACTTCAAGACGAGTTCAGTCCAGAAGGTCTGTGTAGAGCTGCCATGTTCGCTTTGTTAGTGAAGGAAGAGCTTGACTGTTGGCCTGAGCAGAGCTGCCGGAAAAGAAGTTGGCTGACAATTCCTGAGGCAATTGAATGTTGCCGGCATCCATGGATGAGAAAGGCCCTTGAGGAAGGATTCTTGAAGTGGCATGAGGATGGTATGGTAAGTACAATTAATGGCAACGATGAGTAGTTTTTCTCTTTATTCCTCCTCCCTAACCAACATTCAAGGGTTTTAGAACTTTTAAGAGGTAGAAACAACTGTGAAGTTGGACCTGATGTTAACTATAAATCTGCAAAGAAGTACTAATGTTTTACATATTGGAACATGATATGGTCACCATGTTTTAATGATTTATTATCTGGTTGCTTGCTTTCCCGACTGCTTTGGACTGTTTTTCTTGAGTCGATGTTCTATTGAAAACAGCCTCTCTACCTCTGAGGTAGGGATTCTGCGTACACTTTACTCTTCCCTCCCCAGACACCCCTTTGTGGGTCTACACTGGGTATGTTGTTTTTGCTTGCTTTCCAAGAGACCGAAGAGAATCAGAAAGAAAAGAAACAAGGAAAATTGGAAAATTATCTTATCTATTGGTAGCTGCATTGTCATCAGTTGTACAAGTAGTGGACTAATCAATTTAGCTTAGATTAATAGATGATGCTTTTCTATGTAACTATGGTTTCATTATTTACTATTCGTCTCTTGGATGAAGTTACAATAACAGCACATCACACTCTTTTGGGGTGCGGCCTTTCTCCCAGACCATGCGTTGAATGTGGGCTGCTTGTGACTATGTTTGTCTGACTCTTCAATAATACGGACAGATGGTGTTGGGTCCTTGTCCTGCAAATGGAAGTAGTTCATTTCGTAAGGATCCGACATGAATGCAATAATATTTTTGGAGAGTTCGAGCAACATAGTACTTTCTCCCGAGACAGTTCTGCAAATCAAAAGTTGCAGAATTTAGCAAGAAAGTTGAAACTAATCACTTTATTCTTAATTGAAATTTCATTTCCATTTTAAAACTAGCAAATAAGAAATTGTTTGGTCTTTATTCCATGTTACCTCTCTGGAGGAGCATACAGTTTCCTTTATGCAAATAATTATTTCTAAAAAATAATTAAAAATATTGATTACATTTCTCTAACAAACAAAGCAGACCATAAATCAGAGATTGTTGACAGTCTTAAGGATGATGACAAATATTTTTATTTTATTTTATTGCATTTGGAGGGAAGCGGATGAAAAAATTACACTTTTGCGCTTCAATCTGTTGGTGTTTAAATTTTTGCCCTTAACAATCAAACTTATGGCTAGCGATCATAAGTTCTTTTAAGGGTGTAAGGAATAAGTTGTTGAACACTATGATGCGAAATATAAATTTATACCTTGCCAACAAGTTAGTTATCTTGAGGGATAAAAATTAAAGGCCGGCAATAGATTGTAAATTATTACGATTAGGCAGGTGAAAGTTTTTAACCGGCTGATAAAAATGTTATTATCCGAGAACATGAATTGTTTCTAAAGTACTCCATCACTTTAAAAAAGAATGACCTACTTTACTTTTTAGTTCGTTAAAAAAAATGATTTTTTCCTTTTTTGGTAATAAGTACTTTAATTTCAACTTTTCACGTGACATGTTTAAAATCACAAGATTATAAAGCATTTTGATACATTTGACATTAACTTTAATTTAAGACCCTAAAGTTCAAACATTTTTTTTATTTTCTTAAAATCCATGTCAAGTTAAATCAGGTCAAGTTTACGAAGAATTTCAATTTCCCTTCTTTCTTGGCCAGAAAGAATCTAAAAGGTCAAATCAAAATTGCTTTTTAATTTTAAACTTGGTTAATTTAGAAATTAGTCAAATCTATGAAGATTCTAAAACTATCTACTAATGTTTCTTTTTATAGTTGTCCATTGTCTACATCCACACCAATGTACTTGTGACGATCTTGTCATGCTTTACGTGGTCGTTGATAAAGAATAGTAGGACAATTTGGTTTATCAAACATCCTGCGTTAGCAAAATTTGAAAAAGGGATGCACTCTAATGATGTGATTTTAATACAAGTATTAATGATTATTTTTACGGTTTGAATACATAATCTATAAATTACACGAAAATAACTTTATTATTGCTCCAAAGTTTTCTTTCGTCACTAATAAAGGATGTCAAAGATAAAAAATATAAAATTATTTTCCGATGGTTTTAGGATTTGTCAAAAAAAAAAAGATTTCAATATTACATCTTATATGTTGTACAATAATACTGACTTCAAATGAACTTGTAAGAGTTGCCTCCACCACTACTAATAAATTTTGTTCATATACTGCTAATAATCTAATTCAATGTATCCTACAAGTATGAAAATCACGAAACAACAAGATAATTGGCTACTGATAAATATAAGTTTTAATGCTAGTTGTTTAATTAAAGTATCTTGAATAAAGTTACTTTTTCTAATTATTGAAATGAAAAATAAAAATATAAAATAACTTGGTGTTGGAAAGTACAAAATGGTATTTTGTTGGGAAGCATCTAGTTCCCTTGGCAGGCGGCGCTGGAAAAGGACATACAAATATATTACTCCCTCTATTTCAAAAAGAATGACCTACTTTTCTTTTTAATCCATTTTAAAAAGAATAACCATTTCCTTTTTTGATAAAACTTTAATTCCAACTTTTCACATGATATGTTTAAGACCACAAGATTAAAGGGCATTTTAGTATATTTACCATAACTTTAATTTAGGACCATAAGAATCAAAAGTCTTTTTTATTTTCTTAAACTTCATGTCAAATCAAATTAGGTCATTCTTTTTGAAACAAAGGGAGTAATACTTTCTCCGTCCATATTTACTTGCCTACTATTAAATTAAATTTGTTATATCAAAAAAATAATATTATATAATTATAATATTATTTATTATTTTTAAGAATATATCAAATTAATAGTGAATAAATAAAAATGAACGGAAATAATTATGGTAGACTAGTAGTAGAACATCTGTCAATGTTGACTTAGTAGCCCATATAGTTTAGCTATTAATTATAAATGGCCCACTACTGTCTACATTTCTCTCTCTTTAACCTACTCAATTTTATTAAGGAAATAAAATTGGTCAAATTTACTTAATAAAAAGGAGCTCTGACGTAATTAGTAAAGTTATTGTTGTGTCATTAAAAAATCATAAATTTAATCCGTAAAAATAGTCTCTTATAGAAAATCAAGGTAAGATATGCGCCCTTATGGTCCGGACCAGTAGCGGAGCTAGGATTTTCAACAGGGGTTCAGAAGTAGACGTACGAACTAATTGAAGGGGATTCAACATCTATTATATATACATAAAATCTAATTTTAATCATGTATAAGTAGCATAATTTTCTGTCGAAGGGGATTCGGATGAACCCCCTGGAGAAAGAGTAGCTCCGCCCCAGGTCCGGACTTTCTCCAAATCTCGTGTATAGCAAAAATTTTAATATATTCACTGCCCTTAAATTTACTTATGTACTATCCGATATTAAATAATTTTATCCTTCATAAGTTTCAGTCTGATATTACTCTTGCCATTTTGGTCCTTGACTCATAATGAGGTTTCAATTTGAAGGATAAATTTAAACCTTTTGGCTCTATGAAATTGGACACGTGGATTTATCCCCTTTATATGGGAGCTTTATAAATAACAAGAATAAATACAAAATGATTTTTTAATTGAAGGGGTAAACATAGTAGATAATAAAAACTACTCACAACAAATGCTGAAATTGAGTAATTTTAGAAAAGTATTTTTGTGAAGAGGTAACCAAATGGTGCAACAATTTATTGTTTTAAATTTGTGTATGAACATAGACCTTTTTCCTAACAAAGGGTGTTCACATCTAGTGTGTAGGTTGGAGCTTTGGTCAACATAACCAAATTTCTGTCTATTTTGAGAAACATTTATTGACAATTATTAAAGCCAACGAATTATCATATGTTTGACTATGATGCTTTAATCATTACTATTTCATTTATGGAATTTTCAACAAACTTTACTTCTTTGTTGTTTTGTATATTCCAAAGTACCAACAACTTTTCTTTATCCACCAACGATCGTCTACCTATGATTAATCTAGACAATTAGTGAAACAATGCAACTATCGTAACAGATGAAATGGGAGAAACAAAATTTAGGTGTTTGGAAATGTTAAGAAGAAGTGTATGAAAATATCAATAAAGAGGTGTAAGAATTTACCTATAGCGAGTTGCAGGAAAGGTAGAGGTTGGTTAAAAATAAAAAAAAAAGTTATGGAGACGTGATTAAATAATACATGATGCAAATATATTTTTAATTTATTGAGAATATGATCCTAGATACTAGATAGAAAGGTTTGAAAGTCGAGGAATTGAGTAAAAGAGTAATAAATATCCATATGTTATAGTAATTATAAGAGTGAGAGATAAGAAATTAATCTCCTTTTTTTATCTTCGTCTTATTTAGTAGTTTTATTTAGTATTCACATTATTTCTCATCTTTTTCTTATTTAATACTCTTCATAAAAGAAATCGCTAAATGAAGAAACACATTTTAAATAAAAGATAACAATTGCAAACTTTATGAACCAATAGGTAAATATAGCGCAGATACACAATAAATCATAACGATTACAAGCTACTTCTTCAAATAAAGGGATGCAAGTGAACACAAAAAAACTAAAGTGGGTGTTAGGTGTAGTTTCCAAAACTTCCTAAGGGGAATCTCAAATTACAATTGTTGTTATGTAAGTGCGCTAAATAATTTAAGAATATTAAAATATTCCACAATTGTACAAAATATCAAAATCTTTTTCTTATGTTTCTACTTTATGTTCGATATTTCTATTAGAGTTCAACTAATTCTAATTCTTATTATTAGAGGGTCTATTTTTAGATGAGATATTCTCAACAAGATTTTTTTATATTCAAAAATCAGACTCCAAACTTCTTAACTAAAGATTGAGGGATCCCCACCATATCACCACGATCCAATCTTTCTCACTCTATTCTTAAATTCATATTAGATTCCGATTAATTCTAATTCATGCTATTACAATATCTATTTTTAGAGATGATATTTTTAATTTGATTTTTTCCACATTCAGAAGTCAAATTCGAGACTTCTAACTAAAGTTGAGGAACCTCAATCATTCCGCCACGATTCAATCTTTCTTATTCTATGCCTGATATTCATATTAAAATCCGGCTAATTCTGATTAGTGCTATTAAAGGTCTATTTTTAGAAGAGATATTTTCGACATTTTTTTTTATATCCACAAGTCAAACTCGAAACTCCTAACTAAAGATTGAGGAATCATAACTATTCAACCATGATCCAATCTTTCTCACTCTACGTCAAATATTTATATTAGAGTTCGATTAATTTTAATTTATGTTATTACAAGGTCTATTTTTTTTTGACAGATATCCTATAGATTTAACTAAGGTGTGTGAAAACTAATTCAAATATCACAATTATATATAAAAAAAAAAGGTTTATTTCTAAAAGTAATATTTCCAATAATTTCTTTTTCCATATCTAAATTTCAAATTCGAAATTTCTAACTAAAGATTGAGAGATATCTACCATCCCGCCACACATAAAAATATCAACATGTTAGGATAGTGATATACTGATGTCTTGGTGGCTTTGAAAATTGAACAAATAAAAAATAAGAAAAAAAGTTTCACTTTGAAAATGACGTGTTGGCTAGCATAGTTTGGAATGATCTATACGTCACCTCTGTCTTCTTCCTCTCTCTTTCCCTCGTTCTTCGTGGCCATATACACTATAAATAATAAATAATAGGAGTAATTAATAATTATTATTATTATAATACTATTAAACCAAATTATTTTTTTTTTAAAATTACTTGGGTTCGTTGAATTTTGTATTAAAAATGAGTCTTGATACAGAAAATTCAGAAAATTCTAGTATAAAAGAAAATTAGTATTTTCTTGAGGTCTTTTTTATGAATTTGAGCTTCTGGGTATTAATTATTTTCTCATTTTGATTAAAGGGGTAGTTGGTTTTTAATAAAGTTTTGACCTTTTTAGTGTTTTTTGTATAAAAAATGAGTCTTGATACAGAAAATTCTAGTATAAAAAAAAATTTAACAGTATTTTCTTGAGGTCTTTTTATTAATTTCAGCTTCTGGGTATTAATTATTTTCTCATTTTGATTCAAGGGGTAGTTGGTTTTTGTTAAAGTTTTGACCTTTTTAGTGTTTTTTGTATACAAAAAATTTTAGTATAAAAAAAAATTAGTATTTTCTTGAGGTGTTTTTATCAATTTGAGCTTCTGGGTATTGATTAATTACTGATTTTGATTAAAGGGGTAGTTGTTTTTTGTGTTAAAGTTTTCACCTTTCTAGTATTTTTTTGAATTTTAGTATAAAATAGAATTAGTATTTTCTTGAGGTGTTTTCATTAATTTGAGCTTCTGGGTATTAATTAATTGCTCATTTTGATAAAAGGGGTTAGTTGTTTTTTATTAAAGTTTTGATCTTTTTAGTGTTTTTTAGTGAAGAGGGGTGTAGTACAGCTGTTTGGGATTTTCTTGATTTCAATGGTCGAGTTTTGTCTTTTTGTTATTTAGCGGTGGATGTATTAAAGTTGTTTTAATCTTAGTTGAAGTGATTAAGCGGTTGTTTTTGGAAGTTTTTGTATTTAGTCAAACTAAATAGTTGTGGTTCTTCACCTATTTGAAGGGGGTGTTTTCGTAGTTTTAAGTTTGTTTCTGTAAAGTTGTGTGTGTTGTGGATTGTTGATGCTGCTGCTGTGAAGATTGGTACAGAAAGCAATAAGAGTGGTACTTCTGGGATGCCAAGTTTCATTTCTCAGATACCAGTTTCAAATCACATGTATGTATCTCTTAACATCCTTGTTTTGATTTCTGTGAAGTTTATTTATTTTATTTTTTTTTGATAACTGTGGTGTCCGGGGCAGCTTTCACGCACCTCGACTAATTCCATGGGATACCTGCCACCTCCCAACAGCGGATAACTCTATCCACCAAGGCTAGGATAGATGGGAGAAAATCACCTAGTGTTTTTGTCTCCGCTGGGAAGTTCAGTTTGTTCTTTGCATATTTGTAAGTGTTGCATTTGGTAAAGTTTATCTGAGATGGGGAGTTGCACCTTTTTCTCACGTTTATGTTGAAATATTTAAGTTTGAAATTGTTATTATAGGGATTACAGGCCATACATCTTTCTATTTGTTGTTCATGTAAATAAATAGAAGTGACATACAGTGCAATTCTAGTTGAAGAGATCAGCGGGGGCGGAGCTAGGTAGGGCGAAGGGGTTTATCTGAACCCGCTTTGGTGGAAAATTACACTGTTTATTAGGGGTGTGCATCAATCGGTTCGGTTCGGTTTTATGTATTATCGGTTCGGTTATCGGTTTTTGGTTTTTAAATATGCTAAACCAATAACCAAACCAATAAGATATTTTTTATCGGTTTATCGGTTTTTAGTCTTTAACGGTTCGATTTTCGGTTTAACCAATAAGAAAATACTCATAAAATAGAAATAGTAGCAACTAACATGAAAAGAAACTGAATATTAGTTGCAGCCAAAATACTACATGATGTGTTTTAATTTACAAGAATCTTCAAGCTTGAACTGAATGTTAGTTCAGGAAATTGAATTGGTTTGTTAGTTTGTAGAAATAAAAGAGAAAGTAGGAGAAATATATAATAAGTAAAATAAATATATAATCTAAGTAGGGGTAAAGTAGTAATTTAATATATTTTTATGGGGTTGTCGGTTTACCCAATAACCCAATAAGAAAAAACTGAAACCGAACCAATAACCCAATAAAAAGATTTATAAAACCATTAAAAAACCGTTAACCCAATTACAATAAATCAATAACATTGTTATCGGTCGGTTCAATTTTCGCACACCCCTACTGTTTATACATGACTAAAGTTGTTTTTTTATGTATATATAGTAAATGTTAAACCTCCTTTAGCTTCTTCGTGTGTTTGCTTCTTCATATTTTGAACCCCTTAGTGAAAATCCTGGCTCCGCCAGTGCAGAGGTGACTCCATGAGCTTTAGGATAGTCTCTCTTTTTATTCAGCACGGAACTGATAGTGGCGGAGGCTGGATTTTCCCCAAGGGAGTTCGTAAATAATTTTGACCTTTTGTATATCATGTGTTTTCCGGTGAAGGGGATTCGAATGAAACCCCTTCTGCCCCTCTAGCTCTGCCCCTGGTTGTCCATTCCGTGGTTTAGGTAAATGAACCATCTCTATTTATCCTCCACTAGTCCCTTGAAACAAGGAAAATTAATAAGAAGAGGAAAAAATGTGTAACCATTTCATAGTCAAGTTGTTTCTCAGAGTTCCTGCTGAATAATTACCATGTGAGCGTAAATCTGGAATGGTTATATGTCATTGCTGATATGCTATATATGAAGGTGACATCTTGAATAATTTATTCCTGTTAAATAATATTTTTGGGCTGTAATTTTGAATTTCAGGGGCACCGAAGGGAACAATACAAATACTTCTCGAATGTCTGAATTTGGGGTGCTTGAGCAATATCTTGGATTCCGTATTGGAGATGGTGCTAATGTTAATCGAAGTATATATTTTTAATACTAATCCTGAATGTTCTTGGTCTGCCTATCTTTCCTATCTATCATCTGATAAAAGAATCTTGGTATGTTTGAGCGTTCTTTAAATTACGGACTTATAGTAGGCAGTAAGTATGTTTCATCAGTAGTGTTTTTTTGTGAGCATTTGGGTTCTCTCGTTGTAAAAACCGATGATCTTATGAGCAAGTCTTACTTTCCATGCTGATTATCTTTGGGGAGTTGAGACCTCTGAAAAGTTTTGACGAGCTGAAGAGTCTGATCGTGGCATAGAACTTCTCTTTTGCTTTTCTACACTTGTCTGGTCTAAATGTAGTACGAAAAGTGGGACTTTGAACTTAACGCATTTCCAAACGTTAGTGAGAGTTCAAGATTATATAGAGATATGTGGATCATAACATGAGGGTCCAACAAGGGGTAATTTAACGTTAGGGATTTGCATCATACTACGTTAAGAACAACGGACCTTGGGCACAACTCTACCCAAAAAACTAGTTCATTAGGTGAGAGTTGCTGAAGACCATATAAAGAAGGTAAAATTAATACCTTCGACCAACGTGGTACCGTAACGTACGAATCCTCTTTATAGATAATCTACGAAAAAGTAATGTTCCTATGTAGATATCTATAGGTTTTGGAAAATATATCCGAGCACTTAGTATATGAAGTAAATAATGTTTTCTGATATTGAGATAGCTAATCTGAATTAGGAAGACTAAGTTCATTGTTCCAAATATTTGATATATCTTGAACTGGGTCTTCCTATTTGGACAATGTTAAGTAAGAGTTAAATTAGTATACCTATTATAGGAAGATTGGATTTGGCACTGATGAGCAAATGGAATTGGTTTTATGTCCTAAAATGGGTGCAAGACATGTGACCTTTTTCATAGAAAAGTAGCCTTGTTAAGAAAATGTTCTGTTTCACATGTTGTTTTAAATTTTGGGTTTAGTTCTATATGCATAGTTAAAAGAGTTAGGTCAAAAGCACGGACTTCATAAGTTTAAGTACCAGATAGGGTTTTTTAGTTCTATATGCATAGTTAAAAAAAATACGTCAAGAGCACAAACTTCATTAGTTAAATGTCAGATAGTCATATGCACAATTTGCTCTTATTTCCTGATCTCTATATTATATATGTATAATTGCCACCATCTGGTTCTGTGTTTGTCATTTTCGGATTACGGTGTAATGTAATGTAAAGATAGTACCTATCAGATTTAATGTTAAGAACATTAAGGAGAAGAATTCTGGGGTGAAAGAATTAAGTTATGATCTATAAACTGGATGGCTCTGCTACAAATACTCGATATTATTAAACCTAAATGTTTAGACTGATGCTGAATGGTGGTCTGGATTCCCTTATTATAGAACTGTGGTAGAAATGCTAGATTTACTAAAAAGGACACGCATTTCTTATCTATTGTTTCTTCATACGTGTACCACAATTGTCCAGGAACTTGTATCACTTATGTGAAGATTGACTATTTCCCGTGTAATCTGATTGATAAATATGTCTTTGTTGTCTTTTTGTTGGTTAGGTCCCCTATTTAATTCAACATCTGCAACTAATCCAGCAGTGGGCTTCTCTGGAACCATCAATAGGGTAATCATGACATTGTTCTCTTTGCATTTCTTCCTAAAGAGAAATAGAATCTGTTAATCTGGTATTGTCAGAGATGTCCACAGGCAGAGGACAAGCTATTTAGCCAATTTTGATGTCTTTTTTTTTCTCCGTTGATCTTGCAGAATTTAGCTCCTTCAAATACAAGTTTGTCTGCAGCTGCTCCGGGATCTCAGATGTTACAATTGCAATCAAGCGTAGGTCCTGCATCCGGCACTCATCCTGAGAATTGGGGCGAGTCCAACTTGGCAGATTCTGGTTCTCGCACTGATACTTCAACTGACATGGATGGAGATGATAGAAATCAACGGGTAATTTACTCTGCTTGTCTCGGTTTCATTGCTTAGCCTCTCTTAGTTCATTTCTCTTTGATCTGTGAATACCTGCGATCTCTTGGAATCAATGTTGATTTGACTAAGAATAAAACTTAATAGAGAAGTGAAGGGGCCATATAGGCGAACCAACAAGTATGAAATGTTTATATGAAGTCATTTTGTTTTATTTGGGCAATTGTATGTCTAATGCAAGGAAAAGTGTGAAATTTGGAGAATCTCTCCTAATTTGCTGAGCTGTCAAAAGGTTGAATGCACGCCCTTAAAGTTGCGTGAGAAGTGAAGTTATGTCTCCAAAACTGCTCTTTGTTGGCCATGTGGAGTCAAAATGAACTTATGTTACACCCTCTTTACATAACTTTATCTTCTCCAGCTGTTCGGCAACCATTTTCTATCCTTTGAGGTAACTTCATAACAGTGATTTTGAAATTGAACTTTGTTTGAAGAGGTAAAATCATCTCTGTGTGAATTATAGTCTCGTTATATGAGTTTACATGTTAAAGCTAGGGCCTTTAATTTAATTTCTTCCCCCAAATATATGTACTCTTTAAACGGGAAATAAGAATGGTTTAGCTGGATGAATTTGCCGATGGTCTGAAGGTTTCTCGATGACTTTTTTTCACCAGTTAGAAGCTCAGGTTGTTCGACGGGTCTTGCTGGTTTGGAAAAATTTTAAAAAAGGTTTTTAGAAAACCAATAAATAATTTAAGAGAGAAAAAAAGGAAGAGAGCATCATTGGAGGCATTTTCCGATGATCCCCACTAGCTCTTGCACAGTTCATTTCCTCTTCATTTTAAGAGCTTGTGCTTTTCTTTTGATTTGAAATTCAAAAATGTCAGAAGATAAAATACTCAATAAGAAGAATATCTAGGAATGAAAACTGATTCAGGGACTTGTATCACCAAAAATGGTGATGGAAAACCCCCCAGAATTTATGAGAAATGCTTTGCTTGAAAATTTCTATTGAGGGAAAGAGACAAAGGATCTGTCTTTATTTTTCCATTTCCAGGTAAATCAAATTTAATATCCTGAACTCTACAGCCTGTCAAATATATAAAATGGATGGAGGGTGTATTATTGAAATATTAATCCAAAATAGAGGACATCTATATGTATTGTAAAGAAATGGAGAAGTGGAATGGATACATAGATTTTTTGTTAACCGGTCCCAAACTAGCTGCTATTGAGCAGTAATTTGTTGATTGTCTAGGTCTCATCACTTCAATTTCATACTCGAGTCTTTGGTTCACAAATATGTCATTACTTGAACTGAACAGTCTGTACATGAAACAGATATTTTCTCCTTAAGTAACAGGGTGATTTTTGTCGTTTGTGGACCTTCTTTGTTATTGCTTGTTTGAAAAATTAAGGATAAATTTCTTTACTTTAAAGTATGATATTTGTCATAATCCGGTTTTTGTTTTTACATTTCAGTGTTGTATGAAAATTCTTTTCCATTTTGCAGATTGAGACAGGTCAATCCAGGGCTATTGTAGCTTCTGATTCCAGTGACAAATCAAAAGAAAAAGTCTTGGATCAGAAGGTCCGTGTTTTACTATTTAGTCTTAGAAGAGGAAAACTCATGTTCCTTTCTGATATTCTTTTTGTTAATTATCATTGCTTTCAGACATTACGAAGACTCGCACAAAACCGTGAAGCTGCTAGGAAAAGTAGATTGAGGAAAAAAGTAATCCTTTCTTCTCTCATTTTCCTCCTTTTGTTTTCCCACAACACCCCTTCCCCTTTTGATGTGTAATATAAGCCTGTAGCTGGTTCACTATTTTGTCATTTTCGTCGATGAGCGATACTGAAGAGATTATGTCAACTGATTGTTTCTCACCTGTCTTTAAATGACTAATTCTATACTTGCTTATGCTGCAGGCATATGTTCAACAGCTGGAGAATAGCCGGCTGAAGTTATCACAGTTGGAACAGGACCTTCAGCGAGCACGTCAACAGGTATTGGCTTCTTCCTTTCACGTGCTTTCGGGAGGACCACTTGAGGAGGTTCCACAATCTTTTCTTATTTTGGGTTCTTGTCCAACTGAAGGGGAAGTACATTTCAAACATGGGAGATCAATCAAACGGAGTGGGCGCCAGTGGTATGCCTTTTTCTTCTCGTTGAACTTGTGTGCCTAACTTCCTTTTTCGTTTCAACAAACAAGAAAATTGTTGGGCTTCTTCTAGATCTGTTGAGGAAGTATCACTTCTTGATACTAAATTGAGCTTGGAGTGGGTTGTTATTTCATGTTATTGTAACAGCTGAAGTTTGCCAATACTCTTTATTGTATCAACTATAATATCATTAAGATCATCTAGATGTGCTTCTTGTAGGTGACAATGACAGGATTTGGGTAGTTCTAGCCTCTAGGAAACTTCGATGGAATCGGAATAGTTGGTTTCACTAGAAAGAAAAGTGTCCACCACATTGCTGTCAAACAGATATTCATACATGATGGCTCTCTCTATCTTAAACTAGTCCAGCATGCACTTTTCAGCTTTTCCTGGAACAGTTCATCTCTCATATGTTGTGCGTTGAGTGGCTGTGATTAGAAAGCAAATAAGACTGAAATAATGATTGTAGAACTTCAGTTTTCTTGATTCTCCCTCACTAACTGGGATCAGTTAATGAGATAACTTGGGGAATCCATCTGCATTCAATATGCTGTGGATGACATTAAATTTGAAATTGAGGAACAAAGTAAACTGCAGCTTCCAATAGGTCTCCAAGGTGCATGGACTTGGTCGATGTTCATGATTCTCACACTTGTGATGGTTATTATGATAAAGATAATGAATGAGTCAGTTGCTGCTTTATGCATTCAGTTTAATACATCACTTTTTTGTATTAGGCTGGTTTATTTTAATAAGATAACGTTCAACCCCTTATCTAGTTTCTGATTGCACTCAAAAAGTTGCTTCCTCGTGCTAAGATAACCTTTCAGATTCTGCCGTTCTGCAGGGACCTTAGCATTTGATGCAGAGTATAGTCGATGGTTAGAAGAACACAACAAGCACATCAATGAGTTGAGGACCGCTGTCAATTCACATGCAAGTGACCCTGAACTGCGAAGTATTGTGAATAATGTCACTGCACATTTCGATGAGGTCTTTAGGGTGAAAGGAAATGCAGCCAAGGCGGACGTATTCCATGTCTTGTCAGGGATGTGGAAAACCCCTGCCGAGCGGTGTTTTATGTGGATTGGTGGCTTCCGTCCCTCGGAACTTCTTAAGGTAACCTCTTCTTGTTCTCATATGTGCAATTCTGCATCTGTTCTTCCACATTTCCCATCTAGACTTTCCCTGTATAGGATTTTAAGAAACTGTCATACTTTTTGATCATGTATGAAAAGGTCCTATTATTGGCAGGACTAATAAGTTCTTAGTAGTATGTGGAACTTCATTGATTTGTGTTTGTGAAAATCTAGAATACTTGCTAAAGATTGGGTGGTCTCACTTTCCGAACGAATGAGGTGCCCTGCAGTGTACAATTGCATTTTATGTCACTATCTTCTATAACACCATCACTGTAGTCTCGTGACCTTGGATAGTTAAGGTCTGAGATTCTCTGTCAAATGGCACGGACTTACAATTATTGTATTGAAGCTCTTGGTTTTCTTCTTGTGTCCACTGCATGGTAGCATCACTAAACAAACCTGAATCCTAGAAGCAAAAATTTGGATAAAATTGTGTGGTTATCTCTATCCATCCTGGATGAGTTTTTTTTGAGCTTCTTCAGCTTGGTGAGTGTTAGAGTGGGTTAGAGTCCCATATTGGTTGGAGAATGGACAGGTGGTCTGCTTATATGGGGGCAATCCTCCCCTCATGAGCTAGCTTTTGGGGTTGAGTTTGGCCCTAGTGCTATATCTTTATAGTGATGTTAGCAGACTTTTTGCTGCATCTGATGTTAATGTGCTTTCACTCTGTCTGTTTACGGCACTTTGTGGAGGAATTATACGAGTGCTATACATTCGATTTGCTTTTGTTCTCGTGTCAATTTTTCATGTGTCATGCAGAAGTGGATCGATTAAGAACCTCAAGTTACTACTGTAGATAACACTCTTTGCAGAACTGAATAAATCATGATTGTATAATATAAGTTCAAAATGCTATTTCTAAGTGGTACACAATTTTCCTTACAACCAATTATTCATTATTTTAGTATTTTTCTCATTTTTCGTGAATTGGTTTGGTAATGCAGCTTCTAGTCAATCAGTTAGAGCCTCTGACCGAGCAACAGTTAGCTGGCATTTACAACTTGCAGCAGTCATCCCATCAAGCGGAAGATGCCCTCTCACAAGGTATGGAGCAGTTGCAACAATCTTTGGCGGAGACGTTAGCCAATGGATCTCCTGCTACTGAAGGGTCATCAGGAGATGTTGCTAATTACATGGGTCAGATGGCAATGGCTATGGGGAAACTAGGGACTCTTGATGGTTTTCTCCGTCAGGTAACTTTTTTTTTGCTGCTGCTGCCTGTTTTTAAAAAAAAAGATAGATATGCTGCAAATGCTTGTTCAATTGTTTGAACACGTGGAAGTCGGGGGGCAAGTAAAAGTTACTCTGGAGGTCTTGTAACTGCAAGTAGCATGCCATAACTGAAACTTCAGAATATCTTGTTTCTATTAATCTTTGAACTCTGGTACCTTGTCCTCTTTTATATCCTCTAACGAGGTCATAAAATAGGCCAAAATTTATGTTTGAAGACGTTCTAAAATCAACAATTGGCCTTTTGTCACTGTGTGCCCTTGTAAATTACATATGATTCAAGATAGCCTGTCATGTTCATTTCGCTGTAGCAACTCCACGCTCAGGGATTTCTGGTTTGTTATATTAGTTTTATTTCGTTTCTAGAGGCAAAATACGTGAAGCTAAAAGTCCTTGCATCTTTCTGGCACTTCTAACAGGCGGACAGCCTGCGTCAACAAACATTGCAACAAATGCATCGCATACTGACGACCAGACAATCTGCCCGTGCTCTTCTTGCAATTAACGAATATTTCTCCCGTCTTCGAGCTCTCAGTTCTCTTTGGCTGGCCAGGCCACGAGAGCCATAAGTATGACATGCTTCACAGTGTTCTGCTGAAATTCCGACGCTACTTTGATACACTGGCCAGTATATGAAATACAGCTAAGTTACTGCATGTAAAGTGGTATTGTATGTGCTTGTGGAAGTGCAAAATTTAGTTTTCTTACTGTCTCTTAGGTTTTAGAATGCCAAAATTTTACTTTGTGACTTAGGAACCAATAATGTGTACCTGTGATTTTAGCTTTACAAGGAAAAAATTCAGTTAGGGATTTTAACCTGCAGAAATGTAATATATATTTAGAAACTTAATGCTTAAAAGAATTATAGCTTGTGACCTGAAAAGTTTCTCTTCTGATATTTCTAAAATATAAAAAAATACTAGAATTTGGTCACTCTTGCGTTCTCTCTTGTCGGTAAGTCTATATTTTATGGTATTGCTGTCATGACGTTTCAGTAGTGTTTGTGAATTTGTAGTTTCGAGGGAGTAATGAAAAAAGGTAAATAAAGACCTTAGCCAAAAGCGAGGGATTCCTGGGCCTGAACGAGAGCAGAGGCAGCAGGGTAGGTATTCTCGAAAAAGAAAGAAATGAAAACTAGTAGGGAGGTAAAAGCGAGTAAGACTGAGTTATAGCGAAGACTAACAGAGGTTAGATTCGAATCAGATGTGTTGAAAGAAGTCACTGGGTGAACTGGAGAATCTTGAGATCATGCCAAAAAGTACGGGATATTCAAATTGCTCTCACTGCTATCAGAGAAGGTGAGGTCGTCTTTCTTTTCAGCCGCCATAGCTATTTTCCATAAATTGACAAATTTTCAAATAAATAAATTTTCTTATTTGACTATAGTTGATTTGCATGATTTAATGGACGAACTTTGGAAGTCGAAAACCACTTTATCTCATACTAATTGAAGAAATGGAGAAATAAAATGAAATTTGTCATACTATCATTAAAAACCAAATGCACCCATGAACATGCTGAAATTTTTCTTTTTCTTTCGTCAGTAGCTTAGTTGGTTGGCTACTTAAACTTTCACCTTGTTGGTGAGAGTTCGATTCTCCACCATGTAATCCCCTCACCCCATTTTCCCCTTCTCCAACCCCAAACCTTTCTTAAAAAGAACTCCTTTATTCTGAATTATAAATGGCACATTCTACTTTTCAAGGCCAAGTTGAAACATTTTGAAGATTAAAAACATGTAGATTACTAGTCTATTTTAAGATAAAAAATGTTAGTAGTAACTCTTTAAGATATTAAAAGGATAGCTCGGTGCACAAAATATTTTACATTTACATAGGTCGGAAATGGCTATACCCTTAAGGGTTGTGATGTAGAAAACCTATCCTAATATAAGCATTAGTGATTGCTTCTACGGCTCGAACTCATGACCTATAAATCACACGGAAACAACTTTACCGTTGCTGAAATGCTTCCTTCAGCTCTTTAAGATATTAAAGATAGGAGTTTAGGGAAATAAAACGTCAAATATGATTTCGCCAAATTTACAACAACAACAGCAACATACCCAGTATACTCCCACAATGTGGGGTCTGGGAAGGGCAGGTGTACGCAGTCTATACCACTACCTTATAGGTGAGATAGAGAGGCCGTTTACAAGAGACCCCTGGCTTAAGACAAAAACAATCTAAAAAAGAAATAGTAAAGGAACAAGAAATAATAGGTATTAACACACCTAATAACATAAACAAGACTATGATTTCGTCAAATTTACAAGTAGAAGAAATATATTCTAAAATACTTGTTCAATAAGACCATATTAAGGAAACATAAAACGAAAATCAGCACAACAATCCATTAAAATAGAAAGAAAAAAATAATTAGTCATAGAGGACTCTCATGAGTTTCATCCCACATTGGCATCTGAGAGAAAAGTGGAGCAAAAGCAGTGGCATTAATAATGGGCTGAGCATACTGAAAAACATACTTACCTGGACGGGGTCAATGGGCGATCAATAAGACCCATGGCCTAGGCTTGTGACCTCCATTGCACTTTGGAGGGGTGCCTGCCTAAGGTCGGCCCAAGTGGTCGAGCCTACGTCATAATTTGTGGTAGCGGGGGCCTGCGTTCGCGCGGCCCCTACCAATTCCAAGTCTCAAGTTTTGTATGGCCCATCCAAAATTTTCTTTCAAGTGAGGCCCAAGCCCCTACCCAATTCTAAGTCCAATTTATACGACCCAAATAAATTTCCATTTGTTAATGGCCCAAATTTCTAATTAATTTCTATATACTGAAAGCATATACTGCATTTAATATTACTGTGAAGATTTCGAAATAGAAACCAGAGAAGAAAATACTGTTTAACTTAGATGTATCTTAAAGTTTCTAATTAAGTACTAAAAAGCTAAACGAAATTCAAAATGGTATTAACAAAGGTCTCTAAAATGATTTGGAGAAGAAAATTCCAAATCTATATAAGCACGGATCTTCTATTTTTTGTTTGGGTTACAAGTTCAACAAAAACTCCATAAATGGAGCCTAATTTCTATTTTTTTTCACAATGAAATAATCAATTCAGTATAATTTCGTAAATGGAGTATGGAGAGGATGCAATATACACGGCTTTACTCTCAAGTATGAAGAGAAGTATTCTAAAATTTAGATGTAGAAAATAAACAAGGTACGAACTTATTATGTATTTATATCAACATCCATAAAAATATTCGGAATAAATATGAAATTTGTTTATAGTTAGTGGATAAACCGATTAGATGTTATTTTTCATCATTTGCCGATTGTGTTAAAGATATTAAAAGGACTACATTTCAATTAATTCCCTTGACCTTTAGATGGAGGAAACGGGCCTTTTTCCCATTTGAATGGAACTAGTAAAGTGAACCTCCTTAAGCAAATATTTCCAATATTTTTAGAATGTTTGAATCACTTCCATTGGAAACAGTTTCTCTACACCTAAGGTAGTGGTACGGCTTGCTTACATTTTATTCTTCTCAGACCCTACTTTGTGAAATTACATGGGCTATGTTGTTGTTGTTTGAATTACCTATAAACTATTTCAGCTCAATCTTTGTTTTCCAAAATAATTTTGATGAGATCTTTTTTTAATTAGACACAGAAATATGTATAAGAACAACCTGAAAAATTTGAGTTTCTTTTTAATACAAAACTGATATAAAGCTTTTATAATTACAAATAGTCGATCTCAACTTATTTGATATTGAGGTGTAGATATTGTTATTTAATTAAACGATGACAATTATATGGGATATTTCCTTCATTTTAATTTATTTTTTCTGATTTTGACTTTTACGAAGTTTTAGAAAGATTTTTAAATCTTGTGATCTTAAACAAAAGATTTGTAGAATATATCAACCTGTCTTTAATTTTGTGGTTTAAAAAATGCACGTGAAAGTTGAAATTAAAGAGTTAACAAAAAGAGAAAAGAGACATTCTTTTTGAAATAAACTAAAAAGAAAAATAAAATAAACAAATTAAAACGGACTAAATAGTTTAAAATATGTTTGAATCACCTATAAACTTTTAGTTGAGCTCGAGGGTCTCGAAAATATCCTCTCTAACTTCATATGGTAAAAAAAAGATTTGTGCAGATATGATGTTTTTCAGATTTCACTAGTGAGATACAATGCTTATGTTATTGTAAGAAAAGGGCAGCACAGTGCATTAAAGCTTCATGCACCTGATTCGGAAAAGGACTGAACCACAAACATATATTATATATAACTTTATCTAACTTGAACCTGAGGGTTCGGAGAAGAGCCGAACCACAATAATCTCTTGTATCCAATCTTACCCAGCATTTCTATAAGAATATTTTCACGGCTTAAATCCGTAACCTCTTGATCATCACTCATATGAAAACAACTTCACAGTTACCCAAGCTTCCTTGTACAATTAAAAACTTTTCACAAGCAAATGATGAGATGAAGAAAATGGATGAGCAGCTAATACTTGATCAATGTTTGAATCACCCATAAGTAATAATTTCAATATTAGACCGAGAAATGTGACTTACAATTCTCAAAATATAAAAATCTTGTAAATCAATATACTTGCTTTTAAATTGAAAAGAAAATCAAAAGGAGATGACATTTTAACTTTTTATCGGAGAGAATGGGTAAAATATATCTGAATTATTATTTTTTCGTGAGTTTTATACTCTAGTTATCAGTTGTTGTTTTTAGTCTGACTATCACCGTTTATATATTAAAGTACACCTAATTGAGTAGATGGTGATATTTTAAATAGAAAAAGAGCTCAGTTGGCATAATCAGTTTTGAGGTGTGTTTTAATACATGATTATAATTGTTCATAGAAAAAGGGATGGTGAGAATTTGGATAGAAAATTGAAATAACTAATAGTTGAGATGCGCAGCTAGTAAACTAATACTCGCTCAGTTTTAATTAATGTGACACCATTTACTTTTTAATTCGTCCCCCAAAAAATACTGTATCATTTTTTCTTATTTGACAACCATTTAATGACATCATTCCCATTACACCCTTTTGAGTCTCATTTAACACTTTATAGTGAAAAAAATCAATTAGAAATAAGTAATACTCTTTTCATTTTAATCTGTTTGATCTATTTTGATTTGACATGAAGTTTAAGAAATAAAGAAGACTTTTTTTGAACCACATGACTATTCCCCAATTACCATAAAATATATCAAGTCAAAAACAAGTCAAGATGTGTAGTCTCGTAGTCTTAAACAAGTCATGTAATCTTGTAGTCTAGTCTTGTACAAGACGACAAATATATTAAAATATCTTGTAATCTTGCAGTCTTAAACAAGTCATGTGGAAAGTTGAAACAAAAAAAATTAGTAAAAATGAAAAAGTTAAGAGTAATCTTTTTGAATGGACTAAAAAGAAAAATATATATCAAATAAATTAAACGGAGGGAGTAATATAATAGTAGTACTACTATTAAATTGAAAAGAAACTCAAAGGACAAGAAGGAATTCCAACTTCTATAAAAGTCTATTCAGTATATACTGAAGGTTCTCCGTCCCATTTGAGACGTTGATTGCTTAAATTCATACATATTCCTGTTTCCAAGAAAAGTTCCTTCTATAAACAGCCATGGAAAAAGTCCTCAATTGAGAAAATTACAACATGGGTACTGCTCTGACTGGAGATTTCTCAGGTCATTTACTGTTGAAAAAAAGAAGTTAGTTACACAGCAAAAGAAAGACTTCAAGTCTGTCAGACAGCCATTAGACCATCCCAACCACCATCATGATAGGAGGCTGAGAACGATCATCTACGGCGCCATGACCCGAGGGGCCATGGTTGCTGTTACTCACGCTCTAGTCTAATGGCCACGAGTCATCCATCAGACTTAGTTTCCTGTCTCCTTAGAAATCAAGGATTCTCAGGTCATTTACTGTTGGAAAAAAAGTTACACTGCAAAAAAAGATTTGAAGTCTGTCAGACAGCCACTAGACCATCCCGAGCACCATGATAGGAGCTGAGAACGATCATCTACGGCGCCATGACCCGAGGGACCATGGTTGCTGTTACTCACGCTCTAGTCTAATGGCCACGAGTCATCCACCAGACTTAGTTTCCTGTCTCCTTAGGAATCAAGGATACAGTGGTACGAGCCTATAGAACAGATCCTGTTCAAGTAAGGTCGTGCTCTTTCGTTTCACTTCCTTCACTTAAGAAGCACTCCATGGCTCAGAGTTTTGCCGATGTGGGACAAAAAGAGAAATTTTGCTCAGTAATCATGCTACTCCCTCTGTCCAAATGTGTGTATTACTCCCTCCGTTTTTTTTTTACTTGTAACATTTCACTTTACGAGAATCAATTTGATTAATTTTTGGAGCTAAATTGCAATTAGATTTATTCAATGTTTTAAAGCGCAGTCCGGTGCATTAAAGCTCCCGCTATGCGCAGGGTCCGGAGAAGGGCCCCACCACAAGGGTGCATTGTCTCAGAGGCTGTTTTCAAGGCTTGAACCCATGACCGCCTGGTCACACAACAATAACTTTACCAGTTACTCCAAGACTCCCCTTCACTTATTCAATGTTTTAAATTTAAAAATTTAGATGTTCGAAAATTATATGAAAAATACTATAAGTTGCAATCCTTCTTATGGTAATATAATATGGAAAAGTAAATTTTAAAATGCTGGTCAAAGTACATTCATTTGACTTTCGAGAAGGGAAACGTGACAAGTAAAATGGATTGAAGGGAGTACTTTTTTTGGTCCGTCCTAAAAAAGTACTTATCTCTTTTTATGTTTAGTAAGTTTTTAAATTTTAGCATCCTAATTCCTACGTGAAAAGTTTAAGATCACAAGATTTAAAAGATTATACACATCTTCAATTTAACACCACAAGATTCAAAGTCTTACTTAAAATTCGTGCGTAATCATATTAAGACACTTAAATTGGGACGGAGGGAGTACTATTTTGAAATGAAAGCTGACCTTTGATGTTAGATTTATGGGATTATTGAAGATTTGGTGTTAAATGGGTTGTCTGAATTGTAAATGAAATGCTGGAAAGAATTCTCTATATATTTGTTTGTGTGAAGTTGGAAGAGTTGGCTTTTTAATGTTGTTCTTCATGTTTTATTAATATGCATTTTTTTTCTTTTGACGTTCTTTCAGCTAAATGATGAGATGAAGAAAATGGATGAGCAGCTAAAAAAGAAGAAGCAGACAGAATTAAGCTCTTCTTGAAAGCAAGGTACTTGTCTGACTACTGCTACCACTCATGATAGTATTATTTTTCGCCTTTTTCTTGTAAATGTGATATTCTGTTTAGCAAGTTTTTAGTTTAACTTGTTCATAAGACTAAGGGAACTTACAGAGGAAATCGGATATCTAATGTGCTTCTGGTTCTATTGCGTACACTGCACGAGTTTCTGTTGTTTCCTTGGTAAATACTTAAGAGTGATATCAAGCTGAGCAAAACCGTTAAGGGATTACAATAGGAAGGAAGGAAAAGGAAAATGTCTATTAGCTGATCTTTTCTTTTTATTGAGACTTCTCTTAGAGATTGTTTGAGGAACCTTTGTCGTTAATTATCCCTACTTGGTGATTATTGCTGTCAAACACTGTCGATTTTGATGTAATAAGAATTGAAAGATTCTGAAGGAGGTCACGTTGCTGGCTGCGTTACTATGTTTCTTGAGCATGATGATCAATTTATATATACTGTTCTTGTGATGCAAAAACTATTGCTTACTTCATAGTTATTTTCTTGTATTAAAAGAGAATCAAATATAGGCTCCATTGATTTTCCTTTTTCTGTTTCCAAACAGAAAGCTAAAGAGAGTAACGCCATTTGAGTAATTATCCCACATTGGTATCTAAGAAAACATTGGAGCAAAAACAGTAGCATTAATAATAGGCTGAGCAGACTGGAAAACATACTTACCTGGACGGGGTCAATGGGCGATCAATAAGACCCATGGCCTAGGCTTGTGACCTCCATTGCACTTTGGAGGGGTGCCTGCCTAAGGTCGGCCCAAGTGGTCGAGCCTATGTCATAATTTGTGGTAGAGGGGGCCTGTGTTCGCGCGGCCCCTGCCCAATTCAAAGTCCGTAATTTTATTATCAATTAAGAAATTGATATCAGAAAACATGCCCTGTGTTCACACTTCACAACAAAAGCTACTTGTTGTATGCGTCTGTTGTATTGTATAATTGTTGACCAGAGTTTTTGTTGAATAATTTATGTTTGGCAAAAGGCCATTCGTCTAAAACATAATGCCTGTTTGAAAATTAGTCACAGATTGCAATTAAAATCTCTTTACTAGAGGCAGAACAACTGTTAAAATGGCATTGGGAGAGAATAAGATTCTGAACAAATCAACCTAGGAAAAGGAAGAAGTTGAAAAAAAAACACGACCTGTGTAACTTGAGGAAGCTGGTGCTGCAGTCGATGCTATATAAAAATACAAGAGGAGATTGCAAAAAATGAATGTAAATGGCTGTAATTATTACCGGTTGCATAGGAGGTGAAAAGATTGCTACATCTTGAGATAGGTCGTGCAGAAATAATTGTGGATGGAACAGCTGTTGTCGTTGCAAATGACTGGAAAGATGCTAATGACGATGACACGAGTTTCTGCAGTTTCCTTGGTAAATATTTGGAGTGACATCAAGCTGAACACAAGTATTAAGGATTACACATGGAAGGAAAAGGAAGATAAAGATGATATAGTTATCTCTCATTAGCTGATAACTTAGATTGTTTGAGGAACCTTTGCTGTCATCTCTACTTGGTGATTGTTGTTGTCAAACACTGGATTTTGATGTAATAAGAATAGAAAGATCTGATTGTTGTTGTCAAACACAGTGTTTGAAGTCATTATAAATCACGAATGCCTCACAGAGCTCGGCCTTTGTCAGCTCTTTTTTTAGCCAGACTTAATGTTGTTTTTGGTCTCAACAATAACTCCTGTCTATGATTTTGTAAGCTTCCATCCTTATTGGGGAAATAGAGTAAGACACTTATTTTCCTTGTATCCTACGATGAAAAATTATTCTTCCTTTAAGCATTCAATGGCTTACTCTACAGCTTTATTTTCATCCTTGTTTATACATCCTTTTGCCATGTTATTGTGCATGAGAATGATGAACTCATCAAATATAATATTTGTATCATGTGGTTCATATATATAGAACTCTTAATGTTGCAAATCACATGAGACTCTTGATGTTTATGCCTCTTTAAAATGAACCTTACAATTTTTCTCAATATGTGCCAGTGCTTTTGCTTAGTTTAGCCAGTTATGTTACTGTTTTCTCGGAGAACTTTGCTGTGTTTTTGGCTTTTGCAGAAAACCATTCAGTAAGTTGAGCAGAGTGGTGGCTTTTATCCAAACAGAAAGCTAAAGAGAGTAATGCCATTTTGAGTAATTCTCCCACATTGGCAACTAAGAGAGAAGCGGAGTGAAAGCTGTAGTATTTGTAATGGGCTGAGCTGACTGGAGAACATACTTACCTGGACGGGGTCAATGGGCGATCAATAAGACCCATGCCCTAGGCTTGTGACCTCCATTGCACTTTGGAGGGGTGCCTGCCTAAGGTCGGCCCAAGTGGTCGAGCCTACGTCATAATTTGTGGTAGTGGGGGCCTGCGTTCGCGCGGCCCCTGCCCAAATCAGTCCAAATTTTACTTCTGTTAAGAAATTGATTAGAGAAAGAAACCTACTCTGGCTACAAAATTCACAACAGAAGCTACAAGCTATGATATTGCCTGCATGATTCGAAGCTTGGCTAAGGCCATTCATCTAGTAGTGTTAGGCTCTGTATGACACTATGACTAAGATCCAAAGAATGTGCCTTACTATAGAGGCAGTGCAACTGTTAAAATGCCAATTGCAAGGGCTGGCTATAAGTTTTACAAACAAATATGAACACTTTAAAAAAGAATTAATTTCAAGGGTAATATGGGAGTAATTAATATTTTCTTGATTTAGTAATGTGACCAACTAATATGGGACAACTATTTTTAGTAAGATGACCAACTAATATGGGACGGAGTACCATTTTCATGTAAGCATCTAGACCCTTATTGCAGGGGGAGAGACTAAGATTCTGAACAAAATCAACCTGAGAAATGACTGAAGAAGCTGAAAACCAATACAACCTGTGTAACTTGACGCAGCTGGTGCTGCAGCCAAATGCATACCAGAGGAAATTGCAAAAAATGAAGAAAATGGCTGTAATTATTATCTGTTGCATAGGAGAAGAAAAGATCGCTACATCATGAGCTGGTAGTACAGAAATATCTGCAGATAGAGTAGCTGTTGTCGTTGCAAAAGACAAGAAAGGGGCAAATGACCATAAAACAATGGCTCGTTGAAAGAAAGATTTTACCAGGCATGTACACTCTAATGTCATTGTATTGCTTTTCTTAGAATACGAATTTGTCATAGCTAATGCTAATAACCTTTTCAATATAAGCCCAAAATCTTGCTAGTAAATCAAATAAAAACCATCCTTATGGGTTGTCCTTTTCTCTTCAATCATGAGATTTCTTTTTCTCATCACTATTTATTTCTCCTTGCACTATTAATTTTTTTTTTGGACTAGTTTCTGTTCATGTTGAGATCAGATTTATCACAATTGTTAGGTCAAACCAAGACAGATCACAAAAATGGAGTAAACATTAAGAATGACCCTTCTAAACTATTTGGCTTGACACACTATTTCTTTATCTGCAGCCCTACTAATTCAAGAAAGGGAGGAAACTATGGTTCTGTCAACACCAAGTGTAAATAAAATCTGTTATATGGATATACAAATGAATTGATGAATGTAGCAGTTACGGTATCGGCATTCAGGAACTAATATCGTTCCTTTATAGTCTTATAATTGCAGAGCATGTTGCAAAGGCAGAAGCACATGAGCTAAAGGTAAGAAACAATACGTTTACCAATGTTACATGTTGCGCTGTTTCTGAAGATCATAGCATAAGCACTAAATGTGCTCATAATGTACACTCAGCTACCAGTCCTCTCGGCCATCTAACTAGCTAGTGTCTTTGGGAAGAATATACATTCAATATAGACAAGTATCCTATTAGTTTAGTGTTCAAGCTAGTCCTGTGGTAGACCTCCCGGATGATCAATCTCAAGATAGCTGCTGTTTCCGAACTTGATTTTGATGCTTCTTGTATATATTTTGTTCTTTGTTGGATTCTGAATATATGCTTCTGTATTACAGTGTTTGAAGTCATTATAAATCACCAATGCCTCAAAGAGCTCGGCCTTTGTCAGCCTTTCTGCTGTTTACCGGACTTAAATGTTTTTTTGGTCTTAATGATTACTCCTGTCTATATGATTTTGTATGCTTCCATCGTTATTGGGAAAGAAGAATTTTCCTTTGTATCCCTAAGATGAAAAAGTATTCTTCCTTTCATCATTCAATGGCTTCCTCTACAGGTTTATGTTCATCCTTGTTTATACATCCTCTAGCCATGTTTGTGCATGAGAATGATGAATTCGTTAAACATGATATGTGTATCACGTGGTTCATATATATATAGAACTCTTAATGTTGCAAATCACATGAACTCTTAATGTTTATGGCTCTTTGAATACACCTTACAATTATCATCGACAGGTGCCATTTTGCTGCTACTTCGTTTAACGAGTTGTATAGGTTACTGATTACTAGGAGAACTTAGTTCCTGTGTTTTTGGCTTTTGATTTCAGTAAGTTAAGCAGAGTGGGTTTTTATTCAAACAGAAAGCTAAGGAGGGTAATGCCATTTTGAGTAATTCTCCCACATTGACATCTAAGAGAAAAGTGGAGCAAAAGCAGTAGTACTAGTAACGGTCTGAGGTAACTGGAGAACATACTTACCTGGACGGGGTCAATGGGCGATCAATAAGACCCATGGCCTAGGTTGGTGACCTTCATTGCACTTTGGAGGGGTGCTCGCCTAAGGTCGGCCCAAGAGGTCGAGCTTACGTCATAATTTGTGGCAGTGGGGGCCTGCGTTCGCGCGGCCCCTACCCAGTTCTAAGTCCAAAATTTTCTTACTTGATGAGAGAAAGCTAACTTTGTCTGCACTTTCACAGCAGGAGCGCTACTAGTTGAGAATTTGTAAGGCCGTTCATCTAAAACTTTTAATGCCTTTGTAAATGATTAGTTAGCTGCTAAGTTCTATACGACTTAGATCTAATGAAATTGCTTTACTAGAGGCAGAACAACTGTTAAAATGGCATTGTCAATAAATGACAAGGGCTGCTTTGGTTGAGCTATACAAACTAATCTGTTGAAAACAGATCTGCATTACTGTATGTAATATCAAATATTACCAGTGGAGCATAAAGTCCTGTTAGCTACTACTGTATACATTTTCATGCAAGCATCTAGACTCTTATTGTAGGGAGAGAGTAAGATTCTGAACAAATTCAACCTTTAGAAATGGCTGAAGATGTTGAAAACTAACATGACCTGTGAGCTTGAGGAAGTGATGGTGCAACTGATGGTATATAAGAATACCATAGGAAATTGCAAAAACATCAGTTGCGTAGGAGGAGAAAGATTCCTGCATTGTGAGCTAGCTTCTGCAGAAATAACTGCTGATAGAGTAGCTGTTACCGTTGCAAATGACTGGAAAGATGCCAATGACGATGTAATGCCCGTAAAACAATGGCTCGTTGAAAGAAGATTTTACCAGCCATGTGTTAAGAATTCATCACCAACTTAATTAATATCCTTCATAGAAGAATCTAGAATATTCAAGAGTTGTAGGGAATAAAATAAAGATCTCTAGAAAAGGTAGTTCTAGAATTAACTAGTTGTTAGGAATATTCTAAAAGAGAGTAGTAAATATCTCTCACTAGATCCTTCTATCACCACCTATAAATAGAGATGGCCATTTGAGTTGGATCTATACTCTAGCAAGAGTGTGTGCTCAAAAGTAGGTGTGCTGAAGATAAAGAGTGAATGCTCAAAAATAGGAGAGCTCAAGAAAACAGAGTGAGAAGTGATCAAGTAACAAGTGACGAATAAGAGAGAGCAATAAAGAGAGTTGCTAGGAGTGTGATTGTAAGACCGAAGCGGGTCTTTACTTTGTAATAATATAATTCAACTTGTGAGAAACTGATTGTGTCCTCCATAAAATATCCAACAAGTGGTATCAGAGCCTGACGGATAAAGAACGATATAGCATCTCGAAGATCCTACAAGCTATTGTCGGAGGTTACAAATCATGATGCACTAATCAATGGCGGATTTTGCAAGAGCTCTCAACAACGTTGAGAAGCTCAACACAAGCAACAATGGATCATGGAGCACGAGAATGCAATATTACTGTCTCGGTCAAGAACTATGGGATATTGTTGGTGGCTCAGATACTACACCACCAACTGATGCTGAAGTAGCCAAAAGGTGGAAGGTTAAAGCTGGAAAGGCCATGTATGCTCTCACTGTAACAATCGAAGATGAGTTCCTGCAACTGATTAAGAACACCAAGACTCCTAAAGAAGCTTGGGACACACTGGCGACAATCGTTACGAAGAAGAATGATGCGAGATTATGAAGGCTTGAAAATGAGCTTTTGTCGATCTCACAGCAGAATATGACTATCTGTCAATACTTCTCAAAGGTAAAATCCTTATCTGATAAAATATCAAAATTGGATCCAAAGAATGCTATCACAGAGACAAGGATGAGGAGAATCATTGTTCATGGTCTAAAGCCAGAGTACAAAGGCATAATTACAGCCACGTGGGGGTGGACCATAGAACCAACTTTGTTTGAGTTGGAAAATATGTTGGCAAATGAAGAAGACTTGGAGAAGCCATTTTCAAGACTCTTTATAAAAGATGAAGATAAGGCGCTCTTCAGCAAAAGGCAAGACTATCAAAAAAGGGACGAGGAGAAAAACTCACGTCCAGTGGGAGACCAGAAGAATCAACCTCAAAGAAAGAAGTCAACGACATAATAAGCAGGCAAACCAAGGTTTCCACAAATGGAAAATGGAGAATTGCTATAATTGTGGAACGAAAGGACACTATGTCCGAGACTGATGGTACAAGAAAGCTGAAAGTAACGTCGCTACTTCTGCCCAAAACAAGATAGACGAAGAAGAAGCTTGGGATTTTGAAACATCTTGTGTAGTTGAAGAAAGCAATCAACAGGACGAGCTTGTCACTTCACTCTCTAACGAAGAACAGGAGCTTGCACTTGCAACTATAAGTGAGAAATTAGTCGATTATGAACATGATTGGATCATTGATTCGGGATGCTCCAATCACATGAATGGCGGTGAGAAAAGTTGTATCAACATGAGTGAATACAAAGGCGATCGAGTAGTTGTGATTGAAAATAATTCAAAAATGCCAACAACTCATATTGGCAAGACGGTTTTCGTGCCTCATCACAGCTCGAGACAAGTGGAACTTCAAAATGTCTACCCTGTTCCAGGTATGAAGAAGAACTTACTATCTGTGTCGCAACTAACAAATTCTGGATATTATGTCTTGTTCGAGCCGGATGATGTAAAAGTATATCAAAACTTAAAAGTTACTAGTTCGCCAATCATGGAGGAAAGAAGATTAGAGTCAATTTATATCATGTCAACCGAAACAGCTTATATGGTATTTGATGAAGCACCAACATGGTGGTCCAAAGAAGTCGCCCTACCAGAGTCAATCGCTCTTGAGAAAAAGCTACAACAAAAGCTTGAAAAAGAAGGACAAGAAAGTTTGATAGAATTGCAACAAGAGGTAAGTGAAAAACACAAATCACATACAAAAGAGATTTCTTCAAAAGGTGAAAAAAAGAGCCCATGGCAAACTGGAGTACATGAAGCTCTAGAAGAATTTCAAGAAGCTTCGCAACCTCAACTAAGAAGGACGACAAGATCGAAATGCTCAAATGTCAAGTATATAGATGCAACATTGGCAGAGCTAGTCAAGATCAAAGAGACTACTGCCTTTGAAGAAGCTTCAAGGAGTAGTGATTGGAGAAAGTCGAAGGAGGAAGAGGTTCGCCTGGACATCAGGATGATTCCAAAGCTCGAGGAATCGCTCTAAGTAGAGGCAGAGAAAAAATTAAGTTGGTGTTGAGGGGGAGTGTTAAGAATTCATCACCAACTTAATTAATATCCAAGACACTTCATAGAAGAATCTAGAATATTCAAGAGTTGTAGAGAATAAAATAAAGATCTCTAGAATGAGTATTCTAGAGAGAAAGGTCTAGAAATATTCTAGAAAAGATAGTTCTAGAATTAACTAGTTGTTAGGAACATTCTAGAAAAGAGTAGTAGATATCTCTCACTAGATCCTTCTATCACCACCTATAAATAGAGGTAGCCATTTGAGTTGTATGTATGCTCTAGCAAGAGTGTGTGCTCAAAAGTAGGTGTGCCCAAGATAAAGAGTGAATGCTCAAAAATAGGAGAGCTCAAGAAAACAAGAGTGAGAAGTGATCAAGTAAAGAGTTGCTGAAGCAAGCAACAAGTGACGAATAAGAGAGAGAGCAATAAAGAGAGTTGCTAGGAGTGTGATTGTAAGACCGAAGCGGGTCTTTACTTTGTAATAATAAAATCAACTTGTGAGAAACTGATTGTGTCCACCATAAAATATCCAACACCATGGACACTCTACTGTCATTTTATTGCCTTTCTTAGAACATGAATTGTCATAGCTAATGCTAATAACCTTCAGTATAAGCCCAAAATCCTGCCTAGGGGAACATGTTTTTGCGACAGTAAAGGAAATAATCTCCTTACAATGTTGTCCTCTTCCCTTCAATTAAATTTTTTTTCCCTTCAATTATTTTTTTTTTTTTTGTCTCATCACTATTTATTACTCACTGTACTACTAAATTTTTTTTATGGACCAGCTTCTGTTCATGTAAGAATCAGATTCACCACAATTGTTAGGTCAAACCAAGGCATTAATATATGGACATATTGATGAATGTAACAGTTAGGATATCGGCATTCAGGAACTAATATCCTTCCGTTATATTCTTATAATTGCAGAGCATGTTGCAAAGGCAGAAGCGCATGAGCTAAAGGTGAGAAACAAGATGACTCAGAAATTATAATGACATATTGATGTCTTGATTGCTCTGGAGAAACACTAGTTACACTTAGAAGTTTCGTGAGAAGACTCAAGACGATTACCAATGTTACCTATTGCGTGTATCTTAAGGTCATAGCATAAGCACAGGGTGCTGATAATGTACGTCCTCATGTAATGGCCTATCAAGGATAACAAGTTCTCAATATGGATCATCCCAGTCCAATAGCGCCAGCTCATTACTAAAACAAATAAAAGAACTTGTCCCTCCAGCTCATTTGATGATGGTAGTGATGGTGATGCAAGTAGAGAGGAATCCCAAGACAATGTCATAAATGCTGAGGCAACAAAGCTGGAAAACTAAGATTCTCCCTCTCTGGAGCAATATATGAGGTGTTACGCGAAGCTCGTCATGAGAAGGATCAGAACCTCAAGGAAAAAGATGAAGCTATTGAGGTGTGTGCTCTATTTCCACTGATATTCTGACCAAATGATATTCCTCAAAACACACCCGAGGAACATGCCTCTTTCTTTTTCTATTTCCAAACAGAAAGCTAAAGAGAGTAATGCCATTTTGAGTAATTCTCCCACATTGGCATGTAAGAGAAAAGTAGAGCAAAAACAGTGGCATTAATAATGGGCTGAACAAACTGATTAACTTACTTACCTGGACGGGGTCAATGGGCGATCATTAAGGCCCATGGCCTAGGCTTGTGACCTCCATTGCACTTTGGAGGGGTACCTGCCTAAGGTCGGCCCAAGCGGTCGAGCCTACGTCATAATTTGTGGTAGCGGGGGCCTGCGTTCGCGCGGCCCCTACCCAAGTCAAGGCCCAAAATTTTCTTGTTAATTAAGAAATTGGTGAGAGATATGAAACTCTGTTCTATTCAATTCACAGAAGAAGCTGCTTGTCGAGTGTTTATGCTGTAGGAAAATAAGAGTTTGGCAAAGGTCTAAATATTTTCTTGTCAGTTAAGAAATTGATGAGAGAAAAGAATCTCTGGCTGCAGAGTTCACAGCAGAAGCTACTAGCTTTGAATTCATGCCTAGCACAAGTGCTCATAAGGCACATTCAATCAGATGGGAACAGCTACTCCAATACTCTAGCAGCACATGCACTGGACAGACCCCAACGTCTTGTGCCTCAGTAAAGCCAACTACCAGTCCTCTCAGCCATCCAACTAGCTAGTGTCTTTAGAAAGGATACACATTCAATCTAGACAAGTATCCTATTGGTTTGGCGTTCAAGCTAACCCTGTAGTAGACCTCCTGGATGACCTATCTCAAGATAGCTGTTGTTTCCGAACCTGATTTGATACTTCTTGTATATAGTTTGTTCTTTGTTGGATTCTGAGTATGAGCTTGTGTATAACAGTGTTTGAAGTCATTATAAATCACCAATGCCTAACAGAGCTCGGCCTTTGTCAGAGCTTTTGTTGTTTAGTGTTTACCGGAATTAATGTCTTTTTAGTCTCAATGATAACTCCTGTCTATATGATTTTGTATGCTTCCATCCTTATTGGGAAAGAAGAATTTTCCTTTGTATACCTAAGATGAAAAATTATTCCTTTTAGCATTCAATGGCTTGCCCTACAGCTTTATGTTCATCCTTGTTTATACATCCTCTTGCCATGTTATTTTGCACGAGAACGATGAATTCATTATATATAATACTTGTATCATGTGGTTCATATGTATATATATATATTGCAAATCACATGAAACTCTTGATGTTTATGCCTCTTTAAACTTACAATTTTCCTCAACAGGTGTCATTTTGCTTCTGCTTAGTTTAGCGAGTTGTATATGTTACTGATAACTCGGAGAACTTAGTTGTTGTGTTTTGGCTTTTGCCAAAACCATTCAGTAAGTTAAGCAGAGTGGGTTTTTATCCAAACACAAAGCTAAAGAGAGTAATGCCATTTTGAGTAATTCTCCCGCATTGGCATCTAAGAGTAAAGTGGAGCAAAAACCGATAGCATTAATAATAGGCTGAGCCAACTGGAGAACATACTTACCTGGACGGGGTCAATGGGCGATCAATAAGACCCATGGCCTAGGCTTGTGACCTCCATTGCACTTTGAAGGGGTGCCTGCCTAAGGTCGGCCCAAGTGGTCGAGCCTACGTCATAATTTGTGGTAGTGGGGGCCTGCGTTCGCGCGGCCCCTACCCAAATCTAAGCCCAAAATTTTCTTGTCCATTATGAAATTGATGAAAGAAGCGACTCTGGCTGCTAGTTGCCTTTGTGCAGGTTCACAAGTCGAGGTACAAATAACTAAGCTCTAGTTTTGCCCATTTACCCCCATCTATAGCCACATAGTTTTTAGTTCCATGTTGCTAAGCTCCAGTTTGCCTATTTGCTACCACTAGCTATGAGTTACATCTGATGAAATTGCTTTACAAGAGGCAGGACAACTATTAAAATGTCATTGGCAATAAATGATAAAGGCTGCTCTGTTGAACTATGCAAAACTATTATCTGTTGACTGTTGAAACAGATGGATGTATGGCAGGTTTGCTTATGGCCCTTCAGTTTGTAATATCTAATATTATCAATGTAGCATAAAGTCCTGTTAGTTACTACTTTATAAATTGTCATGTAAGCGTGTAGACTCTTATATAACGACCTATGAGCTTGAGGAAGCTGGTAATGTTGCAGACAGAGGAAATTGTAAGAAATGAATGTAAATGGCTGTAATTATTATCAGTTGCATAGGAGGAGAAAAAATTCCTACCTCTTGGGCTAGCTCATACAGAAATATCTGCGGTTAGAGTAGCTGTTGTCGTTACCAATGACTGGAAAGATGCCAAGACGATTTAATGCCCGTAAAACAATGGCTCGTTGATAAGAAAGATTTTACCAGGCATGTATACTCCTACTGTCATTTGTCTCGATTGATCCTCATGTAATTGCCTTTTGTCAAGGATAATGAGTTCTCAATCTAGATCATCTCAGTCCACTAGCGCAAGCTCATTACTAAGACAAATAAAAGGACTTGTCCTGCAAGCTCATTTGATGATGGTAGTGATGGGGATGCAAGTAGAGAGTCCCAAGACAATGTCATAACTACTTCACATGAGAGTGGAGATACGGGCGCTGCTGAGACAGCACATCTGGAAACTAAGATTCTTTTATCTCTGGCGCAATATATGATGTGCTTCAGGAAGAGCCAAAGATATTGTAGTTTTACTCGAAGCTCATCGTGAGAAGGATCAGAACCTAAAGGACAAAGATGAAGCTATTGAGGTCTGTGCTCTATTTTCACTGATGTTGTGACCAAATGATATTCCACAAAACACACACCCGCGGAGCATACCTCTTTCTTTTCTTTTTCCAAACAAAATGCTAAAGAGAGTAATCCCATTTTGAGTAATTCTCCCACATTTTCATCTAAGAGAAAAGTGGAGCAAAAGCAGTAGTAATTAATAATGGGCTGAGCTAACTGGATAACATACTTACCTGGACGGGGTCAATGGGCGACCAATAAGACCCATGGCCTAGGCTGGTGACCTCCATTGCACTTTGGAGGGGTGCCCGCCTAAGGTCGGCCCAAGCGGTCGAGCCTACGTCATAATTTGTGGCAGCGGGGGCCTGCGTTCGCGCGGCCCCTACCCAATTCAAAGTCCAAATTGTTCTTGTCAGTTACTTCACAATTCACAGCTAGGAGCCTACCTGTGAGAGTTTTGTGCTGATAGTTTTCAAGCACGGAGAAAGAGCAATTTGTCTAAAGATTTATTGGATTCCTACATTGTGAGCTAGCTCGTACAGAAATATCTGCCAGATAGTGTAGCTGTTGTCGTTACAAATGACTGGAATGATGGTAAAACAATGGCTTGAAAGAAAGATTTTACCAGCCATGTACACTCTGCTGGTCATTGTATTGTTTTTCTTTAGAATACAAATTGTCGTAGCTAATAATAATAACTTTCAGTATAAGCCCAAAATCCTGCTAGGAGATCATGGTTCATGCGGCAGTAAAGCAAATAAATATCTCCTCACAATGTAGTCCTCTTCGCTTCTATCAGAAATTTTTGTTTCCTCCTATTTATCACACATTGTACTAAATTTTTTTATGGACCAGCTTCTGTTCATGAAGTGGAGCGTTGGGGTAACTGGTAAAGTTGCCGTCATGTGACAAGGAAGTTACGGGTTCAAGCCATGGATATAGCCTCTAGCAGAAATGCAGAGTAAGGCTGTGTGCAATAGACCCTTGTGGTCCAGCCCTTCTCTGGACCCCCCGTATATCGGGAGCTTTAGTGCACCTGGCTGCCCTTTTACCAGCCTCTGTTCATGTTAAAGTCAGATTTGTCACAATTGTTAGGTCAAACCAAGGCAGATAACAAAAATAGTGTTAAACATAAAGAATGACCCTTCTAAATTATTTGGCTTGATACACTTTTTCTAAATCAGCAGCACTGGTAGTTCAAAAAAGTGTAGAAACTATGGTTCTCTCAACAAGTGTAAATCAAATCTATTATATGGACATACCAATGAATTGATGAACGTAGCAGTTAGAATATCGGCATTCAGGAACTAATATCCTTCCTTTGTATTCTTATAATTGCAGACTGTAGAGCTTGCTCCGAAGTCATAAGCACATGTGCTAAAGATGAGAAACGAGATGACTCGGAAATTATAATGACATGTTGATTGCTCTGGAGGTGTATGCTCTATTTAGACTGTTGTTGTGACCAAATGATATCCCACAAAAAAAACACCCGCGGAGCATACCTCTTTCATTTTCTCTCTCATTTCTAAACCTAATTTGTGGAAAATAAAAGACTTTGGCATAGAAGTTTGAAACGTTGAAATAGGCAATGGATATTAAGACCAAAAGAAAGCATAGAGAAGTTGCAGCAGAGAACAGGAGGTTGCTGCAATCTCGTAGATGGCAAGGAGCATGATCAAAGGGCAAGGCGCAATGCGATGGTCATACACTTTAACCGAGGTGAAGCTCTTGAATAACCTTGTACAATCAAATGATGTACATATATATATGACCATATTGTAGATAGTCTGTATCATTATGTGTCAATATGAGCTGTGTACATCATAGGGAAAGTAAGAACCTCAAAGCTTAAATGTCCAGAAATAAGGGCATGCCATGAAGCAGATTAGGCATATATATATAGAGAGAGTGGTTAAGGCCTGATGTCCTTAAGGCTATGTTACTCGGATTCTCCAAAAAATATTGCTGCACTCCTGTCGGATCCTCCAAAAATGAGTACTATTGGAGGATTCTACACGTACCATTCTACATTGTTGAAGAGTCCGAGCAACATAACCTTTAGGTGGTTAAGTTTTGCTTTTGCAGGCTTGTAGTTATTGAATTCCTCAAAGTGTTTTGTAGCATTTCCATTTTAGATGATGGAAATGCATCTGAAGAACGGAAATTATTTTCTTAATTCTTTCGTATATTCAAAGAGAATCAAATATGCGTTGCAACTGATTTTTTTTTTTTTCCATCTCCAAACAGAAAGCTATAGAGAGTAATGAGTGATTTGCCCACATTGGCAACTAAGAGAGATGCGGAGCGAAAGCTGTAGTATTTGTAATGGGCTGGGCTTATCGGAAAACATACTTACCTGGACGGGGTCAATGGGTGATCAGTAAGACCCATGGCCTAGGCTTGTGACCTCTATTGCACTTTGGAGGGGTGCCTGCCTAAGGTCGGCCCAAGTGGTCGAGCCTATGTCATAATTTGTGGTAGCGGAGGCCTGCGTTCGCGCGGCCTCTACCCAATTCTAAGTCCAAAATGTTTTGGTCTAACAACAACATACTTATTCTCACAAAACATATCCAATGTTTCGGTCTAATGGATGGCAAATGCTGTTCTTGATCCACATTAATCTTACTTTTTTATCTTGCTACACTGAATAAGAGTTGTAACTTGTAAGACTCCACTGCTTGTTATTTTTATTTTATATATAATAAATAAAATACATTTTTAAAAATTACACAAAAAATAATGCTGATAACTATTTAGAAAAATGTTTGATTCGGATTTATACTGTCATTATCTTTGGGAGGAAGAAGTTTTAGTTTGAAAAGTAAACCATGAGGTATTAACTTTATTCTATGTTTAGTATACCGGATAAAAAGAAATGATTTCGAGATAAAGTTTGAGATTAACTTTATTCTATGTTTGGCATGAGTTATTAACTAATTTTGGGATTAACTTATTTCATCATTTGAACTAAAATGGTGGAATTATTATCCCATGTTGAGGGTGGGATAAAATAGTCCCATGGAATTCCTACTTATCCTATTCGATGTACCAAATTTACTCGATGTTCGATACTTATACTGGAGTTTGTTAATCCGCATATTATTGGAGACGACACTCCTAACAAGATTTTTTTTCATTTCAAAGCTCAAGACGAAACCTCTAATTAACTCTCTAGATGGATGGTTGTCATTCCATTTCAAAAAATATCGCAATATATTGTATTTGTATTGTTTTATGAATATAATATTTGAAAGATTGTATTATTTTTCAGTTGTGACATAATGTCACATATCCACGATTTGGAAGATAAACCTTCAAGAAGAATAGATGTACATTAAAAAAAGGTAGGATAAAAGATAAACTAAGATTATTAGATAATAAGTAAAAGCGATATGAGGAAAAAAAGAAGATGATAATAGCGTGAACACAAATGTCGATATTGAACAATACGATAAAATAAAATTTAAGTAACAACTAAAATAAACATTGTATTTAAACTAACAACATGATACAATAAGTAACAATCATCCAACCAAGCTGTAAGGGATCATTTGGTATGCGGGAATACGGTGAGATATCATATGATTAAGTTTGGAATTAGATTTATACGCTATTTAGTTAAGATAAACTTATACCTTCAATCAAAGTATAAATTTAATCGAAACTTAATTCTAAGATTAAAAAGTTGTAAAGGGTCCTTTGGTATGAGGATAAGGTGAGATATCACCAAATTAAATTTGGAAATAGATTTATATTCTATTTGATCAAGATAAACTTATACCATCAAAATTAAACAAAGTATAAATCTAATCAATTTTCTATTTAATAATTTTTAGTACTTAATAATTTAATTTTCGATTTAACCGATAAGAAAATGCTCATAAAACAAATATATGTACTTTTTTCCTTTTGAATAATTATATACTATTTTGAATGCCTATTTTAGTGTGACATAAAACAAGACTCTGTTTGGCTACCATAAACTTATACCATCAATCAAACAAAGTATAAATCTATTTCAAACTTAATTCCGAGATATCTCACTTTTTCCTAATTATTTTATATCATCCAACTTGGAATTATTAATAAAAATGTGTTTAATTGCTTGATTTTACATACTATTATTATCGTGTTTATCTTGTCTTTTATTAAAAAGGTTAAAAAAGAGGGTTTCCAACAAATCGTGTTGTATTTTGACTTGCAAAAAATTGAGCTCGGCGTGAACAATTGCTTCTCGTTCAAATCGGCAAGTACCCAAAAGTGTGTGAACAGTCAAACAGTTATATATATAATATAGCAAAGACAAAAGAGACTCTTTATAATCAAAAGCAAAATTGATCTTTGTTGTGTTTCCCTATTTCTGAATTGAGAAATAGGTAGGTAGGATTTAGCAGATCTTTTGTAGGCAAAAGGCTCTTTTGTAGTCGCTGCAAAAATGAACGTCGGGCCATCTGGTTTCAGTAAGTCGAAATCCCAAATCAATTTTGTATCTATGTATGAAATAATTGATTTCTAATTGTATTTTTCACTTTTTGTTTTGATATAGACAATGCACCAGTGACGAGGGCATTGGTAATTGCGTGTACGCTATTTACCATTATATTTGGTGTAAGAGGTCGTGGGAATCAGCTCGGATGGTCTTATCAGGTATGGCTTGGTTTTGGTTCTTTTTTTTGTAGATTTGTGTATTTAAGGGCTGTTTGGCAATGAAAATTGTGAGTATTTGAAAAAAAGTAGTTTTTGTTTTCGAATTGTGTAAAATGATGTTTGAAAGTTGGAGTTATGTTTGGCGATGAATAGAAATTGGAGTTGTTTTTTGAATTTTTGTGTGTAATTTGGAGTGAAAGCAGTTTTTTTGGTGTTCTTCAAATTCCATAAAACTCCGGAAATCAATTTGATAAAGAAAGTAGTTTTTTTTTTTCAGAGTGAAAAATGATATTTGAAAATTGGAGTTGTTTTTGGATTTTTGTGAGTAATTTGGAGTGAAAGCAGCTGCTTGGTGTTTTTCAAAATCCTGAGAATCACGGAATTCAACTTAATTTGGCCATGAAAATTGTGAGTAAAGAAACAACAAGTAGTTTTTGTTTTCGAAGTGAAAAATGATATTTGAAAAATTGGAATTGTGTTTGGCGATGAATACAAATTGGAGTTGTTTTTGGATTTTTTAGAGTAATTTGGTGTGAAAACACCTTAGATAATGATGGAACAGTTTTCACCTTTTGATTATTATGATGTTGCTCTTTTGCCTCACCTCTTCTCCTATAGTTATGAACTAGGTTCTTTTTTTTCTCGTGTATATATCTTGAATGGGCTAATTTTTAAGTTGAATTAAGTTTGAGGGTTTCTAGAGTTGTGAAACTGTGAAAAGAAGAATATAAAGATTGAATCTTTACTGCATAGTGACCCATTATCTTATCTTTTCCTTTTTATATTTCTAGATTCGAATCGTAGCAACTCTCCATTTATGAAATGGAAACAACACAACTATAGGCTATAGCTTACACCAAACATGTTACTTTATTTAATGCATATCTACAATTGGTCTTGGGGAGATTTCATAGTATTCTCATTTGAAATGAGAATGCCTGTTTTGATTTATTCTTCTGTGCATGAAAGATGTTTGCTTAGTTTGACACTTGTCCAATTATAAGCATACTGACGGCTAAGGTTAGTTATCAAGATGTACACACACTTTTTTTTTCCCGAGGGGAGGGATCAGGGAAGGGAGGTAGAGAATTTTGTGGTCGTTACTCATTTTGTATGTCTAAGAGCATAAAAATACAGCCCGTTCCCTCATCAAGTCATGATAGCCTATGTAGCAACATTCCTGGATCATTTTCCATTTTCCTTGTCATTATTTTTTTTCCATTTATCAATGTTTGCATTTTGAGGTTATGAAAATAGGTTATCTTCTATATGACTATATCTATTGAACTGAGATGGGTTTGTCACTCCATGGAGCTACTTAACAACTTTCTTCCTTGTCTGTAAACCTGGATATAACTAAATGGCTGTTTATGAGCTTGAAACCACATAAACTTCTTCCACAATAAACAATGACTAAGCACGATTAGCATACAACTAGCTAATCTTGAAGCCACATGTACTGAGTCACTTTTATCAAGTTTGAGTACAGATTTGTCTGTGGATCTAACAAGCTCACATTCAATTTGTAGTACGCTTTTGGTGTATTTTGAGGGATCCGTTTGAAATGGTCATACCAATGCCATATTGATACCACAGAGGTTATAGCTCCATGACTATGAAATTTAAAAATAACACGCGGAGGCTAAACCAGAATTTGAAGACAAAAAGAGAAAGAAGAAATTCACGAATTAATAATTCAAGAATCTCGAAGATAGGCTAAGAACCCTAATGATCTTAGTATTAAAAATTTAGCGGATTAAAACAAATTATGATACTAATAGAGTCAATTCAAGAACTTAGATGACAAAGTGTCTACACCCCTATATCAAATCAATAATTGCATGATATATGTTTTCTAAATAAACATGTTACAATGGTGAGATCAATCTAATTTGCCCACATCACAAGATACTTGTTACTCCCTTCAGGCAAATCCGATCAGTCTCGTGATGAAGAGAATTTCCGATATTGAAAGGTATCGTCACGACAACTCAATTTGTCCGGTAAACTACTCGGGGCTCCCATCAAAATAGTTGTAACGTTTGCTTTTCGAGAGCCAATTTGATTAATTTTCAAACCTAAATTAGGTTAGATTATATTAATTCGATATTTACTTTGATGCCAAAGTATCTAGACCCCTATTTGAAGAAATTAGAGACAACAATTAATTAATTACCATCTTTAATTTACTTGAATAGAAATCAAAGATATCAAGTTAAGTTATAATCTTACCTCTCAAAAGATAGTGTTCTTGTAATGTTGTAAGATAAATCCGAAGTAGCCAATACACAAAGTTGTAAAGAAAAGAACTCTCAATAATATTGATAATAGTGTTGTCTAAAAAGAACAAAATTCAACTCTTTATAGGGGGAAAATTTCGAACACCCTATCCCAAATAGCATGAGATTCGAATTCGGGGGAAAATTTCGAACACCCTATCCCAAATAGCATGAGATTCGAATTCTACTTTTATGAAAGTAATTAAATAGTAAAACCTAATTATGGAGATCCATCAGAAACCAATGGCCTAAATTATGGAGAAGCTCCAAGATTCTTCTAGGAAATGGAAGAAAAACCTCCTTTTGGCATGATGTGTGGGTGGGTCAGCAGACCTTGAAGCAACAGTTTCCGATTATCTACAATCTCAACCAACAGAAATGGGCTACAGTTTTTGATGTTAGTGATATACGTGGCTGGAATCTTACCTTCAGAAGACTGTTTAATGACTGGGAAGTTGATAACTTGACAGAATTCTACAAAACCATTGAACAATTTAAGAATCTAAATGATAAAGCAGATAGGTTATTGTGGAAAGAGACAGAGAAAGGAACCTTCACTGTGAGGTCAGCTTATAGAATTCTGGACATTCCTACGGATACTCATGGGAGTTGGCCTTGGAAAATGATTTGGAGAGTTAAAATACCTTTCAGGTGAATTGTTTCATTTGGTTAGTGTCTAGGCAAGCTGTGTTAACACAAGACAACCTTATGAAAAGAGGGAGGCATTTGTGTTCTAGATGTTTTTTTTGTGAATCTGAAACAGAGACAACAAACCATCTTTTTTTACATTGCAAGGTGACAACACAACTTTGGCAAATCTTCCTAAACCTTAGGGGTATCAGTTGGACCATGCCAAGGAACACTGCAGATACGTTAGCTTGTTGGAACAGAGACGGGAATATGTCAGGACATAAGGAGAGATGGAAGAGTGTCCCTGCTTGCATTTGGTGGACGATGTGGAAGGAAAGGAATCAGAGATGTTTTGAAAACAAAGCATCCCTTTCCAAAGTTTGAAGATGAACTGCCTAGCGACTTTTTTTTTTTTTTTGGTGTATACATACCCTACCGAATGAGGTGGAGGAGATTACTAACATTCTAGATAGTTTAAGAGGGCATAGGTGATAGGAAATTTTTGGCATCTCCCTCTATTTTGTGTAATTACTTCTGAAACACACTTTTTGGTGAGTTTCCTGTCTATTAAAAAAAAAAAAAAAGATAACTTTCTCAAAAAAAAAAACAAAAACAAAAAACGCTGAACTTGGAAAACAATTAAAAACTAATGTCACACTTCGTAAAACTGCCTATAAAAAGTAAAAAGAGAATTGACAAATTTAACCAAAATTGGGCATGTAAAACAACCCTATTTGGGCATACAATGCCGCGCTATTTGGGTATGCAAATCAGCCCCTTTTTGGGTTTGAATTCCAACTTCTTTGGGCTCAGTGTGGGCCCCAATCTTCCTACTCTTGGGCTTGGACTTGGACCTGGACCATAAAATATGTGTAGCATTTAGTCCGCTCTTCACCATAATTCCTGGGTTCTTCTCCCACGATAAGCACCTTCTTGATCTCTCATTGAAACGCGTCAACCTTATCTTGATCTCTTTAACTTCGCACGCTTCATACAAGTCCTTTACTCAAAGTATGCACATCGTGGTTGCTATCACATATCCACTTGAAAAGAGTCCATGTAACATTGACATTAAGTGGTTTTATTCATACTATGTATGGCACTGTTAATGCAACCACATTCGTGTTGATTATGACATCATCAAGCTATTTTATCCAAGTAATGCAGACTTTATATGCTCACTTGTTGCTTATACAATATGGAGGTTTGATAGGCCTTATAGTCTTACCAAACACCCATCATCTAATATCAATACAAGATTGTAAATGGTCTTCTCCTATTTTACTGCCAAGAGTTTGAATCTTAAAGGATATGAGTTCTGCTAATTTCCATGTAAAGACATTACTTGTTTGTAACAGTGAGGGATATACCACACAATTCCTTATAGGTTTAGAAGCACCCAGCTCCATCTGTGTGTTTCAGAAACCTAAGAAAAATAGGTTCTTCTTTGTCCTTAGATAAATTTCATTTTATAGCTCAGCTTTGGAACTTACGAAATATAGGTTTCTCTTGTAACCTAAATATGTGTTTTCATCTTATAGCTAAATCCATTCTGAGTTTTTGAAATTTATAAAATATTGGGTCTCTTCTCTCCTAATATACAACTTTGTTTTTATAGAGGATTTGTTCCCTTTTACTGTTTTTTTGGTATGATCTCATGGTTTCAGTGTGATTCCCTATAGCAATATAGTAGAATTGCTAATTGATGTATCTTTTTTGCTTGTGCCAGGATATCTTCCAGAAGCTTCAAATCTGGAAGCTGATCATATCTGTTTTTACCTTTTCATCTACCCCTGAACTAGTATTTGGATTATATCTGCTGTACTACTTCCGTGTCTTTGAGAGGCAAATCGGTTCGAACAAATATTCTGTAAGTGCTTATTGGTATAGTACTTTTCTTGGATAAGTTATTATCACAACTTCATTTTGCTCAAAAAACTAAAGGACAAATAATAAAAGCAGCAGGTGTTAAATCAACTAATAGGCAAACAAATACTGTTTTCCTTCTCTTTTCTACCTGTTTTTTTTTTTCTTTTCCGCTGTGTACTTTACTTTTCTACCTCTTGTTCTGTGCAGGTTTTCCTGCTGTTCTCTTTTGTAGTCTCTTTATTGCTTGAGGTTCTTGCTCTACAACTTATTAAAGGTATGGTCATTTCTAATCGTCAGATATGATATTTCATTTTAAAATCATCTCAGCCTTCCTAGAAGTGATTGTGCTTAGAAATCTATAGATAGAAAGAGTTGGGAGTTTCATACTGGGTTCTTCACCTTGACACTTATCTGATTTACTTTCGCTCATTATGAATAATAAATATTTATATGGACATCGAAATTGAAAAAAAAGGAATGGTAAAGTGAAATATCAATTGTTTAGTGTAGCCTCTTCAGGAAACACTCATTGACAAGGAAAAGTGTGCTTAGAGCCTTGATGACAACACTAAGCGCACATTAAGCGAGGCGAAGTGCTCAACATGTTTTGAGCCTCGCTTCGCTTAAGCGCGCCTTTGACAATTGAGAAAGTTGGTCTTTGAGAAGTATGATGTGCATAATTGAGAGCAACATGAAGGAGTAGGAATTGGCAATAACAGCTGGAAATTGGAAATCTAAAGTTTCTAGGTGCCAAATCTTCGTTCAGCATTTGATTTATAAGGCATCTTTCACCTCAAGTTTTCAGGAAAGAGGTGCTTGAGATGATGCTATACCAAAATAATCAACTTAGTTTGATCCTTCTCTTTTTTGGTGAAGACCGTCTCTGGTTTACATTGTTCCAATTTCTGTCTTAGTTTTCCATTAGTATAGGCAGCTTCAATGCAATTGCGTTTTACTTTGGCAAAAATATTATTGCATGAGTCCTTCTTATTGCTACTCTTGAATTGGATTAACGGGTTCTTAGCCATTGATATATTTTAATTTTTCATTTTCAGATCCTTCCTTGAGTATCCTGTCTGGGCCCTACGGACTAATTTTTTCTTCATTTGTGCCCTTTTATCTCGACATTCCCATTTCTACCCGGTTCCGCATATTCAGTCTCCGCTTCTCTGACAAGAGTTTTATTTATTTAGCTGGTCTACAGGTATATTATACCTTTATCATGGCTTCTAATTAAATCCCTGGATTGAGTTTCATCTCGTCAATGTTTACTTGATATTTTATCTTGCAGCTTCTTTTCTCATCCTGGAAAAGATCTATTGTACCTGGTCTCTGTGGAATAATTGCAGGTTGCTTGTATCGTTTGAACTTTTTCCGCATTAGGAGAGTGAAGGTTTGCCCTGTTCTTGTTCTTCAAAATTCTCTCTCTCTCATAGTTAGCATTCTCTGAAAATAGTTATTATAATCTCATGGTTTTAGGTATTTATGTGATACTTATCACTTCTATGTTATTATATGCCTGGAGAATTTGACTTAGTCTTGCATGCACACATAGAGAATATTGCTGCTAGTCAATATCATTGCTTTTCTGTACTTGAATTTCATGTTGTTGGGACATGCACCTTCTTCCTGAGTTGATGGGAATAACCCTTGTTCTGACTTCTGAATGACCACAAGAAATAGCTAGGCACCATTTCTCACCAAGTGGTCAGATTTATAGGCTGAATGCTATTGCTGGAAGGCAAAGCTAATGCTTCCAATTGTTTTTTAAAAATCTTGACAGCTTCCTTCATTCTTTCCTGTTGAAGGTAGGAACAAGTAGATACGCTTCGTCGAAGTAGATAACTCTGAGCACCGCTGTTAGAATTGCCTATTGACTTTATGGTTTTGAAATGACGTTCTCCAAAAAATTTCTTGCTTGAGATGCCAATTTGGACCTTTATCAGACACGATTTGCCATGACGTTTTATTAAGAATCTAACTTGCATAAATTTTCTTTCTCTTAGTTCCCAGAGTTTATTACATCCTTCTTTGCTCGACTTTCTTGGCCATCGATGGGTAACATGCCACCGCCTTCAGCAGCAGCAAGAAACGCTCCAGGAACTGTACCAATCTTTGCAGCTCACCAAATGGAGGCAAGTATTGTTTTTGGTGCCTTGGTTTAGTTAGTTAATGATATAGTTGTTAACTCTTTTGATGTTTTAAGAGAAAGCTGTGTGTGTCTCAGTGTCGGGCTAGGTGAAAAAAATACATGATTTCAGTTGCCACATAATTCGCAAACGCTATTGAGATGACAAAGGCAGCAGGAAGTAAATTGAGCTAACACTTACCTTTAACTGGTGTAGCAACCTGATATCCTTATTTTGGGTTTTAGGCCTAGGATATACATCTAGATCTCTGTCAACTAGATTCTCATGTCTTATGTTGACTAAGTAAGAAATAGCCCTTTGCGACATCTTAGAAGAACTTGTGAGATTCTGATGATGTAGTAGTGTAATGGAAGAATGTGGTATGGAGATCCTGTCTGATATATGGTTGTAACTCCACATGGGTATGGTTAGTAAATTTATAGTTTTATTACACTAAAAGTTGTACCTCCATCTCCTCAGTTCTAGGATTCTATCTTTACTTTTCTGGGTTTAGGCCTTTTGACATCCTAGCGGAACTTGGCTTTGATGGAGGTATTGTTCCTCTTTTCAGTTTCACTTTCTAGATGGTGATAAATTAGCTCTGCTGCTGAGACATATATCGCACATTAGGAGACAAACGTGCCAATTATGTATAAATTTCTTCCTTGTTGTGTTTATTTTTCGTTTCTTTTTGGAGTATCATGTCAGTATTTGTCAGCAACTAACAAATATTGAAAAGAGAAATACAAACAAATCCCAATGGTGTTCTCCTGGACCCTGGTACAGCTGTACAGAGAGGCAAACTATGATAATTTTCATGTGGAAGTTCCAATTAAGTGATAGTTCCCCTGTTTTATGATTTCGTGAACCACCTCATCTATCCCCATGTTCTTTGTCTGGATGGATGAGTTTCTTTCCAGTCATAGCTTATAGGTAACACAAGAAAAAGCCAATTCAGAATGAGTTTCTTATAGCATAGAGTTTATCCAATCCATGAAGTGATGATAACACACACTAAAGGCTTTTCCTTTAATTTTTTTTTAAAAATTATTTTGGGGTAGGGTGGGTGTGGGTGGGTGCGGGATCATACTCAAAGGAAGAGTTTGATCCTGGCTCAGAAGGAATGCTAGCTATATGCTTAGGGGTATGGGATTACTTGAAAAAGGAAGTGCTCAGAGAGACTTGCGGTAGATTGGGTGCGAAGATGGTGGAGCAGAAATAGTGAAAAAAGAATATTGAAAGAGGAAAAGAAAAATAGACACACTAATAAAGAAAATAAGGGTCAGGGAGACAAGTACTGCAATGGAAATGACACTAGTTCAGTTTGTCCAAAAGTTCTATTTTCCATGGTAACTTCCAGATGAGTATGGCTCATAGAATCTCATCAGTTTCAAGATCTCTTATTTATTCCATATATGTGAATGAAATGATTAAGAGGGGGAAAGAGGAGACAAAGAAAAGAAGAATAAATAATCCATGTATGTAAGTGAAATGATGAAGGGGGTGGGGGGAAGAGAGATGATAAAAGAAGAACAAATAATGAAGTTATGGAATTGTGATATCTACTGCAAAGTTACGTTTTCTGACGTTCAAATGAAGTTATGAAGTTATGCCTGTCCTTTCAATGTCCACTGGAAAATCCTGAGCCTTATTTCAGCCACAACGCCCACATGGCTTATGCAAGTTATTGAACTAAATGAACTGCTATTTGCACTCTGGAATCTTGTTTTTTATGTTAAGAGTTTTGTCAGTTAAGTTTTGCTTTCTTATTTTTCACTTATTTCGTTAAATTTCACATTTTATCTGGACCAATGAATTGAGAAGTCATTTTGTTCAAATATGAGTGAATTCATGGGCCATATTTATCACCAATTAGTTGATTCTTGGTGTGTTCCAATAGAAAACCAACTCCAGTCTCATCTAAAGCTTCTATGGTCCTTCTTGAAAGATTATGAATGCTCTAACATGAGTCTACTGCTTTTCCTTCATATTTCAGGCGAATTACCCAGCTCCAGTTTCATCTACACCGGAGCCACCAGAAGACGCTATTGCTATGCTGGTGTCGATGGGCTTTGATAGGAACTCGGCAAGGCAGGCACTCATCCATTCAAGAAATGATGTTAATACAGCTACAAACGTCCTCCTCGAGTCCCAATCTCACTGAGATGGAACTTGCACCAGTTCATAGGGGTGTTCACAATTTGGAAATTTCCGGGAATAGTTGGATTTACTCTCTTTCATCTTTAAAGGTGCTCTTTGGTTTTTGTTTCTCTGTTTCTTTAGCATTTCATGCACTTGTCTCATTCCAAAGCCACCCTAATTGATTGTATTCCCTGGATAGCATATACAGGGTTGTTCAAATGCATCATTTTAGAGATTAGGTTATGTATAGTTGCAACGATGAGCTCTTACTGGTATTCTGGTGATTGTAAATCTGACCAGATTACTCAATCCTATAGGTTGAACATAGTTTCTTGCTTCTTCGAAATCCTGAATTCTCCTCTTTTTTCTTCTTTTTGGAGCCTGAACGTTAATTGGTTATTTATTCAACATCTTGGTGATGAGGTTTGTGTTTAGTAAGATTGATGGCAAACGCTTAACTGTTCGGAGTCAATTAAAGGATTCCAATTTTTCCTGGGAATATCAATGACTTAAGTTTCTGTTCTAGATGAATTATCAAAAGTTAAATGTTTCCTGTAAATCTATATGCTGTATGTAGATGTGATATAGTTCAACAATTCTGTGCCACAGGCAAAGATGTCATAAAATATTGGAATGGTTAAACAAATATCATATCTATCAGCAGCTAACATTATCTAGAGTAAAGAAGTTCCAGTTATCGACTTAATCGTGGATAAAAATGTGCTGCAAGAGCTTGTTGGACCATTTAGGTCATTATTAAAGAGATCAACAACAATAACATACCCAGTGAAATTTCACAAGTGAGGTCTGGAGAGGGTAGAGTGTACGCAGATCTTACCATTACCTGGGGGTAGGGGGTAGGGGGTAGAGAGGATATTTCCGAAAGATCGTCGGCTCAAGTGCAGCAAATACAGGTATAAAGAAGAAGGAAACAATGAAGAAAATATAGCAACCAATAAGGTCTACAAGAAAGATACAAGAACTCCAAAATAGTGCAATAGTCAAAACACAATAAACAACAGACCATGATTGATATCACAAGCAGAGACAACAATACTATGACTAGTACAACAACAAATACCAATAAGCCTAAACCCTCGAAAAGCAAGACCACACTCCTACCCCGCTAATCTTCTACTTTAAAATGCATCTTTCACACCCTTTTATTTAAGATTATGTCCTCGATAAACCTGAATATTATTAAAGAGAACAAATGCTTTATTTTTGTTGATCCTGATTCAACATTAAAAGTGTATTGATTTTTTCCCTATAACCTAATACATGCATGATGCAACCAAAGGGTGGCATAATGGAAGAGAACTACATGTGCATTAAATTTATAAACATAATGAACTTCCCTTCCCTCTTAGATATTTTCCAAAAGGAGACAGCTGATGTGACATGAATCGCACCAAATGTCAAACTTATCTTTTATGATTGATATGCATAACACCTAATTACAGTATGACTTAGTGATCAATAAAGTGAATTCAGAATCATGAGGTCTTAGGTTTACTTTATGGTGATTTCTTCTAATCTGTTCAAGCCTTAATGCATAGAGTTGCTCGATACCGATATTGGTAGAAGATAGCATGTACTTGTAAAATTAATCGAGGTAAGCGCAAGCTGATCCAGACGTGCCGTGGTAAAAAGAAATGATTGATATAACTCCTTATCAGATTCGCAGATCCTTATCTTCCCTGCCCAGCCAGATGACAACGACATTTTCTCTTGCTGATACTCATGTGGGCCCCAATATTGTGATTGGAAAATGACCAACTCAATTATTGAGTCCATCAACTCTTGTTTTTCCTTCTCTAATTTAACTTTTTGTATAAAGGGTACCACTAATTAATGGCTATTTGACACGTTGTTTTGTTATTTGTTGTAACTTTTTTTTTTTTTAAACGAAACTTTCATCTATTAATTCATTATGAAAATAATATGTTCAAAAGATAATACAACATCATTCACAATCCAACTTGATATTTGTTGTAACACGATCCCTGATAATTCTGAACTATCAATTCAACGGGCCAAGCTACGTATAAAATATTCCGTCGTGTACATTAAGAAATGTCACCCACTGATAACAACAAACCAACATAGCAACACACAATATACTGGTAAAACATCTCTGCAGACGGTTCATCCATTATAATTTACAAAACATATGAAGCTTTTGCTATTCCATTTAACTTCCAATCCATGAACAACATAATAAGCAGTAACTATGAAACATTGACTTTGAGATGATAGAAATATCTATGAAGAAACAATATAATAAACAATAACTAAGAAATCAAATTAAACCACTAGCTGGCAATAAACAATATAATAAACAATAAATTATCATCTATGTCTGGTAGGTAAATCTCCCTGTCAGATTCACATCCTTATCTATCTTAGCAACTCATGTAGGGTCCACCGTCCAAGATGGTAATTTTGAAAATGTCTTAACTCAAAGATGAGGCCATGCCTTTTTCTGGTCCAATGTGTCTTGTCCTATTTAAAATGTCTTAACTCAAAGATGAGGCCATGCCTTTTTCTGGTCCAATGTGTCTTGTCCTATTTTACATACCTCTCTATATAAAATGTAAAGTTGAAAAAAGAAATAGTCCTCAACTTAAACAAGTCCCCTCTCTCCATCTCCATTTCTTTTCTTTGTTTGAGAAACAAATGGATGTCCTTGAATTTTTTCTTTTTCTCTTGATTATCATCATGTGTTTTACTTGTTGTACATGGTGGTACCTTAGTAATAGATGGTGGAAATTAAGCTCAGTGCCAACAAATTGGCCTGTCGTTGGAATGTTGCCCGGGCTTATTCAGAATGCTCATCGTGTCCATGAATTTGCAACTGATATTCTTGTAGAAACTAAGGGCACTTTTGAGTTCCATGGTCCTGTTCTTGCCAACTTGAACATGTTAGCTACTAGTGATCCTGCAAATATCCACCACATCCTCAGTAGAAATTTCTCAAACTATCCAAAGGGTGTTGAGTTTCGTAAAATTTTCGATATATTAGGAAATGGAATCTTTAACGTTGATTCTGAACTATGGGAGATTCATAGGAAGACCACAATGTCCTTAATGAACCATGCCAAGTTCCAAACTTTGTTGGAGAGGACCTTGTGGGACATTATTGAGAACGGGCTTCGACCGATTCTTGATGCTTTTGCTGAACAGGACACTCTGTTTGATTTGCAAGACATTTTCCAGAGATTCACTTTTGATGCTATCAGTAAATTGTTACTTGATTATGATCCCAAAAGTTTGTCTATTGGTTTACCTCATGTGCCATGTGAAAAGGCATTCAGCGACGCTACAGATGCACTTATGTACAGACATATCTTGCCAGAAGGTTGCTGGAAATTGCAAAAATGGCTTAGAATTGGTAAAGAAAAGAAGCTCATTCAAGCATGGGAAGCTTTTGATCAGTTCATATATCCTTGCATTTCACGGAAGCAAGAAGAGTTGATGCAAAAAAGTACAATCAAAGACGAGGAATTCACGTTTTTAAATGTGTACATCAAAATGTACAATCAATGGAAAGATGGAGATTTGGGTACTTTGCAAACATTTCTAAGGGACACTTTCTTGAATTTGATGTTAGCTGGGAGAGACACCACAAGTGCAGCTCTCACTTGGTTTTTTTGGCTCTTAGCTGAAAATCCCTTAGTAGAGAAAAGGATAAGGGAAGAGATTCAACAACAATTGCATCTAAAGGAAGATGAAAATCTCAAGTCTTTCAACATTGAAGAAACAAGGAAACTAGTCTATTTACATGGTGCTTTGTGTGAAACCCTGAGGCTCTTTCCATCAGTTGCTATTGAGCATAAAATTCCACTTGAATTTGACATTCTTCCGAGTGGTCACCGTGTTAGTCCAAACACGAGAATTGTGCTGTCGTTCTATACAATGGGGAGAATGGAAAGTATATGGGGGAAAGATTGCTTAGAATTCAAGCCAGAGAGATGGATTTCTGAACGAGGAGGGATCAAACACGAGCCATCTTTCAAATTCCCAGCCTTTAATGCAGGTCCAAGGACTTGTGTAGGGAAGGAAATGGCGTTCATTCAGATGAAAATGTTGGCCGCAACCATCATATATAATTATCATATCCAAGTGGAAGATCAAATAGTTTCTCCAAGTGCTTCTGTTATCGTCCAAATGAAACATGGTCTGAAAGTTAGGCTCGTCAAAAGGGGTCCTCTTATGTCCAATTGAAACCGAATGCGTGGACAATGTTACATTGGTGGAACAGTAGCGTACGTAGGATTTTTATGCAAGCATTGTGAAGAAATAAAACAAATTAATATAACATGATCATGCATATTAATAAAATACATTAATACAATTGTCCTTGATTAGTTTTTACGTAAAGACCCTTTAAGTTTGACGCGTTTTATTCAAATCCACTTAAACTATGTTTGGTCCTAGTTACCACTTATACTTATTTTTTTAATTATTTTTATAAGCATTATCGCCTCAAACAATAATTGGACCTAGTTACCAATGTACTTGAACTTTTTTAATAATCCAAGTGATTTCAAATGATGTTTGAGGCGTTAGGGTGTAAAATAGCAGCCACATCTAATTTATCTGATGTGTAAAAATAATAATTTAAAATACCATTTCTTTTTATATTTATAGTCATTCCAATGGCTATTTCTTATCTCCTTCCATATATTTTCTCTGTTCATCCATTAAAAATGCAGTTATCAATTTTTCCTTCTTTTACCATTTTTCATTTGAGGGGGTAATGACATGAGCGGATCTATAGTTATGGATGTGCGTTCACGAGAACCCAGTAAATTTAATGGTCCAGCGACCAAGCTGATAGCCAGGTAAAGCTCAGCTCCTGCCCTTGAATAGGGGATCCATACCCTACCGCCGCTTTTTAAACTTCACGAAGGGGTTAAAATACAAAGGAGTAAATACATGAAGAAGTCGAAGGAGGTTCAACATTTACTATATATATATAAAACGACAGTCCAGTGTGTTAAAGCTCCCGCTATGCGTGGGACCCGGGGAAGGACTGTACCACTAGGGTCGAGCATACGCAGTCTTACCCTATTTTTTTGCAAGAGGCTCTTTCGATTGAACCCGTTAATAAAATATTCTTAATCATACATAAATAGTATAATTTTTCATCGAAGGGGGTCTGAACCTCCTCAGCCCTACCTGGCTCCATCCCTTTATTCATCGCTTGAAACGAATAAGCTTCAAATTCTGGATTCGTCTCTGAGTAACAATTATAGAAAAGCCAAGTATAAGGGGATAATTAGGGACCAAATATCATTTGAGGGGGTAACGACTATAGAAAAACCAAATACAAGCCAACATGGGTTGTGGTGCAGTGGTGAGACTGCTCCACCCTTAATCAGAGGTCTTTGGTTCGAGTCCTGGGAATGAAGAAAATCCTGTTGGGAGCTTCACCCACAAAATGGGCCCTGCAGTGCTCGAATCAAATTAGTCGAGGCTCTAATACGAATACAGAACACCAGGTGGAAAACTAATAAAAAAAAACCAAATACAAGGGATAATTAGGACCAAGTATCATATATGGGGAATCTGAATAAAATGCGTCAAGTTTCGAAGGGCCTTTAGATATTATGCCTTTCACATATGGCCACGTTCAACTATAAGCACGAAAGTCGGGCATGGTACCTTTCACTTCTTAAATACTTTCTAGTTTTGTCAATGTATAGTCTTTGACTCTTTGTCTTGACTTTAGTCATCTCTAGTTTTGGAAAAGGGACCTACAATCTTTCCACAATAATTTGTACAACATAAATGATAAGAAAGCAATATTGTTGTGTAATTCTAAATTATATCTGTGTAAAGTAATCACGATACTAATACAGTATCCACCTATATATATATCAAGATATAAGTTGTATTGTTATATACATATACACGTTAGTTGGGGTCAATAACTAGTGGGTGTTTTTATAAAAGATAAAAGTTTGATGTAAAATTTAAACTTTTAAGAGTTCCCAAAAAATGAAATTCGGCTCAAATACTAGTTTTTTCTAGTATTTAGAAATTTGGATTATTTATCAAAAAAATTTACCAAATAATGACAAATTATATGGTCAAATATTATTTGCCAAGTTTTTTTTTCCAAATTTTACTTCGAAATCTATGGCCAAACGGGTCCTTAATGTGGTGTCTAACTATCATGTGCCAATCAAATCGTTAACCTTATTTTAAAGGAAAAAAGAACTTTTGGTCTTAGAAGAGCCACACATCTTGAACTAACTAGTGGTCCAGCAAACTATGATTAACAATTCATGACATGTGGTTAGTGGTGGAGCCAAAATTTTTATAAAGGTTGTTCAAAATTTAATGAAGTAACTAACCAAAAATTTCGGTGAGTGGACGTCCACATTCATCTTTCTCAATTTAGTGACTTTATCATGAGTGACGTATAAATAATTTATTTCCCACCAAATACTAAACCGTATAAAACACGTTTCTCTAGTTTGGATTGCTTTTAGTCATCAACATACATGATAATTTGTATAAGTTGAAATAATAGTTTTATAATGGACGAGTCGAGTTTTTTACCGAACACATTCAAGAAAAAAACACTAATTTATCAAATTTTACTTCAATTTAAAGTTATTTTCAATCTATCAACATGCTACTTCTTAATTTTAATAAATATATGTTAAATTTCTTATGTTTTGATAGCGCGTAAGAATTCTAATCAAAAGTTTCAAATTCTAGTTACCATTCCCAATTTAGTTTGTGTGAATTATATGGCCGTGAGTTTTGACAAACAAATGAAGAAAGCATGAAGAGATTCTACCACCGACCTCACAAGCACTTTTAAAGGCTTCTTTGCCCTGCGCCAAAGGCTCTAACCGTGGAAAGGGTGCACAAAAGTAAATATATGTTAGACAGTAATTACTCCCTCCATTTCAGAAAGAATGACCTATTTAGACTTGATACGAATTTTAAGAAAATAAATAAAATTTTTGAATTTTGTGGTCTTAAATTAAAGTTATGTCAAATGTACAAAATATCCTTTAATCTTGTGGTCTTAAACATCCCACATGAAAAGTTGGAATTAAAGTGTTGCCAAAAAAGAAAAGGTCATTCTTTTGAACGGTTGTAGCTTTGCCTCTGCATGTGACCTCTCCTAGACCTAATTGTCTGTTATCAATCAGTCCCAACCCAAGGTGAATAGTTTAAATTTTTTGCATGTTAAGCTATCTAGAAACAACTTGGATATCCGCTGTTTGAAGTTGCGGTTTGTCAGAAGTTTCATATGCCGGATCAAACATTTCAGCTTGATATCGTTGTTCATGAAAAAAGGTTGAACTTCAACCATATATACATAAACTTCAAACAAAATGCATGTACTTCTGTTAGAATATGAGATTTTTCTGAATAGTCTTTTGTTTAATAGTTTCTTTTTAAATGTTATGTTTAGTTTTTAAAGGAATGACAATCCTTATTTTGTGGAATATGTCTTGTAAGAAAGTGGTTGGAAGGTATGTTCCTCTACCAACTTTGCAAAGGCTTATGTAGCTATGTGTGTGGTATTTTTTTGTAATATGTAGTAAATGAATGAAAAGCCTCTGCTGAACCTTATCTTTTTTCTTTCTCTTTAGTTTTAAATTCTAATTGTGGTATCAAAGCTCTTCTTCTTGAGGGATCTGTAAAGGCTAAAAGATAAGCAACAGTAACATGGCATCCAACAGCTTCTTGGGTGCAGACCGTCCTATGTTTACCGGATAAAATTATCACACATGGATAATAAAAATGAAGGCTTATCTCAAAGCTCTTAGTCTATGGGAAACAATTGAAAGTGAAAATGATCCCCCTCCACTTGGACCAAATTCAACTGTTACACAAATGAAGAATTATGAAGATGCAAAATCTAAGAAACCAAAAGCTCTCACTTGTCTTCATTCAGCACTTTCAGATGTGATTTTCACAAGAATAATGACTTGTGAAACACCTAAAGAAGCATGGGAGAAACTAAAAGAGGAGTTCGACGGAAGTGACAGAGTGAAGACTGTACTCTTAACTCTCAAAAGAGAATTTGAGATGTTAAGGATGAATGAAGGAGATACTGTGAAAGAGTACTCTGCCAAACTTCTGGAAATTATAAACAAGATTATTTGGTGAAACTTTTCCAGATTCAAAGATGGCGGAGAAGATGATGATAAGCTTACCAGCAAGGTTTGAGTCCAAGATTTTAGCAATTGAGGAATCTTGTGATCTGAAGACTTTATCAGTAGCAGAACTAATCAGTAAATTGCAAGCCCAAGAACAAAGACCAAAAGACCAAGTATAAGAGATGAAGAAGTAGCAAAAATAGCATTTCAAGCAAAGCATAAAGGCAAGCAGTCTGTGAAGGACAATAGAAAGATGGAAGGAGATAAAGTAGCAAAAGGAAAGCCATGGAAGGAGTTTTTAGAGAAAGGAAAGTTTCCACCTTTTTGCCATTGTAAGAGAACCAATCATCAAGAAACGGACTGTTGGTTTAAAGAAAATTCATCGATTCAATGTAGATTTTGTAGAAAAATAGGTCATATTGAGAAGAATTGCAGGGCCAAGCAAAATCAACAACAATAACACCATGTTTAGCAGACAAATTTTACTGAAGAGTCGGAAAAGGAAGAAAGGTTGTTTATGGCTACTCATGAAGAAAACGTAACCAACCAATCCAAATGGTTCCTAGACAGTGGGTGTACGAGTCATATATCATATTATGGGCTCGTGTTTCATACACTTGACAAGTCACTTAGACCTAAAGTTAGGATGAGAAATGATGCACTAGTAAAAGCACATGAAAATGGTTCAGTTTCCTTTCAAACTAAAAAAGGTACAAAGTTTATACATGATGTGTTGTATGTTCCTTCTTTAGCATGTAACCTGTTGAGTGTTGGTCAAATAATGTCTGAAGGTTTTTCCTTATTTTTTTAAGGGAAAGCAGTGTTTTGTTTTTGATTCTGATGATACTTTGATTGATAAAGTAGAAATGATGGATAGGATCTTTCCTGTAGATGGAAAGTTTGATAGTGTCAATTTTGCAAGTATGGACGATTCATGGTTATGACACAAAAGATATGAGCATTTTAACTATGCTACTTTAAAGTCTATGTATGAAAAAGGCTTGAATAAGGATTTACCTGAGATCTCACTGTCTAACAAAATTTGTGGGTCATGTTAAATGGGTAAGGTTCACAGGAAAGCATTTTCTAAAAGTGCTACCTGGAGGGCAACTGAAAAACTTGAACTTTTTCACACTGATGTGTGTGGACCTATGAAAATATCATCCGTGGGCCAAAACTAATATTTTATGCTCTTTATTGATGACTTAACAAGGATGACTTGGGTATATTGTTTGAGTAACAAGTCTCAAGTATTTTCGGTTTTCAAGAAATTTAGAGCTTTTGTTGAAAGAAAAAGTGGTTGTAAGCTAAATTGAGGTCGGACAATAGTGGTGAATACATTTCAAATGAGTTTGCTAAGTATTATGAAGATATGGGGATTGATCACAAGCTGACAGTAAGTTATTCACCCAAACAGAATGGAGTCTCAGAGAGGAAGAACAAAACTGTAGTTGAAATGGCTAGATGTTTGTTATTTGAAAACAAACTACCGTAAAGTTTTTGGGCAGAAGTTGTTTCTATTCCAGTTTATTTGTTAAATAGGCTGCCAACTAAAGTTGTGGATGGTAAAACTCTATTGAGGCATGGAGTGGAACAAGACCATCTGCCAAGCACTTAAAAATCTTTGGTTCGATATGCTATTCTCATGATCCTTCAGTCAAAAGAAGCAAACTTGAACTAAAAGGTGAATTGGGGATCTTTATTGGCTATTCATCGCAAGCCAAGGGTTATAGAGTTTTCAACTTGCAAACAAAAAGCATATCCATCAGAAGAGATATAATATTGGATGAGCATGCTTATTGGAACTGGGATAAAGAGCAAGTTGAGAAAGAAAATGCAGGTTATCAGAACTTGCATCTGCTGCCTGAAACACAATCATTTGGCTCTGAAAATCTGGAAGAGCTGAAGAATCAGATGGTGAATCCTCATTTGATTTGCCAATTTTGAAGACAAGGTCCCCTTCTAAGATATATGAAATATGCAATGTTGCAATCTTGGAACCCAATACCTATCAAGAAGCATCAAAACATGAAGTTTGGATTGAAGCTATGAAAGAGGAGATTGGTATGATAGAGAAGAATGACACCTGGAAGCTGGTTGATAAACCCAAAGACAGAAACATAATAGGGGTGAAATTGGTTTATAAAGCCAAACTTAATCCAGATGGTTCAGTTTATAAATACAAAGCAAGGCTTGTTATGAAAGGTTACGCACAAGTTGCAGGTCCGGATTATGGACATTTTTGCACCTGTTGTAAGACATGATATGGTACGACTTTTAATTGCTTTGGCAGCTCAATCAAATTGGAAGTTGTATATTATCTAGATGTGAAGTCGGCATCCTTAAATGGACTGTTGCGGGAGGAGATTTATGTCGATCAATCGAAAGGCTTTCAAGTTGCAGGAATGGAGGATAAAGTTTACAGATTACATAAGGCATTGTATGGATTAAAACAGGCTCCTCGAGCCTGGTACAGTAAGATTGATGATCATCTCATTCATTGTGGCTTCAAGAGAAGTAAAAATGAAGCCACTTTATATGTGAAGAAGGCTAAAGGTGGAGATGTGAGTGTGGTGTCACTCTATGTTGATGATCTTCTGGTAACCAGAAGCAATGAAGCTATGGTGAATCAATTCAAGCAAGAAATGGAGATCAAGTTTGAGATGTCAGATTTGGGTGAAATGAATTACTTTCTGGGAATGAAGATTCATCAAGATACTGATGGAATCTTCATTTCTCAGAGAAAATATACATTGTATATTTTTAAAAAGTTCAAGATGGAGAGGTGCAAGCCTATATCGACCCCACTGGTTCCCAATGAAAAGATTTCAAAGTTTGAAGGAGGTGATAGGGCTGATCCAATAGTTTACAGAAGTCTAATTGGTAGTTTGTTGTATTTGACAGCAACAAAACCTGATCTCATGTTCGCGACAAGTCTTTTGTCAAGGTTTTTGCATTCTCCAAGTCAAGTTCATCTTGGTATCGCTAAACGAACGTTGATGTATATCAAGGGAGCTGCTGATTATGATATTTGATTTAAAAGGGAAGAGCAAGGGCAATTGATGGGTTATTCAGATATTGAATGGGCAGGAAGTGTCGATGATATGAAAAGCACTTCTGGATATGCTTTTACACTTGGTTCAGGCATGTTCTCATGGAATTCAAACAAGTAAGAGGTGGTAACTCAATTGTATGCAAAAGCAGAATACATCGTTGTTGCTGGTGCAACTAATCAGGCTCTATGGTTAAGGAAAATTCTATGTGATCTGGTGCAAAATCACATTGTAGCTACTGTCATTAAGGTTGACAACAAGTCAGCAATTTCTATAAAAATTCAGTTTAACATGGTCGTAGCAAGCATATAAATGTGAAGTTTGACGCTATCAGGCAAGCAGAGAAGGATGGCGAAGTTAAGCTTGTTCATTGCAGCTCAGATCAGCAAATTGCAGATATATTGACCAAGGCTCTTCCTAAGGGAAAACTTGAAGTTCTAAGGGCTAAGCTGGGAGTATCCAAGAAAAATCTCAAGGAGTAGTGTTAGAATATGAGATTTTTCTAGATAGTCTTTTGTTTAATAGTTTCTTTTTAAATATTATGTTTAGTTTTTGAAGAAATGACAGTCCTTATTTTATGGAATATGTCTTGTAAGAAATTGGTTGGAAGGTATGGTCCTCTACCAACTTTGTAACGGGTAGCTATGTGTGTGGTCTTTTTTCGTAATATGTAGGAAATGAATGAAACGCCTTTGCTAAACCTTATCTTTTTTCTTTCTCTTTAGTTTCAAATTCTAACAACTTCAAGTAAAACTGGCTGAAGTTCGGGAAAAAATAACTAAATTCAACCACATACAACTGAAGTCCGGCAAATAGCTGAACTTAAGCTATATGCATGTGTCTGAAATTCAACCATATGAAACTTCAAATTCCTATGGATATGATTTAAATGATGGTCCCAAAATCGACACTAACGTAACTCATGTAAGAGTCCATGATAGTGATTTTGAAAATGCCTAACTTAAATATGTGGCCATGCTTTTCTTTTTCTGGTCCAGTTTGTCTCGTCTCTTAGTTACTCAACTCTATAAATTCTAAATTTGAAAAAAGAAATAGTCCTCAACTTAAACAAATCCCCTCCATGTCCATTTCTTTTCTTTTCTTTGAAAAACAAATGGATGTCTTTGAATATTCTCTTTCTCTCTTGATTATCATCATGTGTTTTACTTGTTGTACATGGTGGCACCTAAGTAATAGAAGGTGGAAATTAAGCTCACTGCCAACAAATTGGCCTCTTGTTGGTATGTTGCCTGCACTTATTCGAAATGCTCATCGTGTTCATGAATTTGCAACTGATATTCTTGTAGAAACTAAGGGCACTTTTGAGTTCCATGGTCCTATTCTTGCCAACTTGAACATGTTAGTTACTAGTGATCCTGCAAATATCCACCACATCCTTAGTAAAAATTTCTCAAACTATCAAAAGGGTCCCGAATTCCGTAAATTTTTTGATATTTTGGGAAATGGGATATTCAATGTTGATTATGAGCTATGGGAAATTCATAGGAAGACCACAATGTCCTTATTGGGACATGCCAAGTTCCAAACTTTGTTGGAGAGGAACATGTGGGACGTGATTGATAACGCGCTACGACCAATTTTTGATGTTTTTGCTGAACAGGGCACCCTGTTTGATTTGCAAGACATTTTTCATAGATTCGGTTTTGATGTTATCAGCAAATTGTTACTTGACTATGATCCGAAAAGTTTGTCTATTGATTTACCTCATGTGCCATGTGAAAAGGCATTCAGCGACGCTACCGATGCACTTGCGTACAGATATCTATTGCCAGAAGGCTGTTGGAAATTGCAAAAATGGCTTAGAATTGGTAAAGAAAAGAAGCTCATTCAAGCATGGGAAGCTTTTGATCAGTACCTATATCCTTGCATTTCGCGGAAGCAAGAAGAGTTGATGAACAAAACAATAAAAGACGAGAACTTCAACTTATTCACTTCCTATATTGGAGCATACAATCAATGGAAAGACGGAGATTTGGGTACTTTGCAAACATTTCTACGGGACACTTTCTTGAGTTTGATATTTGCTGGTAGAGACACCACAAGTACAGCTCTCACTTGGTTTTTCTGGATGCTAGCTAAAAATCCCTTAGTAGAGAAAAGGATTAGGGAAGAGATTCAACAACAATTACATCTAAAAGAAGATGACAATCTCAAGTTTTTCAAAATAAAAGAAACAAGAAAACTAGTCTATCTACATGGTGCATTGTGTGAAACCATGAGGCTCTTTCCACCAGTTGCTATTGAGCATAAAATTCCACTAGAATTTGATATTCTTCCCAGCGGTCATTGTGTAAGTCCAAACACGAGAATTATCCTGTCATTTTATTCAATGGGGAGAATGGAGAGTATATGGGGGAAAGATTGTTTAGAATTCAAGCCAGAGAGATGGATTTATAAACGAGGAGGGATCAAACATGAGCCGTCTTTCAAATTCCCAGTGTTTAATGCAGGTCCAAGGACTTGTATAGGGAAGGAAATGGCGTTCATTCAGATGAAAATAGTGGCCGCTACCATCATATATAATTATCATATCCATGTGGAAGATCAAATGATTTCTCCAAGTGCTTCTGTTGTCATTCAAATGAAAGATGGTTTGAAAGTTAGGCTCGTCAAAAGGGTTCCTCTTATGTTCAATTGAAAATCCGAACGACGATGGATAATTAAGCAAAGTGACTGTTCCGTCATCTTTGTTACTTAAAAATAACTCGATTATTGCTTTATTACTAGATATAGCCATGTAGTCTTGTTTCCTCTTTGTTTTCTCCTTCTTGTTCTCTGTTTTTTTCTCTATCATCTTCTTTTGTTTGAAAAGAATTTGCTAGGAATAAATTTTCTTTTCCTTGGATGTTTTTCTCCCATCCTCCAATATTTCAAACATGGACTATTAATTTTAAAAAGGTCAGCCCATGTCCTTTTTCTATTTATTAAATGACTTGGCTTTCCTTCTACTTTCGTGGTAGCAAGTTCTAACTTTCATATATTTTTTAAAAGAAATATCGAAATTATACAGGGTAGCGTGCTCTAACTTTCCTCCTTGGTCTCCTTTATTTTTTCCCCCATCGTCTTCCCCAAGTGTTTGCAAAAGAATTTGCTATGCATAAATTTTCTTCTCTTTTGTTTCGATGTTATTCTCCCATCAAAACTGAAAGAATCAAATGAAATGCCAACTACTTTATTTAGTAATACAAGTCAAAGGAAGACCATGTCATTTAATACGGGCACTTGAGTAAGTAATGTAATAGCACGCTATCCGCCTAACTCCCGTCTAATCTCTAATCTCTAATCTCTATCTCTAATCTCTAATCTCTAATCTCTAATCTCTAATATATTAAAAGTATGAAGGTCTGTTTGAACTTTTTGTCCTTCATTAAAAGTCTCCGCTTTAGACAAAATCGTCTTTTCACCTTTTTCCTCAAATTATTATTTAATTATTAGAAAGTAAAAGATTCCTCCAATATATGAAAAATTAATGTTAGTAGTTTTCTTTTTCCTTATCTATGTGAAAAAGGAGTCCTAAAGGAAAATATATATAAATGTTATAAGAAAAAAAAAAGAAAAATATTCAAACTTGGTTGTAAAATAGTTCCACGAATAAAGGATTATAGTACTAAATCCCTCTTTTATTAAAATTGAATATGGTAATATTTGAGACTTTACCTTATATAGAACTTTTTCATATAATAATTCTTTTGAAGTTAGATCTTCTTTAACTAAAATAGAATTCTAATTGCATAGCATTTGTAGTGCCGAATATATCAATATATATCCCCATGCTCATAATAATAATTATCCTTTCCGTGTCTTCTTTTTAACAGACGGAAAAAAAAAGAGAGCAGATACATACAACACGCAAAGCAAAAAGGGAGAAACTCATTACTTAATTCTAATTCTCATACAAGTATGGCTTTCCGGTAAATTTTAGTTAAGTTATCCTTTGATTTGATTATTATTATTATTATTTCTTCAGTCGAGGATCTATCAAAAAACCTTCTTATTCATAAAAATAGTAATAGTAGGGTGGGGATAGGTTCTATTTACATGCATGTTATTGTTGTTGCAGATATTAGATATGCTTATTCCATCTAGGATTTTGCTTTGGACGTCTACCTATGCCATCAACATTGAAAAGGTAGACATTAGCTCATATCTTTTTTTTTCCTATCTATGCTCTCGATCAAGTAAATATTTATTGTTTGGAGATTTTTATTTTTTTTTAAGATATAATTGAATATTCCGAGAGAGGTATCTATGCTTTGATCATGCGCTTTGCTCATAGCTCCAGGTTTTGAACATAAGGGAGGGTCTGATGAAGGTTTGAATAGTATTATGTTTATCGAGCTATTATCATAGCTTGCAACTGGAAAGTTGTTTTCTTTCTTCTTTGGCATATGTAAGTGAGGTTGTGGAACTCATTTAGAGATGATCTGAAATCGCAAATGGTAGTGTTGGACAGGGATTTCGTTTTAAAGGCATGTTCTAATTGGTTGAGGAGTTGTGGCAAGGAGATACTGAACAAGATCAATGGTAAATACATGATCGATGTTATCAGCTATGGAAAAGACCTTGCATCTGCTGAGTCGTTGATACGGGAAATCACTGAAAATAAGCAGGTCTTAGAAGGGAGTTTGGAGTGGCTTAAGAGTGTTTTTGGGTCTAACATTGAGTGGTCGTGTAAAAGAACACGTGAGCTGGTATTGGGAGGTGATTCGGACCTGTGGGACGAGATATTTGAAGATGCTTTTGTTAGAAGGATGAAAGCAATTATTGATAAAGGATTTGATGAGTTGAGTGGATTAGTTGATGTTGTGGCGTCAGCACGGGCCATCTCAGGAACTCCTGGTGAGCAAGTCAATTTTCAGGCATACTTGAATAGATCTTTAAATGGTGGAGGTGTTTGGTTCATGGAACCAAATAGTAAAAAGGTAATGATTTTCACAGTTGTCTCAATGCTTACTTCGGGGATGAAGTCAGCAAGATTAGAGATGTTGTGGACACAGCTGTTGTGAGAGTGTTCTAAAAGACCTGCTAAGCTTCCTGAAAGGTCCAAAGGCACCCTTTAGACTTAAAGATCTGGCCCCATATTAAAAAAATAAATGTTACTAAAGTATGTCAGCTATACTAATGGAACTGAAGAGTGAGTTGGTTGCATTGTCTGCTAACCTTCAAAACAAAAAACCTAAGGACGAGTCAATGCCATCACCTGCTATACTTGTTGAGAGGTCAGTATTTATAGGGCGGCTTTTGTTTGCATTCCAGACACACTCCTGCCATACTTGGTTCACCAAAGTCATGGGTGAGTGAAACTAGAGGGGCTTAATGATGGTCATGATCTTTCCTGGTTGGCAAATTGCAACACCACTTATGACCAATGTCTGTGCTTAAAGATCATGCTCATTCATAATATGCATTCTTGTACACTGGCCTTGATATGCAACTCTGATTTTCACAGAATCAAGTTTCATCTGAAATTCAACTTTAGTTGGTATGTGTCTCTGTGAAGTTTGCAGGAGCACAACATTGTATACTTAGAAATCCTGCTCGAGATCACATTGAAACTTAGAGGTTCGATTTAAGTGAGCTAAAACTAAGACATGTCTCCTATTACAATGAGATTTTTTTTCATTGGCTTAAACTGTTAAACATCATAGGTATGCTACCAATAGTTGGTTAATGCTTGTTGTTGTAATGATTTGTGTGTGCCGTGTGTTTGATATTATGGTGTTTTGTTTGCTTTGTCGTTATCTTTTTTTTTTTTTTTGCACTATTTTTTCTTAAGCGGAGAGTCTGTCGGAAACCAACCTCTCCACTTTCAAGATTAACGATACGATCTGCGTACATTCTATCCTCCCCAAATTCTATTCTATGGGATTACACTAGAGTAGTAGTGTTGTTGTTGTCACACCCCTTTTCCGTTAGAGGTAGAAGTCGAAGGGTTTTTCCAATTAAAGTGACGGTTTTGAATAGAGATTATTTTTATTTATTTACAGAGTCGCCACTTGGAATTGAGTTATGGTGTTCCAAGTCACCTTTTTAAATCCCTAGTCAAAAGGAAGTTGACTCTTTATTGGTCCGCGAAAACAGAAGATCGGGTAAGGAATTCTATTGACCGAGGGGAAGGTATGAGGCACCCCTCGAGTCCCGTGCTTCTAGCACGGTCGCTTTTATCAACTTATACTTAGCTTCTAACTATTTTGGATAAATGGTGTTTGTAGGCCTTGATTCGCTCATTTTTTATGTCTAATTTTTATTAGTCTCGACTTATATGCATAATTGCATTCTAAGTCTTGACAGACAACCTTCTTCACTCAAATGCACCATATCTATGAAGCTTCGTCTACAAGTCTCAGTTTTAATTAATTAATAAGACAATATTTCCCAAGGTGCAACTTTGCATCCTCGAATTTCATATTTGTTATTAAGCGTACAGAGAAAGATGCATACTTGCATTCTTAATCGAAACCAATTTATGGGGAGCCTAAAGCTTATCTAGCGTTAAAGGCATCCATTCGTCTCTTGTAAACTAGAGATAATTTCTTCTTAGTCATTTTGCTCTATTTTTACTCTTTTTTGCAACGAGTCTTGAATTAATCCGCGACTCATCTCACTACTTTACAAATATTATGTTTTTTTTTATTGCGATGGATCTTGAATAAATCCACGATCCATCTCACTCAAGCTCCCTCTAGTTAATTCATTTACCTTAAGCGTATTTAGAGAACAATATCGAGGTCAGAGCAATTAGGAACCCGAGTTGTCATTGTCAGAATGAAATATATATTTGATGAGCCAAGGCTTACTCAAATAAAAATAAAATTGAAACAAAGCATTTAGACTATCTTCAAACAATGGCAACAGAATAAAAATTATGACCGTCACTAGTGACTTATTAACCATGGCGTAATTAATGAACTCATAAAACACATTGCTTTTAGATATATATACAGTATGCACCAAACTTGAAATTAGTATTAAATCCATGTAGTAAAGAATTTGCATTTTTGGCTAATGTAATGATACATTTAATTTAATCTTAAATTATGCTCACAGTGAATAACTTAAATCCATATAAATTAAAAGCAACTAACTAGATAAAATATCAACTTTCAGCTATTAAATTATTAACAATCAGTTAAGACTACTCACATCTCAAAATCAAATTACCCAAAGCTATACGTGAATGTTTTTCCTGAGATACTACTTATTTCCTATGATCTTTAAAATGCTTAAACCCTGAATAAAAAATTATTATGAATTTTTTTTTTGTATGAAGTGTCGAGAAAACACAATAGTCACTTAATCATTCAACCAAACCGATTAAGTTTCAAAAACACTATCTGGAGTGCCAAGAAAACACAACAATATACTTACCAGATGAACTGAGCGGGACGGGAGAAAATAACATTACTTCAAACTGATATCCCACATAAATAATCTAAACATACATGCTAAATAAATAAAATTAAAAAGTCATTTCAAATAATTTTTGTTCATGCTTTGATTCACAATAAAATTTATAAAAATAGTAGTACAAGATCTGATAAGAACCTGTGCGATAAACTAAATCGAGTATAGAAGCAAGGACGCCGTCACCGGAAACTCAAACGGGGACAACAACTTAACTCATCAATATCTAAAGAACTCTCTATTTTTCATCTCTGTCTTTGGTATTTTTGTTTTTTGTTTCTCTCTGTTTTCTAACTCCTTTTGCTATTTTTTTTTTTGCTCCCTTTGCTTTTTTTTTCGTGTATCCCTCTGTTTTTCTTTTCAAGTGTTGCTCCTAAGTGTCCTTTTTTTTTTCCCCTAGTTGTAGGTGGGTGTATGTATATATAGTGTGTTGTATGTGTAGGTTGAGAGGTGTGCAGTGCATGTGTGTGTGTGTTGTGTATGCATGCAGAAGGTGGGGGGAAAAATGGGTGAGGTGGTGAGGGAGTTGAGGTAAGTGGGGTAGTTTAGGATGCCCTTTTTTACCTTTTTTTTTTCTTTTTTTCTTTTTAGTTAAAAATATAAACAAAATATAATAATAAAAATATTAGCTATTATTTTGAACGAATAAAAATGTAGAAAATATAAATAGCTAGTCCTAAAAATATAACTAAGAAAATATTAGTATCACTAGATTATTTATTTAAACTAAATTAAAAGAAAACATATTAGATGAAAATTTTCTTTTCTTTCAAAAAAAAAAAAAAAAAAAAATTATCCTAAAAATGTGATTCTATTTTTTGAATTCTTTTTCACAATTTTTCAAATAAAATCAACTAAAAATGAAAATAAAAGTTAAAATAAAGATTAGACAAAAAATAAATATTTAATGCTAAAAATAGGTTAAAGTTCGAGGAGGGTCAAAAATCACGTGTCTACAGTTGTTAGATCACTATATTACTAGATTTATTAAACGGGCTCAATCTGAGATTATGGAGGAGTTATTTCAACAAATTGTGTATTTGATTTTGGATAAATATTTTCACAAAATCGGCATATTAATTTTCTTTTCAACTTATCAATTGTTGTGTTTGCTTTTACGGTTTCTATTTGCTTTTGCTGTTTTAGAACTTTAGGAATTGATAATACATGTACTTTTATTATTATTCTTATTATTTTTACCTTCACCAGTTCACCCTCTAAATTTTATCTTAATCTTGAGATAACAAAAATAAAGAAAACAATCAAAAATGAAGAAGAGAAGTGTATTGTTGTTTCTAGGGTTCCTATTTATATGGCATAAAAAAATAATTTATTTTGTTATGCCATGGAAGGTAAAAGACCTAAGTTGAGTGATTTTATTAATATGAAACAAAGTTTAGTGCCTTTCCTAGATAAATTCCATAGCAATAGACAACTTGTCTTTTCACTTATTTCCTCCAATTATTATATCATTATATTTATAATATTTAAAATTAAGTAGTCCTAAAATATATGGTAAAAGGAAAATCTATTTTAAAAATTGAAGAGTGAGAAAAATATATTTTAAAAATTAAGGAGTCTTGAAATATACCGTAAAAGAAAAATATATGATAAATTATTAATTAAAAAATCCTAGAATAAATTGTAAGAGAAAAAGAATATATTTTACAAATTAAAAATTCCTAATTTTATGGTAAGAGGTCTAATATTTACTCAAAAAATATTTCCCGTACATCAAGATAAAGTCTTTCAAACATGTAAAGAGTCTACAAAGCATCCAGGGCCAACAACAAACAACAAATTATACTTGAAAAGTTTTCTAGCTAAAAGACAACCAGGGTGGAGATTTAAGAGTATGTCTTCCGATTCAGGTACCCCATTAGTATTGAGTTCAATATATGTGAAGCACGAAGCCCTTTTATAAGACAAAAATAAACCTACGCGCAAATCCTATAAAATAGGGCTAAAAACACTTCCTATAGAATAAGGTTAAAAAAGTAATCAAGGAAAGAAAAAAACTTATGCCTAAATCCTACAAAATAGGGTTAAAAACACTTCCTATAAAATAGGGTTAAAAAAGTAATTAACGAAATAAATAATATGCTACTTAAATCCTGTTTGACCAAACTTCTAAAATCAACTTATTTTAAAAAATGCTTATTTCAAAAGTGTTTTCCAAAAAAAGAAAAAAAAACACTTTTAGTGAGAAGTAGTTTGTGTTTGACCAATAAATTTTTAAAAACACTTTTAAACAACAAATAGTGTTTGACCAAGCTTTTTAAAAGTGTTTTTAATATCTTGTTTGGCCTAACTTCTAAAATCAGTTTATTTTGAAAAGTGTTTTTTTCAAAAGTGCTTTTAAAAGAAGTACTTCTGGTGAGAAACAGTTTGTGTTTGGCCAATAAATTTAAAAAACACTTTTGAGCAACAATTAGTGTTTGGCCAAGCTTTTTAAAGGTGCTTCTAAGTGTATTTTTGTCACGACCCGAATCCCATCGAGACATGATTGGCACTCGAAGCCGATATGGCCCGAGAGAACCAACCTTTGCTTATGAACATTCGCGTACATAATCTCATATGAATCTTATTACACCTTGTGCAACTATGCGGAAATCATAGACATGAAAACATAAGTCATAGCTATGTATGTAAAACTTGGCCGTTTGAGCCATTAAGTCAAAACAACATGACTTTCACATTTATACACCCACATCCGTCTACAAAAGCCTCTAACAAGTGCATTGACCAAAATGAACTAAAAGTCGGGACAAGTCCCCGCTTGATACAACATGTACAAAAGCAAAACACATGTACAACAGTGACTCGGAGAAGCCCCGAACTAACTGGAGCTCACCAAAGATCTGCAACACTGAAAATCTACTGTGAAGGTCTACTAGGACCTGCGCCTGCAGCAAGTAAGGTAAATCCCCCGAGGGGGTCAGTACGAAGAATGTACTGGGTATGTAAGGCTCAAATGAAACTGTAAGATATAGAAATATGTAAAGAACTCAAGTTCAAATGCATAACCAATATAGATAAATCACAACTGTACTTTGGAAACCATGTATATTCCATTCATGCTTTCTCTTGTCTTTACTTTACTTTTACATTGTTCATATACTGTGAGGGCCCTCATCATGCAGGTGTTCTTATCACCCCATGGATAACATAGCATCGTCATGCAGGTATTACCCCATGGATAAGATCATATCGTCATGCAGGTGTCCTTTGCACCCCATGGATAAATGGCCATCATCACGCGGGTATTTGCACCCCGTGGATAAACCCATGAACACAATCAATACGCATTACTTCATTCTTACTTCATTTCTTTACTTTGAGATTGATACCATTACTTGTGAAAGATTGATACATTCATTTGACATAGCATTTGGAAGCTTTGGAACCATAACCAAAATAAAATACATGTGAATAAACTTTATTGGAAACATAGCCTTATTGGAAACATAACACCATTGAAACCATTGGACAATCATTATTGAACAAGAGACATGAGTATGACTACTATTGGAATATCGCAACATAACCTTCTTGGGCTTTTTGGAACATTAACCATGAATATGAGACATGAGGTTCACACTTGCTCAATGAGTAGTAAATATATGACAATGACCATTGATAACTGGATATGGGATACTTTAGCACATTTCGGGATAGGACTAGTGAGATGTCAATGTGCATACTATTTGCCGCAGAAAGATACGGACAAAGTAACCTTACATACCTTGGATTCACAATACAAATATACCACCTTCGATGCGTATGCAATAATCCCTCTCCTTCTTTATGTGTCACTCTACAACATAAATACATAACGAACTTCACATTAACCACCAATTACTTTACAAATGCATACTATGTCAATGAGTTACATGTTTGCCTTTAAACATGTCATTTACCCTTGACAAAACCATTGATCACACTATTATTCCAAAAATTCCATAATATTCCCAACATTGACCAATACATGATAAGTGATATATTTCACCACAATACTTCTCCTTTACACTTTCTTATCCATAACACATCACAAATAATCCATCAAAGTACCTTAATACAACTCATAACACATATCGACCAAAATCCCATAATTTTCACTTTTAGACAAGAACAAGTTTAAGGCCAAAAATAACACCATACATGTTCATATTTTGTCCATACCATGTTTTTTCATCAAAGGCACAAGGCCTAATTCAAGTTCAAATTCCCAAGATGACACATCTTTCACCAAAGGCAAAATACACTATTCATCACTTTGCCAACACAACTAGCATAATATACATAATCTCCCATGCATATAATATGTTAATCCATGAAAATAAACACTTACCAAAGCTTGGAATAGGATGATCTTTGCCAAAGAGTCCAAAGGATATTTTGCTTTAGGGTTTGGAACTTGGAGAAATATTTGAGAAAATATCATAAAGGCATGAGAGCTTTTGACAATAAAAATCTGATCTTGGGGCCTTTATATAGACCCCAAGTCATACTTAGCCACATGTGGCATTAATTGGTATGTTTACTTGGTCAAATATTGGAAAAATGGGTCATTTTTGCCTTTGGGCCTTCTCTTTTGTTCCATTTTGGGTCCAATTGCACATGTAGCTTAACCCATCAAATTTCATGTAAAATTCACCATATATCACATGTTTACATAATTCCATAATATCACGACAATATTCGCTTAAACAATTCTCATTCGTCTTTTCGATTGCAAAACAGTCGCCCTTGGTTTCCTTGGACATTTTGGATCACTAGTCACATTGCATGATTCGATCATTTAGGAGTATATAGAAGTATATTGAAGTGTTTGAATCTTTAACAATGCTCAAATAACTCCAACGAACCAAAAGAAACCATCCAAGAAGCGTCGTCGAAGTGCGTTACAAAACGACTCCGGAAAGGTCAAAAATTTGTTCCTTGCGCCACTGCTGCAAAACAAGCCAGTGGCGCAAGAAATGCACCCTCTCTGATCTCAGAGGCTTGCGCCACACCCCCTGAAACAGGGCAGTGGCGCAAGTTTCCATGTATTGCTGAATTTTTCGGCAATTTTTCCAACACTTGCGTATCGTCCAATACCTTATCAAAGCACTATAAAATACTTACTTAGTGACCTTAATCATCAAGTAAACATGACTCCAAGTCACCAAATGAGGTTAGAATGTGTACGGGGTATTACACAAATGCTTCAAGAAGTCACATGTACAAGGCCAAATTTCCATTTTTCTCATCTTGAACATTACCAAGGACATACTTATGATTCTCGACACCTAAGTAAACATTATTCACTATCATCAAGTAGGGTTGGGAAGGTACGGGGTGTTACAATTTTTTTCAAAAATGTTTTTTAGTAGAAACTACTTTTTTTAGTTTATGAAAAACTATTTTTTCTGTTCCCCAAAAACACTTATTTTCTTTCAAAAGCTTGGTCAAACAACTCTTTTTTTTTTTTAAAAAAAAAGCACTTTTAAGAAGAAATAAGCACTTTTGGAGAAAAATAAGTTTGGCCAAACAGGCTATAAGTGTATTTTTTTTTCAACGATGTTTTTCAAATAATTGCTTTTAGGAAGAAAATATTTTTTTAGCTGACGAAAAGCAACTTCTACTGCTCCCAGAAGCACTTATTTTCTCCCAAAAGCTTGATCAAATACCTCACTTTTTTAAAATAAGCCCTTTTAAAGAAAAATAAGCTAAGCCAAATGTGCTATTAAAATAGAAAAGCATATATAAAAAGTACCTATGCTTAGGGTAAGCCATAAGGTGGGTTGATATAAATATATTTAACCATTACTGATATTTATAAAAAATAAGGTAAGCAAATTATATCTAAAAATACTATAATTATCTAATGGATTTCAGAATTATAAAAATAAGAAAGAGATATATTCCAAAAGGAATACCATTTATATTTAAATTTAATTGTTATATATAAAAAGAAAGAAGATTTAAAGTAAAATTTTGACATTTATATTTATCCTCCAATGGTGTTTTGTGTACAGTTTTTGTTTTATCATTTTGAGAAATTGATTTTATGTATTTCATTATTTATCTTTTGTATTTGTGATATGTGTTATGATAAAACTATAATGGTGCTAGCCTTTTGGTAGATGACTTTCAATTTTCTTTTATCACAACTTTTAGGTTGTCATCTTCTACTTTACCATAATTTTTTCTGTATTTTATATTTTTTTTAAAGTAGTTGTATTATATTATTATGGTCATTTATAATGTACTTCATTTTTTTTTTATATTGTTTAGAGTGTGTTTTCGTGTATCAATACCAACATAATTTTAACTTTTGATATTAATAATGAAATTTCGTGTATCAATACCAACATGTTGACATGTTTTGTATTTATTTAAATTATTTATTTTCTAATAATGTGATTTTGATTTAAGTTACAGTGTATTCATGGCATAATTCATGAACTCTGCCTTGGAGAACACATTTGGTATGCCGCACATTTAGACTATCCACCTTACTACAAGTAATAAAATTGTGGCTTCAGAGAATTCTTTGAAGATTAAGTTCTATACCTAATATTTGATTTCTAGAAATAACAAAATTTCTAAATCTATTTAGTATGAAAATCTTGGCACAGCATGTCATGAAATAGATTTGCTAACATGAAAGATATTTTCAGATAAAAATTTCTCAAACACACAAATTAAAGTCATAGAACTTACATATATTTTAAATTTTGTGTCGATTACATTATTCTCTGTTGTACCATTTTTTTTCTTTTTAGGTTGTATCAAATTGTGTCTATCCTTTGATTTCAATGGGAATGTAAATAAATTTGTCTTATTAAAAAAATATTCTTACGCTTAGCTAAACAGTTCACCTTTTTCTATTATCTCTTATAAATAATTTTAGCAATATTTAACTTAGTAACTTAAGACCTATGAATAAAGCATTAACTATAAGAAATCGACGGACGAAAAAACAAATAAAAAGTAAAAAGGCACTAAATAAATTTGCAAATACAAAAAAGTCAAAGTTATATGTCCGATTGACTTTTTATCATTTAAAAATAGAAAGAGAGAAAGAATTGTGATTGAAAGGAGTAAAAACAACAATATCTTTTATTTGAAACTTCTAATAGTTCAGAAATATTTAATTTTTCAAGAGTCTATATTTTTTTCTTTGATATTTATTTTAAAATTTATTTATATATATTTTTAAAGTCGTCTATTCATTGATTTGAATATATTGAATTTGTTTTTTTTATACATTCAACTTTCTTCTTTAACATTGAATACATGTACACTAATTTCATTGATTTGAACATAAATGAATTTATTTTTTTATACATACAACTTTCTTCTTTAACGTTATACACACGTGCAATGCACGTACCCTAAACTAGTTTATTGAATGACATGGCCTTCCTTCTACTTTTAGATGCAAAGTCAGAATTTTAATTTTATAAATTTTGGATTTTAAAATAACAATTTCAAGTGCAAATAATTAAATTATAAATACATATTTAATAAATTTCTTAATACAAATACAATATGTGAATAAAAACTATTGAATTTAATCGGTATCTGAACTTTTACTCCGCCCCTGCTACCCTTTCGCTCTCTAGGTATATATAGATTAACATCAAATGGGAAACACGTAAGTCTAGTGACATTGGAAGTTTCAGGGGAGAGTGATATAGGTAGGGGTGGGCGTTCGGTAATTCGGTTCGGTTTTGGTTTATTTATTTTGGTTTTTTCGGTTTTCGGTTATAGGTATGTGTGTACCGAAAACCGAACCGATTTAATTCGGTTCGGTTCGATTCGATTTCGGTTTATAAATTCGGTTTTTTCGGTTTTGGAAGAAGAAGAGGAAAAACAGAAAAAAATAAAACGGTATTTGGAAATGGAATCGTCGTTCGATGTGAGTTTGGAATCACCACCGATTGCGTCGTTGTTCGAGTGTTGGTGAGTTTGAAATCGCCGTTGTTCGAGTGTAGGTGAGTTTTGAATCGCCGTTGTTCGAGTGTTGGTGAGTTTTTTCGTGTGTAGTGAATTCACTGAATTAGGACTTAGGTAATTAGGTTTATGTTTTAAGTGGGCTGTTGGTGTTGGGCTTAGATTTAACTCATTTAAGTGAGTTGTTGGTGTTGTATATAAATAAGTTATAAATTTCATTATATATGTATAAAAATAAAAAAAATAAAAATAGAATTATGTTTTAAATTTCGGTTTAACCGAAAAACCGAAATATATGGACCCTATAACCGAAAACCGAAATTATAGAAAAAAATAAATCGAAACCGAATCGAAAAACCGAAAAATCGAAACCAAAAAACCGAATCAATTCGATTCGGTCCGGTTTTTCGGTTTTTCGATGTTTATGCCCACCCCTAGATATAGGGGTATTAATAAAGAAAGGTATGTACAGAAAGTTTTGATGGGGAATGACATAGGGTATTAATAGAGAAAGTTGAGATTCACCACCTGAGGGTGTGTTCGGCATGGATGAAAATATTTTCTTCTCATATTCGGTTGGTTAAAAATTTTGAACAATATTTTTTTTATGAAAACAAGCCTTTTGACAATATGAAAAATGACTTCTTTAATGAAAATAGGCAAAATAAGTAACATTGTCTCCTTCCATCATCACCCCACCCTGTCCCATCACCCCGACCCACCCTATTTCCCGTCCATCGGCCCACCATATCAAATTTCGAATCCGACTCTAGGGGTCGTTTGGTGTGAGGTATTAGAGAAAATAGTAACGGGATAAAATTTTGGTGTCTTTTAAGCGGGCGTTTGGTGTGAGGGATTGAATTATTTATCTCATCACTTTTACCTTAGTGATGGGATAAGTTATCCCACATGCATTGTGGGATAACTTATTCCGAGATTAGTTATCCCGAGATAGTTAATCCCGGGATAAGTTGGATTTTAGAATGTCAAATGTTAGATAATACCAATGTACAAGTCTATGAACTTGTGTACCAAATTAAAAACATAATTATATATTTATGATTCTTCTTTCTTCTCTTTTCTTTTTTCCTGATAGCTTTCATGTTACAAGTACTATCTGCCTAACTTCCGTCAAGTAACCAAATGAGTTTTCGCGAAGTCGAAATTTTAATTTTATAAGTTCTGAATTTTAAAATAATAATTTTAATTGGTAACAGTTGAGCTCTAAATTTAGTATATGTACATATTTGATGAATTTCTTAATTATCGGTTCAATTTCGTTTTCTCTCCTTGATTAGTTGATTATACTCTCTTTGGCATTGTTATCCAAACACACAACCTGAACAATTTCACCCGGTGCATCAATGTCCATATATAATATGTTTCTCTTCTTGTTTAGAATCCTCTAGAATTACAAAATGCTTTCATCTGAAAGGGATCGAACTGTTCCTACCAGAAGCTTTTTTCATTTCTAGAGTTTGCTAGAAGTCTCTAATTAAGGCTGGAGAGATTCAACCTGTCCCACCACATTATACGTGAGACTAGGAGTGTCAATGGTTTTTAAAAAAACCTGCTTAACTGACCGAACCAAATTTTAGGTTTCTTTTTATAAAAATCGACGGTTTTTATATAAATTTATAATCTTTCCGAATAATTAGGTAAGTTTTTTATTTAATAGAAATTAACCGAAAAATATCGAACCATACCAAATAATACATATATAAAATATATTTTATCTATTAATTTTTAAAGCTAATAGAATATTAAAATTTTGCTTTTGACCCAAGGTGATGGAAGCTACTAAAAGCGGCAACGTAATTAACATTCAAAGTCCTTATCCTGAAACTTATTATACTACTCCGATCTAAACTAAATTATTCCTCGAATTTCGACTTTCGAGTAGTAACTAGTAAGCTACAAGGTATTCCAACGATCTTGAGCAACAAACTAGATATGTTTTTTCTTATGATTTTAATTTCTCTTATTGGAAGGAATTTTTTTTTAAGCAGACTCAATTCTTGGGTTTCATTTTGATTGATTGCTTACACTACCTTAAAATGAAGAGATGAATCTCAATTCTTTTTTTTTCTTCATGCTTTCTTGATTCATCATCTTTTATAAACAATAAAAATGCCTAAAGAGTTTTCGTCAAAGTCATACACAAGTATACATGGTAGCGTATTATAACAATATCGAAAATTAACCGCACCGTACTGATACCCAAAAAAATCGAGACGATGAGACGATTTCGAAAAATTTAGTTTTAGTTATATAAAATTAAAATAACCAAAAAATCAGTACGATATAAATTTTATAAAATAACCGCCGAACCATACACCCCTAGGTGAGACAACTAATTAATAATATGACATAAATAGCACCCTATCTATCTTAGCATCTATATATGACTGCTTTCTAGGTACAACTCCTGCCGAATTCTCATATCCTTAGATGGTCCAATTTGTCATGTCTTATTTACTCACCCCTCTATATAAAGTGTTAACTAGAAAAGAAATTAGTCATCTCCATTTAAAGAAATGGATGTCCTTGAATATTCTCTTTCTCTCTTGATTATCATAATGTGTTTTACTTATTTTACATGGTGGAACCTAAGTAACAGAAGGAGGAAATCAAGCTCCGCGCCAACGAATTGGCCTATCGTTGGTATGTTGCCTGGGCTTATTCGAAATGCTCATCGTGTCCATGAATATGTAACTGCTATTCTTATAGAATTCAAGGGCACTTTTGAGTTCCATGGTCCTGTTCTTGCCAACTTGAACATGTTAGCTACTAGTGATCCTGCAGATATCCACCACATCCTTAGTAGAAATTTTTCAAACTATCAAAAGGGTCCCGAATTCCGTAAAATTTTTGATATTTTGGGAAATGGGATATTCAATGTTGACTATGAGCTATGGGAGATTCATAGGAAGATCACAATGTCCTTATTGGGACATGCCAAGTTCCAAACTTTGTTGGAGAGGCACATGTGGGACGTGATTGATAACGCGCTACGACCAACTTTTGATGCTTTTGCTGAACAAGGCATCCTGTTTGATTTGCAAGACATTTTTCATAGATTCGGTTTTGATGTTATCAGCAAATTGTTCCTTCACAATGATCCGAAAAGTTTGTCTATTGATTTACCTCATGTGCCATGTGAAAAGGCATTCACCGACGCTTCAGATGCACTTCTGTACAGACATATCTTGCCAGAAGGCTGTTGGAAATTGCAAAAATGGCTTCGAATTGGTACAGAAAAGAAGCTCATTCAAGCATGGGAAGCTTTTGATCAGTACCTATATCCTTGCATTTCTCGTAAGCAAGAAAAGTCGATAAACAAAACAATAAAAGACGAGGACTTTGACTTGTTCACTTCCTATATTGAAGCATACAATCAATGGAAATGTGGAAATTTGGGTACATTGCAAACATTTCTAAGGGACACTTTCTTGAGTTTGATATTTGCTGGTAGAGACACCACAAGTACAGCTCTCACTTGGTTTTTTTGGCTCTTAGCTAAAAATCCATTAGTAGAGAAAAGGATTAGGGAAGAGGTTCAACAACAATTGCATGTAAAAGAAGATGAAAATCTCAAGTTTTTCAAAGTAGAAGAAACAAGAAAACTAGTCTATCTACATGGTGCTTTGTGTGAAACCCTGAGGCTCTTTCCACCACTTGCTATTGAGCATAAAATTCCACTTGAATTTGACATTCTTCCGAGCGGTCACCGTGTCAGTCCAAACACAAGAATTGTGCTACCGTTCTATACAATGGGGAGAATGGAAAGTATATGGGGGAAAGATTGCTTAGAATTTAAGCCAGAGAGATGGATTTCTGAACGAGGAGGGATCAAACATGAGCCATCTTACAAATTCCCAGCCTTTAATGCCGGTCCAAGGACTTGTGTAGGGAAGGAAATGGCGTTCATTCAGATGAAAATAGTGGCCGCAACCATCATATACAATTATCATATCCAAGTGGAAGATCAAATGATTTCTCCAGGTGCTTCTGTTATCATTCAAATGAAAGATGGTTTGAAAGTTAGGCTCGTCAAAAGGGTTCCTCTTATGTCCAATTGAAAGTTCGAACGAAGATGTCCTCCTTCTTAGGAATAATTAAGCAAAGTGATCGATCAAAGTGATAGCCATGTAGCCTTAATCCTTCTTGTTCTTCTATGTTATTTCATCCATCGTCTTTCCCTGTTTGCAAAAGAATTAGCTATGCATAAATTTTCTTTTCTTTTCTTTCGATGTTATTCTCCCATCAAAACCGAATGAATCGTATGAAATACCAACTACTTTATTTAGTAATAAAATGAGCAAGTCAAATGAACGTCCAATTTCCAATGAGTTTCGAACCTTAAATTTAAATTTTGACCTATCGTAAACGTGAATCGTATTGAGTGAATAATATATGAAAAGCATTGAGACATCAAGAGGATCTCATATCTAAAATTTGGGCTGTTTAGAGGAAGATTTCATCTGATGTCCATTGAAATCTGCCATTGAAGAGCTTCGGAGCTCACATCTAAAATTTGAGTCTGTTTAGAGGAGATTTGAGTTGATCGAGATTGAAAATAAATCCAACTTGTTGAGGAAGATGTATTGTTGCAATGTATAAATATTGTATAACAATGTATATGGATGTATATACCATATACATCATAATACATAGTTATACATCACGTATACATGATTATACACTACTTATACTTTATAGAAATATTACATATACATTTAGCCATTAGGCTGGAAATTTTTTGGTTATGGTACATTTATGTAAGAAGCCCTCTTTATCTGCTTGAAGTTTGGCTAATATTTAAAATGTGACCACTTTTATATTTTTAAGTACTTTCTAATTTAGAGGGTGTTTGGATTGATTTATTTTTAGATGCTTTTGGCTTTTAAGCACTTTTTTTATTTTTGAAGGTGTTTGATAAAGACAAAAAAAATGCTTTTAATTCACTTTAGGCTTTAGAAGTTCAAATAAAAGCCAAAAGCAACCTAACTACTTTTGATTTTTGACTTTTAGCTTTTAAGTCACTTAAAAAAAGTCCATCCAAACACCCCCTTAGTCATCTAGCTTTGGAAAAAGGACCCCACCCCAAATTCCTACAATAATTTATAGAACACTGTCTTCTGTCAGTCAAATTGTTTAACCTTATGTCAATTGTCAAATTAAAAAAAATATCTTTTGGTCCTAGAAGAGCCATGCCTTCAAAATTTTTGAAATATAAAATTATTATTTTGTTGTCAAAAAATTTTAAACAAACATATATGAAACTTTAGTCAATTTTAACATTTGTTTCAGTAATGTATGACTCAAACCCAAACATACAGGAAGAAAACAAAAGAGTGATAAATGGGTTTGTTGTTATTTTGACAAATTAATAATATGAGTTTGTTCTTTATACATGAAATTTATGTTTTAAATTTGAGCTTATTTGGAACAGATTTGACTGTTGAATTGTAGAAATGCGAAGAACAAAAAAAAGTTGGCAAAATAAATTTAGACACATATGCCTGAAATTTAAGGCAAGTTTTTACATGCACTTTAAATGCGACTTTTCAACCTCAGTCACAACATGCCTAAATTATTTTCAAAAACTTGTAAACTTATAAAAAAAAAAATAATTATACAACAAACATTAGTTATATGACGATTTCAAAAACGAATATTTCTACACTTCTGATCCTAACCCAAGGTGAAACCCACAAAGATGTCACACAAATAGCTATTGGCCTAGAAGAAGTAGTTAGGCTAGAAGGCCGGGTGATTTGAGAGAATGACTTCACACAAGTAGCTACTGGACCACTAGCTATATTGAGATAATTCCCTACCATCTGCTGGCAAATGAAGAATGGATTGAATATTAGCAATTTAAAAATGAAATAAACAAAAATGGATAAAATGTCATATTCGTCTATTTTTAATACCAATAAAAGTTTGGTTAGGACGGATAATCTGCCTAACTTAGGTCTAATTCATCAAATGATATAGTCTTCTCTCTACCTTTAATTTTATGGGTTCTGAGTTTCAGAACTACAATTTCAAGTTTTAATAGTTGAAATTTTAAGTACTTCTTTAATGATGCGTTAATATAAAAAAGATATTCAGTTCGATCAAATACGTATCTAGGTTTCTACCTCTGCCTTGCAACGTACCCTCTCTCTCTATAGGTTAATGTTAGATGGGAAACACGGAAGTCTAGTGACAATGGAAGTTTCAGGGGGGGAATGACTTTAGGGTATTAAAGAAAGTGTTTGAATTTGATAGGTTATCCACGGTTAATTTATCCTTCTTCTATTTTTTTTAATTTTTTTTTACAATGGGTAATATATATGGATTGATCCATATTCGACATGCGTTTAACAAATTGATTGTCCAATCTATTTTTAATTGGACCGGGTTGAAGAATATCTTAATTTTTTTTTTCATTTATTAGCATTATGTTCATTCTTAATAAGATATCTCGATTTTGATAATCTCTAAGTAAATAAAAAGAGTTCTAGACTAAATAGGTTAGCGAGTTTCGAATTATACGAAAGAGCTTTAATAATGAAAATAAGAGGACTCATAAATGTATCGTGTTTAGAAACATGTAATTAGACATTTGATTTGGAAAGAGAACAACTTTATTTGGATTTTCTTAAACGAGCTAAAGATTTGTTCCACATACATAAGACATATATTAATACATATATATATATGTTATACTTTTTTGACAACCTTGACCATCAGACCATTTTTCACTTGCATGATAATAGAAGTAGTGGGAGAAACATTTTCTGGTTCCACTACTTGAATATTGTAATTGTGTATGATGGTGGCTGCCACTATTTTCATCTGAATGAACGCCATGTCTTTTCCTAAACAAGTCCTTGGACCCGCATTGAAGGCTGGAAATTTGAAAGATGGCTCATGTTTGATCCCTCCGCGTTCAGTAATCCATCTCTCTGGTTTGAATTCTAGACAATCTTTGCCCCACAGAGTCTCCATTCTCCCCATTGTGTAGAATGGTAAAATCATTCTTGTTTTTGGACTAACACGGTGACCGCTCGGAAGGATGTCATGATCAAGTGGAACTTTGTGCTCCAAAGAAACTGATGGAAAGAACCTAAGAGTTTCACACAAAGCACCATGTAGATAGATCAATTTTCTTGATTCTTCTTTGGTGAAAAACTTGAGGTTTTCATCTTCTTTTACATGCAATTGTTGTTGAATCTCTTGTCTAATTTTTTTCTCTACTAAGGGATTTTTAGCCAAGAGGGCAAAAAACCAAGTGAGAGCTGCACTTGTAGTGTCCCTCCCAGCAAACATCAAATTCAAGAAAGTGTCCCTTAGGAATGTTTGCAATGTACCCAAATCTCCATCTTTCCATTGATTGTACATTTTGATGTATGCGTTTAAAAATGCAAATTCCTCGTCTTTGATTGTACTATTATGCATCAACTCCTCTAGCTTCAGCGAAATGCAAGGATATATGAATTGATCAAAAGCCTTGCATGCTTGCATGAGCTTCTTCTCCGAACCAATTCGAAGCCATTTTTGCAATTTCCAAAGACGTTCTGGAGTTATGTGTCTCAGTAGAAGTGCATCAAGAGCCACCCCAAATGCCTTTTCATATGGCAAATAAGGCAAGTCAATTGACAAGCTTCTTGGATCATGATCAAGTAACAATTTAGTGATAGAGTCAAAAGTGAATCTTTGCAAAACATCTTGCAAATCCAATATTTTGCCCCGTTTTGCAAAAGCATCAAGAATTGGTCGAAACCCTTTTTCAATAATGTCCCACAGGGTCCTCTCCAACAAAGTTTGGAACTTTGCATGGCTCATTATGGACATTGTGGTCTTCCTATGAAGCTCCCATAATTCATGATCAACATTAAATATCCCATTTCCCAAAATATCAAAAATCTTACGAAATTCAGGTCCTTTTGGATAGTTTGAGAAGTTTTTACTAAAGATATGATGGATATTTGCAGGATCACAAGTAAAAAACATATCCACATTTGCGAAAATAGGACCTTTGAACTCATAAGTTCCACCATATTCTGTAAGAACTTCAGTCATATATGTATGACCACGTTGAAAGTTCATAATAACCGCCGGCAACTCTCTAAGGATTGGCCAATTTGTTGGTGCTGATGTTTTTGTCCTTCTATATAGGATGAACCATATAAAATAAGTGAAAAAAGAAATTAACAAGAGAAGAAAAGAGTATTCAAGGAAATCCATTGAGGGTTGAATTTTTTTTTTTCTTTCCAAGCAATAGCTTTTGTTTGCTAGTATTTTTTGTAGTGTATGCTAATTCACTAAAACCATGTGGAATTTTATATAAGTGATGGTGAATTTTGTCCACAAGTTTAAGAGGTCCCCAATTTAAACAGCCTAGGACAATTACTTGAGGAGTTTGATGTTTATTGTACACGTTTTTGATAAGGATTGGCAACTACATTTACAAGTGACCATTTTAATATTTCATTTAATTAACTATAAACAATTTCAACCAATTTCCTTCCACGGATTTGTTGATTACTCAATAATTGGTCCAACTAACCTTTCAGGATAAGCATTGTGTGCGCTTATGATTGTTCACGATTTCTTTAGGGTAAAACGAATAGATATTTTCATCTTCCAAGAGAGATGTGAACACCCTTTAGAGTCGAAGATTTATTAGACAAAGTCTCTTTCATCTTCCAAGATGGCTTGGGCATGTGATGAGAAGATGCACAAATGTCCCAGTGTGGAGGTGCGAGAAGTTGGCTATGGATGAATTCAGGAGAGGTAGAGGTAGACCGAAGAAATATTGGGGAGAAGTGATTAGGCAGAATATGATGTGGCTACTGCTTATCGAGGACATGAACTTGGATAGGAAGGGGCGACGAATGCGGATTAGGGTAGAAGGTTAGGAGGATGAAGTGTGTTTATGCTAGTAGTTAGGAGTATTGTCCTTATTAGTAATCGCAGTGCTATGCTTGTAGCTTTTTGTTCTTGGACTCTTGTTGATATATATGTTGTTTCGGGTAGACCGCTTGTAGTATTATTTTGTGGTAGCATTTTTCTGTTACGTACTATCTGTTGTTGTGTTACTCTTTATTGTCTTTTGTATCCCATTTACATCTTTTTCTGAATTGCATTTTGTCTTGAGCCGAGGGTCTATTGGACACAACCTCTCTATCTCACCTCTGAGGTAGTGGTACGAACTGTGTACACTCTACCCTCCCCAGACCCCATTGTGTGGGAATACACTGGGTATTGTTGTTGTTGTTGTTGTGGTAGTAGTCTCTTTATACCGCATAATGGTAACAATATAAGGTTTGTATATGTTCTACCCTCCACAAATCTCACTTGTGAAACTACACTAAGTATATTATTGTTGTTGGTGAGAAATATATATGAACCATATATAAAGGCATTGAATTTTTAGAAATGATCATTTGGAAGGGGAAAACCCCAGCTAGAAAACGCTTTCCTCTTTAACCCAAATAAATTGACCAACAACAATAGACAAGTTGCATTAAATCAGAAAATGGTGGCATTAATGACAATCAATATATATGGTTTAATCCTATAATTGAACCCAAATAAATTGATTGAGCTTGTCGATTGAACCCCGGCTAAAAGCCCTACATGAGTTGTCACATTTAGTTATCTCTCAATTATAGGATTAAATCAGAAAATGGTGGCGTTAATCACAATCAATCAATCAATCTATATATAATAATAAAGCAAAATATAGACAAGGTGATGTGGCACCTCTCTATGGCCTTCATTCCTATTTATCCTTTTTCTCCTTTTTTTGACCATGTTCTTCTTCATTTATCTATTTATTATTTTTCATAATTCAAAAATTATTTATTCAATTCATCAACTTTTCACCTATCCACTATAATTGCGTTCTTTATTAGAGATTAATATGTATTCATGTATTCTTCCACCTCCAATCTTTATTCTTAATTAATTTTATTAATGTGTAGTAATAATGTAATAAAAATTGAAATATTAAAAGACAAAAACTAACCTATATATGTCTCACTCTACCGATATATATATATATATAAAGGAAGGTTAGAAATGTGCTGATGTGGCATACTTCTAAGGCTTCCATTCATATTTATTTTTTTCCTCCTTTTTAATGATTTTTTTTTGGCTTTTTTCTCATTTAAAAATTGATGTATATTAGGTATTAAAAATCTGATTTAATCATGCATTAGATTTAATGAGCCAAATAATGTAGTATTGAATAAATAACAATAAAGATACACAACCGTTTGGCAATTGAAAAGTCTCTATCAAAAGTTTAAATATCCATCTTTGGTGATGACACAAAATGCATTTCTGCTCCTAATTTCTCTTAAGTTTTCCGTTCTAATCTCAGGTATTTCTCTTCAATCTTAAGTCCTTCAAATTTATTTTATATTTTAATGATTAATAAAATTTGTCTTTGCAGACCCACAAAATATGCTACAAAATCTAAGTTCGTCTTTCTATCATTTTATTAGGATGATAATTCAGTTTTTATTATTCAATTATATAGTTATGTACATAAATAAATTTGATTCATATTGTTCAATCATCTAAACGTATGTACTCTTCATCCTCATTCATTTCCTTCAAAAGAAGTTTAATATTGAAATATCAGGTGAAATGCATATTTGACTATTTGATTGAAAAGATTATTTATTTTAATTCTTATAATTGATTTATACTTTAATTTTATCTTTTCGTACTATTGAGAACTGTTAATGTTCATCTTCTTTTTGTTGTGGGATTTATTAATATACGAGCTATAGTGAAAAAATGAGAAGCAAATAATAGAGTTTTTATGAGCATGGTAAGCTTTCTGATCAATTTATTTTTCTAAACATTGGTCACATTGTTGATTCATAATGGAACATGGTGAAATTTGAAAGAAAAAAAAACAATTATAGTGGTAGGCTTTAATTAATAATTGTTTTAGAAAATGCATGATTAAAATTTTTGTATTGAGTAAAAATATATAGCAAAAGTATGTGGCAGCATAGGTGGTGAAAACGTAATGTTAAGCAAGGAAGGTCTAAAGTAAGATGTGAGATCGGAAAAATATGGCTTCGAAGAATTTCAAAAGACAGGCGATGGTCATCATCAGGGACAAATCAAAAGCACATGACCCGAAGAGTAGAAGAAAGATTCATGTTCAGATGACGCAGCCAAAAGGATTAAAAAAGACAAATACACTAGATATTATGATACAAATAGTCTGATCATGACAAGGAATATTGGCCGGTACTACTAACAACATTTTCATATGGTTAACACCCATTGATCGTGGTACTTTAGGGCTTGAGTGAAACCTTTTTATTGGTTAATATTTTACCTTTTGTAACCTAGTAATACTATCTTTCTCTCACTTATATGACATTCTGATCCGAGAAATACAATAGGAATACATTATATCCTTGTGCTCCAAACTTTCCTTTTTAATATCCACTAAGTCTCTAGCTTAGAACATTCATTTGCTAAATCGTTCCCGAATATGAAGCTAATTATGATACTAGACCAACACCGAGAAAAGAGCATACATTCATCATAGAAGCTCAAAAGCTTCATACTATTTCTATTTATTTGCTTTGTTTTCGTTTTAATATCTTTCTTGCCTATTATTATCATAATATTCAATTGCTAATAAGCGAACTTAAAGGGTTACGTCGAGTGTGTACTAGACATCATACAAATTCAACTGTATTATTTCTCAAAATTATTTCAAAAAAAATTACATTTTATGCTGAAAATATATTAATTTATTAGCTGTGGTTAAATTACAAAAGCCTATAGTATATAAAAATATTTTTAAGATTCTAATCGATAGATCTCAATTAGTTAAGCCGAACTTATTCAAAAATGAATGATATAGTGTTTTGCCAGGTATACTTTTCTACTATTATAATACACTAATTTGCTAAATACTTTTATATGGCAAGTGAATATTTTTTTCTTCATATTATCGATGATTTGTTTCATTTATTTGAAATTCATGATATGAAAGTGTGGAAAAAGATAATATTAAGCTGATTAGGTAAATGATTTTAGGGTGATCTATATATATTAGAGAACTAGTAAAATTACCCGCGCGAATTACAAATCATTGGATTTATGACACAGTACTTTTATAAATTTTGTCAAAGTTAAGCAAATGGATATGGAGAAAATCTATCAGTCATTAAAACTACAACAATATATATCTTACATATAAAATTACATCGTAACAAACGCTATTATTGAAAAAGAAAGTGATAGTGACATCTTATCATTCATCCTTGAATCAATCATCTTCAATTTTATTTTATAATTTACCCTTCTGATTCCCGAGAAGTATTACCATTTGGAATTTTTAGGCGAATCAAATAATCAACGTGAGATATTAAATTTTCTAATAAATAAATAATTGCTGGTGAAGGGAAAAATAAAAAAGACGAATAAGTATTCTAGTTTTAACTTATATGTGCTTGCAAAAATTTCACTTCCCTTTTGCTTAACATGCACCATTTTAGTGTTCCCCCATTTAAATGGCTCATAAGGAAATAATAAAATGGAAAATAAAAGGGAGAATGTATCATGATTGGAAAAAAAAATCAACTTATTATATATGCTGCAAAGGAAAAAATATTCCAACAAACTAATAAGTCCCTTAGATGCTTTATAAAAGAATTAAGTCCCTTAGATGCTTTATAAAGTCATGATACCAGAGTTATGGGGAACATTTTGAAACTACACTTATATTTTAATCTTCATCGAGATATATACATCTATTACTTAAAGAAAAGCATTTACAACTTTCAGTTTAACTTGAAAGTCTATCCACACTTCATGTTGAATGCGAGCAAATAAACTATCGTTTAGTAATCTATGTCTTGGGATTAAAGAAGCTTCACTACAGTCATGTTCCTCTATAGGCCGTCCAACACAACATCCTTGAAGCCATGTCAAAATTTTGTTACTTCTTGTCTTCATGTCAAGGTTCACTTAACACCTAAAGGTAAGATAAGGTTTTTAAGGTCTTTATGTCCTTACCATGGTCATTTCAAATTTGAATATTCTTCAAGAGATGCCCGCATAGATCTTTCAAGGAATTCTTTGTTGTACCTTCAGCAATTCCAGTAGCAAAAACTCACGTGAATACTCAATAAGCATATACTTGAGATATCAATTCAAAGGTCTAACAAATGACATTGGCCTTCAATGTATATTATACCACCCCTAGACAAACAAAAATCAACATAAATCAATATTGAGAAAACTTAGATAATCGAGAAACAGTGCAAGTATACAAAGGATTAAAGGGATAACATTGATAATTCCAAAATAAGAAAGAAAAATTGTTCTATTGTGATTTTGTTGACTATTGGCTTCTAATATTCATGTCTAGACTAAAAAGGTCGAATACTAATAACCACAACCTCTCATTATACCTTTAATAGGCTTCTTATCATCCGAAAGATGATGTAAATAGTTGCTAGCTACAGCAATGGACACGTGATCCTACAGACTGCAATTGCGAATTCATATAGATGACTAAAAAACAATCAGAAATCTAACTTTAAAAAACAACAAAAGCAAGTATATATAGAGGTCAGATCTCAAAAAAATTAAGAAAAACGTTCAGAAATTTATCACTCACTAACTCAACAACTAAAGGTTGGAAAAATCAGCTCAAAGAAAACAAAAAATGAATACATTTTTTCAGGAAATTGCAAAGATAGATGGATAAAGGACAAAGAGACATTTTACAAGTCAGGCTGCAAATGCCAAAAGGGAAGGGAGAATCGAACCCCTCATGAAAGTCATTGAGAATCATCATAGCTTTCCATCTCTTCCTTTTTCCCTATACTTTCTAGGATCTTCTCTAATCGTTTTTCTCCTCTGCAGCTTTAGGTTGGAGATTTTTGCTTTAACTTTAAAGCAAAAGTCATGTGTTATATAATTACCAACAAAAAATTATGTGGAATATGATTGATAGTCAAGTCTGACTGTCTTTCTGATGATAGACAGTAGGAAACAAGAATATTTTACTATTTATTATCAAAGTGGTTGGTAAGTATTGGTACGCAACATTTCATTAATTTTCAAGGGTGAGAATCATGTTCTTACCCTTAAACTAAAGTGTAGAATTTTTCATGAAACTGTTTAAGCATCTAATTATTATAAGTACCTTGACAAAACTCAAAAGAAACACTCTCTCTCATTCTTAAATTAAGTCTTCAGTATCCAAAGAATAAAGTTAATTAGCAAGTACTGTACAATTTAAATAATTCGAATAACTATTATCATTCACACTTAACAAAAAATTATATCTAGAATGAATAATTAAAAGGAAGATGCGATTTTCATCAAAAGAACACTACTTACTAAAGAAGTTAAATAACCAAAGGAGTTTTAGAAACTCACGTCTGAAAAAAATCGAGAGAAAAAAATACATACATCAAGTAGGGAAATGCATCAAGACTCAATTAATCATCATAATGTTTCGTGCATACTAATATTCAAGAATGAGTAATCCAAATAGATAGCAAGAACATTATATAGGAATTAGGAAAAGAGAAGAGAAAAGAAATTACCTTAGAAGCAAAAAGGGTTGTCTGGTGCATTAAAGTTCCCGCTATGTCTGGATAAAGGCCGGACCAAAAGGGTCTATTGTAAGTAGTCTTACCTTACATTTTTGTCAGACTGTTTCTACAGCTTGAACCTGTGACCTCCTGATCACATGATATCAACTTAACCAATCACCATAGAAGAAAAGGAAACCAAAATACCGTGAGTTCAAATAGTCCGAAAGGGAATTATGAAGGGCTGGACAAAATGGTATAGTAGAGAGGTTTGATGGCTACAACAATTTAACGGCGTTTTTTACTTATGTTTGAGTATGTGGAATAACGAAAGAAAGTGATGTAACAGCAACAATAGTTTGCATTGCAAGAAAAGAATGTACAAATAAAATCAATAGATATTTTATGTTTCAATTCAATATTTTGGTGCCCCTCAGCCTCAGGGCACTCTCTCTCCTTTTGCTTACGGTGAGAAAGAGAACAAAAGGAAAGACACCAAGATACATGACAAAGGCTAGTGAAACCACAAACCTCAAAATAATCTTACCCCCATTCCGTATTAAAAGAGCAGAAACAAAAAAAATTGAAATAAACAAACACAAATTAGAGAAAAGTGTATAATTTAATTTCTTATCTTACAAAATCAATTTGAACCTTGCTAACACAACTGCCACAATTTCCTGTATGCCGTAAACACACCCACACTGCATCTATCTGCCATACTTCTTATAGAGTGCAGGAACTGTAGGAACATTACAAGGCCTGCAAAGAAAATAGAACAATGTAACGAAAAAATATAAAGAAGAAGAAATAATTAAATGCTTCAGGGCGAGGGAAGAAGAAGGGAGACAGAATGAGTGTAACGTAGATATGATAGATGTTTTGCTATTTTATAACGTTGTGGCTTTTGGTAGTGACTTTTGGACTCTCCTCCAACGGTTGTAGTACTATTCAATATGAAACGTAAACATTCACGGAAGGAATTAAATGAGTGAAAAATCCTGAAAAATTGGGAAGAAAAAAAAGATAACCAAAATGCTGCCTAACCGAGAAGAGTAGGACGAGTAGTGGATAGTAATTTCTTAAAAAAATCAATGTTACCGCTAATTTTCTTCCATTGATGTAAAAGGAATTGAAAGAAAATTTCTTTCCGATCAACAATCCACAAAAAGTATGATGTATAGACTTATTTCAATCCTTTTCGAGATGAGTTTGATATTTGAGAAAGGCGGGGAAGAAGGGTGGAAGAGGAGGGAGGGGGGAGGAAGCGAGCCGTTTTGACAGAAATTTGAAGAAGAGACGTCATTAGTACAAAACGTGTCTTTTCATTTGCTTACGAAGAAAGGAGCAAGGACGCGATTGTTCGGCCTTGTTATTTTTTATTTTTTTAATTAGATAAATAGGAGAAATAAAAAAGAAGAGAAAAGATAAATATAAATCCTGCATTATGAGGGCTCCACGTAGGCGGGTCTATGTCTCTCTTTTATATAAATATAGACTGCTTATTAATTTGTCACGTGAATAAACAACTACGTACATAATAACAATTAGTTCACATAAATAAACTACTACATCATAATATATAACCAACTACAATATCAGTCAATTTATATCTAAACTGTAATTCTACTAATTTGTTTAGTGTTTCAATCTATAATTAAATTTTCTGAGCATACATGAAAAAAAAATATATCTCTTCTATTTTAATTAAATTTACAAAAAGTGTCTCTTATAATCGCGCGAAGTGCGGATATATCCACTAGTATATATATAAAGGAGGACATAGACAAGGTGATGTGACACCTCTCTATGACCTCCATTCTCATTTATCTTTTTTTCTCCTTTTTTTGCATTTTTAATTTCTAAATATTTTGGTTAATCCTTTATTCTTTCTCTATAATTAATGTGATTAATTTGTATTAAATTTATTAGTAATGGCAAATGAACCTTTCCCTCCACCCACGTACACTAATTAACTCCTAAATTAACCTTTTCCTCTACCCACGTACAATACTAATTAACTCCTCAATTTTTTTTCTTTATTATTTAAAGAGTAGCTTTATGTTACATTCCCAAAAGTCACCTTCAAATTAAATTCAGGTGAAAATTCTCTTCATATTTTTTCCCTAATTATTTTTGAAAGTTTGTTCCTTTAGAATTAAGTTGATTATGATTACAATTTTTAGAAACTCTTATTTGTTTGAATAATTCATCGATGAACTTTTGTTGTTCTTTTTTGTGTTTGTTTGTCAACAATGTATAGGTTGCTCTTCTGGTTTTGACAAGTTCTATTTGGGCGAGTTTGCGGAAGTTCGATGGTGGTGAATCATCACTTGCCTGGTATGTTGCGCTAAATGAAATATTTGAAATCTATTAAAAAAAGATTTGGTGCTTTTTGCTTAATGCACCCTTTCACTGTTTGCCACAAATAAATAATAATAATTTTAAAAAAAGATTTGGTGCTTTTTGCTTAATGCACCTTCTACCTTTACTATCATTGATGATTATGTAATACATGTCTGTCTATCAAATTTCACGACTTAATAGACAAGTTTGTCTAACTTTTATTTGATGAAGTTGATCCTTTATTACTTTGTAATTTGCACCCATTATCAATTTATTACTCTTTTATTTTGTGTGTGTTTTGTATATGGATTGTGGGGGTCGTAATCTTTGTTTTAAAATTATATCGATCATAATGCTTTGAGAAAGAGCACTTTTAAAAGGTTAATTAGAATTACTTTTTATAATGAGCACATTTTGTTTTGATCAATAAAAGGATTGAATTAGATTATATAACAGTAAATGTAATTATGAGTGACAAAGGTTTAATATATTTTCTTAAGAGAGAAAAGGTTTTTTTTTTTTTTTAAGCAAAGGATTAAGAGAGAAAAGTATTTGCACCTAAAAAGAATGTTGATCCTCATAATTTTGCAGGCCACTAATTTTCTTTATTTGGTAACAAGGAAATCCATAGCAGCTACTTTTCTGGTGGGCATTGTGTAAATCTTGCAAATCTCACAGAAGATGTAAATCACATTAGACAAGCCCGATGACCTCGACTGAGAGACACATGTTGATAATATCGAACCAGGACTCCCAATTTGAGAGATTTTTTGCTCAACCAACTCGACCACACCACCGAAGCGTCAAAAGTATAGTAGCTAATACATAAGTCTTGACATGTTCAGTCACTTTTTTATATTTGTGAAGCTATTTTCTCAATTTGTATGTTGGGTGATGAGAATATTAAGGTAAAATTGAGGGTTGCATGCATGATGAGGAGAACATATAATTGAATTCCTGTCCTTTTGGAGGGACAATATGAAACAATGGGACCCGGGGGGGAGAGGGGGGGGGGGGATAGTGGAGCTAGGACAGAATATAAAAGGTTATAGTACCTAAATGTAATTCGATTGACAATCACTGCAAATTGCATGACCATTTATTTCTTTTCTCCGCTTCCTCTTTCTTATTTTTGTTTTCTGTACATTTCATTTCATGTTTTCTTTTATTTGTACACAAGAAAATTTTGAAAAAAAATAAACATTCTACTAAGGAAAAGTAATTCTAATAAAAATATTTATATTTGTTATTTCATCATTCTAAGAATTAATTTTGTACAGGTATACATGTCGCGAATTTATTTTTTCTATCTCAGTTAAATTTATATAAAAAAAAATTATTAATGTTTTTCACGTATAAGTTCACTAGTATATATTATAAAGGAGAATCAAGAGAAGGTGATGTGGTACGTCTCTATGGCCTCCATTTATATTTATCTTTTTTCTCCTTTTTTTTTGAATTTTTTTTCACATTTTAAAATTAATAATGTATTGTATATTAAAAAAATTCAAAAGTCACTCACTTAATTCTCTTAATTACACACTTTCTTCCCCCTACTTAATATCGTACTTAAAATTGTAGTTACTCCTTAGTACTGATCATGAATCTAAGGAAGATCAAAAGTCAGTAAGAAATAGTAATGCTTAAAATTGAGGGTTACAATAACATTCATTATCTTCAACATTTAATAGCAAAGTAATGATGTATAGAAAATTAATGGTCAACCAAATAATATTTTGTATTTAAGGATACACAAAGTTATACATCATTACGGAGAAATGCAAAGCAGCAACAACAACAACATCAAGAGAGCTTACAAGATCAATTCCTCCATGATTTCTCTAACAAAAATTGGAAGAGGTACACGTTTTTCTATTTACATGGAATATTATACACTTCGCCAAAGACTTTTTTTAATACCAATTAGCACGTTTTGGCAATCTGTGTATTGGTTTAAGTGGGATTTATTAGATCAATTTGGATATTTATTTATGTGCGTGTGTGTTCGATTAGAGATTGTTGTTCTGTCAATTAGAATTATAGCCTATGGGGTGAATAATGTTGTTGTAGCATAGTCATTATCACAAAAAAATGTGATTTTAAATTCTCCCGTAATCCCTATTTATCTAGGGCAAGTTTTCAAAAATATAAAATTACGTCATGTGGTCCAATAGACAATATTATACAATATTATATAAAAATGTATAAATGTGTTTATACACAAATTTAGGCTACATCAGATAACAAACTCAAAATATGGGTTACATGACATAAATATTTTCTCATAATATACAAAGAGTGTAATTTTGCCATTTAGCTATTACCGTAAGTTGAAATTTTTTCCATCAGGTATGCATTACAACTAAAATGTCGTTACAAATTCATAAATCTAGAGCAGTAAATGAATAATGACATCTTTTAGACCTTCCATAACTGTTATGGATATATATTATGCATTGTTTTTTTATGCATTTGATTATTCTCTGTATTGATGTTGCAGGGAAGGATAGAGAAAAAGGTGAAAGTAAAAAATATCAGCTCAATAGTATTTTGAGTCTATTTAGTTTAGTACTATTATTATTTTGCCTTAGTCTGTTAGGTTATCTATCTTTGTTATATCTCATTTTTCTTTATTTTTGATGTTTCATATTATAAATTTTGCTTCCCCAAAAAAGTCACGTTTAATTGCATTTAGTTTAATTTCTTTTTTAAAAAATTAAAAAGTGAGATCCACAAGCCTCATCTATTAACAAAACAGGTAGTCAGAATATACAAGGGAATTGCCCAAATGAAACTAAGATCCAAAAATAGATGTCATGTGCACATTTTGCATTTGTCTCTTCTTTTCCATCATTCATTATATTGAATAACCCACTCCTCCCTTTTAAATACTAATTGGATGTGTCTGTTTTTTCTTCAACATGAACAACGCTTTCTTTGTCCAGTTAGTACTAATTTTATTTATCCATAGTTTACAAAGGCTTTGAATAGTGAGGGATAGGCTAACCATCAGACTACTCTGTAATCGGTAATCGCTGGAGACAAGAACGAGTGAATCTAATTACATAATTTAAAGGAATTTTGTAGAATTAAATCTTGAACATCACTAATTCATTATATATACACCCCAACAAACTAAATAAATATCCAGTTTTTGCGAACTGGAGTGATGAGTGTGAGTCGAAGGAGGTCTGAATGTTTATATCTCTTATCCTTTAATTTAAAGATGATGCAATGAGTTGGTTCTACTAGGAGAATTTGGAAAACGATTGCATCGTTGGCCATTTAAATCTAGGTTAGTCACTTCTTTCCGGTCTCTTTTTGTCCAAGAAGTACAATTATTTTTTCTCCTTATTTTGGGGTTTTTCTCTCTTTTCTTTTCTTATTCATGTGCTATATTAAAAAAACAGAAAAAAAAACACTCCTTTAACTCTATTGATTATATTAAATATGCAATGTTAAGAAACTAAAAATCATTTCTTTAAATTTTTTTAATGTAAAACTTAATATTCTTTATTTTCATTACTCCCACAATCTTTTATTATCATAACCTCCAAAATAATTAACAGTCATATTCGTGACATTATTTAGTATTCTATAGTGTAGTCCTATAGGGAGACATTATAAAGATTTTGTACAAATGATCACATTAGCTTTTAAGTTATTTTTTCGGTGCTTATTATATTTATGTGTTAGTTTGATTCGAAAAATAAGATGAAGGTTATTGAATGGTGATCTATTTGGGGGAGAGAATGTCGACAAGAGTTCGAAAGATTATGCATTGATTTAAATTTTCTTCTATTTTATAATAATTAAGGTCGTGAGAATGATATTGTATTATTTTATTTTTTTGGTATGCTCTGTATATGATTTCTCTTTATTTTATATGAATTATGATTGTCGTAATTCTATAATTTTTTTGGTTCAAAACAGTAACTTATGACTTTGTTGGAAGTCTGCTAACTACTAACCAAGCGTTTTCCTTTATATGAAATCAAGTATGCCTACAGGTGAATATGTATTGTAATATTTAATATTTTAATAAAATTATTGATATCCAATCGTCTTTTATAATCACGCGAAGCGCGGACAAGTTCACTAGTTTATATTAAATCCTGATGAAAATTGGTAATATTATAGTGCCACGTGTTGAATGTAAAAATTAAACTCGATATTTTAATTTTACTCTTTTCCCCATTTCATTCCAAATTAAAAAAGGAAGATTTTGCCATTTTTCGATATAAAAAAAAAAGGAAAAAGATTGACATTTTACAACACAACAATGAAGCCTCACCAGGGTGTGATGTAGAGTTGTCACGTCGGATTCATCTTAAGTCAGTACTTTTAGTGTAGAGTATGAATGTAAAATTTTATTATAATTCGTAATTTTTAAAAATATATTAGATTTAATGTGAAGAACCTTAAACATTGAGCTCGTAGCGTTTAAATTTTAAATCCACCTGTGAACCTCATATGTGTCACGTGAACAAGGGTGTACGTTCGGGCTGTTGGATTAGATATGAAAATTTTGGTGTGGATTTTCAGTTTTTGGATTGAAGAATTTACAATCCAAATCCAATTCAAATAGTCTTGGATTGGATTGGATTTTTTAAGTACGGTTTTGGGTTATCAGATTGAATATTTTGAATTTCAATTTTGACTTTTGAGCTTTAAGCAATCATAATTTATCTAATAATTTGCTCCTTAAAACGAATAGTTTTCTATCATTAACAAGAGTTGATATCATTTTGCCGCGCATGCAATGTATTAAGCTTTACAGCTCCTGGATATTTTTTCATTTTTATCTAGATTAGTAGTCACAAAAAATACATGATACTCCCTTCATACCATTTTACTTATCGTGCTTACTAAAAAATAGATGGTCTAAAATAGTTGTAATTTTAAAAAATCAAGACATAATTAGTTGTTTGTTTCTACATTTACCCTTAATCATAAATATGGAGAGATATTAATATGGTACAAAAAAATAAAGTATTAAATTAAGAGGAAAATTAAATAAGGATAGTTGTCAACTTACCCTCTAGTTAATATTTTTTTAAGGGATGTGCAAAATAAAACATGACAAGTAAAGTGGATCTGGATGGAATATTAGAGGTGACATTAAAATTATTTAATGTTAATCAATGAAACTATATAATGTTATTCAATAGAAGATATGATATAATGGATACAGCGGTAGAGTACTAATCTATTGGACATTTGAAAATTGGACTTATTAGTATTGTACACATATAATATGAGTAGGTTGAGTATAAGGTATAAAAATTTCAAATTTTTAGTTATCCAAAAATTCATAGTACTAAATCCAATATCCAATCATAAATCTTTAAATTTTAAAAATAGAATTTAAACGTGTATTTTTAAAATACAAAAACATGTAAGTAATTAAATGTTGCTATTTAAAAAAAAAATGTTTTGGTTATTAAACGTTTGTCTTAAAAGACAGAAACGTTTTATCCTTTATTGTAGCTTTCAATAGATGAAAAACGTCCAACTCTTCCCTTCGCTTTCTTCAGTAGAAATTGGAAATAAAAGAGACTGAATTTTCATTAGAAAAAATAACTTTTCAGAAAACAAACTTACTTGGAGGTCACGGGTTCAAGCCTTGAAAACAGCCTCTGGCAGAAATGTAAGGTAAGGCTGCATACAATACACCATTGTGATGGGGCCCTTTCCGGATACCGCGCATAGCTGTAGCTTTAAGTGCACCGGGCTGCCCTTTTAAACTTACTTGCCCACACAAGTTTTGATCAAGAAAATTAGTCAGAAAGTAGTAGAAGGCTGTACACCTGGAGAGCAAGGCGTTGAACGAGTCAACAGGTAAGTGCTTTCTCAATTCGATTTAAGATTATATTATCCGGTAATTATATAAATCAATAATTCATGTTCATGCTTTCGCTGTGTGTATGAATTATAACAATATTATTAACAAGAGTTGGTAACTTTTATTAAAAGTGATCATTTTAATATTTCATTTGATTATAAACAATTTCATCCTATATAAATGTGTTGGCTACTCAATAATTGGTCCGACTAAATTTTCAGGATAAGCATCGTGTGCTCTTGATTGATCTAAGATTTCTTTAGGGTAAGGCGAATAGATATTTTCATTTTTCAAGAGAAACATGAACCCCTTTTTATACGATGATCTCGAAAATAACTTCTCTAATTTATAAAGGTAATCCGAACTCCTTTGGGATAAAAATAATATTAATTATATATGATTAAAATTATTTTTTACATATATATAATAGACGTTGAACCCCATTTGATTAGTTCTTGTGTTTACTTCTTTCGATCTTGAACCCCCTAAGTGAAATTTCTGGCTCCGCCACTGAGTAAAATAATGAACCTTATACAGCAGATCTTATTATAGTGACAACATTTGAATAAAATTTTCATGGTTGTTATAGTAAGGTGTTATTACATACGTATATTAGTATTTGACATTTATATATATATTTTATTTATCTATTATAAACAAAGTACACAAAAAAATCATTAATGATTTTATATACCAAGAAGGAGTGTATTTATTAAACATTTAACCAAAAAAAAAAAAGAAGAGTATGAAAGTAAAACAAAAAAAAAAGTGCAAGCCTTTCTTCGTCATGAAGTTATGATCATAACTTATGATACTATTTAGATACAAATTTCAGTTTAGATGTTTAGACTTAAAATTTACTATATATATCCATGACATTAGTGACAATTATCTTAAATATATTTCTTATAAAATATTATTGCATAATATTTGAGCATGGTTGTTATAGAGGGGTAATTTTACAAGGAGCGCACTGTTATAATGATTGTCATTGTTGTTATAGGTAGAATTTTGTTATAGAGATTAAAATATAATATGAAAAGTCGATTCTGGAGAAAATCAAGTCGTTTTAGTGAAATATTGTTATAACGAAGAACTGTTATAACAAAATTTGATTGTATAAAGACATTGAATTTTTAGAAATGGATGTTTGAAAGGGAAAACCTCCGAATAAGAAGTGCTTTCCCCTTTAACCCAAGAAGGAAGATGTAGTTGCATGTAGAAATAAATCCCCATTTCCAAGTGAAGAGATCAGACATCAATTATTTGTTGAGTCAATCTTCCTGGAGATCCAACATTGATGGATACAGAATCTGATGGTACTTTTTGTTGATCACAAATCGCTATCTCATCAATCAGATCAAGAAACTGTATCCTAACTCTCTCATGACTATTTTACACCTCTTTAGACTTTTCAAATTTAGCGAACTAAAACATCTTATTAGCCAAAAAAAAGGTTATCAAATAATTAGAGAAGAGAACAGTGACAGAAAAACAAATTGACTGAGCACTAAGTACATAGTATATGAGTACTTATGAACTTAAAATTATGAGTTCCCAACTTGTCGAGCCACTTTTTTTTTCTTTTTACTTTTCTAAATCGAAACGGCGAGTACTGAATACTAAATGATTATAAAAAGATAACAAAAAATCTTTTCTTTCTTATGGTCTAAAAGATATTGTTTGGGAGTGACAAAAATAAGCTCAGTGGTAAAGCGCGCCCCTAATAATTGTGTCATTGTGCCTAGTTTGGAATGGCAGGTACTTCTTCTAGTCCAATATAAATGAATTATTAAAGTGTGGTATATTTTTAAAAATGGATATTTCATGACATTAGTCAAAAGATAATTTGTCGATGTTATTCTTTTGATTCTTTTTAAACTCTTCTTAAAAGTGGAGATAGTCACTATTTAGGATTTAAAAGTAGTTGAAAACTCCATCATACAGAAGGGTAGTTTTAGACCAAAACAAATGATACATTCTTAAATAGACCAAAACAACTGATACATTCTTAAACTTTACAAATTCATTTATTTCGAATCATAAACAGTGCCAATAATTAATTTATTTGGACTACAAATAGTAGTAATATTTATGAAACTACACATTTAATTTCTAGTTGTGACGGATTCATGTTACTCTCTCTCAAATTTATGGGATGAGATCCCCTCTAGTAAAATATTGTCCAGTTTTGCTCAATGGACTTGTTGATTAATGACATGTATCACTGCCACTAATCTAAGACTAACATTCATTTTTACATTAGATGACAAAATAATATTAAATGAATTATAAATAAAAATATAGAAGTTCACAGCCATCGTTTACTTTGACGTCACTATCATATTTAGATCTTGCCCAAATAGAAAATGTGGGCCCCACCATAATTTGTTACAGACACAATAGTTTCTTCTAATTCTAAATAAATTTGAAATCTATATTTTCTAATAATTGAAAAAGTAATATGAAAAGTATCATTTGTTACTTTGAATAATGAGATTCACATTAAATATATATCACACAAATAAATTTAAAATATATTATGATCACACAATGTATTTTTGAAAAAAAAATTAGACCATTACTTTTAAGTTGGAATATCTCAAATACAATATATAATAAAATTAATTAATAATTAAATTGAAATAAATTATAATAAATTATTGTCTTGAACATTTTGTGATCCTTGGCTCTCGAAAAGATTTGCCTGCAAAATGTTAATAGCAGCTACACGTTAGTAGATAAATATGTGGATTAAAATTTTTAAAAAAATCATATTTAATATGAACCTGATCATGAGGTAGGAAATGTGAATTTTGTGCATTTACAAAAGCACTAAAATAAAAAGGTTCCTGTGCGAATAATTAAAATTAAATTAACTTAAAGAATTATAAACTTGATTAAAAAATTATAATAAAAAGTGTGTTAATTACCGTCAACATCTTGGTAAAGTTTGGAAATGTCGTCGAAAGAAAAAAATTTGATTGTTGGGATAAATCTACACAAGTCATATTTTGATAAACACTTGAATCAAAATTATTAAACATACCCTCCTGCAAATAAATAAGAGAAGTGCTACAATTGTTAATATTATAACAACTGATCTGTGAAATATTTTAATTATGAATTACAAAAAAATATGTTATACCTGATTGGCAAAATTCATATTATCGAGTTGTGCTTTAGTAGGAAGTACTGTTAAATCATCTTGATTAGTGTTCACTTCAAGACAACCTTTAACCCTTTTTTTTCAGACGTGGTGCCTCTTCTTTTTTTTTCAAACTTTTCGCTTGTGATAAGAGATCTATTTCATTACTTTCTTCTGGAAAATCTCTCGTTGAACCACTAGTACATAGGGATGGAGTTGTCACCTCCATGCTTTGTTTCAACTTCGAGTCAAACTCATTCGCTAATGTCATTGCTAACTTGTAGCCTTCATCTGTTTCAGAAGCTTTTGCTGCCAATCTAACAAATGTTGGACACATAATGCTATAGCGATTCATTGTGGTGAGCTTTGAATTTGTTATCTACATGTATTGCTCCTTAATTTTGTTAATATTCTCAGCCTTAGCATTTTTCGTCCACCTTTTTAATATATACTCAACTGGAATTTCACTTACTCCTCTTATCACATAGAGAATTCTTATTGCATGACAACAAAGTATACCCATGGACTCAAATTTCATGCAAGTACAAGACATATGGTCTATCTCTGTTACATTAACAATATGCTCTCGAACATGTCCATACTTGCTTACTTTATACATCATGGACAAATATCTCCCTCATATTTGTTCACTTTCATTGATAAAGACTTCATATACTCATCTTGAAATTTTACAAAAATACTTGGTGTATAGACCTCTCTAGCATGGACCAAAATAGGAACCTCTACTTTTAACACTGACCACTTTTGTGATGCATCACAAGTATCTTGCAGCTCATTATATCTCTTATCTCGATCATAATGCTTAAAAAATTGTATCAAATTATAATCAAATTGCAAGTAATCGTTTAAATCACTATTCAGACTCTCACTTAATTGTGTGTTGTTCATACCACCTGAGAAAGTTTGTTTTCTATATGCTGCAATTAATTTTTCTCTCAAAACATACATTCCTCTAACCATTTATTCTCATGAAGGTCATATACATCAAGCATTGTATTCCAAGCATTTATAAATTCTCCTTCATCCTCATACATATAAATGCATTTTTTGAAATCACCACGAAAAGAAGGGTACCTTTTATAAACTTGATTGAGGTGTTTAGCTGCATTTTGCTCAATATGCCAGACACACAATTTGTGATGAACTTCAGGCATGACATATGAGATGGCCTTACTCATAGCAACATCTTGATCTGTGAACATTGTTTTTGATTTTTTGTTGGACATTGCTCTTAAAAATATTTCGAACAACCATTGAAAAGACTCTGAGGTCTCATCATACATTAGTGCACCTCCAAAAATAGCCATTTTTCTATGATTATTCAGTCCAACAAAACTAGCCAAAGGTCTATGCTCTTTGTTCGTCTGATAAGTTGTATCAAACGATAGCACATCTCCAAAAATCTCATAGTCTATTATCATTTTTGAATCTGCCCAAAATATATTTGTGATCATATCATCAACATCTAACTGTACCGCGAAAAAAAAAGATGAATCTTCAATTCTTTTCCTCTCAAAATAGTCTAGCAACACTCCTGAAAGAAAAAAAAACAAAATAATCATATAAATATTTATAATTTCTAATCAAAGGAAACTAAATTATAAAGTCTAAAATAAATTAAAAACAGTATACAATGCGATTAAGTATATTTACCTGCTTTCCCTTGTTTCATAGCCTTTTGCCTTTTGGTCCGGAGATAGTTCTTATGATCTAACTTAGTATAACCCAAATTTGCTCGACCACCAGCTTGAAAACTCATATAATCAAATGTCGCTTTAGAAAATAATCCAGCATCCTCTCCCAAATCGATCTCATGAGTTTGTACATCATTTATCTTTCTATGGGATGGCAACATGTGAATCATCGCCGGTGGTACGAGAGGATGATTATGTTCCAACTCAACTTTGGTGATATGATACTTTTCAACTGGTTGACGAGTAATAATAATATGAGCTTGACATTCGGTTCTAGTTTCTTTTCGTGGATTTTTAGCTTGATATTTTCGTTTATCATCTTCACGAAAACCTTCTTTGTAACATGTAAGCTTTCGCGATGTTACATAACCCAATTTTTTATTTAATTATGTTCACATACTCTTTTCGAATACTAAAACCCTTCTTGCATAGTCATTATAAAAGTTGATGGCACTCTTATCAGTGTCAAACTCAAGACCAAGCCTCGGATCAATATATATTGGCCCTTGGTCGTTGCTTTGTAATACTTCTTCAGGAGTAGTGTCGAACATGTTTTTTTTAAGAGTAGGAAGCTTTTGCTTTCTTAGAAAAAGTTGTGAGTATAAACCTTTTGCTTTCTTAGAAAAAAATGAAAAAAGATACTTTTTATAAATTTACAATACATAATTAGTTATAAAGATATACACATATCTTTAGATAATATTCAGAATTGTGCGATCATTTCCAAATTAAATTTGTGTGATATATATTTAATGTGAATCTCATTATTCAAAGTAACAAATGATACTTGTCATATTACTTTTTCAATTATTAGAAAATATAGATTTCAAATTTATTTAGAATTGGAAGAAAATATTGTGTCTGTAACAAAATATGGCGGGGCCCACATTTTTTATTTGGACGAGATCTAAATATGATAGTAACGTCAAAGTAAACGGTGGCTGTGAACTTCTATATTTTTACTTATAATTCACTTAATATTATTTTATTATATTTTGTCATCTAATGTAAAAATGAATATTAGTCGTAGATTAGTGGAAGTGACACATGTCATTAATCAACAAGTTCATTGAGCAAAACTGGACAATATTTTACTGGAGGGGATCTCATCCCCAAATTTATACAATCAAAAACCAGATATGGAGGCATTAATAATGCCAATTAATTCTGATAGCAATTAGTGAGTTACCATCTTTCCTACTCTATTTATTTAGATTGACATGCCGAATGTACATCACTTTCTTTCCCATTCATTCCAAATAAAGGAAAATGTAGTGTCATGTACTGCTCATCTTTTCTCAAAAAGAAAGCATCACATGTATCAACAATACAGTGAAGTCTCACATCTATCATGTTATGAGTTAATCTTCACCCCATTCCCACCACCTCGCGCCCCTATTCCCACCTTTACATCCTATATTATTTATCAAGATTATATACAAATATTTTTAGGACAATAACTTTTAATTGCATATTGAATACAAAAAAATAAATAAAAAATCTACTTATTTTTCTGAAGAATATTTTCCTTCATACCAAACACAAGCAACTATTAGATCGAGAAGAAGCAATTAAGCCAGAAAGCCTTTATGAAGGGGTGTTTTGTGATAATGACCTTTATAGAGGATGGTCTTGAACTTTTAACCCGACATAACATTTTCCCACTTGCAATGACTCTCTAAAGTACTATATATGAAGGTCCCATTTCATGAATTGTGTAGATCAAATGGACCATACTAGCTATATTGAGGCGTGGCTAGCCACTCAAGAGGAACAAATTAAACGGGGAATGATATTGAGATCGACATCCTTTGTGATAATAAATGGACGAGTTGGATCGAATATTAGCGAATTAAAAATAAGTAAAAAAATGGATAAAATGTTATATTTGTCTATATTTAATAGTTAATACCAATATAAGTTGCATTAGGACGGACAATATGGGCTCTTGAAAAGGTTACAACGTCAGAATTTTTTTATGAATTTTGAATTGGGTGAAAATCATATTCACCTCCAAACTTTGCTTTAAAAATCAAACTCTCCCCTCAACTTTAAATAATAATCAAACTCTCCCCTTTATCACATGTAATGTCTATTTTACCCTTGTTATATCAAATATATTTATGTAATACCTCTTTATATTATATATAATTTATTTTTTTAACCTAGGTATTTATAACTTTTTATTTAAGTTCATTAACATTATAAGTAGAATAATACTTTTATGAATTTGTCACAAAATTTAATGTTATTGTTAAGACCGTTATTTCAATATTATATGCATTAAGCGGGTGTATATGTATGTACATGCATGTGAGTACATTTTTTTCTTTCCCCACTCTCTTACTTCATGCGTTTCATATTACTTAACCCTTCTTGATATGACACATTCCTTAAGAAAATGTTAATTAGAGGTGTATTTTACTAAACTAACCTTATTAATAATGCTTTGAAACTTTAAATTTGACTACTACTACTTTATGCCGTTATTTAATACTAAGGGTAGAAATAAAAAGTATTAAAAAATTCTCTTGATTTCATAAATTGGACAAGTAAATTAAAACAACTATTTTTAGTACGAGGGTCAAGTAATATGAAACGGCGGGGGTATTCTCTATTGTTTATATAAATAAATAAGTTTTGATTGTCATTAATGGAGTATTACATAAAATATAGTTTAAAATAATTTAAAATCTAAATAAATACAATCTTTAAAATTTTGACCTTAATTTAATTAATTATTTTGTATTTCCTGCATTGAAATATATTTGTATAGTTATTATTACCTGTTATTTTCACTTGTATAAATAAATATTAGAGTTTTGATTATTATTAATAAAATTAATTCTCATTATGCTAATTCATTTCATTACAAAACATTATTAGCTTATATACTTAATTAGTATTTCTCACTTTTTTCGCCCAAAAGATAGTGTTTATATTTTTATAAAAAATTTGTTACTTGAATTTAAAAAAATAAACATATCATGATTTTTAAAGAAGTAAAAAAAAAAAGAAGTTGATAATGAAAGGGTACAATAGGCATTTTAAAGATTTAATTAGAATAAAGGGGGGAGTTTGATTATTTTTCAAAGTTGAGGGGGGAGTTTGATTTTTAAAGCAAAGTTGGGATGAAAACGATTTTTAGAACGAAGATAAGGGTTGAAAACTGGATTCTAGGTGCATATTTAAAGAATTTCTACCAAACACTATTTAAATAAAAATTACTGAATTCGACCGAATATGTATCTGGATAATAAATATATGAATTGATTCATATTCAACCCAAATTTAAGAAATTGATTATCCAATCTATTTTAAATTGGGCGGTTTGAGGAATATCTTAATTTTTTAATTTTGTTAGCACTATCATCATTCTTAATCAGGCATCTCAATTTCGATATTTTCTAAGTAAATAAAGAGAGTTTTGGACTTAATAGGTTAGCGAATTTCGATACCGAGCGTTAAAGAAAGAGAGTAGGAGAACTCATAAATGTTTGCTTTGACTATGTCAAAGAAATTCGATTTTTGTTTAACAAATTTAGCGAATTGAACCGATGATTAAAAAACCTATCTATTTGCCTTCACGAGGTAAAGATAAAGTCTACGTATATTCTATCCTCGTACATCCCATCTTGTAGAATTACACTGAGTAAATTATTATTGTTGTGGTTGTTTAGCAAGTTGATGGCTCATCAGTGGCGGACCCAGGATTTAGGAGTTGTGGGTGTCCAAGAGATTCGAACACACATATTGACGTCCAAAACTTTAAGATTTCGCCTGAAAATCAAAGCACCCAGCTATCTTCTTGATTTCAAGGGTACTTTTTTAAATCCTATACTAATTTTACCTAGTCTATGTCGAATTTAACGGGTGCTGGAGCACCACAAAATTACATATAGGTCCGCCCATGTGGCTCATCTACCAAAACTTGGATGACTAAAACCATGAAGACAATATTTATACCTAATTGACAAAAAGAGTAAGAAGTAAAGAGTCTTGTATCATGTTCAGAAACATGTAATTATACATTTGATGAATTGGAAAGACAACAACTTTATTCGGATTTTCTAAAAGAGCTAAAGATTTGCTCCACATACATAAGACATATACTATAAATAAAAATACACGTGCTATACCTTTTTAACAACCTTAACCATCAGACCATTTTTCACTTGCATGATAATAGAAGTAGTGGGAGAAACATTTTCTGGTTCCACTACTTGAATATTGTAATTGTGTATGATGGTCGCTGCCACTATTTTCATCTGAATGAACGCCATTTCTTTTCCTAAACAAGTTCTTGGACCTGCATTGAAGGCTGGAAATTTGAAAGATGGTTCATGTTTGATCCCTCCGCGTTCAGAAATCCATCTTTCTGGTTTGAATTCTAGACAATCTTTACCCCACAAAGTCTCCATTCTCCCCATTGTGTAGAATGGTAAAATCATTCTTGTTTTTGGACTAACACGGTGACCGCTCGGAAGGATGTCATGATCAAGTGGAACTTTGTGCTCCAAAGAAACTGATGGAAAGAACCTAAGAGTTTCACACAAAGCACCATGCAAATAGATCAATTTTCTTGATTCTTCTTTGGTGAAAAACTTGAGGTTTTCATCTTCTTTTACATGCAATTGTTGTTGAATCTCTTCTCTAATTTTATTCTCTACTAAGGGATTTTTAGCCAAGAGGACAAAAAACCAAGTGAGAGCTGCACTTGTAGTGTCCCTCCCAGCAAACATCAAATTCAAGAAAGTGTCCCTTAGAAATGTTTGCAATGTACCCAAATCTCCATCTTTCCATTGATTATACATTTTGATATATGCGTTTAAAAATGCAAATTCCTCGTCTTTGATTGTACTATTATGCATCAACTCCTCTAGCTTCCGCGAAATGCAAGGATATATGAATTGATCAAAAGCCTCGCATGCTTGAATGAGCTTCTTCTCCGAACCAATTCGAAGCCATTTTTGCAATTTCCAAAGACGTTCTGGAGTTATGTGTCTCAGTAGAAGTGCATCAAGAACCACCCCAAATGCCTTTTCATATGGCAAATAAGGCAAGTCAATTGACAAGCTTTTTGGATCATGATCAAGTAACAATTTAGTGATAGAGTCAAAAGTGAATCTTTGCAAAACATCTTGCAAATCTAATATTTTGCCTTGTTTTGCAAAAGCATCAAGAATTGGTCGAAACCCTTTTTCAATAATGTCCCACATGGTCCTCTCCAACAAAATTTGGAACTTTGCATGGCTCATTATGGACATTGTGGTCTTCCTATGAAGCTCCCATAATTCATGATCAACATTGAATATCCCATTTCCCAAAATATCGAAAATCTTACGAAATTCAGGTCCTTTTGGATAGTTTGAGAAGTTTTTACTAAAGATATGATGGATATTTGCTGGATCACAAGTAAAAAACATATCCACATTTGCGAAAATAGGACCTTTGAACTCATAAGTGCCACCATTTTTTGTAAGAACTTTAGTCATATTTGTATGAGCACGTTGAAAATTCATAATAACCACCGGCAACTCTCTAAGGATTGGCCAATTTGTTGGTGTTGATGTTTTTGTCCTTTTATATAGGATGAACCATATAAAATAAGTGAAAAAAGAAATAAGCAAGAGAAGAAAAGAATATTCAAGGAAATCCATTGAGGGTTGAATTTTTATTTTTTTTCCTTTCCAAGCTATAGCTTTTGTTAGCTAGTATTTTTTGTAGTGTATGCTAATTCACTAAAACCATGTGGAATTTTATATAAGTGTTGGTGAATTTTGTCCACAAGTTTAAGAGCCTGGGTCAACTACCTGAGGAGTTTGATGTTTATTGTACACGTTTTTGATAAGGATTGGCAACTACATTTACAAGTGACCATTTTAATATTTCATTTAATTAACTATAAGCAATTTCAACCAATTTCCTTTCACGGATTTGTTGATTACTCAAAAATTGGTCGAACTAACTTTTCAGGTTAAGCATTGTGTGCGCTTATGATTGTTCACGATTTCTTTAGGGTAAAATGAATAGATATTTTCATCTTCCAAGAGAGATATGAACATCCTTTAGAGTTGAGGAATTATTAGAAATAGTCTCTTTATACCTCGTAGGTTGAGATGGCTTGGGCATGTGATGAGGAGATGCACAAATGCCTCAGTGCGGAGGTGCGAGAAGTTGGCTATGAATGAATTCAGGGGAGGTAGAGGTAGACCGAAGAAATATTGGGGAGAAGTGATTAGACAGGATATGACGCAATTACTGCTTATCAGGGACATGAACTTAGATAGGAAGGGGTGACGAATGCAGATTAGGCTAGAAGGTTAGGAGGACGGAGTGCGTTCATGCTAGTAGGTAGGAGTATTGTCCTTATTAGTAGTCGCAATGCTACGCTGATTTTTTGTTCTTGGACTCTTGTTGATATATATGTTGTTTCGGATAGATCACTTGTAGTATTATTTTGTGGTAGCATTTTTCTGTTACTTACTATCTGTTGTTGTGTTACTCTTTATTGTCTTTTGTATCCCATTTACATCTTTTTCTGGACTGTATTTTGTCTTGAGCCGAGGGTCTATCGGACACAACTTCTCTATCTCACCTCTGAGGTAGTGGTACGAACTGCATACATTCTACCCTCCTCAGACCCCACTGTGTGGGAATACACTGGGTATTGTTGTTGTTGTTGTTGTTGTTGTTGTTGTTGTAGTAGTAGTCTCTTTATACCGCATAATGGTAGCAATATAAGGTTTGTGTATGTTCTACCCTCCACAAATCTCACTTGTGAGACTACACTAAGTATATTATTGTTATTGATGAGAAATATATATGAATCATACATAAAGAGATTGAATTTTTAGAAATGATCATTTGGAAGGGGAAAACCCAGCTAGAAAACGCTTTCCTCTTTAACCCAAATAAATTGACCAACAACAATAGACAAGTTGCATTAAATCAGAAAATGGTGGCATTAATGACAATCAATATATATGGTTTAATCCTATAATTGAACCCAAATAAATTGATTGAGCTTGTCGATTGAACCCCGGCTAAAAGCCCTACATGAGTCGTCACATTTAGTTATCTCTCAATTATAGGATTAAATCAGAAAATGGTGGCATTAATGACAATCAATCAATCTCTTTCTCTCTCTCTCTCTATATATATATATATAAAGGAAGGTTAGAAATTTGCTTGTGTGACATACTTCTAAAGCCACCATTCACATTCATCTTTTTTTCTCTTTTTTTTTGGCAATTTTTGTTCATTTTTGTACATTATCTACTAAGTAAATGGATAAATAAAAGCCTCATAAAACAAAAACCCCAAAGCTATCATTATGATAAATCTTTACAATAAAACCTAATGTACCGGGTTTTTTTCTGTCAACCCACGTAAGAGAGCAATATTATGGTCAATCCACATAAATGACAATGAAATTCATGTTTATGAATTATGTAGTTGCAACTGTAAAATAAATGTCAATGAGGAAAATGAAAAGTTCTTAAGGCAATAAAAAAATAAATAATTGCAATTAATGACAAGGATAGTGAAGAGCCATTAGCATGGATCCTTCTTCACTAATATAAATAATTCCTAAAGCTTACAGATCACAATGTTTGTATTTAGCATCTTCATTATATCACAAAAATGAAAATCCACAGGTATATATCTATTATTATTTTAGCACTTCATGCTGATAAAGTTTAGCATTGCTTATTCTTTATATTCTTGGATATGTATGAAACCTTTTGATGAAACTTTTACTACATTTTAACCTAAAAGTTACATGTATGTATTTTAAAAGATGTTGAATCTTTCAATTTGTAATTTCATTATTCCAATAGATTTTATGGTTGGGCTCCTCTTGGTGATGTCATTTTTTTTGTTTATTATACTGTATTTGTAAAAAAAAAATTAAAAGAAATTCATGTGTTCTTACCTTTTCTAGGAATTTTCCACCTTTTCCGCTACTTTGCTAACCTGAACTCACAAATTCACGGTTGGAAGTGGAGGGTACTTAGTATCTGAGCAGTCTCTCTTGTCTAATGACCTTTACTTCATGCTCTTTTACTCTGAAAAATAATAAGTTATGTGATTTGCTTTGAAATTTTATAAAATCTCATGAACAAATAGCCAAAAATTAGTTATCAACAATAGAGAAAGTATGTATTTAAAAGTTGTTGAATCTTTCAGTTTCAATTTCAATAGATTTTATGGTTGGGCTCCTCTTGGTGATGTCATTTTTTTTTGTTTATTATACTGTATTTGTAAAAAAAAAATTTAAAAAAAATCATGTCTTCTTACCTTTTATAGGAATTTCCCACCTTTTTCACTACTTTGCTAATCTGAACTCACAAATTCACGGTTGAAAGTGAAGGGTACTTAGTAACCGAAACAGTTCCTTTTGTCTAATGACCTTTACTTCATTCTCTTTTACTTTGAAAATAATAAGTTATGTGATTTGCTTTTGAAATTATATAAAATCTCATGAACAAATAGCTAAAACTTAGTTATCAATAATAGAGAAAATCATAACTTACCTGATGGTTTTACTTGATTGTTTGGTATTACTTATATTTTGTACTCTTGGTATTAAAGATTACATCATAAAAACATATTAATTAGGTAGTGTTGATTTTTTTATCTTCAATGTGATATTTTCTTAATTTTTATTTAATTCTATAATATATATATAAATTTTTTCTTATATGTGTGTGTGATGCATAAAAAATTATATGTTGCATTGGAATTCTAATTAAATATCTTTTATGAAATTTAATATTTATTTTATAGTTCATTTTTATCTAAACAAAATTATTTTATCTTGATAGTTATATTTTATTAGTATGATATAGGATATTATCCAATTTTGATAAATAGAATATTATAAAAGATCAATCAACCTTGAAAATATAACTACATCAAGAAACAATATAATCAATGTTACTATTGAGGAACATAAAGTTACAAAGTTGATCAAATTGTAAAGATATATATTTTTATTATGAAAATTATAACAAAATTATTTCGTCATATTTTAATATTCTTTAATAACTGCGCGAAGCGCGGACATATTCACTAGTATATATATAAAGGAGGAACATAAACAAGGTGATGTGACACCTCTCTATGACCTCCAATCTCATTTATCTTTTTTCTCCTTTTTTTGCATTTTTAATGTCTAAATATTTTGATTAATTCTTTATTCTTTCTCTATAATTAGTGTGATTAATTTATATTAAATTTATTAGTAATGGCAAATGAACCTTTCCCTCCACCCAACACTAATTAACTCCTAAATGAACCTTTTCCTCTACCCACGTACAATACTAATTAACTCCTCAAATTTTTTTCTTTATTATTTAAAGAGTAGCTTTATGTTACATCCCCAAAAGCCACCTTCAAATTTAATTCAGGTGAAAATTCTCTTCATATTTTTTCCATAATTATTTTTGACAGTTTGTTTCTTTAAAATTAAGTTGATTATGATTACAATTTTTAGAAACTCTTATTTGTTTGAATAATTCATTGTTGAATTTTTGTTGTTCTTTTTTGTGTTTGTTTTTCAACAATGTATGTTGTCTACAGGTAAAGATGAGGTTGCTCTTTTGGTTTTGACAAGTTCTATTCGGGCAAGTTTGCGGAAGTTCGATGATGGTGGATCATCACTTGCCTAGTATGTTGCGTTAAATGAAATATTTGGAATCTATTAAGTTGTTTTTTCTGCTGTTTTTTTATGTCGTTCTTAACATGCTAAGAGTATTTTATTTTATTCGTCAAATTATATTTGTCTAAATGTGCTGGATTGACAAAATAACATGAAGTCGTCATACTACTAGATATATTACTGTGACCAAATGCGCTGCTAAATACTTATAGCAAACTAGCCATGATAAATAGTACTAGAGTAGCATTCTTAACCAATTATGTTTAGCTGAGTGATTGTTGTCCGTGCTTTTTTCCCTGAAGGAGATATAACTATTGGGTGTTTGCCACAAATAAATAACAATAATAATAATAATAATTATAAAAAAAAGATTTGGTGCTTTTTGCTTAATGCAACCTTTCAGTGTTTGCCACAAATAAATAAATAATTTTTAAAAAAATAAAAAATGATTTTTTGCTTTTTGCTTAATGCACCTTTCACCTTTACTATCATCGATGATTATGTAATACATGTCTATCTATCAAATTTCACGAGTTAGTAGACAAGTTTGTCCAGCTTTTATTTGATGAAGTTGATCCTTTATTACTTTGTAATTTTCACCCATTATCAATTTATTACTCTTTTATTTTGTGTGTGTTTTGCATATGTATTGTGGGGGTTGTAATCTTTGTTTTTGAAATTATATCGATCATAATGCTTTGAGAGAGAGCACTTTTAGAAAGTTAATTAGAATTGATTTTTATAATGAGCACTTTTTTGTTTTGGTCAATAAAAGGATTGAATTAGATTATATGACAGTAAATGTAATTATGAGTGACAAAGGTTTAATATATTTTCTTAAGAGAGAAAAGTTTGTTTGTTTTTAAGCAAAGGTTAAGAGAGAAAAGTATTTGCACCTAAGTGCCCGTTTGGATGGACTTTTGGCTTAAAAGCCAAAAGTTAGAAATCCTAACTTATGGTTTTTGGCTTATTTTTTAGCATTTTAAACCAAAAGTCATAAGTTAGGATTCCTAACTTATGGCTTTTGGCTTATTTTAAGCATTTTAGCCAAAAATCAAGTGCTTATAAGCACTTTAGCCAAAAATCAAGTGCTTATAAGCACTTTTTAAATTTACCCAAACACTTTCAAAGTGCTTAAAAGCTATTTTTAGCTTAAAAGCACCTAAAATAAGCCAATCCAAACGGGCCCTAAAAAGCACCAATGGTCAACTTCTGATTACTAAATATTGATCCTCATAATTTTGCCGGCCACTAATTTCTTTATTTGGTAACAAAGGAAATCCGTAGCAGCTATTTTTTTGGTGTGCTTTGTGTAAATCTCGCAAATCTCATAGAAGATGTAAATCACATTAGACAAGTCCGATGAGTTCGACTGAGAGACATATGTAGATAATATCGAACCAAGACTCCCAATTTGAGAGATTTTTTGCTCAACCAACGACCACACCACCGAAGCTTCAAAAGTATAGTAGCTAATACATAAGTCTAGACATGGTCAGTCACTTTTTTATATTTGTGAAGCTATTTTCTCAATTTGTAAGTTGGGTGATGAGAATATTAAGGTAAAATTGAGGTTTGTATGCATGATGAGAACATATAATTGAATTCCTGTCCTTTTGGAGGGACAAAAGAATGAAGTATTAAATTGAGAGGAAAATTAAATACGGATAATTCTCAACTTACCCTCTAGTTAATACTATATTTTTTTTAAAGAGTGTGCAAAATAAAACATGACAAGTAAAGTGATATGGACGGAATATTAGAGGTGACAATAAAATTATTTAATGTAATTAATCAATGAAACTATATAATGTTATTCAATAGCAGATATGATATAATGGGTAGAGCGGTAGAGTACTAATCTATTGGACATTTGAAAATTGGACTTATTAGTATTGTGCACATATAATATGAGTAGGTTGAGTATAAAGTATAAAAATTTCAAATTTTTAGTTATCCAAAAATTCATAGTACTAAATCCAATATCCAATCATAAATCTTTAAATTTTAAAAATAGAATCTGAAGTCCAATTTATAATCCAAAAATCTAAACTAAATATCCAAAAAATTAAAATTTCGATTTAAATTTAAAATTCGCCCAAACAATGACAATGAACATTAAATTGGAGTGAGACACTTCTACATGTGAGTTATTAAAAGGCATAAATTGGCTTGTACAATGAAAATTCAATTAAAGTGACATTTTTTATGCAAGTGAACGTCTATGAAAAAGCTGTACGTAAAATGGAAACCTCCAGCACATGGTAACATAATGCTCCACACTGATAGTAGTACAAACATTGCTTCATGCTCCTCACTCTGGAGTCTGGGGTGGTGTGTTTAGAAACAACCAAGGCCACTGGTTGTTAAGATTTACTGGAACATGTACTACTGCTCAACCACTAGAAGCTAAAGCCCAAGTGCTCCTTTTAGGACTTACATTGGCCCTGCAGTACCACTTCATGCCTCTAGAGATCAATATTGACTCTGATAAATTAGTACAACTGCTAGCCTTTTCTGCTCATACTAACTCATCTCTTATTCTTGATTGCAGATCCGTTCTCAGCAGGATGGGTGAACCACCAGTGATGCATGTTCACAAGGAACAAAATAGGCTAGCAGATGCATTAGCGGCATCTACTCTACTTCTACTTCTACTTCTTTTAATACACTCTACCAAACGACTCTTTCTTTTGTGTTCTGTTGCTGTGTGTTCTTTTTTCCTTCATGTTTCCCTTTCTAGGCTGCATGCTTCTGCTTCTGAAGACATTTGTGGGTTAAATTTAAATCTATAAGTATCATATTCATTGGAAAGCGTAGCAGCAAAGAAACAGATGATGATAGTAATTTCTTTTGTTTGGATTTGTTTTCTTCAAGAGTATTGTGTTCTTTGTGTTGCAGGGGTTGATTTCTCTAAGGATTTACCTATATGCCAACTTAATCAGAACAAATGTTGTGCGAGAACATTTTAAATTAGCTTATTTTAAAGTTCTGAGCTTAGTAAAACAAACCACATACTGAAGTATATAATCTTTAGCAAGGGCAAGAAAAAGAAATATATCCATGATATCTTAAGGTTGCTTCATGTTAAGGATAACCAAAGAGAAAAACAATGTGATTGAGACGACATGTGTAATTTTATTTTCCTTCTCTTTTTATTGACCTATTTTGGTTTATATAAACAGAAGTTCAAAGATAAATTCTCCTTCACCTCCACATATCATTTTACGTAACAAAAAAAAAAATAGACTGTGTACCTAAAGATATACCACTTTCCTTGTGAGTTATCTTGTATAGAGATTTTGGCTCAGTTTTGTTGGGAGGACTTGAGCAAATATGCACCTTTATAAGGTGTTTTTAGCTTAATTAAGAACATATGTAACAAGTCAAGTAAAGATGAAAGTTCACTTCTAAAGAATTACATAACTTTCTTCTATCTAAATATTTTGTTTTTTGCAATCTTGATATAAATATGCAATTTATGCAAATAGCTCAAAGTTGATATAGGTAACATGAACTTGCGCTGACCAGTTCTGATGTGCGCTTTTCAATAATTTCAGAAACTACAAATAGAAGTAATATTTGGACAAAGAAAAGTAGATGTACAAGGAGTAGAAGAGTTGGTGTTCCCCATGGAAAATTGGAGAGTCCAGAAGTTGTGACCACTAGAATTTGAATGACAGAATGTTCCTAATAGCTTTTTTGAGTTATTTGGTAGTATTATCTATGGTTTGTAGATTGAATGAACAGACTTCATTTCTAAGTTACTAGATCATTCTTCTCACTAATACATGCACATATAACTGAATAAATTGATTCCTTGTAATTTATTGCTTGTATAATTCTCAACGATATAATTTATTATATATAGCACAGATTTATATACCCTCTAGTTAGTTTTTCTATATTATAGAAGCAGTGGTTTCGACACCTCCGCTTAATGTCATTGCTAAAAAGATTAAGGCCAATTTTGACATTAAATATAATTTCATATATGTTTTATCTAGTATTCTATACGTGTGTATTTGATAATACTCCACCTGTAATAGCCGACATTAGCTCTCTCTTTTTTAGAGGTTTGTATGCTACAGGTGTAGTTGTTTATGGTGTCTTTTTGCTCCTCATTCTCTACAAACCTTAATCTTTTTCAGTTTTTCAATTTCAAATGTAAAATCTGAAGGTTCATATAGAGATTCAAATACAGAAGAAGCAGAGAAGGTCTTCACTTCAAGTTCTGTTTGTTGATTCGATTCATGAATGGATTTTGACAAAGACTGAAGCAATCGGAGAAAAATAGAGTTTTGTCAGGTATGTCAATTATTTCTTCTTTGCTGTAATCAACAACCCCCCCTTTTATCTTTTGTATGTAGACCAAGTGCAAAAATAGCCGATTCTAGACCATTTCCAAGGTCATTGGCTGTTGTAATTTCCTCGATTTTATGGCCCCGTCTAGAGAATAGCCCTAGTTTACCAAATCGCACCAAGTTACAGAGTTGCTGTTTATAGAGTATTGGAAGCTTAGCCCAGTATGAAAAATGAGGCCAACTGGGAGAAAAAGAAAATTATTTTTTTTTCTCCCAATAATAATAATAATCTGTTGTCATTAATGTAATGCTGATAACAGTAATAGTAATACTCTCTATGTTCCATTTTACTTGTCTTGAAACTGTCCAGTAAATGCTATAGAAAAGAAGAGGAACCATGCCTTGGGTTTTATCTATACCCGCAAATTTAAAAACCGCCCCGCCCTGTATGACCTTTAAACCCACATAAATCCGCCCCACATCATACCCGCACCGCACCGCATCGCTTTTTTTTTTTTTTTGAAAAATTTGTAACTACACTAAAATTTATAACGCTAGTAAGGCTATAGGATACATTTCATCTTCCACAAACCAAATGATTGTTTAAGTACTTGCTATAGATATTAAATCACTTTGTCGTACGTATCTTATTTAATTGAAGAAAAACCTTTAAACTTTTGTTTTGGTATTTTTGAGTTATAAAATTGTTAATTTATAGTGTTATACGTGTCGTTTTAAGTATCATATAATTTTAAGGGAAGAATATATATAATTTTAGGTAATTCACGAGAATAATACTAACTTTTAATTTTTTTGTTTAAACTCGCAACCCGCACCGCACCGCGTCATTTAGGAAAAACTTATTTCAACCCACCCCGCACCCACATAGTCTAAAACCCGCCCCGCCCCGCATAGCCTAAAACCCGCACTGCCCTATTGCGATCCCTATATGGAAGAGTTTGTGCCCGTAGTTCCACGTGATCTCTCTACAGAAAGTTCAGAGTACAGGGGAGTCAGGCTGCACAAATGTGGATGATGGGATGATTGAACGGGTTAGTATCTTGAAAAGAAGTGAGTTACCCCTTATCCCGCTACTGTAATTAATGTTCCTTTGTTTAAATAAGAATTTGAGATTAATTAATTTTCAAAATCAGTAAGTGTGAGTATTAGTTTACTTGAATCTGACTTGGCTCTTCTAGACAAGTTAACTGAAATTATTGTAGATAAGTTGTGCAAAAAGCAGTTGTAAAATGGATAACGATTCTTAGGTAGTAATTCTATCTTGACTAATTGGCTTGGAATGTTTGCATTGTGAACGTTGTGTTGTAGGCTTTGCAGTGATCAACAAATGTCGTTAGCTCACATTTGTAACACACAAATTCAAAACAATATAGTCATGATATACCTGGATACTTGAAGTTATAAAAGTTGAATCTAGGAATTTTAGTTTCAAATTTATACGTCAAGTAGCAATTGCATTTATTAAAATAATCAAAATTAGGTTTCAATTTCTTGCTCAGTGTAATGGTAGATTTCATGATGTTGGCATATATAGGCTTAGTGGACTATCAGTGAGATGCACTACTAACCATACCTGAAACTGAGTACGCTGCCTCAACAAGTTCATGTATGGTAACTTCTTGACTCTGGTAAATTCGCGCTTTACTCTTTATCTGATATATCAAGTATCAATATTGCTATATTAAGTTTGCCAACATTAACTGCATAATTGAATCTAAATGTATATAAATTCACTGATGTGTCTTTTTAGGGAGATGGACTACTACTGAGTACTAACAACATGTGGAACACCAAATTATGTGACTTCAACGGTGCTCATTAGTTTGTCCCTAACTTATTTTATTTCATATTGTCCGATTAACATCTTTTTCATTCCTATTTTTTGCTTCTTGCTACTGCAGGTGATCCACGTTAAAGGTTATGTTGGAGATAAGGCTGACCTGTGATCATATGGTGCAATCCTTTTTGTACTTGTGACTGGTTATCTGCCTTAGCTTATGAAGAGTCAAATCTCATGGCATTATATAATCTGTACACAATTATCACATGATATTGTGCAATTACTGGATCAACTTGTTTTCTTGATTATGACTACACAAAGCTGCATTATTTACGAGATCATTGGTGGAACAACAATGTTGATAGTTGTGTTACAATGGAACATAGAGAAGATCTTTAATGTTGCCAATAGAGTGGATTGGTTAACTTCTTATATTATTAACATGCAGCAAAATGATCTTTTATCGGAAAAAGCACAATCTGAAATTCCTCAAAAAGAAAAGAATTTTGTGTTGCCTTAGTTCAATGTTGTAGAGGGAAGTATACTAACTTGATATTTTTGGTTGATGTTTTGAGTTCTTTGGTCTACCACGTATGGTTCTATTACTAGATTTACAAGAAAGTGTGGATTCTTTACTCTTTGTTGGTGGAATGGCACTTGCCAATCATACAATATCTACATGTAAATAACATATGTTGTTGAGCTAAGAAAATGTTCCAACATTGGGCCCCATCACTATCTAGTTTCCATACAGTATTAGAAACACTACCTTCAACATGTCTGTTTTAAGGCATTAAATAAAAAGTCTAAGGGTGATATAGTCTTTAAAATATTTTTGCCAGGTTAGATTTTTGAGAAAGGTGGTTTTTTGTGCATTGATATTTGTACTTTACAACAGCTTTAAAAAAAAAAACCCACCCTTTGCTATTAAATTACAAATCATATCCTATACTGCAATGGCATTGAATATTGCGGGACCCACCAGGGACAAGTTATAAGACTTGTACAGCTGTACTCAGTCCACTCTATTTTTCATTTGAATGTGAAATAAATATTTACTTTACTATTTACGGTCAACGGTCAAATCTTTCAATAATATCACCTCGTTATTGTGATATTTTACTATAGTAGCTTGATTTTTTTTGGAATTAATTTTTCATATTATATTTTATTTCTCTATAACGGCATTTTACCCATAGCAGTAGTGACACTCATTATAGCAGTATACTTTTTGTAAAACTATCTCTCTATGACAGCATATTCAATATTTTATAAGAAGATATAATATTTACAAAATAAAATATCAAAATATTTATGGTAATCATCACTATTGTCATGCATACAGTAAATTTCAAGTACAAATATTTAATTTAAAGAAAAAATTTATATTTAAATGATGCATATCAGTTATTTCATGGCTTCACAATGAAAAGACTACTAATGTTTGTCTTTTTTATATTCATGTTCTTTCTAATTTTGTATTTTTTTGTTTATAACAATTAAATTAGATTTAAACATCGAATGTCAGTATACATATATAACAACACCTCTTTATAGCAATCATGAAATTTTTGGATAAACGCTGCTACTTTAAAGAGGTTTGACTGTATATCCAGATTTTTATCAAACTTTTAAAATTTAATATAATCAAGTAATTTTTAAGAGTGATAATTTATATTAATTAATTACAATTAAATATTAAAACTAAATAAATGTCATATATTTATTTCCTTGATATACTCTTTTGATAATTGAAAGCTTGAAATTTAATTGAATTTTAATAGATTATGTATATTTTTATCTTGATATTTATTTTTTGACAGTAATATATTAATAGTTTCACTTTGTATAATATTGTGTCTATGCTAACACGGACCGGTCCCTCTACTTTTTTTTTCTATAAAAGAGATGGTTTTGACATGCCTGCTTATGTCATAAGAAATTTATTTGAGGGTGTTTTGGTCTTCTCATCCCATAGGTTGATAGTCAATTTCATATTACACCATACCCAATTCTTGATTATAGTTACTTGTGGTTTTTTTGGGATTCGAACTCAAGAAGAAAATTGAATTCCATTGTTTAGTGGAGATTTTAGTTGGGGTTGGTTTCTATAATAAAGCACAATTCGAATTTTTAATTTTTGGATAAATTAGATTGATTTACAAGATCTAGATATGTAAAGTGACTATCTTTAGTGAAGACAAATTTCAAACTGTCCATTTAATAAAGAAAGATCATTTAGTATTTGGATGTTAATTTATCATGAATCGATCTTTCGTTGTGTAGCTTCCATACCTTGAAAAATCAACGTGGATGAAATGATTTCCTGCTGTTTATTTAGTGAACGTAAAGCTAATACGAAGTATACCACAATCTCTTCTATGGTGGTATTTCTTATTTCACAATAGATTAGAGCTCTGTAAGGTTTTCAACTTTTTATGTTTTCTTAGTTTAATGTATTGGACATTTCATAGATTCCTGAAAGTTTTGAATACAACTCTTCACGATTTTTTTTGATTTTTTTTTTTTTCATAGTTTTTAGCAAATCTTCATGTACCATGCCATGTTAATTCATTTGTTGCCAAAGCTACTCCTTTTGGTTGCTCTGCAATACAATATGACAAGATTTCTATTTGCTCCTCCTGATATGCGTGTCTCAATTAGTCTCTTCCTCTTATTGTCTGTATTGATCTCAAACAATGAAAATTCTCCATAAAGTCTCCCATCTGCAATGCAATTTTCAAGTTTTTCATTTACTTATCAGTAAGAACACTAACACTTCTCTACTTTATGCAACAGGTTTCGGTCTTATGGTTACAGGATGCATCACATTTTCTTATCTATGTGAATAAGATGTACATAACTATTTTGTAAAACATGGGTCGTTGAAAAATACCATCAAGTAAATAGTATGTTCTGTATATTTATGCGTTGCAACTAATAATTCTGCGTATATACTCAACGCAACCTCTATGTTGGGTCCGTGCTGATACGGGTTATACCCCCTAGTATATTATGATATGATTAATTCATTCATTTGCGAATTAATATCATAATTGAAAGCCTCAGTTAATAAATCTGCAGTCCCTACTATGCATGATTAATTAATCAAATTTGAAAAAAAAGGAAGTATTGTGGAAGAAGTAATATTGATTTTACTAGTCTTCTAGAAGAACAAAACGTGTGTTTTTTTAATACGAAAACATTTAAGTAACTAAATGTTGCTGTGATCATATGAATTTTAAATATATTAGTCCAAATAAATATGGTGGATTAATATAATTGGATTAATTATTTAAGTCCAATAAATATGGATTTAATTAAAGTCCAAAATTCATCGGGCTAGTCCATTAATTTGGGCTACAAATAATGAGCCCACTTGGTTAAGCCCAATATGTCATCTTATTCTAGAGGCCCAATTTGGCGCCACGTGTCAAATGACGTGGCATGCTAAGTCAAGTAAAGGAGTTAATAGGACCGTGCCACATGTCAAAATGATGCAGCAAGCCTAGTGAAATCAAAAGCCCATAAGAATGCGCCACGTCACTTAAATCTGATTGGCCAAAAGAAGCTCATCTTCACCATGACTCTTTCCTTCCTACAACTATAAATAGGGGTCTCATAATTCAGAAAAGAGGACGAACAATTCGAACAAGAAGCAAGAGAGAGCTCGTGGATCAAACGCCACAAATTTCTCTACAAGCTACAAGTTCAAGCATTCAAGTTCATAAACAACGGAAGATCAAGACGAAGATTCAAGATCAAGCTCAAAAGCCCTTGAATCCAAATTCACAAGTCAAGATCAAGTCCATTAAATCCACAAAATCAAGTTCAAGTTCATCAAATTCAAGATCAAGCTCGAAGCCCTTGAATTTATATTTAGAAAGGCGAATCAGAGGATTCATAGAGATTGTAACACTCACATATTGAAATCAATAAACGATTGTTGCAATATTTTTCTGTCCCGATTATTATTTTATCGGTCGCGAATTTTATTGTCTTACAAATTCTGGCACGCCCAGTGGGACAATCTCTACCTCTCATCTCAACTTTCCAACTTCAAAAGTTCAAGAATACCGAAATGACTTCCAAGAAGGTCAACTCTCAATCCACTACCTCTAAGGCTGCTAATTCCAAGTTCTCTGCCGAGGTAGAAAGCATCCTTGATGTTACTTTTGGAAGCTTTGGAGCTGTCACAAGGAGCAAGGCCAACATGATGGAGCAACAAACACATCGAGTGTCGACGACATCAACTCCAGTTTTTGGGTCTTCAACCCCAAAAAGAACAAGGTCCTCTACAAGTGCTTCAGAAGAAGGAAGCAGTGTGGCAGAGAAAATCAAGAAAACTCTGGCTCTACTTGATCTCTCTGGTTCAAAAAACTCTGGGACAAAGAACGATGGTCATTCAACCAACATGTCATCTCCACTTACTCCACGCGAGCCAAGGACTTCAGAGATCAACTTATGTGACTGTTGACACCCAATTTTGACCTCCCATATTCCTCTTGAGCTGCTATTTTACCTAAAAAAAAAATAATATTTTTTAATATTTTTAATCATAAACTATTTTTACATTTTTTCATAATCTTTTTATCATTTTAATATTATACTTAATTACATATGTCTTTGGTTACATTTATATGCTAAAGAATATCTCATATTTACTTAAAAATTTTATAAGTTCAATTATTATTATTATTATTATAATAATAATAATAATAATTATTATTATTATTATTATTATTATTATTATTATTATTATTATTTTTCATTTAAAAGGGCTCAAAACAATTTTGTTATATATATAAAAAATATATCATTATCTTTATTATTTCATATCTTATTATTATCTATCAAATTAATTAGTTATTACTTGTATTATTGACATCCTAATTTGTCTCTCCTTTACCCCGATTTATCATCCAGGAAGTTATTGAAACAAAATATATATATATATATCATAACAACATTTATAACATATTTCTCACATTATTGCAAATATCACTACTTTGTTTATTTTTTACTCTTGTCATGATTTCACTACATATATTTAAATAAGTAACTTTTTAATAATATAAAGCATCACAATTTAATTCAGTTTGTTTATGGCATACGGTAGCATTTACTTTGAGGTTTATATCCCACATCATGCATTTACTTATTATTAATTGCCATTTTTTTTAGTACATTATTATGGTACATAAAATTAAAATAGGAGCTAATTATACTTACCAACCCCCCTTCCTATGAATTCCTACTAAACAAAGCTCCCTCGTCAACTCGCCCATCCACTTTGTTTTGTAAAGATTATTTCTTAAATTTCCATATTAGTTTTGCCTTCCTTTTTCTTATTATTGGTCTTCGTATATCTCTAATTACCATACTAGGTTCTATTACCGTTGTAGATTCTTAACAAGCTAATTCCAAAAATTATGCCAATTATGATTTCCTACCATTTTGTCACTCCGAGCATCTGTCCATAAAATCAAACGAATTCATTCATCATTGGGGGGGATATTTGATTTCCCATAAAGAAAAAATCCCCTTTGATTTTCTCCCCTTCTCCTTCACGCTTTAAAACTCACTGAAGAGGGGAGGGAAGGGGGACATTTTTTTTATTCATTATTGCTGCCCGACACACATTACTCGCAGTTTTGTTCGAGAGTTATTTATATAGTTTTATTTGTGATAATCTCGACATGGTATATTATTCTGTTCGGGAGCTCTTTATCTAGATCTGGTTCTTCTATTGTGATCTTGGCACAGCATACTGGTTAGTTTTTCACCCCCTCGTATTTAAATTCCTTATGTGAAAGTAGTTGTATATAGATTTAAATGATTATGCTGTTATAATGCTGCAAGTATTCTGCTAGGAAGCACCCAGGTACGTCCTTTAGACTCAATATGCACCGCTTTTTATTTGACTCTACGTGTTACGTGCCTCCAGAGAACGTGATTATAGAATGTTCACATACTCGATCCTTGTCTGAAACTACTTCGAGTAATTATTCTCCATGTTGGTTTCGAAATCTATGCAGTTAGATATCATTTCTTTAGGTTTAAATCAATCAACACTTGTATCTTGAAGCTTGGTTACCGCACAATTAGACACCATGACCACATAGTATATCTATTGCTATAGAAAAGCAGCCCAGATGCATACTTGGGATAATTTTTGAGTGTCCTTTGTGTTGTTTGAAGTTACATGTTTTTTTATTTTTAACTTAAGTCGGGAATTACCTGGAGTTGAAAATGTCAGAGAGTGCATGTTTGATGTCGTGAAGCCTCCATTTGATGTTTCTTTTTGTGGATCTTGTAATTTGTAATGAAGGAGTAACGCAAGTGTGATAAGGGAGGCGACGGGGCCAGAAATTCGTTAGTCATTTGTTGCCACTATGTGCTCTTTGTGACCTTTGTTTTTTCCCTCTATGTTTACCATTTGTTGACAACATGCTTTAATTCTCCAAATTAATTAATACCATGTCTATAGAATTGGGTCAACTTCAGCATGTTAACCAAAGTACTATTTGTCTGGAAATCCTTACTTAATTTGTTATGTATGTTTGCCCATGCCTATTAGGAGCTCATGTATTACTTAGAAAATCATGCATAAAAGAACGCTATAGCTTCCAATTCTGATTAACTTTTTTTATATTTAAAATCATGCCTATAGATTGTTAAGCTAATTTTTCAGCATGTTTAAATAATTTTCAACATATCAAAAACTAGTTTCCAGCATATTTTTAATTTCCAGCATTTAAAAATCTAGGTTCCAGCATTTTTATATAATTTCCAGCATTAAAAATTAATTTTCAGTGTATTTTTAATAATTTCCAGCAACCTTAAAATGATTTTCAGCAAATTTTAGATAATTTCCAGCATTTTAAATCATTTTCCAGCAATCTTAAACTAATTTTCTTTAATTAAAAATTAATTTCCAGTATACTTAAATTATGTTCCAGCATTGCTAAATTAACTTCCAGTCTTGCAACAATCTCCTGCATAGTTTAAATAATTTTCTGCACAAGTTTTAATCAAGTTTTTGCATTTTGAATAACTTTCTGTACATTTTTAAATCAACCTCTGCACTTTAAATTATTTTTCTGCACATCTAATTAAATTTTCTGCATATTTAAATTAATATTTAGCATATGAGTTTAATTTTCGAACTAGATTAATACCTTATCACTTAGAAAACATATCTATAGGTTTTAATCACGTAAAATAAATAATTATCTTTTTCAAGCATGCTAATAACCTTAATTACTTTAATTAAATAAGAGGCATATTTGAAACCTTTACGTGTTAATTGCTAGTCCTATTTGTTTTGTTTGACGTAAACCTCGAATTTAAGTAGGCAGCTTAAGATTTTCTAAGTCTAGATCCTTACCCAAAATAGTAAGTCCGGCGCCTCTTGGACATTGAGTTGGGACGGGTAATCATTTCAGGGAACGCTAGTTTTCTCGCTTTCTTTAGAACGCCCTTAGGTTTAATAACCAAATTAGGCAGGGTAGGTAGAATAATCGGAAATGATGTAAGTCGCCCCGAGCAGAATTCGACAATGCAACATACGACATTGTCATCCGTTAATAAGTCGGGCGCTGATCCGAATAGGCTAAAATTAACTCCTTGTAGAAAATCTTTTCTAAATCGTTTTTCTTTATCTTATTTTGAATGTTCACTTATTTGGGGTAGTTTAGTTCGTTATTATTTAAATAAATCTTTCAATTTATATCATTGTGTCTCTTCTATCTTCTCGCTTATCCGATTAACTGTGTGATTATGTATTATCACTTATACAATTAATAATAACTAAGTTGCATGTTTAGTTTATTTGTTTAACACTTAATCATCATTAAGTTAATAAAAATAATTGACCTTTTGCTTATCACATAGAATTCCCCACGTAATGTATGAGTTCGGTCGGGACCCACATTTGTGGACCTCGAAAGGTGCCTAACACCTTCCTTTTGAGGTAACTTGAACCCTTACCCGAATTTCTGGTTGACATAGGCTAACAATTAGTTAATCTTAATTAGTCTAGAATGGTGCCCTAACGCACCTTAATTCGTTAGGTGGCGACTCTTCACTCCTTAAATCCCAAAAAGAGTTTGTCACGTCGAATCCCGCTTTTCGCGAGAAAAATGGGGCGCGACAGTGACAATCCGTGCTACTCTCCGATGTCTCCAATAATCATGCAAACAATGGTAACTGATGTCTCATCCATGGAGGAGCAACTTGCGAATATGGCGAAAGCGATTGAAGGTTTGACCAAGTATGTGCAAACTCAAGACACTCGGATTGATAAGTTGATGGATCGAATGGAAGGCTTAATAGATGGAGATTCTAGCCATGCACCTGGAAAGGCTCCAGAAGTTCAAGAGATAGATCCTCCTACCAAACAGACACCGCCTACTAAGGAGGTGCCAGTTGCTTCTGGCGGAATGATCCCAAGAAGCAAGAAGAGTTGATGCAAAAAAGTACAATCAAAGACGAGGAATTCACGTTTTTAAATGTGTACATCAAAATGTACAATCAATGGAAAGATGGAGATTTGGGTACTTTGCAAACATTTCTAAGGGACACTTTCTTGAATTTGATGTTAGCTGGGAGAGACACCACAAGTGCAGCTCTCACTTGGTTTTTTTGGCTCTTAGCTGAAAATCCCTTAGTAGAGAAAAGGATAAGGGAAGAGATTCAACAACAATTGCATCTAAAGGAAGATGAAAATCTCAAGTCTTTCAACATTGAAGAAACAAGGAAACTAGTCTATTTACATGGTGCTTTGTGTGAAACCCTGAGGCTCTTTCCATCAGTTGCTATTGAGCATAAAATTCCACTTGAATTTGACATTCTTCCGAGTGGTCACCGTGTTAGTCCAAACACGAGAATTGTGCTGTCGTTCTATACAATGGGGAGAATGGAAAGTATATGGGGGAAAGATTGCTTAGAATTCAAGCCAGAGAGATGGATTTCTGAACGAGGAGGGATCAAACACGAGCCATCTTTCAAATTCCCAGCCTTTAATGCAGGTCCAAGGACTTGTGTAGGGAAGGAAATGGCGTTCATTCAGATGAAAATGTTGGCCGCAACCATCATATATAATTATCATATCCAAGTGGAAGATCAAATAGTTTCTCCAAGTGCTTCTGTTATCGTCCAAATGAAACATGGTCTGAAAGTTAGGCTCGTCAAAAGGGGTCCTCTTATGTCCAATTGAAACCGAATGCGTGGACAATGTTACATTGGTGGAACAGTAGCGTACGTAGGATTTTTATGCAAGCATTGTGAAGAAATAAAACAAATTAATATAACATGATCATGCATATTAATAAAATACATTAATACAATTGTCCTTGATTAGTTTTTACGTAAAGACCCTTTAAGTTTGACGCGTTTTATTCAAATCCACTTAAACTATGTTTGGTCCTAGTTACCACTTATACTTATTTTTTTAATTATTTTTATAAGCATTATCGCCTCAAACAATAATTGGACCTAGTTACCAATGTACTTGAACTTTTTTAATAATCCAAGTGATTTCAAATGATGTTTGAGGCGTTAGGGTGTAAAATAGCAGCCACATCTAATTTATCTGATGTGTAAAAATAATAATTTAAAATACCATTTCTTTTTATATTTATAGTCATTCCAATGGCTATTTCTTATCTCCTTCCATATATTTTCTCTGTTCATCCATTAAAAATGCAGTTATCAATTTTTCCTTCTTTTACCATTTTTCATTTGAGGGGGTAATGACATGAGCGGATCTATAGTTATGGATGTGCGTTCACGAGAACCCAGTAAATTTAATGGTCCAGCGACCAAGCTGATAGCCAGGTAAAGCTCAGCTCCTGCCCTTGAATAGGGGATCCATACCCTACCGCCGCTTTTTAAACTTCACGAAGGGGTTAAAATACAAAGGAGTAAATACATGAAGAAGTCGAAGGAGGTTCAACATTTACTATATATATATAAAACGACAGTCCAGTGTGTTAAAGCTCCCGCTATGCGTGGGACCCGGGGAAGGACTGTACCACTAGGGTCGAGCATACGCAGTCTTACCCTATTTTTTTGCAAGAGGCTCTTTCCATTGAACCCGTTAATAAAATATTCTTAATCATACATAAATAGTATAATTTTTCATCAAAGGGGGTCTGAACCTCCTCAGCCCTACCTGGCTCCATCCCTTTATTCATCGCTTGAAACGAATAAGCTTCAAATTCTGGATTCGTCTCTGAGTAACGATTATAGAAAAGCCAAGTATAAGGGGATAATTAGGGACCAAATATCATTTGAGGGGGTAACGACTATAGAAAAACCAAATACAAGCCAACATGGGTTGTGGTGCAGTGGTGAGACTGCTCCACCCTTAATCAGAGGTCTTTGGTTCGAGTCCTGGGAATGAAGAAAATCCTGTTGGGAGCTTCACCCACAAAATGGGCCCTGCAGTGCTTGAATCAAATTAGTCGAGGCTCTAATACGAATACAGAACACCAGGTGGAAAACTAATAAAAAAAAACCAAATACAAGGGATAATTAGGACCAAGTATCATATATGGGGAATCTGAATAAAATGCGTCAAGTTTCGAAGGGCCTTTAGATATTATGCCTTTCACATATGGCCACGTTCAACTATAAGCACGAAAGTCGGGCATGGTACCTTTCACTTCTTAAATACTTTCTAGTTTTGTCAATGTATAGTCTTTGACTCTTTGTCTTGACTTTAGTCATCTCTAGTTTTGGAAAAGGGACCTACAATCTTTCCACAATAATTTGTACAACATAAATGATAAGAAAGCAATATTGTTGTGTAATTCTAAATTATATCTGTGTAAAGTAATCACGATACTAATACAGTATCCACCTATATATATATCAAGATATAAGTTGTATTGTTATATACATATACACGTTAGTTGGGGTCAATAACTAGTGGGTGTTTTTATAAAAGATAAAAGTTTGATGTAAAATTTAAACTTTTAAGAGTTCCCAAAAAATGAAATTCGGCTCAAATACTAGTTTTTTCTAGTATTTAGAAATTTGGATTATTTATCAAAAAAATTTACCAAATAATGGCAAATTATATGGTCAAATATTATTTGCCAAGTTTTTTTTTCCAAATTTTACTTCGAAATCTATGGCCAAACGGGTCCTTAATGTGGTGTCTAACTATCATGTGCCAATCAAATCGTTAACCTTATTTTAAAGGAAAAAAGAACTTTTGGTCTTAGAAGAGCCACACATCTTGAACTAACTAGTGGTCCAGCAAACTATGATTAACAATTCATGACATGTGGTTAGTGGTGGAGCCAAAATTTTTATAAAGGTTGTTCAAAATTTAATGAAGTACCTAACCAAAAATTTTAGTGAGTGGGCGTCCACATTCATCTTTCTCAATTTAGTGACTTTATCATGAGTGACGTATAAATAATTTATTTCCCACCAAATACAAACCGTCTAAAACATGTTTCTCTAGTTTGGATTGCTTTTAGTCATCAACATACATGATAATTTGTATAAGTTGAAATAATAGTTTTATAATGGACGAGTCGAGTTTTTTACCGAACACATTCAAGAAAAAAAAAACTAATTTATCAAATTTTACTTCAATTTAAAGTTATTTTCAATCTATCAACATGCTACTTCTTAATTTTAATAAATGTATGTTAAATTTCTTATGTTTTGATAGCGTGTAAGAATTCTAATCAAAAGTTTCAAATTCTAGTTACCATTCCCAAATTAGTTTGTGTGAATTATATGGCCGTGAGTTTTGACAAACAAATGAAGAAAGCATGAAGAGATTCTACCACCGACCTCACAAGCACTTTTAAAGGCTTCTTTGCCCTGCGCCAAAGGCTCTAACCGTGGAAAGGGTGCACAAAAGTAAATATATGTTAGACAATAATTACTCCCTCCATTTCAAAAAGAATGACCTATTTAGACTTGATACGAATTTTAAGAAAATAAAGAAAACTTTTAAATTTTGTGGTCTTAAATTAAAGTTATGTCAAATGTACAAAATATCCTTTAATCTTGTGGTCTTAAACATCCCACATGAAAAGTTGGAATTAAAGTGTTGCCAAAAAAGAAAAGGTCATTCTTTTTGAAACAAACTAAAAAAGAAAGTAGGTCATTTTTTTTAAACGGAGGGGGTAATAAATTTTGATCTACATATATGTTGTAATTTTTGGATGAAAGGTATGCACTCTTGAACGGTTGTAGCTTTGCCTCTGCATGTGACCTCTCCTAGACCTAATTGTCTGTTATCAATCAGTCCCAACCCAAGGTGAATAGTTTAAATTTTTTGCATGTTAAGCTATCTAGAAACAACTTGGATATCCGCTGTTTGAAGTTGCGGTTTGTCAGAAGTTTCATATGCCGGATCAAACATTTCAGCTTGATATCATTGTTCATGAAAAAAGGTTGAACTTCAACCATATATACATAAACTTCAAACAAAATGCATGTACTTCTGTTAGAATATGAGATTTTTCTGAATAGTCTTTTGTTTAATAGTTTCTTTTTAAATGTTATGTTTAGTTTTTAAAGGAATGACAATCCTTATTTTGTGGAATATGTCTTGTAAGAAAGTGGTTGGAAGGTATGTTCCTCTACCAACTTTGCAAAGGCTTATGTAGCTATTTGTGTGGTATTTTTTTGTAATATGTAGTAGATGAATGAAAAGCCTCTGCTGAACCTTATCTTTTTTCTTTCTCTTTAGTTTTAAATTCTAATTGTGGTATCAAAGCTCTTCTTCTTGAGGGATCTGTAAAGGCTAAAAGATAAGCAACAGTAACATGGCATCCAACAGCTTCTTGGGTGCAAACCGTCCTATGTTTACCGGATAAAATTATCACACATGGATAATAAAAATGAAGGCTTATCTCAAAGCTCTTAGTCTATGGGAAACAATTGAAAGTGAAAATGATCCCCCTCCACTTGGACCAAATTCAACTGTTACACAAATGAAGAATTATGAAGATGCAAAGTCTAAGAAACCAAAAGCTCTCACTTGTCTTCATTCAGCACTTTCAGATGTGATTTTCACAAGACAAATGCCTTGTGAAACACCTAAAGAAGCATGGGAGAAACTAAAAGAGGAGTTCGACGGAAGTGACAGAGTGAAGACTGTACTCTTAACTCTCAAAAGAGAATTTGAGATGTTAAGGATGAATGAAGGAGATACTGTGAAAGAGTACTCTGCTAAACTTCTGGAAATTATAAACAAGATTATTTGGTGAAACTTTTCCAGATTCAAAGGTGGCGGAGAAGATGATGATAAGCTTACCAGCAAGGTTTGAGTCCAAGATTTCAGCAATTGAGGAATCTTGTGATCTGAAGACTTTATCAGTAGCAAAACTAATCAGTAAATTGCAAGCCCAAGAACAAAGACCAAAAGACCAAGTATAAGAGATGAAGAAGTAGCAAAAATGGCATTTCAAGCAAAGCATAAAGGCAAGCAGTCTGTGAAGGACAATAGAAAGATGGAAGGAGATAAAGTAGCAAAAGGAAAGCCATGGAAGGAGTTTTCAGGGAAAGGAAAGTTTCCACCTTTTTGCCATTGTAAGAGAACCAATCATCAAGAAACGGACTGTTGGTTTAAAGAAAATTCATCGATTCAATGTAGATTTGTAGAAAAATAGGTCATATTGAGAAGAATTGCAGGGCCAAGCAAAATCAACAACAATAACACCATGTTCAGCAGACAAATTTTACTGAAGAGTCAGAAAAGGAAGAAAGGTTGTTTATGGCTACTCATGAAGAAAACGTAACCAACCAATCCAAATGGTTCCTAGACAGTGGGTGTACGAGTCATATATCATATTATGGGCTCGTGTTTCATACACTTGACAAGTCACTTAGACCTAAAGTTAGGATGAGAAATGATGCACTAGTAAAAGCACATGGAAATGGTTCAGTTTCCTTTCAAACTAAAAAAGGTACAAAGTTTATACATGATATGTTGTATGTTCCTTCTTTAGCATGTAACCTGTTGAGTGTTGGTCAAATAATGTCTGAAGGTTTTTCCTTATTTTTTTAAGGGAAAGCAGTGTTTTTTTTTTTATTCTGATGATACTTTGATTGATAAAGTAGAAATGATGGATAGGATCTTTCCTGTAGATGGAAAGTTTGATAGTGTCAATTTTGCAAGTATGGACGATTCATGGTTATGACACAAAAGATATGAGCATTTTAACTATGCTACTTTAAAGTCTATGTATGAAAAAGGCTTGAATAAGGATTTACCTGAGATCTCACTGTCTAACAAAATTTGTGGGTCATGTTAAATGGGTAAGGTTCACAGGAAAGCATTTTCTAAAAGTGCTACCTGGAGGGCAACTGAAAAGCTTGAACTTTTTCACACTGATGTGTGTGGACCTATGAAAATATCATCCGTGGGCCAAAACTAATATTTTATGCTCTTTATTGATGACTTAACAAGGATGACTTGGGTATATTGTTTGAGTAACAAGTCTCAAGTATTTTCGGTTTTCAAGAAATTTAGAGCTTTTGTTGAAAGAAAAAGTGGTTGTAAGCTAAATTGAGGTCGGACAATAATGGTGAATACATTTCAAATGAGTTTGCTAAGTATTGTGAAGATATGGGGATTGATCACAAGTTGACAGTAAGTTATTCACCCAAACAGAATGGAGTCTCAGAGAGGAAGAACAAAACTGTAGTTGAAATGGCTAGATGCTTGTTATTTGAAAACAAACTACCGTAAAGTTTTTGGGCAGAAGTTGTTTCTATTCCAGTTTATTTGTTAAATAGGCTGCCAACTAAAGTTGTGGATGGTAAAACTCCTATTGAGGCATGGAGTGGAACAAGACCATCTGCCAAGCACTTAAAAATCTTTGGTTCGATATGCTATTCTCATGATCCTTCAGTCAAAAGAAGCAAACTTGAACTAAAAGGTGAATTGGGGATCTTTATTGGCTATTCATCGCAAGCCAAGGGTTATAGAGTTTTCAACTTGCAAACAAAAAGCATATCCATCAGAAGAGATATAATATTGGATGAGCATGCTTATTGGAACTGGGATAAAGAGCAAGTTGAGAAAGAAAATGCAGGTTATCAGAACTTGCATCTGCTGCCTGAAACACAATCATTTGGCTTTGAAAATCTGGAAGAGCTGAAGAATCAGATGGTGAATCCTCATTTGATTTGCCAATTTTGAAGACCAGGTCCCCTTATGTTGATAGTTTATAAATTTTGATCTACATATAGGGCTAATTTTCGGACGAAATGTATGCACCCTGGATTGCTTGTAGCTTCGCCCCTGCATGTGACCTCTCCAAGACCTAATTGTCTGTTATCAATCAGCCCCAACCCAAGGTGATTAGTTTTAATTTTTTGCATGTTAAGCTATGTCGAAATAACTTCGGATATGTTGTATTTGAAGTTGCGCTTTGTCTGAAATTTCATATGGCCGGATCAAACATTACTGCTTGATGTTCATGAAAAAAGGCTGAACTTCAACCATATTACATAAACTTCAGACAAAATTGCATGTACTTCAAGTAAAATGGTTGAAGTTAGGGAAAAAATAACTAAATTCAACCACATACAATTGAAGTTGGGCATAAATAGCTGAACTTTAACCATATGTGCCTAAATTTCAAGCAAGATGTCTGAAATTTAGCTATATGCATGTATCTAAACTTCAGCCAATAAGTATCTAAGAATAAGATTTAAATGATGGTCCCAAAATCGACACTGAAGTAACTCATGTAGGGGTCCAAGATAGTGATTTTGAAAATGCCTAACTCAAATGTGAGGCCATGCCTTTCTTTTTCTGCCAATTTGTCTCGTCTCTTAGTTTCTCAACTCTCTTTATAAATTGTAACTTTTAAAAAAGAAATAGTTCTCAACTTAAACAAGTCCCCTCTTCATCTCCATTTATTTTCTTTGTTTGAGAAACAAATGGATGTCCTTGAATATTCTCTTTCTCTCTTGATTATCATCATGCGTTTTACTTGTTGTACATGGTGGTACCTTAGTAATAGATGGTGGAAATTAAGCTCAGCGCCAACAAATTGGCCTCTTGTTGGTATGTTGCCTGCACTTATTCGAAATGTTCAATGAGTTCATGAATTTGCAACTGATGTTCTTGTATAAACTAACGGTACTTTTGAGTTTCATGGTCCTATTCTTGCCAACTTCTTGAACATGTTAGTTACTAGTGATCCTGCAAATATCCACCACATCCTTAGTAAAAATTTCTCAAACTATCAAAAGGGTCCCGAATTCCGTAAAAAAAATCTTTATTTTGGGAAATGGGATATTCAATGTTGATTATGAGCTATGGGAGCTTCATAGGAAGACCACAATGTCCTTATTGGGACATGCCAAGTTCCAAACTTTGTTGGAGAGGAACATGTGGGACGTGATTGATAACGCGCTACGACCAACTTTTGATGCTTTTGCTGAACAAGTCACCCTGTTTGATTTGCAAGGCATTTTTCATAGATTCGGTTTTGATGTTATCAGCAAATTGTTACTTGACAATGATCCGAAAAGTTTGTCTATTGATTTACCTCATGTGCCATGTGAAAAGGCATTCACCGACGCTACATATGCTATTGCGTTAAGATATCTCTTGCCAGAAGGCTGTTGGAAATTGCAAAAATGGCTTCGAATTGGTAAAGAAAAGAATCTCATTCAAGCATGGGAAGCTTTTAATCAGTACCTATATCCTTGCATTTCGCAGAAGCAAGAAGAGTTGATGAATAAAACAATAAAAGACGTGAACTTCGACTTGTTCACTTCCTATATTGAAGCATACAATCAATGGAAAGATGGAGATTTGGGTAACTTTCTTGTGTTTGATGTTTGCTGGTAGAGGCACCACAAGTACAGCTCTCACTTCTTGTTTTTTTTTGGCTCTTAGCTAAAAATCCCTTAGTAGAGAAAAGGATTGGAGAAGAGGTTCAACAACAATTGCATCTAAAAGAAGACGAAAATCTCAAGTTTTTCAAAATAGAAGAAACATGAAAACTAGTTTATCTACATGGTGCTTTGTGTGAAACCCTGAGGCTCTTTCCACCACTTGCCATTGAGCATAAAATTCCACTTGAATTTGACATTCTTCCGAGTGGTCACCGTGTCAATCCAAACACAAGAATTGTGCTACCGTTCTATACAATGGGGAGAATGGAAAGTATATGGGGGAAAGATTGCTTAGAATTGAAGCCAGAGAGATGAATTTCTGAACGAGGAGGGATCAAACATGAGCCATCTTTCAAATTCCCAGTGTTTAATGCAGGTCCAAGGACTTGTGTAGGGAAGGAAATGGCGTTCATTCAGATGAAAATAGTGGCCGCTACCATCATATATAATTATCATATCCATGTGGAAGATCAAATGATTTCTCCAAGTGCTTCTGTTATCATTCAAATGAAACATGGTTTGAAAGTTAGGCTCGTCAAAAGGGTTCCTCTTATGTTCAATTGAAAATCCGAACGAAGATGGATAATTAAGCAAAGTGACTGTTCCGTCATCTTTGTTACTTAAAAATAACTTGATTATTGCTTTATTACTAGATATAGCCATGTAGTCTTGTTTCCTCTTTGTTTTCTCCTTGTTGTTCTCTGTTTTTTTCTCTATCATCTTCTTTTGTTTGAAAAGAATTTGCTAGGAATAAATTTTCTTTTCTTTGGATGTTTTTCTCCCATCCTCCAATATTTCAAACATGGGCTATTAATTTTAAAAAGGTCGGCCATGTCCTTTTTTCATTTATTAAAGAAAAAAGGCTCAAATATATCATCGAATTATTGAAAATGACTCATTTATGTCATCCGTTAAAACTTAAAAGTTTGGCTCATTTATGTCATCGCCGTTACAAAAAAGGCTCATTCATGCCATTTTTTTAATGGTGGTTTTTTAAAAAGGGAAAAGGCTCAAATATGCCATCGAACTATTAGAAATGACTCATTTATGCCATCCGTTAAAAGTTTGGCTCATTTATGCCATCGTCGTTACAAAAAATTCACCGATTATAGAATTTTTCTGATTTTTACTTCAAGTACAATTTTTTAAGAATTTAAAAAATTGTGTTTCGGTAACTAATTGATTCGTTGTTTGAAATAGTTGATGTTTGTTTCGGGCTTGAATTGGTCTTGAGATTTGCAGAATTGTGTTCGGCGATTCCGAAGAAATTGAAAATGGATGAACTCTTTACAGTGCCTATAAAGGAGTTACAAAATGCATAGAAATATTTTGGTCGGAGAAATCGATATTTTCTTATTAGAAATTTTAAAATTTCTTTGGTTGATTTAATTAATGATGTGGAAGAATTATTGTTGGCCACGTGTACAAAATGATTTTGCAAAAAAAAACCCAAATTGGACTGTTAAAAAAAATGGCATGAATGAGCCAAACTTTTGATGGATGACATAGATGAACCTTTTTTCAAAGTTCGATGACATATTTGAGTCTTTTTCATTTAATTAATGATGTGGACGAATTATTGTTGGCCACGTGTACAAAATGGTTTTGCAAAAAATCATCAAACCGGACTGTTAAAAAAAATAGCATGAATGAGCCTTTTTTGTAACGGCGATGGCATAAATGAGCCAAACTTTTAACGGATGGCATAAATGAGCCATTTCCAATAGTTCGATGGCATATTTGAGCCTTTTCCCTTTTTAAAAAATCACCGTTAAAAAAAATGGCATGTATGAGCTTTTTTGTAACGGCGATGGCATAAATGAGCCAAACTTTTAACGGATAACATAAATGAGCCATTTTCAATAGTTCGATGACATATTTGAGTCTTTTCCCTTTATTAAATGACTTGGCCTTCCTTCTACTTTCGTGGTAGCAAGTTCTAACTTTCATATTTTTTTTTAAAAAAAATATCGAAATTATACAGGGTAGCGTGCTCTAACTTTCCTCCTTGGTCTCCTTTATTTTTTCCTCCATCGTCTTCCCCAACTGTTTGCAAAAGAATTTGCTATGCATAAATTTTCTTCTCTTTTGTTTCGATGTTATTCTCCCATCAAAACTGAAAGAATCAAATGAAATGCCAACTACTTTATTTAGTAATACAAGTCAAAGGAAGACCATGTCATTTAATACGGGCACTTGAGTAAGTAATGTACTAGCACGCTATCTGCCTAACTCCCGTCTAATTTATTAAATGACATGGCCTTCCTTCTACTTTTAGATGCAAAGTCAGAATTTTAATTTTATAAGTTTTGGATTTTAAAATAACAATTTCAAGTGCAAATAATTAAATTATAAGTATATATTTAATAAATTTCTTAATACAAATACAATATGTGAATAAAAACTATTGAATTTAATCGGTATCTGAACTTTTACTCCGCCCCTGCTACCCTTTCGCTCTCTAGGTATATATACATTAATATCAAATGGGAAACACGTAAGTCTAGTGACATTGGAAGTTGCACGGGTGAATGACATTAGGGTATTAATAAAGAAAGGTATGTACAGAAAGTTTTGATGGGGAATGACATAGGGTATTAATAAAGAAAGTTGAGATTCACCTCCTGAGGGTGTGTTCGGCATGGAGGAAAATATTTTCTTCTCATATTCGGTTGGTGAACAATATTTGTTTTATGAAAACAAGCCTTTTGACACTATGAAAAATGACTTCTTTAATGAAAATAGGCAAAATAAGTAACATTGTCTCCTTCCATCATCACCCCGACCCACCCTATTTCCCGTCCATCGGCCCACCATATCAAATTTCGAATCCGACTCTAAAAGAATGTCAAATGTTAGATAATACCAATGTACAAGTCTATGAACTTGTGTACCAAATTAAAAACATAATTATATATTTATGATTCTTCTTTCTTCTCTTTTCTTTTTTCCTGATAGCTTTCATGTTACAAGTACTATCTGCCTAACTTCCGTCAAGTAACCAAATGAGTTTTCGCGAAGTCGAAATTTTAATTTTATAAGTTCTGAATTTTAAAATAATAATTTTAATTGGTAACAGTTGAGCTCTAAATTTAATAGATGTACATATTTGATGAATTTCTTAATTATCGGTTCAATTTCGTTTTCTCTCCTTGATTAGTTGATTATACTCTCTTTGGCATTGTTATCCAAACACACAACCTGAACAATTTCACCCGGTGCATCAATGTCCATATATAATATGTTTCTCTTCTTGTTTAGAATCCTCTAGAATTACAAAATGGTTTCATCTGAAAGGGATCGAACTGTTCCTACCAGAAGCTTTTTTCATTTCTAGAGTTTGCTGGAAGTCTCTAATTAAGGCTGGAGAGATTCAACCTGTCCCACCACATTATACGTGAGACTAGGAGTGTCAATGATTTTTAAAAAAATCTGCTTAACTGATCGAACCAAATTTTAGGTTTCTTTTTATAAAAATCGACGGTTTTTATATAAATTTATAATCTTTTCGAATAATTAGGTAAGTTTTTTATTTAATAGAAATTAACCGAAAAATATCGAACCATACCAAATAATACATATATAAAATATATTTTATATATTAATTTTGAAAACTAATACAATATTAAAATTTTGCTTTTGAACCAAGGTGATGGAAGCTACTAAAAGCGGCAACGTAATTAACATTCAAAGTCCTTATCCTGAAACTTATTATACTACTCTGATCTAAACTAAATTATTCCTCGAATTTCGACTTTCGAGTAGTAACTAGTAAGCTACAAGGTATTCCAACGATCTTGAGCAACAAACTAGATATGTTTTCTCTTATGATTTTAATTTCTCTTATTGGAAGGAATTTTTTTTTAAGTAGACTCAATTCTTGGGTTTCATTTTGATTGATTGCTTACACTACCTTAAAATGAAGAGATGAATCTCAATTCTTTTTTTTTTCTTCATGTTTTCTTGATTCATCATCTTTTATAAACAATAAAAATGCCTAAAGAGTTTTCGTCAAAGTCATACACAAGTATACATGGTAGCGTATTATAACAATATCGAAAATTAACTGCACCATACTGATACCCAAAAAAATTGAGACGATGAGACGATTTCGAAAAGTTTAGTTTTAGTTATATAAAATTAAAATAACCAAAAATCAGTACAATATAAATTTTATAAAATAACCGCCGAACCATACACCCCTAGGTGAGACAACTAATTAATAATATGACATAAATAGCACCCTATCTATCTTAGCATCTATATATGACTGCTTTCTAGGTACAACTCCTGCCGAATTCTCATATCCTTAGATGGTCCAATTTGTCATGTCTTATTTACTCACCCCTCTATATAAAGTGTTAACTAGAAAAGAAATTAGTCATCTCCATTTAAAGAAATGGATGTCCTTGAATATTCTCTTTCTCTCTTGATTATCATAATGTGTTTTACTTATTTTACATGGTGGAACCTAAGTAACAGAAGGAGGAAATCAAGCTCCGCGCCAACGAATTGGCCTATCGTTGGTATGTTGCCTGGGCTTATTCGAAATGCTCATCGTGTCCATGAATATGTAACTGCTATTCTTATAGAATTCAAGGGCACTTTTGAGTTCCATGGTCCTGTTCTTGCCAACTTGAACATGTTAGCTACTAGTGATCCTGCAGATATCCACCACATCCTTAGTAGAAATTTTTCAAACTATCAAAAGGGTCCCGAATTCCGTAAAATTTTTGATATTTTGGGAAATGGGATATTCAATGTTGACTATGAGCTATGGGAGATTCATAGGAAGATCACAATGTCCTTATTGGGACATGCCAAGTTCCAAACTTTGTTGGAGAGGCACATGTGGGACGTGATTGATAACGCGCTACGACCAACTTTTGATGCTTTTGCTGAACAAGGCATCCTGTTTGATTTGCAAGACATTTTTCATAGATTCGGTTTTGATGTTATCAGCAAATTGTTCCTTCACAATGATCCGAAAAGTTTGTCTATTGATTTACCTCATGTGCCATGTGAAAAGGCATTCACCGACGCTTCAGATGCACTTCTGTACAGACATATCTTGCCAGAAGGCTGTTGGAAATTGCAAAAATGGCTTCGAATTGGTACAGAAAAGAAGCTCATTCAAGCATGGGAAGCTTTTGATCAGTACCTATATCCTTGCATTTCTCGTAAGCAAGAAAAGTCGATAAACAAAACAATAAAAGACGAGGACTTTGACTTGTTCACTTCCTATATTGAAGCATACAATCAATGGAAATGTGGAAATTTGGGTACATTGCAAACATTTCTAAGGGACACTTTCTTGAGTTTGATATTTGCTGGTAGAGACACCACAAGTACAGCTCTCACTTGGTTTTTTTGGCTCTTAGCTAAAAATCCATTAGTAGAGAAAAGGATTAGGGAAGAGGTTCAACAACAATTGCATGTAAAAGAAGATGAAAATCTCAAGTTTTTCAAAGTAGAAGAAACAAGAAAACTAGTCTATCTACATGGTGCTTTGTGTGAAACCCTGAGGCTCTTTCCACCACTTGCTATTGAGCATAAAATTCCACTTGAATTTGACATTCTTCCGAGCGGTCACCGTGTCAGTCCAAACACAAGAATTGTGCTACCGTTCTATACAATGGGGAGAATGGAAAGTATATGGGGGAAAGATTGCTTAGAATTTAAGCCAGAGAGATGGATTTCTGAACGAGGAGGGATCAAACATGAGCCATCTTACAAATTCCCAGCCTTTAATGCCGGTCCAAGGACTTGTGTAGGGAAGGAAATGGCGTTCATTCAGATGAAAATAGTGGCCGCAACCATCATATACAATTATCATATCCAAGTGGAAGATCAAATGATTTCTCCAGGTGCTTCTGTTATCATTCAAATGAAAGATGGTTTGAAAGTTAGGCTCGTCAAAAGGGTTCCTCTTATGTCCAATTGAAAGTTCGAACGAAGATGTCCTCCTTCTTAGGAATAATTAAGCAAAGTGATCGATCAAAGTGATAGCCATGTAGCCTTAATCCTTCTTGTTCTTCTATGTTATTTCATCCATCGTCTTTCCCTGTTTGCAAAAGAATTAGCTATGCATAAATTTTCTTTTCTTTTCTTTCGATGTTATTCTCCCATCAAAACCGAATGAATCGTATGAAATACCAACTACTTTATTTAGTAATAAAATGAGCAAGTCAAATGAACGTCCAATTTCCAATGAGTTTCGAACCTTAAATTTAAATTTTGACCTATCGTAAACGTGAATCGTATTGAGTGAATAATATATGAAAAGCATTGAGACATCAAGAGGATCTCATATCTAAAATTTGGGCTGTTTAGAGGAAGATTTCATCTGATGTCCATTGAAATCTGCCATTGAAGAGCTTCGGAGCTCACATCTAAAATTTGAGTCTGTTTAGAGGAGATTTGAGTTGATCGAGATTGAAAATAAATCCAACTTGTTGAGGAAGATGTATTGTTGCAATGTATAAATATTGTATAACAATGTATATGGATGTATATACCATATACATCATAATACATAGTTATACATCACGTATACATGATTATACACTACTTATACTTTATAGAAATATTACATATACATTTAGCCATTAGGCTGGAAATTTTTTGGTTATGGTACATTTATGTAAGAAGCCCTCTTTATCTGCTTGAAGTTTGGCTAATATTTAAAATGTGACCACTTTTATATTTTTAAGTACTTTCTAATTTAGAGGGTGTTTGGATTGATTTATTTTTAGATGCTTTTGGCTTTTAAGCACTTTTTTTATTTTTGAAGGTGTTTGATAAAGACAAAAAAAATGCTTTTAATTCACTTTAGGCTTTAGAAGTTCAAATAAAAGCCAAAAGCAACCTAACTACTTTTGATTTTTGACTTTTAGCTTTTAAGTCACTTAAAAAAAGTCCATCCAAACACCCCCTTAGTCATCTAGCTTTGGAAAAAGGACCCCACCCCAAATTCCTACAATAATTTATAGAACACTGTCTTCTGTCAGTCAAATTGTTTAACCTTATGTCAATTGTCAAATTAAAAAAAATATCTTTTGGTCCTAGAAGAGCCATGCCTTCAAAATTTTTGAAATATAAAATTATTATTTTGTTGTCAAAAAATTTTAAACAAACATATATGAAACTTTAGTCAATTTTAACATTTGTTTCAGTAATGTATGACTCAAACCCAAACATACAGGAAGAAAACAAAAGAGTGATAAATGGGTTTGTTGTTATTTTGACAAATTAATAATATGAGTTTGTTCTTTATACATGAAATTTATGTTTTAAATTTGAGCTTATTTGGAACAGATTTGACTGTTGAATTGTAGAAATGCGAAGAACAAAAAAAAGTTGGCAAAATAAATTTAGACACATATGCCTGAAATTTAAGGCAAGTTTTTACATGCACTTTAAATGCGACTTTTCAACCTCAGTCACAACATGCCTAAATTATTTTCAAAAACTTGTAAACTTATAAAAAAAAAAATAATTATACAACAAACATTAGTTATATGACGATTTCAAAAACGAATATTTCTACACTTCTGATCCTAACCCAAGGTGAAACCCACAAAGATGTCACACAAATAGCTATTGGCCTAGAAGAAGTAGTTAGGCTAGAAGGCCGGGTGATTTGAGAGAATGACTTCACACAAGTAGCTACTGGACCACTAGCTATATTGAGATAATTCCCTACCATCTGCTGGCAAATGAAGAATGGATTGAATATTAGCAATTTAAAAATGAAATAAACAAAAATGGATAAAATGTCATATTCGTCTATTTTTAATACCAATAAAAGTTTGGTTAGGACGGATAATCTGCCTAACTTAGGTCTAATTCATCAAATGATATAGTCTTCTCTCTACCTTTAATTTTATGGGTTCTGAGTTTCAGAACTACAATTTCAAGTTTTAATAGTTGAAATTTTAAGTACTTCTTTAATGATGCGTTAATATAAAAAAGATATTCAGTTCGATCAAATACGTATCTAGGTTTCTACCTCTGCCTTGCAACGTACCCTCTCTCTCTATAGGTTAATGTTAGATGGGAAACACGGAAGTCTAGTGACAATGGAAGTTTCAGGGGGGGAATGACTTTAGGGTATTAAAGAAAGTGTTTGAATTTGATAGGTTATCCACGGTTAATTTATCCTTCTTCTATTTTTTTTAATTTTTTTTTACAATGGGTAATATATATGGATTGATCCATATTCGACATGCGTTTAACAAATTGATTGTCCAATCTATTTTTAATTGGACCGGGTTGAAGAATATCTTAATTTTTTTTTTCATTTATTAGCATTATGTTCATTCTTAATAAGATATCTCGATTTTGATAATCTCTAAGTAAATAAAAAGAGTTCTAGACTAAATAGGTTAGCGAGTTTCGAATTATACGAAAGAGCTTTAATAATGAAAATAAGAGGACTCATAAATGTATCGTGTTTAGAAACATGTAATTAGACATTTGATTTGGAAAGAGAACAACTTTATTTGGATTTTCTTAAACGAGCTAAAGATTTGTTCCACATACATAAGACATATATTAATACATATATATATATGTTATACTTTTTTGACAACCTTGACCATCAGACCATTTTTCACTTGCATGATAATAGAAGTAGTGGGAGAAACATTTTCTGGTTCCACTACTTGAATATTGTAATTGTGTATGATGGTGGCTGCCACTATTTTCATCTGAATGAACGCCATGTCTTTTCCTAAACAAGTCCTTGGACCCGCATTGAAGGCTGGAAATTTGAAAGATGGCTCATGTTTGATCCCTCCGCGTTCAGTAATCCATCTCTCTGGTTTGAATTCTAGACAATCTTTGCCCCACAGAGTCTCCATTCTCCCCATTGTGTAGAATGGTAAAATCATTCTTGTTTTTGGACTAACACGGTGACCGCTCGGAAGGATGTCATGATCAAGTGGAACTTTGTGCTCCAAAGAAACTGATGGAAAGAACCTAAGAGTTTCACACAAAGCACCATGTAGATAGATCAATTTTCTTGATTCTTCTTTGGTGAAAAACTTGAGGTTTTCATCTTCTTTTACATGCAATTGTTGTTGAATCTCTTGTCTAATTTTTTTCTCTACTAAGGGATTTTTAGCCAAGAGGGCAAAAAACCAAGTGAGAGCTGCACTTGTAGTGTCCCTCCCAGCAAACATCAAATTCAAGAAAGTGTCCCTTAGGAATGTTTGCAATGTACCCAAATCTCCATCTTTCCATTGATTGTACATTTTGATGTATGCGTTTAAAAATGCAAATTCCTCGTCTTTGATTGTACTATTATGCATCAACTCCTCTAGCTTCAGCGAAATGCAAGGATATATGAATTGATCAAAAGCCTTGCATGCTTGCATGAGCTTCTTCTCCGAACCAATTCGAAGCCATTTTTGCAATTTCCAAAGACGTTCTGGAGTTATGTGTCTCAGTAGAAGTGCATCAAGAGCCACCCCAAATGCCTTTTCATATGGCAAATAAGGCAAGTCAATTGACAAGCTTCTTGGATCATGATCAAGTAACAATTTAGTGATAGAGTCAAAAGTGAATCTTTGCAAAACATCTTGCAAATCCAATATTTTGCCCCGTTTTGCAAAAGCATCAAGAATTGGTCGAAACCCTTTTTCAATAATGTCCCACAGGGTCCTCTCCAACAAAGTTTGGAACTTTGCATGGCTCATTATGGACATTGTGGTCTTCCTATGAAGCTCCCATAATTCATGATCAACATTAAATATCCCATTTCCCAAAATATCAAAAATCTTACGAAATTCAGGTCCTTTTGGATAGTTTGAGAAGTTTTTACTAAAGATATGATGGATATTTGCAGGATCACAAGTAAAAAACATATCCACATTTGCGAAAATAGGACCTTTGAACTCATAAGTTCCACCATATTCTGTAAGAACTTCAGTCATATATGTATGACCACGTTGAAAGTTCATAATAACCGCCGGCAACTCTCTAAGGATTGGCCAATTTGTTGGTGCTGATGTTTTTGTCCTTCTATATAGGATGAACCATATAAAATAAGTGAAAAAAGAAATTAACAAGAGAAGAAAAGAGTATTCAAGGAAATCCATTGAGGGTTGAATTTTTTTTTTTCTTTCCAAGCAATAGCTTTTGTTTGCTAGTATTTTTTGTAGTGTATGCTAATTCACTAAAACCATGTGGAATTTTATATAAGTGATGGTGAATTTTGTCCACAAGTTTAAGAGGTCCCCAATTTAAACAGCCTAGGACAATTACTTGAGGAGTTTGATGTTTATTGTACACGTTTTTGATAAGGATTGGCAACTACATTTACAAGTGACCATTTTAATATTTCATTTAATTAACTATAAACAATTTCAACCAATTTCCTTCCACGGATTTGTTGATTACTCAATAATTGGTCCAACTAACCTTTCAGGATAAGCATTGTGTGCGCTTATGATTGTTCACGATTTCTTTAGGGTAAAACGAATAGATATTTTCATCTTCCAAGAGAGATGTGAACACCCTTTAGAGTCGAAGATTTATTAGACAAAGTCTCTTTCATCTTCCAAGATGGCTTGGGCATGTGATGAGAAGATGCACAAATGTCCCAGTGTGGAGGTGCGAGAAGTTGGCTATGGATGAATTCAGGAGAGGTAGAGGTAGACCGAAGAAATATTGGGGAGAAGTGATTAGGCAGAATATGATGTGGCTACTGCTTATCGAGGACATGAACTTGGATAGGAAGGGGCGACGAATGCGGATTAGGGTAGAAGGTTAGGAGGATGAAGTGTGTTTATGCTAGTAGTTAGGAGTATTGTCCTTATTAGTAATCGCAGTGCTATGCTTGTAGCTTTTTGTTCTTGGACTCTTGTTGATATATATGTTGTTTCGGGTAGACCGCTTGTAGTATTATTTTGTGGTAGCATTTTTCTGTTACGTACTATCTGTTGTTGTGTTACTCTTTATTGTCTTTTGTATCCCATTTACATCTTTTTCTGAATTGCATTTTGTCTTGAGCCGAGGGTCTATTGGACACAACCTCTCTATCTCACCTCTGAGGTAGTGGTACGAACTGTGTACACTCTACCCTCCCCAGACCCCATTGTGTGGGAATACACTGGGTATTGTTGTTGTTGTTGTTGTGGTAGTAGTCTCTTTATACCGCATAATGGTAACAATATAAGGTTTGTATATGTTCTACCCTCCACAAATCTCACTTGTGAAACTACACTAAGTATATTATTGTTGTTGGTGAGAAATATATATGAACCATATATAAAGGCATTGAATTTTTAGAAATGATCATTTGGAAGGGGAAAACCCCAGCTAGAAAACGCTTTCCTCTTTAACCCAAATAAATTGACCAACAACAATAGACAAGTTGCATTAAATCAGAAAATGGTGGCATTAATGACAATCAATATATATGGTTTAATCCTATAATTGAACCCAAATAAATTGATTGAGCTTGTCGATTGAACCCCGGCTAAAAGCCCTACATGAGTTGTCACATTTAGTTATCTCTCAATTATAGGATTAAATCAGAAAATGGTGGCGTTAATCACAATCAATCAATCAATCTATATATAATAATAAAGCAAAATATAGACAAGGTGATGTGGCACCTCTCTATGGCCTTCATTCCTATTTATCCTTTTTCTCCTTTTTTTGACCATGTTCTTCTTCATTTATCTATTTATTATTTTTCATAATTCAAAAATTATTTATTCAATTCATCAACTTTTCACCTATCCACTATAATTGCGTTCTTTATTAGAGATTAATATGTATTCATGTATTCTTCCACCTCCAATCTTTATTCTTAATTAATTTTATTAATGTGTAGTAATAATGTAATAAAAATTGAAATATTAAAAGACAAAAACTAACCTATATATGTCTCACTCTACCGATATATATATATATATAAAGGAAGGTTAGAAATGTGCTGATGTGGCATACTTCTAAGGCTTCCATTCATATTTATTTTTTTCCTCCTTTTTAATGATTTTTTTTTGGCTTTTTTCTCATTTAAAAATTGATGTATATTAGGTATTAAAAATCTGATTTAATCATGCATTAGATTTAATGAGCCAAATAATGTAGTATTGAATAAATAACAATAAAGATACACAACCGTTTGGCAATTGAAAAGTCTCTATCAAAAGTTTAAATATCCATCTTTGGTGATGACACAAAATGCATTTCTGCTCCTAATTTCTCTTAAGTTTTCCGTTCTAATCTCAGGTATTTCTCTTCAATCTTAAGTCCTTCAAATTTATTTTATATTTTAATGATTAATAAAATTTGTCTTTGCAGACCCACAAAATATGCTACAAAATCTAAGTTCGTCTTTCTATCATTTTATTAGGATGATAATTCAGTTTTTATTATTCAATTATATAGTTATGTACATAAATAAATTTGATTCATATTGTTCAATCATCTAAACGTATGTACTCTTCATCCTCATTCATTTCCTTCAAAAGAAGTTTAATATTGAAATATCAGGTGAAATGCATATTTGACTATTTGATTGAAAAGATTATTTATTTTAATTCTTATAATTGATTTATACTTTAATTTTATCTTTTCGTACTATTGAGAACTGTTAATGTTCATCTTCTTTTTGTTGTGGGATTTATTAATATACGAGCTATAGTGAAAAAATGAGAAGCAAATAATAGAGTTTTTATGAGCATGGTAAGCTTTCTGATCAATTTATTTTTCTAAACATTGGTCACATTGTTGATTCATAATGGAACATGGTGAAATTTGAAAGAAAAAAAAACAATTATAGTGGTAGGCTTTAATTAATAATTGTTTTAGAAAATGCATGATTAAAATTTTTGTATTGAGTAAAAATATATAGCAAAAGTATGTGGCAGCATAGGTGGTGAAAACGTAATGTTAAGCAAGGAAGGTCTAAAGTAAGATGTGAGATCGGAAAAATATGGCTTCGAAGAATTTCAAAAGACAGGCGATGGTCATCATCAGGGACAAATCAAAAGCACATGACCCGAAGAGTAGAAGAAAGATTCATGTTCAGATGACGCAGCCAAAAGGATTAAAAAAGACAAATACACTAGATATTATGATACAAATAGTCTGATCATGACAAGGAATATTGGCCGGTACTACTAACAACATTTTCATATGGTTAACACCCATTGATCGTGGTACTTTAGGGCTTGAGTGAAACCTTTTTATTGGTTAATATTTTACCTTTTGTAACCTAGTAATACTATCTTTCTCTCACTTATATGACATTCTGATCCGAGAAATACAATAGGAATACATTATATCCTTGTGCTCCAAACTTTCCTTTTTAATATCCACTAAGTCTCTAGCTTAGAACATTCATTTGCTAAATCGTTCCCGAATATGAAGCTAATTATGATACTAGACCAACACCGAGAAAAGAGCATACATTCATCATAGAAGCTCAAAAGCTTCATACTATTTCTATTTATTTGCTTTGTTTTCGTTTTAATATCTTTCTTGCCTATTATTATCATAATATTCAATTGCTAATAAGCGAACTTAAAGGGTTACGTCGAGTGTGTACTAGACATCATACAAATTCAACTGTATTATTTCTCAAAATTATTTCAAAAAAAATTACATTTTATGCTGAAAATATATTAATTTATTAGCTGTGGTTAAATTACAAAAGCCTATAGTATATAAAAATATTTTTAAGATTCTAATCGATAGATCTCAATTAGTTAAGCCGAACTTATTCAAAAATGAATGATATAGTGTTTTGCCAGGTATACTTTTCTACTATTATAATACACTAATTTGCTAAATACTTTTATATGGCAAGTGAATATTTTTTTCTTCATATTATCGATGATTTGTTTCATTTATTTGAAATTCATGATATGAAAGTGTGGAAAAAGATAATATTAAGCTGATTAGGTAAATGATTTTAGGGTGATCTATATATATTAGAGAACTAGTAAAATTACCCGCGCGAATTACAAATCATTGGATTTATGACACAGTACTTTTATAAATTTTGTCAAAGTTAAGCAAATGGATATGGAGAAAATCTATCAGTCATTAAAACTACAACAATATATATCTTACATATAAAATTACATCGTAACAAACGCTATTATTGAAAAAGAAAGTGATAGTGACATCTTATCATTCATCCTTGAATCAATCATCTTCAATTTTATTTTATAATTTACCCTTCTGATTCCCGAGAAGTATTACCATTTGGAATTTTTAGGCGAATCAAATAATCAACGTGAGATATTAAATTTTCTAATAAATAAATAATTGCTGGTGAAGGGAAAAATAAAAAAGACGAATAAGTATTCTAGTTTTAACTTATATGTGCTTGCAAAAATTTCACTTCCCTTTTGCTTAACATGCACCATTTTAGTGTTCCCCCATTTAAATGGCTCATAAGGAAATAATAAAATGGAAAATAAAAGGGAGAATGTATCATGATTGGAAAAAAAAATCAACTTATTATATATGCTGCAAAGGAAAAAATATTCCAACAAACTAATAAGTCCCTTAGATGCTTTATAAAAGAATTAAGTCCCTTAGATGCTTTATAAAGTCATGATACCAGAGTTATGGGGAACATTTTGAAACTACACTTATATTTTAATCTTCATCGAGATATATACATCTATTACTTAAAGAAAAGCATTTACAACTTTCAGTTTAACTTGAAAGTCTATCCACACTTCATGTTGAATGCGAGCAAATAAACTATCGTTTAGTAATCTATGTCTTGGGATTAAAGAAGCTTCACTACAGTCATGTTCCTCTATAGGCCGTCCAACACAACATCCTTGAAGCCATGTCAAAATTTTGTTACTTCTTGTCTTCATGTCAAGGTTCACTTAACACCTAAAGGTAAGATAAGGTTTTTAAGGTCTTTATGTCCTTACCATGGTCATTTCAAATTTGAATATTCTTCAAGAGATGCCCGCATAGATCTTTCAAGGAATTCTTTGTTGTACCTTCAGCAATTCCAGTAGCAAAAACTCACGTGAATACTCAATAAGCATATACTTGAGATATCAATTCAAAGGTCTAACAAATGACATTGGCCTTCAATGTATATTATACCACCCCTAGACAAACAAAAATCAACATAAATCAATATTGAGAAAACTTAGATAATCGAGAAACAGTGCAAGTATACAAAGGATTAAAGGGATAACATTGATAATTCCAAAATAAGAAAGAAAAATTGTTCTATTGTGATTTTGTTGACTATTGGCTTCTAATATTCATGTCTAGACTAAAAAGGTCGAATACTAATAACCACAACCTCTCATTATACCTTTAATAGGCTTCTTATCATCCGAAAGATGATGTAAATAGTTGCTAGCTACAGCAATGGACACGTGATCCTACAGACTGCAATTGCGAATTCATATAGATGACTAAAAAACAATCAGAAATCTAACTTTAAAAAACAACAAAAGCAAGTATATATAGAGGTCAGATCTCAAAAAAATTAAGAAAAACGTTCAGAAATTTATCACTCACTAACTCAACAACTAAAGGTTGGAAAAATCAGCTCAAAGAAAACAAAAAATGAATACATTTTTTCAGGAAATTGCAAAGATAGATGGATAAAGGACAAAGAGACATTTTACAAGTCAGGCTGCAAATGCCAAAAGGGAAGGGAGAATCGAACCCCTCATGAAAGTCATTGAGAATCATCATAGCTTTCCATCTCTTCCTTTTTCCCTATACTTTCTAGGATCTTCTCTAATCGTTTTTCTCCTCTGCAGCTTTAGGTTGGAGATTTTTGCTTTAACTTTAAAGCAAAAGTCATGTGTTATATAATTACCAACAAAAAATTATGTGGAATATGATTGATAGTCAAGTCTGACTGTCTTTCTGATGATAGACAGTAGGAAACAAGAATATTTTACTATTTATTATCAAAGTGGTTGGTAAGTATTGGTACGCAACATTTCATTAATTTTCAAGGGTGAGAATCATGTTCTTACCCTTAAACTAAAGTGTAGAATTTTTCATGAAACTGTTTAAGCATCTAATTATTATAAGTACCTTGACAAAACTCAAAAGAAACACTCTCTCTCATTCTTAAATTAAGTCTTCAGTATCCAAAGAATAAAGTTAATTAGCAAGTACTGTACAATTTAAATAATTCGAATAACTATTATCATTCACACTTAACAAAAAATTATATCTAGAATGAATAATTAAAAGGAAGATGCGATTTTCATCAAAAGAACACTACTTACTAAAGAAGTTAAATAACCAAAGGAGTTTTAGAAACTCACGTCTGAAAAAAATCGAGAGAAAAAAATACATACATCAAGTAGGGAAATGCATCAAGACTCAATTAATCATCATAATGTTTCGTGCATACTAATATTCAAGAATGAGTAATCCAAATAGATAGCAAGAACATTATATAGGAATTAGGAAAAGAGAAGAGAAAAGAAATTACCTTAGAAGCAAAAAGGGTTGTCTGGTGCATTAAAGTTCCCGCTATGTCTGGATAAAGGCCGGACCAAAAGGGTCTATTGTAAGTAGTCTTACCTTACATTTTTGTCAGACTGTTTCTACAGCTTGAACCTGTGACCTCCTGATCACATGATATCAACTTAACCAATCACCATAGAAGAAAAGGAAACCAAAATACCGTGAGTTCAAATAGTCCGAAAGGGAATTATGAAGGGCTGGACAAAATGGTATAGTAGAGAGGTTTGATGGCTACAACAATTTAACGGCGTTTTTTACTTATGTTTGAGTATGTGGAATAACGAAAGAAAGTGATGTAACAGCAACAATAGTTTGCATTGCAAGAAAAGAATGTACAAATAAAATCAATAGATATTTTATGTTTCAATTCAATATTTTGGTGCCCCTCAGCCTCAGGGCACTCTCTCTCCTTTTGCTTACGGTGAGAAAGAGAACAAAAGGAAAGACACCAAGATACATGACAAAGGCTAGTGAAACCACAAACCTCAAAATAATCTTACCCCCATTCCGTATTAAAAGAGCAGAAACAAAAAAAATTGAAATAAACAAACACAAATTAGAGAAAAGTGTATAATTTAATTTCTTATCTTACAAAATCAATTTGAACCTTGCTAACACAACTGCCACAATTTCCTGTATGCCGTAAACACACCCACACTGCATCTATCTGCCATACTTCTTATAGAGTGCAGGAACTGTAGGAACATTACAAGGCCTGCAAAGAAAATAGAACAATGTAACGAAAAAATATAAAGAAGAAGAAATAATTAAATGCTTCAGGGCGAGGGAAGAAGAAGGGAGACAGAATGAGTGTAACGTAGATATGATAGATGTTTTGCTATTTTATAACGTTGTGGCTTTTGGTAGTGACTTTTGGACTCTCCTCCAACGGTTGTAGTACTATTCAATATGAAACGTAAACATTCACGGAAGGAATTAAATGAGTGAAAAATCCTGAAAAATTGGGAAGAAAAAAAAGATAACCAAAATGCTGCCTAACCGAGAAGAGTAGGACGAGTAGTGGATAGTAATTTCTTAAAAAAATCAATGTTACCGCTAATTTTCTTCCATTGATGTAAAAGGAATTGAAAGAAAATTTCTTTCCGATCAACAATCCACAAAAAGTATGATGTATAGACTTATTTCAATCCTTTTCGAGATGAGTTTGATATTTGAGAAAGGCGGGGAAGAAGGGTGGAAGAGGAGGGAGGGGGGAGGAAGCGAGCCGTTTTGACAGAAATTTGAAGAAGAGACGTCATTAGTACAAAACGTGTCTTTTCATTTGCTTACGAAGAAAGGAGCAAGGACGCGATTGTTCGGCCTTGTTATTTTTTATTTTTTTAATTAGATAAATAGGAGAAATAAAAAAGAAGAGAAAAGATAAATATAAATCCTGCATTATGAGGGCTCCACGTAGGCGGGTCTATGTCTCTCTTTTATATAAATATAGACTGCTTATTAATTTGTCACGTGAATAAACAACTACGTACATAATAACAATTAGTTCACATAAATAAACTACTACATCATAATATATAACCAACTACAATATCAGTCAATTTATATCTAAACTGTAATTCTACTAATTTGTTTAGTGTTTCAATCTATAATTAAATTTTCTGAGCATACATGAAAAAAAAATATATCTCTTCTATTTTAATTAAATTTACAAAAAGTGTCTCTTATAATCGCGCGAAGTGCGGATATATCCACTAGTATATATATAAAGGAGGACATAGACAAGGTGATGTGACACCTCTCTATGACCTCCATTCTCATTTATCTTTTTTTCTCCTTTTTTTGCATTTTTAATTTCTAAATATTTTGGTTAATCCTTTATTCTTTCTCTATAATTAATGTGATTAATTTGTATTAAATTTATTAGTAATGGCAAATGAACCTTTCCCTCCACCCACGTACACTAATTAACTCCTAAATTAACCTTTTCCTCTACCCACGTACAATACTAATTAACTCCTCAATTTTTTTTCTTTATTATTTAAAGAGTAGCTTTATGTTACATTCCCAAAAGTCACCTTCAAATTAAATTCAGGTGAAAATTCTCTTCATATTTTTTCCCTAATTATTTTTGAAAGTTTGTTCCTTTAGAATTAAGTTGATTATGATTACAATTTTTAGAAACTCTTATTTGTTTGAATAATTCATCGATGAACTTTTGTTGTTCTTTTTTGTGTTTGTTTGTCAACAATGTATAGGTTGCTCTTCTGGTTTTGACAAGTTCTATTTGGGCGAGTTTGCGGAAGTTCGATGGTGGTGAATCATCACTTGCCTGGTATGTTGCGCTAAATGAAATATTTGAAATCTATTAAAAAAAGATTTGGTGCTTTTTGCTTAATGCACCCTTTCACTGTTTGCCACAAATAAATAATAATAATTTTAAAAAAAGATTTGGTGCTTTTTGCTTAATGCACCTTCTACCTTTACTATCATTGATGATTATGTAATACATGTCTGTCTATCAAATTTCACGACTTAATAGACAAGTTTGTCTAACTTTTATTTGATGAAGTTGATCCTTTATTACTTTGTAATTTGCACCCATTATCAATTTATTACTCTTTTATTTTGTGTGTGTTTTGTATATGGATTGTGGGGGTCGTAATCTTTGTTTTAAAATTATATCGATCATAATGCTTTGAGAAAGAGCACTTTTAAAAGGTTAATTAGAATTACTTTTTATAATGAGCACATTTTGTTTTGATCAATAAAAGGATTGAATTAGATTATATAACAGTAAATGTAATTATGAGTGACAAAGGTTTAATATATTTTCTTAAGAGAGAAAAGGTTTTTTTTTTTTTTTAAGCAAAGGATTAAGAGAGAAAAGTATTTGCACCTAAAAAGAATGTTGATCCTCATAATTTTGCAGGCCACTAATTTTCTTTATTTGGTAACAAGGAAATCCATAGCAGCTACTTTTCTGGTGGGCATTGTGTAAATCTTGCAAATCTCACAGAAGATGTAAATCACATTAGACAAGCCCGATGACCTCGACTGAGAGACACATGTTGATAATATCGAACCAGGACTCCCAATTTGAGAGATTTTTTGCTCAACCAACTCGACCACACCACCGAAGCGTCAAAAGTATAGTAGCTAATACATAAGTCTTGACATGTTCAGTCACTTTTTTATATTTGTGAAGCTATTTTCTCAATTTGTATGTTGGGTGATGAGAATATTAAGGTAAAATTGAGGGTTGCATGCATGATGAGGAGAACATATAATTGAATTCCTGTCCTTTTGGAGGGACAATATGAAACAATGGGACCCGGGGGGGAGAGGGGGGGGGGGGATAGTGGAGCTAGGACAGAATATAAAAGGTTATAGTACCTAAATGTAATTCGATTGACAATCACTGCAAATTGCATGACCATTTATTTCTTTTCTCCGCTTCCTCTTTCTTATTTTTGTTTTCTGTACATTTCATTTCATGTTTTCTTTTATTTGTACACAAGAAAATTTTGAAAAAAAATAAACATTCTACTAAGGAAAAGTAATTCTAATAAAAATATTTATATTTGTTATTTCATCATTCTAAGAATTAATTTTGTACAGGTATACATGTCGCGAATTTATTTTTTCTATCTCAGTTAAATTTATATAAAAAAAAATTATTAATGTTTTTCACGTATAAGTTCACTAGTATATATTATAAAGGAGAATCAAGAGAAGGTGATGTGGTACGTCTCTATGGCCTCCATTTATATTTATCTTTTTTCTCCTTTTTTTTTGAATTTTTTTTCACATTTTAAAATTAATAATGTATTGTATATTAAAAAAATTCAAAAGTCACTCACTTAATTCTCTTAATTACACACTTTCTTCCCCCTACTTAATATCGTACTTAAAATTGTAGTTACTCCTTAGTACTGATCATGAATCTAAGGAAGATCAAAAGTCAGTAAGAAATAGTAATGCTTAAAATTGAGGGTTACAATAACATTCATTATCTTCAACATTTAATAGCAAAGTAATGATGTATAGAAAATTAATGGTCAACCAAATAATATTTTGTATTTAAGGATACACAAAGTTATACATCATTACGGAGAAATGCAAAGCAGCAACAACAACAACATCAAGAGAGCTTACAAGATCAATTCCTCCATGATTTCTCTAACAAAAATTGGAAGAGGTACACGTTTTTCTATTTACATGGAATATTATACACTTCGCCAAAGACTTTTTTTAATACCAATTAGCACGTTTTGGCAATCTGTGTATTGGTTTAAGTGGGATTTATTAGATCAATTTGGATATTTATTTATGTGCGTGTGTGTTCGATTAGAGATTGTTGTTCTGTCAATTAGAATTATAGCCTATGGGGTGAATAATGTTGTTGTAGCATAGTCATTATCACAAAAAAATGTGATTTTAAATTCTCCCGTAATCCCTATTTATCTAGGGCAAGTTTTCAAAAATATAAAATTACGTCATGTGGTCCAATAGACAATATTATACAATATTATATAAAAATGTATAAATGTGTTTATACACAAATTTAGGCTACATCAGATAACAAACTCAAAATATGGGTTACATGACATAAATATTTTCTCATAATATACAAAGAGTGTAATTTTGCCATTTAGCTATTACCGTAAGTTGAAATTTTTTCCATCAGGTATGCATTACAACTAAAATGTCGTTACAAATTCATAAATCTAGAGCAGTAAATGAATAATGACATCTTTTAGACCTTCCATAACTGTTATGGATATATATTATGCATTGTTTTTTTATGCATTTGATTATTCTCTGTATTGATGTTGCAGGGAAGGATAGAGAAAAAGGTGAAAGTAAAAAATATCAGCTCAATAGTATTTTGAGTCTATTTAGTTTAGTACTATTATTATTTTGCCTTAGTCTGTTAGGTTATCTATCTTTGTTATATCTCATTTTTCTTTATTTTTGATGTTTCATATTATAAATTTTGCTTCCCCAAAAAAGTCACGTTTAATTGCATTTAGTTTAATTTCTTTTTTAAAAAATTAAAAAGTGAGATCCACAAGCCTCATCTATTAACAAAACAGGTAGTCAGAATATACAAGGGAATTGCCCAAATGAAACTAAGATCCAAAAATAGATGTCATGTGCACATTTTGCATTTGTCTCTTCTTTTCCATCATTCATTATATTGAATAACCCACTCCTCCCTTTTAAATACTAATTGGATGTGTCTGTTTTTTCTTCAACATGAACAACGCTTTCTTTGTCCAGTTAGTACTAATTTTATTTATCCATAGTTTACAAAGGCTTTGAATAGTGAGGGATAGGCTAACCATCAGACTACTCTGTAATCGGTAATCGCTGGAGACAAGAACGAGTGAATCTAATTACATAATTTAAAGGAATTTTGTAGAATTAAATCTTGAACATCACTAATTCATTATATATACACCCCAACAAACTAAATAAATATCCAGTTTTTGCGAACTGGAGTGATGAGTGTGAGTCGAAGGAGGTCTGAATGTTTATATCTCTTATCCTTTAATTTAAAGATGATGCAATGAGTTGGTTCTACTAGGAGAATTTGGAAAACGATTGCATCGTTGGCCATTTAAATCTAGGTTAGTCACTTCTTTCCGGTCTCTTTTTGTCCAAGAAGTACAATTATTTTTTCTCCTTATTTTGGGGTTTTTCTCTCTTTTCTTTTCTTATTCATGTGCTATATTAAAAAAACAGAAAAAAAAACACTCCTTTAACTCTATTGATTATATTAAATATGCAATGTTAAGAAACTAAAAATCATTTCTTTAAATTTTTTTAATGTAAAACTTAATATTCTTTATTTTCATTACTCCCACAATCTTTTATTATCATAACCTCCAAAATAATTAACAGTCATATTCGTGACATTATTTAGTATTCTATAGTGTAGTCCTATAGGGAGACATTATAAAGATTTTGTACAAATGATCACATTAGCTTTTAAGTTATTTTTTCGGTGCTTATTATATTTATGTGTTAGTTTGATTCGAAAAATAAGATGAAGGTTATTGAATGGTGATCTATTTGGGGGAGAGAATGTCGACAAGAGTTCGAAAGATTATGCATTGATTTAAATTTTCTTCTATTTTATAATAATTAAGGTCGTGAGAATGATATTGTATTATTTTATTTTTTTGGTATGCTCTGTATATGATTTCTCTTTATTTTATATGAATTATGATTGTCGTAATTCTATAATTTTTTTGGTTCAAAACAGTAACTTATGACTTTGTTGGAAGTCTGCTAACTACTAACCAAGCGTTTTCCTTTATATGAAATCAAGTATGCCTACAGGTGAATATGTATTGTAATATTTAATATTTTAATAAAATTATTGATATCCAATCGTCTTTTATAATCACGCGAAGCGCGGACAAGTTCACTAGTTTATATTAAATCCTGATGAAAATTGGTAATATTATAGTGCCACGTGTTGAATGTAAAAATTAAACTCGATATTTTAATTTTACTCTTTTCCCCATTTCATTCCAAATTAAAAAAGGAAGATTTTGCCATTTTTCGATATAAAAAAAAAAGGAAAAAGATTGACATTTTACAACACAACAATGAAGCCTCACCAGGGTGTGATGTAGAGTTGTCACGTCGGATTCATCTTAAGTCAGTACTTTTAGTGTAGAGTATGAATGTAAAATTTTATTATAATTCGTAATTTTTAAAAATATATTAGATTTAATGTGAAGAACCTTAAACATTGAGCTCGTAGCGTTTAAATTTTAAATCCACCTGTGAACCTCATATGTGTCACGTGAACAAGGGTGTACGTTCGGGCTGTTGGATTAGATATGAAAATTTTGGTGTGGATTTTCAGTTTTTGGATTGAAGAATTTACAATCCAAATCCAATTCAAATAGTCTTGGATTGGATTGGATTTTTTAAGTACGGTTTTGGGTTATCAGATTGAATATTTTGAATTTCAATTTTGACTTTTGAGCTTTAAGCAATCATAATTTATCTAATAATTTGCTCCTTAAAACGAATAGTTTTCTATCATTAACAAGAGTTGATATCATTTTGCCGCGCATGCAATGTATTAAGCTTTACAGCTCCTGGATATTTTTTCATTTTTATCTAGATTAGTAGTCACAAAAAATACATGATACTCCCTTCATACCATTTTACTTATCGTGCTTACTAAAAAATAGATGGTCTAAAATAGTTGTAATTTTAAAAAATCAAGACATAATTAGTTGTTTGTTTCTACATTTACCCTTAATCATAAATATGGAGAGATATTAATATGGTACAAAAAAATAAAGTATTAAATTAAGAGGAAAATTAAATAAGGATAGTTGTCAACTTACCCTCTAGTTAATATTTTTTTAAGGGATGTGCAAAATAAAACATGACAAGTAAAGTGGATCTGGATGGAATATTAGAGGTGACATTAAAATTATTTAATGTTAATCAATGAAACTATATAATGTTATTCAATAGAAGATATGATATAATGGATACAGCGGTAGAGTACTAATCTATTGGACATTTGAAAATTGGACTTATTAGTATTGTACACATATAATATGAGTAGGTTGAGTATAAGGTATAAAAATTTCAAATTTTTAGTTATCCAAAAATTCATAGTACTAAATCCAATATCCAATCATAAATCTTTAAATTTTAAAAATAGAATTTAAACGTGTATTTTTAAAATACAAAAACATGTAAGTAATTAAATGTTGCTATTTAAAAAAAAAATGTTTTGGTTATTAAACGTTTGTCTTAAAAGACAGAAACGTTTTATCCTTTATTGTAGCTTTCAATAGATGAAAAACGTCCAACTCTTCCCTTCGCTTTCTTCAGTAGAAATTGGAAATAAAAGAGACTGAATTTTCATTAGAAAAAATAACTTTTCAGAAAACAAACTTACTTGGAGGTCACGGGTTCAAGCCTTGAAAACAGCCTCTGGCAGAAATGTAAGGTAAGGCTGCATACAATACACCATTGTGATGGGGCCCTTTCCGGATACCGCGCATAGCTGTAGCTTTAAGTGCACCGGGCTGCCCTTTTAAACTTACTTGCCCACACAAGTTTTGATCAAGAAAATTAGTCAGAAAGTAGTAGAAGGCTGTACACCTGGAGAGCAAGGCGTTGAACGAGTCAACAGGTAAGTGCTTTCTCAATTCGATTTAAGATTATATTATCCGGTAATTATATAAATCAATAATTCATGTTCATGCTTTCGCTGTGTGTATGAATTATAACAATATTATTAACAAGAGTTGGTAACTTTTATTAAAAGTGATCATTTTAATATTTCATTTGATTATAAACAATTTCATCCTATATAAATGTGTTGGCTACTCAATAATTGGTCCGACTAAATTTTCAGGATAAGCATCGTGTGCTCTTGATTGATCTAAGATTTCTTTAGGGTAAGGCGAATAGATATTTTCATTTTTCAAGAGAAACATGAACCCCTTTTTATACGATGATCTCGAAAATAACTTCTCTAATTTATAAAGGTAATCCGAACTCCTTTGGGATAAAAATAATATTAATTATATATGATTAAAATTATTTTTTACATATATATAATAGACGTTGAACCCCATTTGATTAGTTCTTGTGTTTACTTCTTTCGATCTTGAACCCCCTAAGTGAAATTTCTGGCTCCGCCACTGAGTAAAATAATGAACCTTATACAGCAGATCTTATTATAGTGACAACATTTGAATAAAATTTTCATGGTTGTTATAGTAAGGTGTTATTACATACGTATATTAGTATTTGACATTTATATATATATTTTATTTATCTATTATAAACAAAGTACACAAAAAAATCATTAATGATTTTATATACCAAGAAGGAGTGTATTTATTAAACATTTAACCAAAAAAAAAAAAGAAGAGTATGAAAGTAAAACAAAAAAAAAAGTGCAAGCCTTTCTTCGTCATGAAGTTATGATCATAACTTATGATACTATTTAGATACAAATTTCAGTTTAGATGTTTAGACTTAAAATTTACTATATATATCCATGACATTAGTGACAATTATCTTAAATATATTTCTTATAAAATATTATTGCATAATATTTGAGCATGGTTGTTATAGAGGGGTAATTTTACAAGGAGCGCACTGTTATAATGATTGTCATTGTTGTTATAGGTAGAATTTTGTTATAGAGATTAAAATATAATATGAAAAGTCGATTCTGGAGAAAATCAAGTCGTTTTAGTGAAATATTGTTATAACGAAGAACTGTTATAACAAAATTTGATTGTATAAAGACATTGAATTTTTAGAAATGGATGTTTGAAAGGGAAAACCTCCGAATAAGAAGTGCTTTCCCCTTTAACCCAAGAAGGAAGATGTAGTTGCATGTAGAAATAAATCCCCATTTCCAAGTGAAGAGATCAGACATCAATTATTTGTTGAGTCAATCTTCCTGGAGATCCAACATTGATGGATACAGAATCTGATGGTACTTTTTGTTGATCACAAATCGCTATCTCATCAATCAGATCAAGAAACTGTATCCTAACTCTCTCATGACTATTTTACACCTCTTTAGACTTTTCAAATTTAGCGAACTAAAACATCTTATTAGCCAAAAAAAAGGTTATCAAATAATTAGAGAAGAGAACAGTGACAGAAAAACAAATTGACTGAGCACTAAGTACATAGTATATGAGTACTTATGAACTTAAAATTATGAGTTCCCAACTTGTCGAGCCACTTTTTTTTTCTTTTTACTTTTCTAAATCGAAACGGCGAGTACTGAATACTAAATGATTATAAAAAGATAACAAAAAATCTTTTCTTTCTTATGGTCTAAAAGATATTGTTTGGGAGTGACAAAAATAAGCTCAGTGGTAAAGCGCGCCCCTAATAATTGTGTCATTGTGCCTAGTTTGGAATGGCAGGTACTTCTTCTAGTCCAATATAAATGAATTATTAAAGTGTGGTATATTTTTAAAAATGGATATTTCATGACATTAGTCAAAAGATAATTTGTCGATGTTATTCTTTTGATTCTTTTTAAACTCTTCTTAAAAGTGGAGATAGTCACTATTTAGGATTTAAAAGTAGTTGAAAACTCCATCATACAGAAGGGTAGTTTTAGACCAAAACAAATGATACATTCTTAAATAGACCAAAACAACTGATACATTCTTAAACTTTACAAATTCATTTATTTCGAATCATAAACAGTGCCAATAATTAATTTATTTGGACTACAAATAGTAGTAATATTTATGAAACTACACATTTAATTTCTAGTTGTGACGGATTCATGTTACTCTCTCTCAAATTTATGGGATGAGATCCCCTCTAGTAAAATATTGTCCAGTTTTGCTCAATGGACTTGTTGATTAATGACATGTATCACTGCCACTAATCTAAGACTAACATTCATTTTTACATTAGATGACAAAATAATATTAAATGAATTATAAATAAAAATATAGAAGTTCACAGCCATCGTTTACTTTGACGTCACTATCATATTTAGATCTTGCCCAAATAGAAAATGTGGGCCCCACCATAATTTGTTACAGACACAATAGTTTCTTCTAATTCTAAATAAATTTGAAATCTATATTTTCTAATAATTGAAAAAGTAATATGAAAAGTATCATTTGTTACTTTGAATAATGAGATTCACATTAAATATATATCACACAAATAAATTTAAAATATATTATGATCACACAATGTATTTTTGAAAAAAAAATTAGACCATTACTTTTAAGTTGGAATATCTCAAATACAATATATAATAAAATTAATTAATAATTAAATTGAAATAAATTATAATAAATTATTGTCTTGAACATTTTGTGATCCTTGGCTCTCGAAAAGATTTGCCTGCAAAATGTTAATAGCAGCTACACGTTAGTAGATAAATATGTGGATTAAAATTTTTAAAAAAATCATATTTAATATGAACCTGATCATGAGGTAGGAAATGTGAATTTTGTGCATTTACAAAAGCACTAAAATAAAAAGGTTCCTGTGCGAATAATTAAAATTAAATTAACTTAAAGAATTATAAACTTGATTAAAAAATTATAATAAAAAGTGTGTTAATTACCGTCAACATCTTGGTAAAGTTTGGAAATGTCGTCGAAAGAAAAAAATTTGATTGTTGGGATAAATCTACACAAGTCATATTTTGATAAACACTTGAATCAAAATTATTAAACATACCCTCCTGCAAATAAATAAGAGAAGTGCTACAATTGTTAATATTATAACAACTGATCTGTGAAATATTTTAATTATGAATTACAAAAAAATATGTTATACCTGATTGGCAAAATTCATATTATCGAGTTGTGCTTTAGTAGGAAGTACTGTTAAATCATCTTGATTAGTGTTCACTTCAAGACAACCTTTAACCCTTTTTTTTCAGACGTGGTGCCTCTTCTTTTTTTTTCAAACTTTTCGCTTGTGATAAGAGATCTATTTCATTACTTTCTTCTGGAAAATCTCTCGTTGAACCACTAGTACATAGGGATGGAGTTGTCACCTCCATGCTTTGTTTCAACTTCGAGTCAAACTCATTCGCTAATGTCATTGCTAACTTGTAGCCTTCATCTGTTTCAGAAGCTTTTGCTGCCAATCTAACAAATGTTGGACACATAATGCTATAGCGATTCATTGTGGTGAGCTTTGAATTTGTTATCTACATGTATTGCTCCTTAATTTTGTTAATATTCTCAGCCTTAGCATTTTTCGTCCACCTTTTTAATATATACTCAACTGGAATTTCACTTACTCCTCTTATCACATAGAGAATTCTTATTGCATGACAACAAAGTATACCCATGGACTCAAATTTCATGCAAGTACAAGACATATGGTCTATCTCTGTTACATTAACAATATGCTCTCGAACATGTCCATACTTGCTTACTTTATACATCATGGACAAATATCTCCCTCATATTTGTTCACTTTCATTGATAAAGACTTCATATACTCATCTTGAAATTTTACAAAAATACTTGGTGTATAGACCTCTCTAGCATGGACCAAAATAGGAACCTCTACTTTTAACACTGACCACTTTTGTGATGCATCACAAGTATCTTGCAGCTCATTATATCTCTTATCTCGATCATAATGCTTAAAAAATTGTATCAAATTATAATCAAATTGCAAGTAATCGTTTAAATCACTATTCAGACTCTCACTTAATTGTGTGTTGTTCATACCACCTGAGAAAGTTTGTTTTCTATATGCTGCAATTAATTTTTCTCTCAAAACATACATTCCTCTAACCATTTATTCTCATGAAGGTCATATACATCAAGCATTGTATTCCAAGCATTTATAAATTCTCCTTCATCCTCATACATATAAATGCATTTTTTGAAATCACCACGAAAAGAAGGGTACCTTTTATAAACTTGATTGAGGTGTTTAGCTGCATTTTGCTCAATATGCCAGACACACAATTTGTGATGAACTTCAGGCATGACATATGAGATGGCCTTACTCATAGCAACATCTTGATCTGTGAACATTGTTTTTGATTTTTTGTTGGACATTGCTCTTAAAAATATTTCGAACAACCATTGAAAAGACTCTGAGGTCTCATCATACATTAGTGCACCTCCAAAAATAGCCATTTTTCTATGATTATTCAGTCCAACAAAACTAGCCAAAGGTCTATGCTCTTTGTTCGTCTGATAAGTTGTATCAAACGATAGCACATCTCCAAAAATCTCATAGTCTATTATCATTTTTGAATCTGCCCAAAATATATTTGTGATCATATCATCAACATCTAACTGTACCGCGAAAAAAAAAGATGAATCTTCAATTCTTTTCCTCTCAAAATAGTCTAGCAACACTCCTGAAAGAAAAAAAAACAAAATAATCATATAAATATTTATAATTTCTAATCAAAGGAAACTAAATTATAAAGTCTAAAATAAATTAAAAACAGTATACAATGCGATTAAGTATATTTACCTGCTTTCCCTTGTTTCATAGCCTTTTGCCTTTTGGTCCGGAGATAGTTCTTATGATCTAACTTAGTATAACCCAAATTTGCTCGACCACCAGCTTGAAAACTCATATAATCAAATGTCGCTTTAGAAAATAATCCAGCATCCTCTCCCAAATCGATCTCATGAGTTTGTACATCATTTATCTTTCTATGGGATGGCAACATGTGAATCATCGCCGGTGGTACGAGAGGATGATTATGTTCCAACTCAACTTTGGTGATATGATACTTTTCAACTGGTTGACGAGTAATAATAATATGAGCTTGACATTCGGTTCTAGTTTCTTTTCGTGGATTTTTAGCTTGATATTTTCGTTTATCATCTTCACGAAAACCTTCTTTGTAACATGTAAGCTTTCGCGATGTTACATAACCCAATTTTTTATTTAATTATGTTCACATACTCTTTTCGAATACTAAAACCCTTCTTGCATAGTCATTATAAAAGTTGATGGCACTCTTATCAGTGTCAAACTCAAGACCAAGCCTCGGATCAATATATATTGGCCCTTGGTCGTTGCTTTGTAATACTTCTTCAGGAGTAGTGTCGAACATGTTTTTTTTAAGAGTAGGAAGCTTTTGCTTTCTTAGAAAAAGTTGTGAGTATAAACCTTTTGCTTTCTTAGAAAAAAATGAAAAAAGATACTTTTTATAAATTTACAATACATAATTAGTTATAAAGATATACACATATCTTTAGATAATATTCAGAATTGTGCGATCATTTCCAAATTAAATTTGTGTGATATATATTTAATGTGAATCTCATTATTCAAAGTAACAAATGATACTTGTCATATTACTTTTTCAATTATTAGAAAATATAGATTTCAAATTTATTTAGAATTGGAAGAAAATATTGTGTCTGTAACAAAATATGGCGGGGCCCACATTTTTTATTTGGACGAGATCTAAATATGATAGTAACGTCAAAGTAAACGGTGGCTGTGAACTTCTATATTTTTACTTATAATTCACTTAATATTATTTTATTATATTTTGTCATCTAATGTAAAAATGAATATTAGTCGTAGATTAGTGGAAGTGACACATGTCATTAATCAACAAGTTCATTGAGCAAAACTGGACAATATTTTACTGGAGGGGATCTCATCCCCAAATTTATACAATCAAAAACCAGATATGGAGGCATTAATAATGCCAATTAATTCTGATAGCAATTAGTGAGTTACCATCTTTCCTACTCTATTTATTTAGATTGACATGCCGAATGTACATCACTTTCTTTCCCATTCATTCCAAATAAAGGAAAATGTAGTGTCATGTACTGCTCATCTTTTCTCAAAAAGAAAGCATCACATGTATCAACAATACAGTGAAGTCTCACATCTATCATGTTATGAGTTAATCTTCACCCCATTCCCACCACCTCGCGCCCCTATTCCCACCTTTACATCCTATATTATTTATCAAGATTATATACAAATATTTTTAGGACAATAACTTTTAATTGCATATTGAATACAAAAAAATAAATAAAAAATCTACTTATTTTTCTGAAGAATATTTTCCTTCATACCAAACACAAGCAACTATTAGATCGAGAAGAAGCAATTAAGCCAGAAAGCCTTTATGAAGGGGTGTTTTGTGATAATGACCTTTATAGAGGATGGTCTTGAACTTTTAACCCGACATAACATTTTCCCACTTGCAATGACTCTCTAAAGTACTATATATGAAGGTCCCATTTCATGAATTGTGTAGATCAAATGGACCATACTAGCTATATTGAGGCGTGGCTAGCCACTCAAGAGGAACAAATTAAACGGGGAATGATATTGAGATCGACATCCTTTGTGATAATAAATGGACGAGTTGGATCGAATATTAGCGAATTAAAAATAAGTAAAAAAATGGATAAAATGTTATATTTGTCTATATTTAATAGTTAATACCAATATAAGTTGCATTAGGACGGACAATATGGGCTCTTGAAAAGGTTACAACGTCAGAATTTTTTTATGAATTTTGAATTGGGTGAAAATCATATTCACCTCCAAACTTTGCTTTAAAAATCAAACTCTCCCCTCAACTTTAAATAATAATCAAACTCTCCCCTTTATCACATGTAATGTCTATTTTACCCTTGTTATATCAAATATATTTATGTAATACCTCTTTATATTATATATAATTTATTTTTTTAACCTAGGTATTTATAACTTTTTATTTAAGTTCATTAACATTATAAGTAGAATAATACTTTTATGAATTTGTCACAAAATTTAATGTTATTGTTAAGACCGTTATTTCAATATTATATGCATTAAGCGGGTGTATATGTATGTACATGCATGTGAGTACATTTTTTTCTTTCCCCACTCTCTTACTTCATGCGTTTCATATTACTTAACCCTTCTTGATATGACACATTCCTTAAGAAAATGTTAATTAGAGGTGTATTTTACTAAACTAACCTTATTAATAATGCTTTGAAACTTTAAATTTGACTACTACTACTTTATGCCGTTATTTAATACTAAGGGTAGAAATAAAAAGTATTAAAAAATTCTCTTGATTTCATAAATTGGACAAGTAAATTAAAACAACTATTTTTAGTACGAGGGTCAAGTAATATGAAACGGCGGGGGTATTCTCTATTGTTTATATAAATAAATAAGTTTTGATTGTCATTAATGGAGTATTACATAAAATATAGTTTAAAATAATTTAAAATCTAAATAAATACAATCTTTAAAATTTTGACCTTAATTTAATTAATTATTTTGTATTTCCTGCATTGAAATATATTTGTATAGTTATTATTACCTGTTATTTTCACTTGTATAAATAAATATTAGAGTTTTGATTATTATTAATAAAATTAATTCTCATTATGCTAATTCATTTCATTACAAAACATTATTAGCTTATATACTTAATTAGTATTTCTCACTTTTTTCGCCCAAAAGATAGTGTTTATATTTTTATAAAAAATTTGTTACTTGAATTTAAAAAAATAAACATATCATGATTTTTAAAGAAGTAAAAAAAAAAAGAAGTTGATAATGAAAGGGTACAATAGGCATTTTAAAGATTTAATTAGAATAAAGGGGGGAGTTTGATTATTTTTCAAAGTTGAGGGGGGAGTTTGATTTTTAAAGCAAAGTTGGGATGAAAACGATTTTTAGAACGAAGATAAGGGTTGAAAACTGGATTCTAGGTGCATATTTAAAGAATTTCTACCAAACACTATTTAAATAAAAATTACTGAATTCGACCGAATATGTATCTGGATAATAAATATATGAATTGATTCATATTCAACCCAAATTTAAGAAATTGATTATCCAATCTATTTTAAATTGGGCGGTTTGAGGAATATCTTAATTTTTTAATTTTGTTAGCACTATCATCATTCTTAATCAGGCATCTCAATTTCGATATTTTCTAAGTAAATAAAGAGAGTTTTGGACTTAATAGGTTAGCGAATTTCGATACCGAGCGTTAAAGAAAGAGAGTAGGAGAACTCATAAATGTTTGCTTTGACTATGTCAAAGAAATTCGATTTTTGTTTAACAAATTTAGCGAATTGAACCGATGATTAAAAAACCTATCTATTTGCCTTCACGAGGTAAAGATAAAGTCTACGTATATTCTATCCTCGTACATCCCATCTTGTAGAATTACACTGAGTAAATTATTATTGTTGTGGTTGTTTAGCAAGTTGATGGCTCATCAGTGGCGGACCCAGGATTTAGGAGTTGTGGGTGTCCAAGAGATTCGAACACACATATTGACGTCCAAAACTTTAAGATTTCGCCTGAAAATCAAAGCACCCAGCTATCTTCTTGATTTCAAGGGTACTTTTTTAAATCCTATACTAATTTTACCTAGTCTATGTCGAATTTAACGGGTGCTGGAGCACCACAAAATTACATATAGGTCCGCCCATGTGGCTCATCTACCAAAACTTGGATGACTAAAACCATGAAGACAATATTTATACCTAATTGACAAAAAGAGTAAGAAGTAAAGAGTCTTGTATCATGTTCAGAAACATGTAATTATACATTTGATGAATTGGAAAGACAACAACTTTATTCGGATTTTCTAAAAGAGCTAAAGATTTGCTCCACATACATAAGACATATACTATAAATAAAAATACACGTGCTATACCTTTTTAACAACCTTAACCATCAGACCATTTTTCACTTGCATGATAATAGAAGTAGTGGGAGAAACATTTTCTGGTTCCACTACTTGAATATTGTAATTGTGTATGATGGTCGCTGCCACTATTTTCATCTGAATGAACGCCATTTCTTTTCCTAAACAAGTTCTTGGACCTGCATTGAAGGCTGGAAATTTGAAAGATGGTTCATGTTTGATCCCTCCGCGTTCAGAAATCCATCTTTCTGGTTTGAATTCTAGACAATCTTTACCCCACAAAGTCTCCATTCTCCCCATTGTGTAGAATGGTAAAATCATTCTTGTTTTTGGACTAACACGGTGACCGCTCGGAAGGATGTCATGATCAAGTGGAACTTTGTGCTCCAAAGAAACTGATGGAAAGAACCTAAGAGTTTCACACAAAGCACCATGCAAATAGATCAATTTTCTTGATTCTTCTTTGGTGAAAAACTTGAGGTTTTCATCTTCTTTTACATGCAATTGTTGTTGAATCTCTTCTCTAATTTTATTCTCTACTAAGGGATTTTTAGCCAAGAGGACAAAAAACCAAGTGAGAGCTGCACTTGTAGTGTCCCTCCCAGCAAACATCAAATTCAAGAAAGTGTCCCTTAGAAATGTTTGCAATGTACCCAAATCTCCATCTTTCCATTGATTATACATTTTGATATATGCGTTTAAAAATGCAAATTCCTCGTCTTTGATTGTACTATTATGCATCAACTCCTCTAGCTTCCGCGAAATGCAAGGATATATGAATTGATCAAAAGCCTCGCATGCTTGAATGAGCTTCTTCTCCGAACCAATTCGAAGCCATTTTTGCAATTTCCAAAGACGTTCTGGAGTTATGTGTCTCAGTAGAAGTGCATCAAGAACCACCCCAAATGCCTTTTCATATGGCAAATAAGGCAAGTCAATTGACAAGCTTTTTGGATCATGATCAAGTAACAATTTAGTGATAGAGTCAAAAGTGAATCTTTGCAAAACATCTTGCAAATCTAATATTTTGCCTTGTTTTGCAAAAGCATCAAGAATTGGTCGAAACCCTTTTTCAATAATGTCCCACATGGTCCTCTCCAACAAAATTTGGAACTTTGCATGGCTCATTATGGACATTGTGGTCTTCCTATGAAGCTCCCATAATTCATGATCAACATTGAATATCCCATTTCCCAAAATATCGAAAATCTTACGAAATTCAGGTCCTTTTGGATAGTTTGAGAAGTTTTTACTAAAGATATGATGGATATTTGCTGGATCACAAGTAAAAAACATATCCACATTTGCGAAAATAGGACCTTTGAACTCATAAGTGCCACCATTTTTTGTAAGAACTTTAGTCATATTTGTATGAGCACGTTGAAAATTCATAATAACCACCGGCAACTCTCTAAGGATTGGCCAATTTGTTGGTGTTGATGTTTTTGTCCTTTTATATAGGATGAACCATATAAAATAAGTGAAAAAAGAAATAAGCAAGAGAAGAAAAGAATATTCAAGGAAATCCATTGAGGGTTGAATTTTTATTTTTTTTCCTTTCCAAGCTATAGCTTTTGTTAGCTAGTATTTTTTGTAGTGTATGCTAATTCACTAAAACCATGTGGAATTTTATATAAGTGTTGGTGAATTTTGTCCACAAGTTTAAGAGCCTGGGTCAACTACCTGAGGAGTTTGATGTTTATTGTACACGTTTTTGATAAGGATTGGCAACTACATTTACAAGTGACCATTTTAATATTTCATTTAATTAACTATAAGCAATTTCAACCAATTTCCTTTCACGGATTTGTTGATTACTCAAAAATTGGTCGAACTAACTTTTCAGGTTAAGCATTGTGTGCGCTTATGATTGTTCACGATTTCTTTAGGGTAAAATGAATAGATATTTTCATCTTCCAAGAGAGATATGAACATCCTTTAGAGTTGAGGAATTATTAGAAATAGTCTCTTTATACCTCGTAGGTTGAGATGGCTTGGGCATGTGATGAGGAGATGCACAAATGCCTCAGTGCGGAGGTGCGAGAAGTTGGCTATGAATGAATTCAGGGGAGGTAGAGGTAGACCGAAGAAATATTGGGGAGAAGTGATTAGACAGGATATGACGCAATTACTGCTTATCAGGGACATGAACTTAGATAGGAAGGGGTGACGAATGCAGATTAGGCTAGAAGGTTAGGAGGACGGAGTGCGTTCATGCTAGTAGGTAGGAGTATTGTCCTTATTAGTAGTCGCAATGCTACGCTGATTTTTTGTTCTTGGACTCTTGTTGATATATATGTTGTTTCGGATAGATCACTTGTAGTATTATTTTGTGGTAGCATTTTTCTGTTACTTACTATCTGTTGTTGTGTTACTCTTTATTGTCTTTTGTATCCCATTTACATCTTTTTCTGGACTGTATTTTGTCTTGAGCCGAGGGTCTATCGGACACAACTTCTCTATCTCACCTCTGAGGTAGTGGTACGAACTGCATACATTCTACCCTCCTCAGACCCCACTGTGTGGGAATACACTGGGTATTGTTGTTGTTGTTGTTGTTGTTGTTGTTGTTGTAGTAGTAGTCTCTTTATACCGCATAATGGTAGCAATATAAGGTTTGTGTATGTTCTACCCTCCACAAATCTCACTTGTGAGACTACACTAAGTATATTATTGTTATTGATGAGAAATATATATGAATCATACATAAAGAGATTGAATTTTTAGAAATGATCATTTGGAAGGGGAAAACCCAGCTAGAAAACGCTTTCCTCTTTAACCCAAATAAATTGACCAACAACAATAGACAAGTTGCATTAAATCAGAAAATGGTGGCATTAATGACAATCAATATATATGGTTTAATCCTATAATTGAACCCAAATAAATTGATTGAGCTTGTCGATTGAACCCCGGCTAAAAGCCCTACATGAGTCGTCACATTTAGTTATCTCTCAATTATAGGATTAAATCAGAAAATGGTGGCATTAATGACAATCAATCAATCTCTTTCTCTCTCTCTCTCTATATATATATATATAAAGGAAGGTTAGAAATTTGCTTGTGTGACATACTTCTAAAGCCACCATTCACATTCATCTTTTTTTCTCTTTTTTTTTGGCAATTTTTGTTCATTTTTGTACATTATCTACTAAGTAAATGGATAAATAAAAGCCTCATAAAACAAAAACCCCAAAGCTATCATTATGATAAATCTTTACAATAAAACCTAATGTACCGGGTTTTTTTCTGTCAACCCACGTAAGAGAGCAATATTATGGTCAATCCACATAAATGACAATGAAATTCATGTTTATGAATTATGTAGTTGCAACTGTAAAATAAATGTCAATGAGGAAAATGAAAAGTTCTTAAGGCAATAAAAAAATAAATAATTGCAATTAATGACAAGGATAGTGAAGAGCCATTAGCATGGATCCTTCTTCACTAATATAAATAATTCCTAAAGCTTACAGATCACAATGTTTGTATTTAGCATCTTCATTATATCACAAAAATGAAAATCCACAGGTATATATCTATTATTATTTTAGCACTTCATGCTGATAAAGTTTAGCATTGCTTATTCTTTATATTCTTGGATATGTATGAAACCTTTTGATGAAACTTTTACTACATTTTAACCTAAAAGTTACATGTATGTATTTTAAAAGATGTTGAATCTTTCAATTTGTAATTTCATTATTCCAATAGATTTTATGGTTGGGCTCCTCTTGGTGATGTCATTTTTTTTGTTTATTATACTGTATTTGTAAAAAAAAAATTAAAAGAAATTCATGTGTTCTTACCTTTTCTAGGAATTTTCCACCTTTTCCGCTACTTTGCTAACCTGAACTCACAAATTCACGGTTGGAAGTGGAGGGTACTTAGTATCTGAGCAGTCTCTCTTGTCTAATGACCTTTACTTCATGCTCTTTTACTCTGAAAAATAATAAGTTATGTGATTTGCTTTGAAATTTTATAAAATCTCATGAACAAATAGCCAAAAATTAGTTATCAACAATAGAGAAAGTATGTATTTAAAAGTTGTTGAATCTTTCAGTTTCAATTTCAATAGATTTTATGGTTGGGCTCCTCTTGGTGATGTCATTTTTTTTTGTTTATTATACTGTATTTGTAAAAAAAAAATTTAAAAAAAATCATGTCTTCTTACCTTTTATAGGAATTTCCCACCTTTTTCACTACTTTGCTAATCTGAACTCACAAATTCACGGTTGAAAGTGAAGGGTACTTAGTAACCGAAACAGTTCCTTTTGTCTAATGACCTTTACTTCATTCTCTTTTACTTTGAAAATAATAAGTTATGTGATTTGCTTTTGAAATTATATAAAATCTCATGAACAAATAGCTAAAACTTAGTTATCAATAATAGAGAAAATCATAACTTACCTGATGGTTTTACTTGATTGTTTGGTATTACTTATATTTTGTACTCTTGGTATTAAAGATTACATCATAAAAACATATTAATTAGGTAGTGTTGATTTTTTTATCTTCAATGTGATATTTTCTTAATTTTTATTTAATTCTATAATATATATATAAATTTTTTCTTATATGTGTGTGTGATGCATAAAAAATTATATGTTGCATTGGAATTCTAATTAAATATCTTTTATGAAATTTAATATTTATTTTATAGTTCATTTTTATCTAAACAAAATTATTTTATCTTGATAGTTATATTTTATTAGTATGATATAGGATATTATCCAATTTTGATAAATAGAATATTATAAAAGATCAATCAACCTTGAAAATATAACTACATCAAGAAACAATATAATCAATGTTACTATTGAGGAACATAAAGTTACAAAGTTGATCAAATTGTAAAGATATATATTTTTATTATGAAAATTATAACAAAATTATTTCGTCATATTTTAATATTCTTTAATAACTGCGCGAAGCGCGGACATATTCACTAGTATATATATAAAGGAGGAACATAAACAAGGTGATGTGACACCTCTCTATGACCTCCAATCTCATTTATCTTTTTTCTCCTTTTTTTGCATTTTTAATGTCTAAATATTTTGATTAATTCTTTATTCTTTCTCTATAATTAGTGTGATTAATTTATATTAAATTTATTAGTAATGGCAAATGAACCTTTCCCTCCACCCAACACTAATTAACTCCTAAATGAACCTTTTCCTCTACCCACGTACAATACTAATTAACTCCTCAAATTTTTTTCTTTATTATTTAAAGAGTAGCTTTATGTTACATCCCCAAAAGCCACCTTCAAATTTAATTCAGGTGAAAATTCTCTTCATATTTTTTCCATAATTATTTTTGACAGTTTGTTTCTTTAAAATTAAGTTGATTATGATTACAATTTTTAGAAACTCTTATTTGTTTGAATAATTCATTGTTGAATTTTTGTTGTTCTTTTTTGTGTTTGTTTTTCAACAATGTATGTTGTCTACAGGTAAAGATGAGGTTGCTCTTTTGGTTTTGACAAGTTCTATTCGGGCAAGTTTGCGGAAGTTCGATGATGGTGGATCATCACTTGCCTAGTATGTTGCGTTAAATGAAATATTTGGAATCTATTAAGTTGTTTTTTCTGCTGTTTTTTTATGTCGTTCTTAACATGCTAAGAGTATTTTATTTTATTCGTCAAATTATATTTGTCTAAATGTGCTGGATTGACAAAATAACATGAAGTCGTCATACTACTAGATATATTACTGTGACCAAATGCGCTGCTAAATACTTATAGCAAACTAGCCATGATAAATAGTACTAGAGTAGCATTCTTAACCAATTATGTTTAGCTGAGTGATTGTTGTCCGTGCTTTTTTCCCTGAAGGAGATATAACTATTGGGTGTTTGCCACAAATAAATAACAATAATAATAATAATAATTATAAAAAAAAGATTTGGTGCTTTTTGCTTAATGCAACCTTTCAGTGTTTGCCACAAATAAATAAATAATTTTTAAAAAAATAAAAAATGATTTTTTGCTTTTTGCTTAATGCACCTTTCACCTTTACTATCATCGATGATTATGTAATACATGTCTATCTATCAAATTTCACGAGTTAGTAGACAAGTTTGTCCAGCTTTTATTTGATGAAGTTGATCCTTTATTACTTTGTAATTTTCACCCATTATCAATTTATTACTCTTTTATTTTGTGTGTGTTTTGCATATGTATTGTGGGGGTTGTAATCTTTGTTTTTGAAATTATATCGATCATAATGCTTTGAGAGAGAGCACTTTTAGAAAGTTAATTAGAATTGATTTTTATAATGAGCACTTTTTTGTTTTGGTCAATAAAAGGATTGAATTAGATTATATGACAGTAAATGTAATTATGAGTGACAAAGGTTTAATATATTTTCTTAAGAGAGAAAAGTTTGTTTGTTTTTAAGCAAAGGTTAAGAGAGAAAAGTATTTGCACCTAAGTGCCCGTTTGGATGGACTTTTGGCTTAAAAGCCAAAAGTTAGAAATCCTAACTTATGGTTTTTGGCTTATTTTTTAGCATTTTAAACCAAAAGTCATAAGTTAGGATTCCTAACTTATGGCTTTTGGCTTATTTTAAGCATTTTAGCCAAAAATCAAGTGCTTATAAGCACTTTAGCCAAAAATCAAGTGCTTATAAGCACTTTTTAAATTTACCCAAACACTTTCAAAGTGCTTAAAAGCTATTTTTAGCTTAAAAGCACCTAAAATAAGCCAATCCAAACGGGCCCTAAAAAGCACCAATGGTCAACTTCTGATTACTAAATATTGATCCTCATAATTTTGCCGGCCACTAATTTCTTTATTTGGTAACAAAGGAAATCCGTAGCAGCTATTTTTTTGGTGTGCTTTGTGTAAATCTCGCAAATCTCATAGAAGATGTAAATCACATTAGACAAGTCCGATGAGTTCGACTGAGAGACATATGTAGATAATATCGAACCAAGACTCCCAATTTGAGAGATTTTTTGCTCAACCAACGACCACACCACCGAAGCTTCAAAAGTATAGTAGCTAATACATAAGTCTAGACATGGTCAGTCACTTTTTTATATTTGTGAAGCTATTTTCTCAATTTGTAAGTTGGGTGATGAGAATATTAAGGTAAAATTGAGGTTTGTATGCATGATGAGAACATATAATTGAATTCCTGTCCTTTTGGAGGGACAAAAGAATGAAGTATTAAATTGAGAGGAAAATTAAATACGGATAATTCTCAACTTACCCTCTAGTTAATACTATATTTTTTTTAAAGAGTGTGCAAAATAAAACATGACAAGTAAAGTGATATGGACGGAATATTAGAGGTGACAATAAAATTATTTAATGTAATTAATCAATGAAACTATATAATGTTATTCAATAGCAGATATGATATAATGGGTAGAGCGGTAGAGTACTAATCTATTGGACATTTGAAAATTGGACTTATTAGTATTGTGCACATATAATATGAGTAGGTTGAGTATAAAGTATAAAAATTTCAAATTTTTAGTTATCCAAAAATTCATAGTACTAAATCCAATATCCAATCATAAATCTTTAAATTTTAAAAATAGAATCTGAAGTCCAATTTATAATCCAAAAATCTAAACTAAATATCCAAAAAATTAAAATTTCGATTTAAATTTAAAATTCGCCCAAACAATGACAATGAACATTAAATTGGAGTGAGACACTTCTACATGTGAGTTATTAAAAGGCATAAATTGGCTTGTACAATGAAAATTCAATTAAAGTGACATTTTTTATGCAAGTGAACGTCTATGAAAAAGCTGTACGTAAAATGGAAACCTCCAGCACATGGTAACATAATGCTCCACACTGATAGTAGTACAAACATTGCTTCATGCTCCTCACTCTGGAGTCTGGGGTGGTGTGTTTAGAAACAACCAAGGCCACTGGTTGTTAAGATTTACTGGAACATGTACTACTGCTCAACCACTAGAAGCTAAAGCCCAAGTGCTCCTTTTAGGACTTACATTGGCCCTGCAGTACCACTTCATGCCTCTAGAGATCAATATTGACTCTGATAAATTAGTACAACTGCTAGCCTTTTCTGCTCATACTAACTCATCTCTTATTCTTGATTGCAGATCCGTTCTCAGCAGGATGGGTGAACCACCAGTGATGCATGTTCACAAGGAACAAAATAGGCTAGCAGATGCATTAGCGGCATCTACTCTACTTCTACTTCTACTTCTTTTAATACACTCTACCAAACGACTCTTTCTTTTGTGTTCTGTTGCTGTGTGTTCTTTTTTCCTTCATGTTTCCCTTTCTAGGCTGCATGCTTCTGCTTCTGAAGACATTTGTGGGTTAAATTTAAATCTATAAGTATCATATTCATTGGAAAGCGTAGCAGCAAAGAAACAGATGATGATAGTAATTTCTTTTGTTTGGATTTGTTTTCTTCAAGAGTATTGTGTTCTTTGTGTTGCAGGGGTTGATTTCTCTAAGGATTTACCTATATGCCAACTTAATCAGAACAAATGTTGTGCGAGAACATTTTAAATTAGCTTATTTTAAAGTTCTGAGCTTAGTAAAACAAACCACATACTGAAGTATATAATCTTTAGCAAGGGCAAGAAAAAGAAATATATCCATGATATCTTAAGGTTGCTTCATGTTAAGGATAACCAAAGAGAAAAACAATGTGATTGAGACGACATGTGTAATTTTATTTTCCTTCTCTTTTTATTGACCTATTTTGGTTTATATAAACAGAAGTTCAAAGATAAATTCTCCTTCACCTCCACATATCATTTTACGTAACAAAAAAAAAAATAGACTGTGTACCTAAAGATATACCACTTTCCTTGTGAGTTATCTTGTATAGAGATTTTGGCTCAGTTTTGTTGGGAGGACTTGAGCAAATATGCACCTTTATAAGGTGTTTTTAGCTTAATTAAGAACATATGTAACAAGTCAAGTAAAGATGAAAGTTCACTTCTAAAGAATTACATAACTTTCTTCTATCTAAATATTTTGTTTTTTGCAATCTTGATATAAATATGCAATTTATGCAAATAGCTCAAAGTTGATATAGGTAACATGAACTTGCGCTGACCAGTTCTGATGTGCGCTTTTCAATAATTTCAGAAACTACAAATAGAAGTAATATTTGGACAAAGAAAAGTAGATGTACAAGGAGTAGAAGAGTTGGTGTTCCCCATGGAAAATTGGAGAGTCCAGAAGTTGTGACCACTAGAATTTGAATGACAGAATGTTCCTAATAGCTTTTTTGAGTTATTTGGTAGTATTATCTATGGTTTGTAGATTGAATGAACAGACTTCATTTCTAAGTTACTAGATCATTCTTCTCACTAATACATGCACATATAACTGAATAAATTGATTCCTTGTAATTTATTGCTTGTATAATTCTCAACGATATAATTTATTATATATAGCACAGATTTATATACCCTCTAGTTAGTTTTTCTATATTATAGAAGCAGTGGTTTCGACACCTCCGCTTAATGTCATTGCTAAAAAGATTAAGGCCAATTTTGACATTAAATATAATTTCATATATGTTTTATCTAGTATTCTATACGTGTGTATTTGATAATACTCCACCTGTAATAGCCGACATTAGCTCTCTCTTTTTTAGAGGTTTGTATGCTACAGGTGTAGTTGTTTATGGTGTCTTTTTGCTCCTCATTCTCTACAAACCTTAATCTTTTTCAGTTTTTCAATTTCAAATGTAAAATCTGAAGGTTCATATAGAGATTCAAATACAGAAGAAGCAGAGAAGGTCTTCACTTCAAGTTCTGTTTGTTGATTCGATTCATGAATGGATTTTGACAAAGACTGAAGCAATCGGAGAAAAATAGAGTTTTGTCAGGTATGTCAATTATTTCTTCTTTGCTGTAATCAACAACCCCCCCTTTTATCTTTTGTATGTAGACCAAGTGCAAAAATAGCCGATTCTAGACCATTTCCAAGGTCATTGGCTGTTGTAATTTCCTCGATTTTATGGCCCCGTCTAGAGAATAGCCCTAGTTTACCAAATCGCACCAAGTTACAGAGTTGCTGTTTATAGAGTATTGGAAGCTTAGCCCAGTATGAAAAATGAGGCCAACTGGGAGAAAAAGAAAATTATTTTTTTTTCTCCCAATAATAATAATAATCTGTTGTCATTAATGTAATGCTGATAACAGTAATAGTAATACTCTCTATGTTCCATTTTACTTGTCTTGAAACTGTCCAGTAAATGCTATAGAAAAGAAGAGGAACCATGCCTTGGGTTTTATCTATACCCGCAAATTTAAAAACCGCCCCGCCCTGTATGACCTTTAAACCCACATAAATCCGCCCCACATCATACCCGCACCGCACCGCATCGCTTTTTTTTTTTTTTTGAAAAATTTGTAACTACACTAAAATTTATAACGCTAGTAAGGCTATAGGATACATTTCATCTTCCACAAACCAAATGATTGTTTAAGTACTTGCTATAGATATTAAATCACTTTGTCGTACGTATCTTATTTAATTGAAGAAAAACCTTTAAACTTTTGTTTTGGTATTTTTGAGTTATAAAATTGTTAATTTATAGTGTTATACGTGTCGTTTTAAGTATCATATAATTTTAAGGGAAGAATATATATAATTTTAGGTAATTCACGAGAATAATACTAACTTTTAATTTTTTTGTTTAAACTCGCAACCCGCACCGCACCGCGTCATTTAGGAAAAACTTATTTCAACCCACCCCGCACCCACATAGTCTAAAACCCGCCCCGCCCCGCATAGCCTAAAACCCGCACTGCCCTATTGCGATCCCTATATGGAAGAGTTTGTGCCCGTAGTTCCACGTGATCTCTCTACAGAAAGTTCAGAGTACAGGGGAGTCAGGCTGCACAAATGTGGATGATGGGATGATTGAACGGGTTAGTATCTTGAAAAGAAGTGAGTTACCCCTTATCCCGCTACTGTAATTAATGTTCCTTTGTTTAAATAAGAATTTGAGATTAATTAATTTTCAAAATCAGTAAGTGTGAGTATTAGTTTACTTGAATCTGACTTGGCTCTTCTAGACAAGTTAACTGAAATTATTGTAGATAAGTTGTGCAAAAAGCAGTTGTAAAATGGATAACGATTCTTAGGTAGTAATTCTATCTTGACTAATTGGCTTGGAATGTTTGCATTGTGAACGTTGTGTTGTAGGCTTTGCAGTGATCAACAAATGTCGTTAGCTCACATTTGTAACACACAAATTCAAAACAATATAGTCATGATATACCTGGATACTTGAAGTTATAAAAGTTGAATCTAGGAATTTTAGTTTCAAATTTATACGTCAAGTAGCAATTGCATTTATTAAAATAATCAAAATTAGGTTTCAATTTCTTGCTCAGTGTAATGGTAGATTTCATGATGTTGGCATATATAGGCTTAGTGGACTATCAGTGAGATGCACTACTAACCATACCTGAAACTGAGTACGCTGCCTCAACAAGTTCATGTATGGTAACTTCTTGACTCTGGTAAATTCGCGCTTTACTCTTTATCTGATATATCAAGTATCAATATTGCTATATTAAGTTTGCCAACATTAACTGCATAATTGAATCTAAATGTATATAAATTCACTGATGTGTCTTTTTAGGGAGATGGACTACTACTGAGTACTAACAACATGTGGAACACCAAATTATGTGACTTCAACGGTGCTCATTAGTTTGTCCCTAACTTATTTTATTTCATATTGTCCGATTAACATCTTTTTCATTCCTATTTTTTGCTTCTTGCTACTGCAGGTGATCCACGTTAAAGGTTATGTTGGAGATAAGGCTGACCTGTGATCATATGGTGCAATCCTTTTTGTACTTGTGACTGGTTATCTGCCTTAGCTTATGAAGAGTCAAATCTCATGGCATTATATAATCTGTACACAATTATCACATGATATTGTGCAATTACTGGATCAACTTGTTTTCTTGATTATGACTACACAAAGCTGCATTATTTACGAGATCATTGGTGGAACAACAATGTTGATAGTTGTGTTACAATGGAACATAGAGAAGATCTTTAATGTTGCCAATAGAGTGGATTGGTTAACTTCTTATATTATTAACATGCAGCAAAATGATCTTTTATCGGAAAAAGCACAATCTGAAATTCCTCAAAAAGAAAAGAATTTTGTGTTGCCTTAGTTCAATGTTGTAGAGGGAAGTATACTAACTTGATATTTTTGGTTGATGTTTTGAGTTCTTTGGTCTACCACGTATGGTTCTATTACTAGATTTACAAGAAAGTGTGGATTCTTTACTCTTTGTTGGTGGAATGGCACTTGCCAATCATACAATATCTACATGTAAATAACATATGTTGTTGAGCTAAGAAAATGTTCCAACATTGGGCCCCATCACTATCTAGTTTCCATACAGTATTAGAAACACTACCTTCAACATGTCTGTTTTAAGGCATTAAATAAAAAGTCTAAGGGTGATATAGTCTTTAAAATATTTTTGCCAGGTTAGATTTTTGAGAAAGGTGGTTTTTTGTGCATTGATATTTGTACTTTACAACAGCTTTAAAAAAAAAAACCCACCCTTTGCTATTAAATTACAAATCATATCCTATACTGCAATGGCATTGAATATTGCGGGACCCACCAGGGACAAGTTATAAGACTTGTACAGCTGTACTCAGTCCACTCTATTTTTCATTTGAATGTGAAATAAATATTTACTTTACTATTTACGGTCAACGGTCAAATCTTTCAATAATATCACCTCGTTATTGTGATATTTTACTATAGTAGCTTGATTTTTTTTGGAATTAATTTTTCATATTATATTTTATTTCTCTATAACGGCATTTTACCCATAGCAGTAGTGACACTCATTATAGCAGTATACTTTTTGTAAAACTATCTCTCTATGACAGCATATTCAATATTTTATAAGAAGATATAATATTTACAAAATAAAATATCAAAATATTTATGGTAATCATCACTATTGTCATGCATACAGTAAATTTCAAGTACAAATATTTAATTTAAAGAAAAAATTTATATTTAAATGATGCATATCAGTTATTTCATGGCTTCACAATGAAAAGACTACTAATGTTTGTCTTTTTTATATTCATGTTCTTTCTAATTTTGTATTTTTTTGTTTATAACAATTAAATTAGATTTAAACATCGAATGTCAGTATACATATATAACAACACCTCTTTATAGCAATCATGAAATTTTTGGATAAACGCTGCTACTTTAAAGAGGTTTGACTGTATATCCAGATTTTTATCAAACTTTTAAAATTTAATATAATCAAGTAATTTTTAAGAGTGATAATTTATATTAATTAATTACAATTAAATATTAAAACTAAATAAATGTCATATATTTATTTCCTTGATATACTCTTTTGATAATTGAAAGCTTGAAATTTAATTGAATTTTAATAGATTATGTATATTTTTATCTTGATATTTATTTTTTGACAGTAATATATTAATAGTTTCACTTTGTATAATATTGTGTCTATGCTAACACGGACCGGTCCCTCTACTTTTTTTTTCTATAAAAGAGATGGTTTTGACATGCCTGCTTATGTCATAAGAAATTTATTTGAGGGTGTTTTGGTCTTCTCATCCCATAGGTTGATAGTCAATTTCATATTACACCATACCCAATTCTTGATTATAGTTACTTGTGGTTTTTTTGGGATTCGAACTCAAGAAGAAAATTGAATTCCATTGTTTAGTGGAGATTTTAGTTGGGGTTGGTTTCTATAATAAAGCACAATTCGAATTTTTAATTTTTGGATAAATTAGATTGATTTACAAGATCTAGATATGTAAAGTGACTATCTTTAGTGAAGACAAATTTCAAACTGTCCATTTAATAAAGAAAGATCATTTAGTATTTGGATGTTAATTTATCATGAATCGATCTTTCGTTGTGTAGCTTCCATACCTTGAAAAATCAACGTGGATGAAATGATTTCCTGCTGTTTATTTAGTGAACGTAAAGCTAATACGAAGTATACCACAATCTCTTCTATGGTGGTATTTCTTATTTCACAATAGATTAGAGCTCTGTAAGGTTTTCAACTTTTTATGTTTTCTTAGTTTAATGTATTGGACATTTCATAGATTCCTGAAAGTTTTGAATACAACTCTTCACGATTTTTTTTGATTTTTTTTTTTTTCATAGTTTTTAGCAAATCTTCATGTACCATGCCATGTTAATTCATTTGTTGCCAAAGCTACTCCTTTTGGTTGCTCTGCAATACAATATGACAAGATTTCTATTTGCTCCTCCTGATATGCGTGTCTCAATTAGTCTCTTCCTCTTATTGTCTGTATTGATCTCAAACAATGAAAATTCTCCATAAAGTCTCCCATCTGCAATGCAATTTTCAAGTTTTTCATTTACTTATCAGTAAGAACACTAACACTTCTCTACTTTATGCAACAGGTTTCGGTCTTATGGTTACAGGATGCATCACATTTTCTTATCTATGTGAATAAGATGTACATAACTATTTTGTAAAACATGGGTCGTTGAAAAATACCATCAAGTAAATAGTATGTTCTGTATATTTATGCGTTGCAACTAATAATTCTGCGTATATACTCAACGCAACCTCTATGTTGGGTCCGTGCTGATACGGGTTATACCCCCTAGTATATTATGATATGATTAATTCATTCATTTGCGAATTAATATCATAATTGAAAGCCTCAGTTAATAAATCTGCAGTCCCTACTATGCATGATTAATTAATCAAATTTGAAAAAAAAGGAAGTATTGTGGAAGAAGTAATATTGATTTTACTAGTCTTCTAGAAGAACAAAACGTGTGTTTTTTTAATACGAAAACATTTAAGTAACTAAATGTTGCTGTGATCATATGAATTTTAAATATATTAGTCCAAATAAATATGGTGGATTAATATAATTGGATTAATTATTTAAGTCCAATAAATATGGATTTAATTAAAGTCCAAAATTCATCGGGCTAGTCCATTAATTTGGGCTACAAATAATGAGCCCACTTGGTTAAGCCCAATATGTCATCTTATTCTAGAGGCCCAATTTGGCGCCACGTGTCAAATGACGTGGCATGCTAAGTCAAGTAAAGGAGTTAATAGGACCGTGCCACATGTCAAAATGATGCAGCAAGCCTAGTGAAATCAAAAGCCCATAAGAATGCGCCACGTCACTTAAATCTGATTGGCCAAAAGAAGCTCATCTTCACCATGACTCTTTCCTTCCTACAACTATAAATAGGGGTCTCATAATTCAGAAAAGAGGACGAACAATTCGAACAAGAAGCAAGAGAGAGCTCGTGGATCAAACGCCACAAATTTCTCTACAAGCTACAAGTTCAAGCATTCAAGTTCATAAACAACGGAAGATCAAGACGAAGATTCAAGATCAAGCTCAAAAGCCCTTGAATCCAAATTCACAAGTCAAGATCAAGTCCATTAAATCCACAAAATCAAGTTCAAGTTCATCAAATTCAAGATCAAGCTCGAAGCCCTTGAATTTATATTTAGAAAGGCGAATCAGAGGATTCATAGAGATTGTAACACTCACATATTGAAATCAATAAACGATTGTTGCAATATTTTTCTGTCCCGATTATTATTTTATCGGTCGCGAATTTTATTGTCTTACAAATTCTGGCACGCCCAGTGGGACAATCTCTACCTCTCATCTCAACTTTCCAACTTCAAAAGTTCAAGAATACCGAAATGACTTCCAAGAAGGTCAACTCTCAATCCACTACCTCTAAGGCTGCTAATTCCAAGTTCTCTGCCGAGGTAGAAAGCATCCTTGATGTTACTTTTGGAAGCTTTGGAGCTGTCACAAGGAGCAAGGCCAACATGATGGAGCAACAAACACATCGAGTGTCGACGACATCAACTCCAGTTTTTGGGTCTTCAACCCCAAAAAGAACAAGGTCCTCTACAAGTGCTTCAGAAGAAGGAAGCAGTGTGGCAGAGAAAATCAAGAAAACTCTGGCTCTACTTGATCTCTCTGGTTCAAAAAACTCTGGGACAAAGAACGATGGTCATTCAACCAACATGTCATCTCCACTTACTCCACGCGAGCCAAGGACTTCAGAGATCAACTTATGTGACTGTTGACACCCAATTTTGACCTCCCATATTCCTCTTGAGCTGCTATTTTACCTAAAAAAAAAATAATATTTTTTAATATTTTTAATCATAAACTATTTTTACATTTTTTCATAATCTTTTTATCATTTTAATATTATACTTAATTACATATGTCTTTGGTTACATTTATATGCTAAAGAATATCTCATATTTACTTAAAAATTTTATAAGTTCAATTATTATTATTATTATTATAATAATAATAATAATAATTATTATTATTATTATTATTATTATTATTATTATTATTATTATTTTTCATTTAAAAGGGCTCAAAACAATTTTGTTATATATATAAAAAATATATCATTATCTTTATTATTTCATATCTTATTATTATCTATCAAATTAATTAGTTATTACTTGTATTATTGACATCCTAATTTGTCTCTCCTTTACCCCGATTTATCATCCAGGAAGTTATTGAAACAAAATATATATATATATATCATAACAACATTTATAACATATTTCTCACATTATTGCAAATATCACTACTTTGTTTATTTTTTACTCTTGTCATGATTTCACTACATATATTTAAATAAGTAACTTTTTAATAATATAAAGCATCACAATTTAATTCAGTTTGTTTATGGCATACGGTAGCATTTACTTTGAGGTTTATATCCCACATCATGCATTTACTTATTATTAATTGCCATTTTTTTTAGTACATTATTATGGTACATAAAATTAAAATAGGAGCTAATTATACTTACCAACCCCCCTTCCTATGAATTCCTACTAAACAAAGCTCCCTCGTCAACTCGCCCATCCACTTTGTTTTGTAAAGATTATTTCTTAAATTTCCATATTAGTTTTGCCTTCCTTTTTCTTATTATTGGTCTTCGTATATCTCTAATTACCATACTAGGTTCTATTACCGTTGTAGATTCTTAACAAGCTAATTCCAAAAATTATGCCAATTATGATTTCCTACCATTTTGTCACTCCGAGCATCTGTCCATAAAATCAAACGAATTCATTCATCATTGGGGGGGATATTTGATTTCCCATAAAGAAAAAATCCCCTTTGATTTTCTCCCCTTCTCCTTCACGCTTTAAAACTCACTGAAGAGGGGAGGGAAGGGGGACATTTTTTTTATTCATTATTGCTGCCCGACACACATTACTCGCAGTTTTGTTCGAGAGTTATTTATATAGTTTTATTTGTGATAATCTCGACATGGTATATTATTCTGTTCGGGAGCTCTTTATCTAGATCTGGTTCTTCTATTGTGATCTTGGCACAGCATACTGGTTAGTTTTTCACCCCCTCGTATTTAAATTCCTTATGTGAAAGTAGTTGTATATAGATTTAAATGATTATGCTGTTATAATGCTGCAAGTATTCTGCTAGGAAGCACCCAGGTACGTCCTTTAGACTCAATATGCACCGCTTTTTATTTGACTCTACGTGTTACGTGCCTCCAGAGAACGTGATTATAGAATGTTCACATACTCGATCCTTGTCTGAAACTACTTCGAGTAATTATTCTCCATGTTGGTTTCGAAATCTATGCAGTTAGATATCATTTCTTTAGGTTTAAATCAATCAACACTTGTATCTTGAAGCTTGGTTACCGCACAATTAGACACCATGACCACATAGTATATCTATTGCTATAGAAAAGCAGCCCAGATGCATACTTGGGATAATTTTTGAGTGTCCTTTGTGTTGTTTGAAGTTACATGTTTTTTTATTTTTAACTTAAGTCGGGAATTACCTGGAGTTGAAAATGTCAGAGAGTGCATGTTTGATGTCGTGAAGCCTCCATTTGATGTTTCTTTTTGTGGATCTTGTAATTTGTAATGAAGGAGTAACGCAAGTGTGATAAGGGAGGCGACGGGGCCAGAAATTCGTTAGTCATTTGTTGCCACTATGTGCTCTTTGTGACCTTTGTTTTTTCCCTCTATGTTTACCATTTGTTGACAACATGCTTTAATTCTCCAAATTAATTAATACCATGTCTATAGAATTGGGTCAACTTCAGCATGTTAACCAAAGTACTATTTGTCTGGAAATCCTTACTTAATTTGTTATGTATGTTTGCCCATGCCTATTAGGAGCTCATGTATTACTTAGAAAATCATGCATAAAAGAACGCTATAGCTTCCAATTCTGATTAACTTTTTTTATATTTAAAATCATGCCTATAGATTGTTAAGCTAATTTTTCAGCATGTTTAAATAATTTTCAACATATCAAAAACTAGTTTCCAGCATATTTTTAATTTCCAGCATTTAAAAATCTAGGTTCCAGCATTTTTATATAATTTCCAGCATTAAAAATTAATTTTCAGTGTATTTTTAATAATTTCCAGCAACCTTAAAATGATTTTCAGCAAATTTTAGATAATTTCCAGCATTTTAAATCATTTTCCAGCAATCTTAAACTAATTTTCTTTAATTAAAAATTAATTTCCAGTATACTTAAATTATGTTCCAGCATTGCTAAATTAACTTCCAGTCTTGCAACAATCTCCTGCATAGTTTAAATAATTTTCTGCACAAGTTTTAATCAAGTTTTTGCATTTTGAATAACTTTCTGTACATTTTTAAATCAACCTCTGCACTTTAAATTATTTTTCTGCACATCTAATTAAATTTTCTGCATATTTAAATTAATATTTAGCATATGAGTTTAATTTTCGAACTAGATTAATACCTTATCACTTAGAAAACATATCTATAGGTTTTAATCACGTAAAATAAATAATTATCTTTTTCAAGCATGCTAATAACCTTAATTACTTTAATTAAATAAGAGGCATATTTGAAACCTTTACGTGTTAATTGCTAGTCCTATTTGTTTTGTTTGACGTAAACCTCGAATTTAAGTAGGCAGCTTAAGATTTTCTAAGTCTAGATCCTTACCCAAAATAGTAAGTCCGGCGCCTCTTGGACATTGAGTTGGGACGGGTAATCATTTCAGGGAACGCTAGTTTTCTCGCTTTCTTTAGAACGCCCTTAGGTTTAATAACCAAATTAGGCAGGGTAGGTAGAATAATCGGAAATGATGTAAGTCGCCCCGAGCAGAATTCGACAATGCAACATACGACATTGTCATCCGTTAATAAGTCGGGCGCTGATCCGAATAGGCTAAAATTAACTCCTTGTAGAAAATCTTTTCTAAATCGTTTTTCTTTATCTTATTTTGAATGTTCACTTATTTGGGGTAGTTTAGTTCGTTATTATTTAAATAAATCTTTCAATTTATATCATTGTGTCTCTTCTATCTTCTCGCTTATCCGATTAACTGTGTGATTATGTATTATCACTTATACAATTAATAATAACTAAGTTGCATGTTTAGTTTATTTGTTTAACACTTAATCATCATTAAGTTAATAAAAATAATTGACCTTTTGCTTATCACATAGAATTCCCCACGTAATGTATGAGTTCGGTCGGGACCCACATTTGTGGACCTCGAAAGGTGCCTAACACCTTCCTTTTGAGGTAACTTGAACCCTTACCCGAATTTCTGGTTGACATAGGCTAACAATTAGTTAATCTTAATTAGTCTAGAATGGTGCCCTAACGCACCTTAATTCGTTAGGTGGCGACTCTTCACTCCTTAAATCCCAAAAAGAGTTTGTCACGTCGAATCCCGCTTTTCGCGAGAAAAATGGGGCGCGACAGTGACAATCCGTGCTACTCTCCGATGTCTCCAATAATCATGCAAACAATGGTAACTGATGTCTCATCCATGGAGGAGCAACTTGCGAATATGGCGAAAGCGATTGAAGGTTTGACCAAGTATGTGCAAACTCAAGACACTCGGATTGATAAGTTGATGGATCGAATGGAAGGCTTAATAGATGGAGATTCTAGCCATGCACCTGGAAAGGCTCCAGAAGTTCAAGAGATAGATCCTCCTACCAAACAGACACCGCCTACTAAGGAGGTGCCAGTTGCTTCTGGCGGAATGATCCCAAGAAGCAAGAAGAGTTGATGCAAAAAAGTACAATCAAAGACGAGGAATTCACGTTTTTAAATGTGTACATCAAAATGTACAATCAATGGAAAGATGGAGATTTGGGTACTTTGCAAACATTTCTAAGGGACACTTTCTTGAATTTGATGTTAGCTGGGAGAGACACCACAAGTGCAGCTCTCACTTGGTTTTTTTGGCTCTTAGCTGAAAATCCCTTAGTAGAGAAAAGGATAAGGGAAGAGATTCAACAACAATTGCATCTAAAGGAAGATGAAAATCTCAAGTCTTTCAACATTGAAGAAACAAGGAAACTAGTCTATTTACATGGTGCTTTGTGTGAAACCCTGAGGCTCTTTCCATCAGTTGCTATTGAGCATAAAATTCCACTTGAATTTGACATTCTTCCGAGTGGTCACCGTGTTAGTCCAAACACGAGAATTGTGCTGTCGTTCTATACAATGGGGAGAATGGAAAGTATATGGGGGAAAGATTGCTTAGAATTCAAGCCAGAGAGATGGATTTCTGAACGAGGAGGGATCAAACACGAGCCATCTTTCAAATTCCCAGCCTTTAATGCAGGTCCAAGGACTTGTGTAGGGAAGGAAATGGCGTTCATTCAGATGAAAATGTTGGCCGCAACCATCATATATAATTATCATATCCAAGTGGAAGATCAAATAGTTTCTCCAAGTGCTTCTGTTATCGTCCAAATGAAACATGGTCTGAAAGTTAGGCTCGTCAAAAGGGGTCCTCTTATGTCCAATTGAAACCGAATGCGTGGACAATGTTACATTGGTGGAACAGTAGCGTACGTAGGATTTTTATGCAAGCATTGTGAAGAAATAAAACAAATTAATATAACATGATCATGCATATTAATAAAATACATTAATACAATTGTCCTTGATTAGTTTTTACGTAAAGACCCTTTAAGTTTGACGCGTTTTATTCAAATCCACTTAAACTATGTTTGGTCCTAGTTACCACTTATACTTATTTTTTTAATTATTTTTATAAGCATTATCGCCTCAAACAATAATTGGACCTAGTTACCAATGTACTTGAACTTTTTTAATAATCCAAGTGATTTCAAATGATGTTTGAGGCGTTAGGGTGTAAAATAGCAGCCACATCTAATTTATCTGATGTGTAAAAATAATAATTTAAAATACCATTTCTTTTTATATTTATAGTCATTCCAATGGCTATTTCTTATCTCCTTCCATATATTTTCTCTGTTCATCCATTAAAAATGCAGTTATCAATTTTTCCTTCTTTTACCATTTTTCATTTGAGGGGGTAATGACATGAGCGGATCTATAGTTATGGATGTGCGTTCACGAGAACCCAGTAAATTTAATGGTCCAGCGACCAAGCTGATAGCCAGGTAAAGCTCAGCTCCTGCCCTTGAATAGGGGATCCATACCCTACCGCCGCTTTTTAAACTTCACGAAGGGGTTAAAATACAAAGGAGTAAATACATGAAGAAGTCGAAGGAGGTTCAACATTTACTATATATATATAAAACGACAGTCCAGTGTGTTAAAGCTCCCGCTATGCGTGGGACCCGGGGAAGGACTGTACCACTAGGGTCGAGCATACGCAGTCTTACCCTATTTTTTTGCAAGAGGCTCTTTCCATTGAACCCGTTAATAAAATATTCTTAATCATACATAAATAGTATAATTTTTCATCAAAGGGGGTCTGAACCTCCTCAGCCCTACCTGGCTCCATCCCTTTATTCATCGCTTGAAACGAATAAGCTTCAAATTCTGGATTCGTCTCTGAGTAACGATTATAGAAAAGCCAAGTATAAGGGGATAATTAGGGACCAAATATCATTTGAGGGGGTAACGACTATAGAAAAACCAAATACAAGCCAACATGGGTTGTGGTGCAGTGGTGAGACTGCTCCACCCTTAATCAGAGGTCTTTGGTTCGAGTCCTGGGAATGAAGAAAATCCTGTTGGGAGCTTCACCCACAAAATGGGCCCTGCAGTGCTTGAATCAAATTAGTCGAGGCTCTAATACGAATACAGAACACCAGGTGGAAAACTAATAAAAAAAAACCAAATACAAGGGATAATTAGGACCAAGTATCATATATGGGGAATCTGAATAAAATGCGTCAAGTTTCGAAGGGCCTTTAGATATTATGCCTTTCACATATGGCCACGTTCAACTATAAGCACGAAAGTCGGGCATGGTACCTTTCACTTCTTAAATACTTTCTAGTTTTGTCAATGTATAGTCTTTGACTCTTTGTCTTGACTTTAGTCATCTCTAGTTTTGGAAAAGGGACCTACAATCTTTCCACAATAATTTGTACAACATAAATGATAAGAAAGCAATATTGTTGTGTAATTCTAAATTATATCTGTGTAAAGTAATCACGATACTAATACAGTATCCACCTATATATATATCAAGATATAAGTTGTATTGTTATATACATATACACGTTAGTTGGGGTCAATAACTAGTGGGTGTTTTTATAAAAGATAAAAGTTTGATGTAAAATTTAAACTTTTAAGAGTTCCCAAAAAATGAAATTCGGCTCAAATACTAGTTTTTTCTAGTATTTAGAAATTTGGATTATTTATCAAAAAAATTTACCAAATAATGGCAAATTATATGGTCAAATATTATTTGCCAAGTTTTTTTTTCCAAATTTTACTTCGAAATCTATGGCCAAACGGGTCCTTAATGTGGTGTCTAACTATCATGTGCCAATCAAATCGTTAACCTTATTTTAAAGGAAAAAAGAACTTTTGGTCTTAGAAGAGCCACACATCTTGAACTAACTAGTGGTCCAGCAAACTATGATTAACAATTCATGACATGTGGTTAGTGGTGGAGCCAAAATTTTTATAAAGGTTGTTCAAAATTTAATGAAGTACCTAACCAAAAATTTTAGTGAGTGGGCGTCCACATTCATCTTTCTCAATTTAGTGACTTTATCATGAGTGACGTATAAATAATTTATTTCCCACCAAATACAAACCGTCTAAAACATGTTTCTCTAGTTTGGATTGCTTTTAGTCATCAACATACATGATAATTTGTATAAGTTGAAATAATAGTTTTATAATGGACGAGTCGAGTTTTTTACCGAACACATTCAAGAAAAAAAAAACTAATTTATCAAATTTTACTTCAATTTAAAGTTATTTTCAATCTATCAACATGCTACTTCTTAATTTTAATAAATGTATGTTAAATTTCTTATGTTTTGATAGCGTGTAAGAATTCTAATCAAAAGTTTCAAATTCTAGTTACCATTCCCAAATTAGTTTGTGTGAATTATATGGCCGTGAGTTTTGACAAACAAATGAAGAAAGCATGAAGAGATTCTACCACCGACCTCACAAGCACTTTTAAAGGCTTCTTTGCCCTGCGCCAAAGGCTCTAACCGTGGAAAGGGTGCACAAAAGTAAATATATGTTAGACAATAATTACTCCCTCCATTTCAAAAAGAATGACCTATTTAGACTTGATACGAATTTTAAGAAAATAAAGAAAACTTTTAAATTTTGTGGTCTTAAATTAAAGTTATGTCAAATGTACAAAATATCCTTTAATCTTGTGGTCTTAAACATCCCACATGAAAAGTTGGAATTAAAGTGTTGCCAAAAAAGAAAAGGTCATTCTTTTTGAAACAAACTAAAAAAGAAAGTAGGTCATTTTTTTTAAACGGAGGGGGTAATAAATTTTGATCTACATATATGTTGTAATTTTTGGATGAAAGGTATGCACTCTTGAACGGTTGTAGCTTTGCCTCTGCATGTGACCTCTCCTAGACCTAATTGTCTGTTATCAATCAGTCCCAACCCAAGGTGAATAGTTTAAATTTTTTGCATGTTAAGCTATCTAGAAACAACTTGGATATCCGCTGTTTGAAGTTGCGGTTTGTCAGAAGTTTCATATGCCGGATCAAACATTTCAGCTTGATATCATTGTTCATGAAAAAAGGTTGAACTTCAACCATATATACATAAACTTCAAACAAAATGCATGTACTTCTGTTAGAATATGAGATTTTTCTGAATAGTCTTTTGTTTAATAGTTTCTTTTTAAATGTTATGTTTAGTTTTTAAAGGAATGACAATCCTTATTTTGTGGAATATGTCTTGTAAGAAAGTGGTTGGAAGGTATGTTCCTCTACCAACTTTGCAAAGGCTTATGTAGCTATTTGTGTGGTATTTTTTTGTAATATGTAGTAGATGAATGAAAAGCCTCTGCTGAACCTTATCTTTTTTCTTTCTCTTTAGTTTTAAATTCTAATTGTGGTATCAAAGCTCTTCTTCTTGAGGGATCTGTAAAGGCTAAAAGATAAGCAACAGTAACATGGCATCCAACAGCTTCTTGGGTGCAAACCGTCCTATGTTTACCGGATAAAATTATCACACATGGATAATAAAAATGAAGGCTTATCTCAAAGCTCTTAGTCTATGGGAAACAATTGAAAGTGAAAATGATCCCCCTCCACTTGGACCAAATTCAACTGTTACACAAATGAAGAATTATGAAGATGCAAAGTCTAAGAAACCAAAAGCTCTCACTTGTCTTCATTCAGCACTTTCAGATGTGATTTTCACAAGACAAATGCCTTGTGAAACACCTAAAGAAGCATGGGAGAAACTAAAAGAGGAGTTCGACGGAAGTGACAGAGTGAAGACTGTACTCTTAACTCTCAAAAGAGAATTTGAGATGTTAAGGATGAATGAAGGAGATACTGTGAAAGAGTACTCTGCTAAACTTCTGGAAATTATAAACAAGATTATTTGGTGAAACTTTTCCAGATTCAAAGGTGGCGGAGAAGATGATGATAAGCTTACCAGCAAGGTTTGAGTCCAAGATTTCAGCAATTGAGGAATCTTGTGATCTGAAGACTTTATCAGTAGCAAAACTAATCAGTAAATTGCAAGCCCAAGAACAAAGACCAAAAGACCAAGTATAAGAGATGAAGAAGTAGCAAAAATGGCATTTCAAGCAAAGCATAAAGGCAAGCAGTCTGTGAAGGACAATAGAAAGATGGAAGGAGATAAAGTAGCAAAAGGAAAGCCATGGAAGGAGTTTTCAGGGAAAGGAAAGTTTCCACCTTTTTGCCATTGTAAGAGAACCAATCATCAAGAAACGGACTGTTGGTTTAAAGAAAATTCATCGATTCAATGTAGATTTGTAGAAAAATAGGTCATATTGAGAAGAATTGCAGGGCCAAGCAAAATCAACAACAATAACACCATGTTCAGCAGACAAATTTTACTGAAGAGTCAGAAAAGGAAGAAAGGTTGTTTATGGCTACTCATGAAGAAAACGTAACCAACCAATCCAAATGGTTCCTAGACAGTGGGTGTACGAGTCATATATCATATTATGGGCTCGTGTTTCATACACTTGACAAGTCACTTAGACCTAAAGTTAGGATGAGAAATGATGCACTAGTAAAAGCACATGGAAATGGTTCAGTTTCCTTTCAAACTAAAAAAGGTACAAAGTTTATACATGATATGTTGTATGTTCCTTCTTTAGCATGTAACCTGTTGAGTGTTGGTCAAATAATGTCTGAAGGTTTTTCCTTATTTTTTTAAGGGAAAGCAGTGTTTTTTTTTTTATTCTGATGATACTTTGATTGATAAAGTAGAAATGATGGATAGGATCTTTCCTGTAGATGGAAAGTTTGATAGTGTCAATTTTGCAAGTATGGACGATTCATGGTTATGACACAAAAGATATGAGCATTTTAACTATGCTACTTTAAAGTCTATGTATGAAAAAGGCTTGAATAAGGATTTACCTGAGATCTCACTGTCTAACAAAATTTGTGGGTCATGTTAAATGGGTAAGGTTCACAGGAAAGCATTTTCTAAAAGTGCTACCTGGAGGGCAACTGAAAAGCTTGAACTTTTTCACACTGATGTGTGTGGACCTATGAAAATATCATCCGTGGGCCAAAACTAATATTTTATGCTCTTTATTGATGACTTAACAAGGATGACTTGGGTATATTGTTTGAGTAACAAGTCTCAAGTATTTTCGGTTTTCAAGAAATTTAGAGCTTTTGTTGAAAGAAAAAGTGGTTGTAAGCTAAATTGAGGTCGGACAATAATGGTGAATACATTTCAAATGAGTTTGCTAAGTATTGTGAAGATATGGGGATTGATCACAAGTTGACAGTAAGTTATTCACCCAAACAGAATGGAGTCTCAGAGAGGAAGAACAAAACTGTAGTTGAAATGGCTAGATGCTTGTTATTTGAAAACAAACTACCGTAAAGTTTTTGGGCAGAAGTTGTTTCTATTCCAGTTTATTTGTTAAATAGGCTGCCAACTAAAGTTGTGGATGGTAAAACTCCTATTGAGGCATGGAGTGGAACAAGACCATCTGCCAAGCACTTAAAAATCTTTGGTTCGATATGCTATTCTCATGATCCTTCAGTCAAAAGAAGCAAACTTGAACTAAAAGGTGAATTGGGGATCTTTATTGGCTATTCATCGCAAGCCAAGGGTTATAGAGTTTTCAACTTGCAAACAAAAAGCATATCCATCAGAAGAGATATAATATTGGATGAGCATGCTTATTGGAACTGGGATAAAGAGCAAGTTGAGAAAGAAAATGCAGGTTATCAGAACTTGCATCTGCTGCCTGAAACACAATCATTTGGCTTTGAAAATCTGGAAGAGCTGAAGAATCAGATGGTGAATCCTCATTTGATTTGCCAATTTTGAAGACCAGGTCCCCTTATGTTGATAGTTTATAAATTTTGATCTACATATAGGGCTAATTTTCGGACGAAATGTATGCACCCTGGATTGCTTGTAGCTTCGCCCCTGCATGTGACCTCTCCAAGACCTAATTGTCTGTTATCAATCAGCCCCAACCCAAGGTGATTAGTTTTAATTTTTTGCATGTTAAGCTATGTCGAAATAACTTCGGATATGTTGTATTTGAAGTTGCGCTTTGTCTGAAATTTCATATGGCCGGATCAAACATTACTGCTTGATGTTCATGAAAAAAGGCTGAACTTCAACCATATTACATAAACTTCAGACAAAATTGCATGTACTTCAAGTAAAATGGTTGAAGTTAGGGAAAAAATAACTAAATTCAACCACATACAATTGAAGTTGGGCATAAATAGCTGAACTTTAACCATATGTGCCTAAATTTCAAGCAAGATGTCTGAAATTTAGCTATATGCATGTATCTAAACTTCAGCCAATAAGTATCTAAGAATAAGATTTAAATGATGGTCCCAAAATCGACACTGAAGTAACTCATGTAGGGGTCCAAGATAGTGATTTTGAAAATGCCTAACTCAAATGTGAGGCCATGCCTTTCTTTTTCTGCCAATTTGTCTCGTCTCTTAGTTTCTCAACTCTCTTTATAAATTGTAACTTTTAAAAAAGAAATAGTTCTCAACTTAAACAAGTCCCCTCTTCATCTCCATTTATTTTCTTTGTTTGAGAAACAAATGGATGTCCTTGAATATTCTCTTTCTCTCTTGATTATCATCATGCGTTTTACTTGTTGTACATGGTGGTACCTTAGTAATAGATGGTGGAAATTAAGCTCAGCGCCAACAAATTGGCCTCTTGTTGGTATGTTGCCTGCACTTATTCGAAATGTTCAATGAGTTCATGAATTTGCAACTGATGTTCTTGTATAAACTAACGGTACTTTTGAGTTTCATGGTCCTATTCTTGCCAACTTCTTGAACATGTTAGTTACTAGTGATCCTGCAAATATCCACCACATCCTTAGTAAAAATTTCTCAAACTATCAAAAGGGTCCCGAATTCCGTAAAAAAAATCTTTATTTTGGGAAATGGGATATTCAATGTTGATTATGAGCTATGGGAGCTTCATAGGAAGACCACAATGTCCTTATTGGGACATGCCAAGTTCCAAACTTTGTTGGAGAGGAACATGTGGGACGTGATTGATAACGCGCTACGACCAACTTTTGATGCTTTTGCTGAACAAGTCACCCTGTTTGATTTGCAAGGCATTTTTCATAGATTCGGTTTTGATGTTATCAGCAAATTGTTACTTGACAATGATCCGAAAAGTTTGTCTATTGATTTACCTCATGTGCCATGTGAAAAGGCATTCACCGACGCTACATATGCTATTGCGTTAAGATATCTCTTGCCAGAAGGCTGTTGGAAATTGCAAAAATGGCTTCGAATTGGTAAAGAAAAGAATCTCATTCAAGCATGGGAAGCTTTTAATCAGTACCTATATCCTTGCATTTCGCAGAAGCAAGAAGAGTTGATGAATAAAACAATAAAAGACGTGAACTTCGACTTGTTCACTTCCTATATTGAAGCATACAATCAATGGAAAGATGGAGATTTGGGTAACTTTCTTGTGTTTGATGTTTGCTGGTAGAGGCACCACAAGTACAGCTCTCACTTCTTGTTTTTTTTTGGCTCTTAGCTAAAAATCCCTTAGTAGAGAAAAGGATTGGAGAAGAGGTTCAACAACAATTGCATCTAAAAGAAGACGAAAATCTCAAGTTTTTCAAAATAGAAGAAACATGAAAACTAGTTTATCTACATGGTGCTTTGTGTGAAACCCTGAGGCTCTTTCCACCACTTGCCATTGAGCATAAAATTCCACTTGAATTTGACATTCTTCCGAGTGGTCACCGTGTCAATCCAAACACAAGAATTGTGCTACCGTTCTATACAATGGGGAGAATGGAAAGTATATGGGGGAAAGATTGCTTAGAATTGAAGCCAGAGAGATGAATTTCTGAACGAGGAGGGATCAAACATGAGCCATCTTTCAAATTCCCAGTGTTTAATGCAGGTCCAAGGACTTGTGTAGGGAAGGAAATGGCGTTCATTCAGATGAAAATAGTGGCCGCTACCATCATATATAATTATCATATCCATGTGGAAGATCAAATGATTTCTCCAAGTGCTTCTGTTATCATTCAAATGAAACATGGTTTGAAAGTTAGGCTCGTCAAAAGGGTTCCTCTTATGTTCAATTGAAAATCCGAACGAAGATGGATAATTAAGCAAAGTGACTGTTCCGTCATCTTTGTTACTTAAAAATAACTTGATTATTGCTTTATTACTAGATATAGCCATGTAGTCTTGTTTCCTCTTTGTTTTCTCCTTGTTGTTCTCTGTTTTTTTCTCTATCATCTTCTTTTGTTTGAAAAGAATTTGCTAGGAATAAATTTTCTTTTCTTTGGATGTTTTTCTCCCATCCTCCAATATTTCAAACATGGGCTATTAATTTTAAAAAGGTCGGCCATGTCCTTTTTTCATTTATTAAAGAAAAAAGGCTCAAATATATCATCGAATTATTGAAAATGACTCATTTATGTCATCCGTTAAAACTTAAAAGTTTGGCTCATTTATGTCATCGCCGTTACAAAAAAGGCTCATTCATGCCATTTTTTTAATGGTGGTTTTTTAAAAAGGGAAAAGGCTCAAATATGCCATCGAACTATTAGAAATGACTCATTTATGCCATCCGTTAAAAGTTTGGCTCATTTATGCCATCGTCGTTACAAAAAATTCACCGATTATAGAATTTTTCTGATTTTTACTTCAAGTACAATTTTTTAAGAATTTAAAAAATTGTGTTTCGGTAACTAATTGATTCGTTGTTTGAAATAGTTGATGTTTGTTTCGGGCTTGAATTGGTCTTGAGATTTGCAGAATTGTGTTCGGCGATTCCGAAGAAATTGAAAATGGATGAACTCTTTACAGTGCCTATAAAGGAGTTACAAAATGCATAGAAATATTTTGGTCGGAGAAATCGATATTTTCTTATTAGAAATTTTAAAATTTCTTTGGTTGATTTAATTAATGATGTGGAAGAATTATTGTTGGCCACGTGTACAAAATGATTTTGCAAAAAAAAACCCAAATTGGACTGTTAAAAAAAATGGCATGAATGAGCCAAACTTTTGATGGATGACATAGATGAACCTTTTTTCAAAGTTCGATGACATATTTGAGTCTTTTTCATTTAATTAATGATGTGGACGAATTATTGTTGGCCACGTGTACAAAATGGTTTTGCAAAAAATCATCAAACCGGACTGTTAAAAAAAATAGCATGAATGAGCCTTTTTTGTAACGGCGATGGCATAAATGAGCCAAACTTTTAACGGATGGCATAAATGAGCCATTTCCAATAGTTCGATGGCATATTTGAGCCTTTTCCCTTTTTAAAAAATCACCGTTAAAAAAAATGGCATGTATGAGCTTTTTTGTAACGGCGATGGCATAAATGAGCCAAACTTTTAACGGATAACATAAATGAGCCATTTTCAATAGTTCGATGACATATTTGAGTCTTTTCCCTTTATTAAATGACTTGGCCTTCCTTCTACTTTCGTGGTAGCAAGTTCTAACTTTCATATTTTTTTTTAAAAAAAATATCGAAATTATACAGGGTAGCGTGCTCTAACTTTCCTCCTTGGTCTCCTTTATTTTTTCCTCCATCGTCTTCCCCAACTGTTTGCAAAAGAATTTGCTATGCATAAATTTTCTTCTCTTTTGTTTCGATGTTATTCTCCCATCAAAACTGAAAGAATCAAATGAAATGCCAACTACTTTATTTAGTAATACAAGTCAAAGGAAGACCATGTCATTTAATACGGGCACTTGAGTAAGTAATGTACTAGCACGCTATCTGCCTAACTCCCGTCTAATTTATTAAATGACATGGCCTTCCTTCTACTTTTAGATGCAAAGTCAGAATTTTAATTTTATAAGTTTTGGATTTTAAAATAACAATTTCAAGTGCAAATAATTAAATTATAAGTATATATTTAATAAATTTCTTAATACAAATACAATATGTGAATAAAAACTATTGAATTTAATCGGTATCTGAACTTTTACTCCGCCCCTGCTACCCTTTCGCTCTCTAGGTATATATACATTAATATCAAATGGGAAACACGTAAGTCTAGTGACATTGGAAGTTGCACGGGTGAATGACATTAGGGTATTAATAAAGAAAGGTATGTACAGAAAGTTTTGATGGGGAATGACATAGGGTATTAATAAAGAAAGTTGAGATTCACCTCCTGAGGGTGTGTTCGGCATGGAGGAAAATATTTTCTTCTCATATTCGGTTGGTGAACAATATTTGTTTTATGAAAACAAGCCTTTTGACACTATGAAAAATGACTTCTTTAATGAAAATAGGCAAAATAAGTAACATTGTCTCCTTCCATCATCACCCCGACCCACCCTATTTCCCGTCCATCGGCCCACCATATCAAATTTCGAATCCGACTCTAAAAGAATGTCAAATGTTAGATAATACCAATGTACAAGTCTATGAACTTGTGTACCAAATTAAAAACATAATTATATATTTATGATTCTTCTTTCTTCTCTTTTCTTTTTTCCTGATAGCTTTCATGTTACAAGTACTATCTGCCTAACTTCCGTCAAGTAACCAAATGAGTTTTCGCGAAGTCGAAATTTTAATTTTATAAGTTCTGAATTTTAAAATAATAATTTTAATTGGTAACAGTTGAGCTCTAAATTTAATAGATGTACATATTTGATGAATTTCTTAATTATCGGTTCAATTTCGTTTTCTCTCCTTGATTAGTTGATTATACTCTCTTTGGCATTGTTATCCAAACACACAACCTGAACAATTTCACCCGGTGCATCAATGTCCATATATAATATGTTTCTCTTCTTGTTTAGAATCCTCTAGAATTACAAAATGGTTTCATCTGAAAGGGATCGAACTGTTCCTACCAGAAGCTTTTTTCATTTCTAGAGTTTGCTGGAAGTCTCTAATTAAGGCTGGAGAGATTCAACCTGTCCCACCACATTATACGTGAGACTAGGAGTGTCAATGATTTTTAAAAAAATCTGCTTAACTGATCGAACCAAATTTTAGGTTTCTTTTTATAAAAATCGACGGTTTTTATATAAATTTATAATCTTTTCGAATAATTAGGTAAGTTTTTTATTTAATAGAAATTAACCGAAAAATATCGAACCATACCAAATAATACATATATAAAATATATTTTATATATTAATTTTGAAAACTAATACAATATTAAAATTTTGCTTTTGAACCAAGGTGATGGAAGCTACTAAAAGCGGCAACGTAATTAACATTCAAAGTCCTTATCCTGAAACTTATTATACTACTCTGATCTAAACTAAATTATTCCTCGAATTTCGACTTTCGAGTAGTAACTAGTAAGCTACAAGGTATTCCAACGATCTTGAGCAACAAACTAGATATGTTTTCTCTTATGATTTTAATTTCTCTTATTGGAAGGAATTTTTTTTTAAGTAGACTCAATTCTTGGGTTTCATTTTGATTGATTGCTTACACTACCTTAAAATGAAGAGATGAATCTCAATTCTTTTTTTTTTCTTCATGTTTTCTTGATTCATCATCTTTTATAAACAATAAAAATGCCTAAAGAGTTTTCGTCAAAGTCATACACAAGTATACATGGTAGCGTATTATAACAATATCGAAAATTAACTGCACCATACTGATACCCAAAAAAATTGAGACGATGAGACGATTTCGAAAAGTTTAGTTTTAGTTATATAAAATTAAAATAACCAAAAATCAGTACAATATAAATTTTATAAAATAACCGCCGAACCATACACCCCTAGGTGAGACAACTAATTAATAATATGACATAAATAGCACCCTATCTATCTTAGCATCTATATATGACTGCTTTCTAGGTACAACTCCTGCCGAATTCTCATATCCTTAGATGGTCCAATTTGTCATGTCTTATTTTACTCACCCCTCTATATAAAGTGTTAACTAGAAAAGAAATTAGTCATCTCCATTTAAAGAAATGGATGTCCTTGAATATTCTCTTTCTCTCTTGATTATCATAATGTGTTTTACTTATTTTACATGGTGGAACCTAAGTAATAGAAGGAGGAAATCAAGCTCAGCGCCAACGAATTGGCCTATCGTTGGTATGTTGCCTGGGCTTATTCGAAATGCTCATCGTATCCATGAATATGTAACTGCTATTCTTATAGAATTCAAGGGCACTTTTGAGTTCCATGGTCCTGTTCTTGCCAACTTGAACATGTTAGCTACTAGTGATCCTGCAGATATCCACCACATCCTTAGTAGAAATTTTTCAAACTATCAAAAGGGTCCCGAATTCCGTAAAATTTTTGATATTTTGGGAAATGGGATATTCAATGTTGATTATGAGCTATGGGAGATTCATAGGAAGATCACAATGTCCTTATTGGGACATGCCAAGTTCCAAACTTTGTTGGAGAGGAACATGTGGGACGTGATTGATAACGCGCTACGACCAACTTTTGATGCTTTTGCTGAACAAGGCACCCTATTTGATTTGCAAGACATTTTTCATAGATTCGGTTTTGATGTTATCAGCAAATTGTTACTTGACAATGATCCCAAAAGTTTGTCTATTGATTTACCTCATGTGCCATGTGAAAAGGCGTTCACCGACGCTACAGATGCACTTCTGTACAGACATATCTTGCCAGAAGGCTGTTGGAAATTGCAAAAATGGCTTAGAATTGGTAAAGAAAAGAAGCTCATTCAAGCATGGGAAGCTTTTGATCAGTACCTATATCCTTGCATTTCGCCGAAGCAAGAAGAGTTGTTGAACATAAAAGACGAGAACTTCAACTTATTCACTTCCTATATTGAAGCATACAATCAATGGAAAGATGGAGATTTGGGTACTTTGCAAACATTTCTAAGGGACACTTTCTTGAGTTTGATATTTGCTGGTAGAGACACTACAAGTACAGCTCTCACTTGGTTTTTTTGGCTCTTAGCTAAAAATCCCTTAGTAGAGAAAAGGATTAGGGAAGAGATTCAACAACAATTACATCTAAAAGAAGATGACAATCTCAAGTTTTTCAAAATAGAAGAAACAAGAAAACTAGTTTATCTACATGGTGCATTGTGTGAAACCATGAGGCTCTTTCCACCACTTGCTATTGAGCATAAAATTCCACTTGAATTTGACATTCTTCCGAGTGGCCATCGTGTTAGTCCAAACACGAGAATTATCCTATCATTTTATACAATGGGGAGAATGGAGAGTATATGGGGGGAAGATTGTTTAGAATTCAAGCCAGAGAGATGGATTTCTAAACGAGGAGGTATCAAACACGAGCCATCTTTCAAATATCCAGTGTTTAATGCAGGTCCAAGGACTTGTATAGGAAAGGAAATGTCGTTCATTCAGATGAAAATAGTGGCAGCTACAATCATATACAATTACCAAATCCAAGTGGAAGATCAAATAATTTCTCCAAGTGCTTCTGTTATCATGCAAATGAAACATGGTCTCCAGGTTAGGCTTGTCAAAAGGGTTCCTCTTATGTCCAATTGAAAATCCGAACGAAGATGTCCTCCTCCTTAGGAATAATTAAGCAAAGTGATCGTTCATTCGATCATCTTTGTTACTTTAAATAGCTCAAGTATTGCTTTATTTCTAGCTATAGCCATATAGCCTTATTTCCTTCTTGTTCTTCTATGTTATTTCATCCATCGTCTTTCCCTGTTTGCAAAAGAATTAGCTATGCATAAATTTTCTTTTCTTTTCTTTCGATGTTATTCTCCCATCAAAACCGAATGAATCGTATGAAATACCAACTACTTTATTTAGTAATAAAATGAGCAAGTCAAATGAAAGTCCAATTTCCGCTGAGTTTCGAACCTTAAATTTAAATTTTGACCTGCTGTAAACGTGAATCGTATTGAGTGAATAATATATGAAAAGCATTGAAACATCAAGAGGATCTCATATCTAAAATTTGAGTTGTTTAGAGGATGATTTCATCTGATGTCCATTGAAATCTGCCATTGAAGACCTTCGAAGCTCATATTTTAAAATTTGACCTGTCACAAACGTGAAACGTTTGGGGGAATAGGAGCTCACATCTAAAATTTGAGTCTATTTAGAGGAGATTTGAGTTGGTCGAGATTGAAAATAAATCCAACTTGTAGAGGAAGATGTATTGCTGCAATGTATAAATATTGTATAACAATGTATATGGATGTATATACCATATACATCCTAATATATAGTTATACATCATGTATACATGATTATACACTACTTATACTTTATAGAAATATTACATATACATTTAGCCATTCGGCTGGAAATTTTTTGGTTATGGTACATATATGTAAGAAGCCCTTTTATCTGCTTGAAGTCAGGCTACTATTTATAATGTGACCACTTTTATATTTTTAAGGACTTTCTAATTTAGTCATCTAGCTTTGGTAAAAGGACCCCACCCCAAATTTTTACAATAATTTATAGAACACTATCTTCTGTCAGTCAAATTGTTTAACCTTATGTCAAAAGTAAAAAAAAATCTTTTGGTCCTAGAAGAGCCATGCCTTTAAAATTTTTGAAATATAAAATTATTATTTTGTTGTCAAAATTTTTTAAACGAACATATATGAAACTTTAGTCAATTTTAACATTTGTTGTAGTAATGTATGACTCAAACCCAAACATACATGAAGAAAACAAAAGAGTGATAAATGGGTTTGTTGTTATTTTGACAAATTAATAATATGAGTTTGTTCTTTATACATGAAACTTATGTTTTAAATTTGAGCTTTTGACTGTTGAATTGTAGAAATGAGAAGAACAAAAAAAGTTGGTAAAATAAATTTAGACACATATGCCTAAAAATTTAAGGCAAGTTTTTACATGCACTTTAGATGCGACTTTTCAACCTCACTCACAACATGCCTAAATTATTTTCAAAAACATCTAAACTTATAAAAAAAGAAAAAATTATACAACAAACATTAGTTATATGACGATTTCAAAAACGAATATTTCTAACACTTCTGATCCTAACCCAAGGTGAAACCCGCAATGATATCACACAAATAGTTATTGGGCCTAGAAGAAGTAGTTGGGCTAGAAGGCCTTCACAAAGGGGTGATTTGAGAGAATGACTTCACACAAATAGCTACTACTAGCTATATTGAGGAGTGGCAAGCTACTCAGAGGATCAAATTAAAATGAGGGGGGGGGGGGGGGGGGGGTTGGTTTATTGACATTTCCTACCATCTGCTGGCAAATGAATGAGTTGAATTGAATATTAGCAATTTAAAAATGAAATAAACAAAAACGGATAAAATGTCATATTCGTCTATTTTTAATACCAATAAAAGTTTGGTTAGGACGGATAATCTGCCTAACTTAGGTCTAATTCATCAAATGATATAGCCTTCTCTCTACCTTTAATTTTATGGGTTCTGAGTTTCAGAACTACAATTTCAAGTTCTAATAGTTGAAATTTTAAGTACTTATTTAATGATGTGTTAATATAAAAAGATATTCAGTTCGATCGAATACGTATTTAGGTTTCTACCTCCGCCCTGCAACGTACCCTCTATATATATAGGTTAATGTTAGATGGGAAACACGGAAGTCTAGTGACAATGGAAGTTTCAGGGGGGAAATGACTTTAGGGTATTAAAGAAAGTGTTTGAATTTGATAGGTTATCCACGGTTAATTTATCCTTCTTCTATTTTTATTTTTTTTTACAATGGGTAATATATATGGATTGATCCATATTCGACATGCGTTTAACAAATTGATTGTCCAATCTATTTTTAATTGGACCGGGTTGAGGAATATCTTTTTTTTTTTTGTTCATTTGTTAGCATTATGTTCATTCTTAATAAGATATCTCGGTTTTGATAATCTCTAAGTAAATAAAGAGCGTTCTAGACTAAATAGGTTAGCGAGTTTCGAATTATACGAAAGAGCTTTAAGAATGAAAATAAGAGGACTCATAAATGTATCATGTTTAGAAACATGTAATTAAACATTTGATTTGGAAAGAGAACAACTTTATTTGGATTTTCTTAAAAGAGCTAAAGATTTGCTCCACACACATAAGACATATATTAATACATATATATATATATATGTTATACTTTTTTGACAACCTTAACCATCAGACCATTTTTCACTTGCATGATAATAGACGTAGTGGGAGAAACATTTTCTGGTTCCACTACTTGGATATTGTAATTGTGTATGATGGTGGCTGCCACTATTTTCATCTGAATGAACGCCATGTCTTTTCCTAAACAAGTCCTTGGACCTGCATTGAAGGCTGGAAATTTGAAAGATGGCTCATGTTTTATCCCTCCGCGTTCAGAAATCCATCTCTCTGGCTTGAATTCTAGACAATCTTTACCCCACAGAGTCTCCATTCTCCCCATTGTGTAGAATGGTAAAATCATTCTTGTTTTTGGACTAACACGGTGTCCGCTCGGAAGGATGTCATGATCAAGTGGAACTTTGTGCTCCAAAGAAACTGATGGAAAGAACCTAAGAGTTTCACACAAAGCACCATGTAGATAGATCAATTTTCTTGATTCTTCTTTGGTGAAAAACTTGAGGTTTTCATCTTCTTTTACATGCAATTGTTGTTGAATCTCTTCTCTAATTTTTTTCTCTACTAAGGGATTTTTAGCCAAGAGGGCAAAAAACCAAGTGAGAGCTGCACTTGTAGTGTCCCTCCCAGCAAACATCAAATTCAAGAAAGTGTCCCTTAGAAATGTTTGCAAAGTGCCCAAATCTCCATCGGTCCATTGATTGTACATTTTGATATATGCGTTTAAAAATGCAAATTCCTCGTCTTTGATTGTACTTTTATGCATCAACTCCTCTAGCTTCAGCGAAATGCAAGGATATATGAATTGATCAAAAGCCTTGCATGCTTGCATGAGCTTCTTCTCCGAACCAATTCGAAGCCATTTTTGCAATTTCCAAAGACGTTCTGGAGTTATGTGTCTCAGTAGAAGTGCATCAAGAGCCACCCCAAATGCCTTTTCATATGGCAAATAAGGCAAGTCAATTGACAAGCTTCTTGGATCATGATCAAGTAACAATTTAGTGATAGAGTCAAAAGTGAATCTTTGCAAAACATCTTGCAAATCCAATATTTTGCCCCGTTTTGCAAAAGCATCAAGAATTGGTCGAAACCCTTTTTCAATAATGTCCCACAAGGTCCTCTCCAACAAAGTTTGGAACTTTGCATGGCTCATTATGGACATTGTGGTCTTCCTATGAAGCTCCCATAATTCATGATCAACATTAAATATCCCATTTCCCAAAATATCAAAAATCTTACGAAATTCAGGTCCTTTTGGATAGTTTGAGAAGTTTTTACTAAAGATATGATGGATATTTGCTGGATCACAAGTAAAAAACATATCCACATTTGCGAAAATAGGACCTTTGAACTCATAAGTTCCACCATATTCTGTAAGAACTTCAGTCATATATGTATGACCACGTTGAAAGTTCATAATAACCGCCGGCAACTCTCTAAGGATTGGCCAATTTGTTGGTGCTGATGTTTTTGTCCTTCTATATAGGATGAACCATATAAAATAAGTGAAAAAAGAAATTAGCAAGAGAAGAAAAGAATATTCAAGGAAATCCATTGAGGGTTGAATTTTTTTTTTTCTTTCCAAGCAATAGCTTTTGTTTGCTAGTATTTTTTGTAGTGTATGCTAATTCACTAAAACCATGTGGAATTTTATATAAGTGATGGTGAATTTTGTCCACAAGTTTAAGAGGTCCCCAATTTAAACAGCCTAGGACAATTACTTGAGGAGTTTGATGTTTATTGTACACGTTTTTGATAAGGATTGGCAACTACATTTACAAGTGACCATTTTAATATTTCATTTAATTAACTATAAACAATTTCAACCAATTTCCTTCCACGGATTTGTTGATTACTCAATAATTGGTCCAACTAACCTTTCAGGATAAGCATTGTGTGCGCTTATGATTGTTCACGATTTCTTTAGGGTAAAACGAATAGATATTTTCATCTTCCAAGAGAGATGTGAACACCCTTTAGAGTCGAAGATTTATTAGACAAAGTCTCTTTCATCTTCCAAGATGGCTTGGGCATGTGATGAGAAGATGCACAAATGTCCCAGTGTGGAGATGCGAGAAGTTGGCTATGGATGAATTCAGGAGAGGTAGAGATAGACCGAAGAAATATTGGGGAGAAGTGATTAGGCAAAATATGATGCGGTTACTGCTTATCGAGGACATGAACTTGGATAGGAAGGGGTGACGAATGCGGATTAGGGTAGAAGGTTAGGAGGACGGAGTGTGTTTATGCTAGTAGGTAGGAGTATTGTCCTTATTAGTAATCGCAGTGCTATGCTTGTAGTTTTTTGTTCTTGGACTCTTGTTGATATATATGTTGTTTCGGGTAGATCGCTTGTAGTATTATTTTGTGGTAGCATTTTTCTGTTACGTACTATCTGTTGTTGTGTTACTCTTTATTGTCTTTTGTATCCCATTTACATCTTTTTCTCGATTGTATTTTGTCTTGAGCCGAGGGTCTATTGGACGCAACCTCTCTATCTCACCTCTGAGGTAGTGGTACGAACTGCATACACTCTATCCTTCCCAGACCCCACTGTATGGGAATACACTGGATATTGTTATTGTTGTTGTAGTAGTCTCTTTATACCGCATAATGATAACAATATAAAGTTTGTGTATGTTCTACCCTCCACAAATTTCACTTGTGAGACTACACTAAGTATATTATTGTTGTTGGTGAGAAATATATATGAACCATATATAAAGACATTGAATTTTTAGAAATGATCATTTGGAAGGGGAAAAACCGGCTAGAAAGCGCTTTCCTCTTTAACCCAAATAAATTGACCAACAACAATAGACAAGTGGCATTAAATCAGAAAATGGTGGCATTAATGACAATCAATATTATATATGGTTTAATCCTATAATTGAACCCAAATAAATTGATTGAGCTTGTCTATTGAACCCCGGCTAGAAGCCCGTTGTCACATTTAGTTAACTCTCAATTATAGGATTAAATCAGAAAATGGAGGCATTAATGACAATCAATCAATCAATATATCAATATATATACAGAAAGGAGGAACATAGATAAGGTGATGTGACACCTCTCTATGACATCCATTCTTATTTATCCTTTTTCTCTTTTTTTGCATTTTTAATGTCTAAATATTTTGGTTAATCCTTTATTCTTTCTTCATAATTAGTGTGATTAATTTGTATTAAATTTATTAGTAATGGCAAATGAACCTTTCCCTCCACCCACGTGCTCTAATTAACTCCTAAATGAACCTTTTCCTCTACCCACATACAGTAATAATTAACTCCTCAAATTTTTTTCTTTATTATTTAAAGAGTAGCTTTATGTTACATCCCAAAAAGTCACCTTCAAATTAAATTGAGGTGAAAATTCTCTTCATATTTTTTTCCTAATTATTTTTGACAGTTTGTTCTTTTAGAATTAAGTTGATTATGATTACAATTTTTAGAAACTCTTATTTGTTTGAATAATTCATCGTTAAACTTTTGTTGTTCTTTTTTGTGTTTGCCTGTCAACAATGTATGTTGTCTACAGGTAAAGATGAGGTTGCTCTTCTGATTTTGACATGTTCTATTCGGGCGAGTTTGCAAAAGTTCGATGGTGGTGGATCATCACTTGCCTAGTATGTTGCATTAAATGAAATATTTGAAATCTATTAAGTTGTTTTTTCTGCTGTTTTTTTATGTCGTTCTTAACATGCTAAGAGTATTTTATTTTATTCGTTAAATTATATTTGTCTAGATGTGCTGGATTGACAAAATAACATGAAGTTGTCATACTACTAGATATATTACTGTGACCAAATGCATTGCTAAATACTTAGAGCCAACTAGCCATGACAAATAGTACTAGAGTAACATAATATTCTTGGCCAATTATGTTTAGCTGGGCGATTGTTGTCCTTTGCTTTTTCCCCCAAAGGAGATATAACTATTGGGTGTTTGCCACAAATAAATAATAATAATAATAATAATAATTTTTTAAAAAAGAAAAAGATTTGTTGCTTTTTTTTAATGCGCCCTTTTAGTGTTTGCCACAAATAATAATAATAATAATAATAATAATAATAATAATAATAATTTTTAAAAAAAGAAAAAGATTTGTTGCTTTTTTTTAATGCACCCTTTCAGTGTTTGCCACAAATAAATAATAATAATAATTTTAAAAAAAATTAAAAAAAGATTTGGTATTTTTTGCTTAATGCACCTTTCACCTTTACTATCATCGATGATTATGTAATACATGTCTGTCTATCAAATTTCACGAGTTAGTAGACAAGTTTGTCCAGCTTTTATTTGATGAAGTTGATTCTTTATTACTTTGTAATTTGCACCCATTATCAATTTATTACTCTTTTATTTTTTTTGTGTTTTGTATATGGATTGTGGGGGTTGTAATCTGTCACGACCCAAACTAATGGATCATACGGGCACCTACGCTATCCTAAGTAGCTAGGAGAACCCTTATTACGCAACCCAAAATGTGCGGAAGACTTCTGTTTTTAAGAGAATCCTGAATTAAATATAACAAAGTAAATTAAATACCAATAAATAAACTTTTCAAAAACTTCTTACAACTGTCCCTCACTACCCCAAGACCTGGTCAGACATGTACAAGAGCTACCTAATATAGAATAGACTAACAATAAAATAAATAACACAAAGACTCCAACATCTGCCAGGAAGGAAGTGCAGAAGTTAGTGCTGAATATCGCCATCCATCTAGTAACTGCAAACTAATCTGCATCCAGTCTACACCCCAAGAAGGAATGTAGAAGAGTAGGGTCAGTACAAACACACGTACTGGTAGGCATCATCGGCCAACCAGTGTTAGTCCACATAATCATAAAGTAGAATCAAAGAAAAGAAATCATGACATCTTAAATAGAGTATAATTCAACTAAGGTTGTAATATCATTATAACACTTTGCCTATATAATTTACAATTCTCCAACTCTATTAACGAGATTATATTCACCACTAGCATAGTCGAACCTCATTAATTCATACCATCCACCACAATCCAACACTAAACCATCACTATCACCCCTTTATTCGCATTGTCACGTCCATTACCCACATCTATAGGATCAACCCAGTAATCATAGACAACTCACACTAAACTCTCAGGCTAACAACTAAACACTCTCTTATAATATTAAAGAATAATAACTAGCCAATCGGATAAGCCACGATTACGCCAAGTATAAATAAAGTAAGTCGACCAACATATAGCAAGTAAGCACAGAGTTTCACTTTTCCAAGTACATGTCACACAATCAATCTCAAGGATACGATCAAATAGGGAATACATATCAACTCACATCTCAGTAAAACACACAAGAGAACTCAAGTTTCATTAGCAAACCTTATAGATACTCTTGGAGAATGATTAATTCAATTATTGAAACTTTGGGATCTTTTCTTTGAGATTATTCATTGGATTCATCACTTTAAATCACTTCATTATCAATTTCTTTATTATTAATATTACCATGCCGGCTCATGGCACCCGATCCAATCACGTCTTATAGCAATACCGAAATTTAACGTCGGCCACATTGCTACTTACAATCTTTCCACTTTTTTGTTCTTAATAAATATTCATCATTCACTTTTCAACCTGTATGAAGGTATATCACAAGCCTTCTCTACTCGAGGCATTCTTTTCAATCACATTATCATTATGAATTAAGATTTTTCATTTATCAACAATAGTTTGTACACACATGCTAAGGGACTTATTTCTGCCCAACTAGTCATAACCTGCAGGGGACAATCTAAGTCCATGTACCGTACCGGCGTGGTACCCGATCCTCCATAAATAAGTAATATCAACATCCATATACGTACCGGCGTGGTACCCGATCCTCCATAACCATATTATGTATATTTTATCAACTTCATACTATCTCTCAGGATACAACACGACGTACTAAATTTATAAGTACACTTATAATCATAAGGCAATTCGATCAAGTTCGATTTTTTATAATTATTCATGCAAGTATCAACAATCCAAATATCATCAATTCAAGTATGTCCGAAGACCAATCAACAAGCATCCAATTTAGGAGCATACACACAATTAAATTGAGTCGAAACTCCAATTAAACCATAACCTACTCAAATACCACAACTTGGGTTCTAACATCACCACCCATAACTAGCACATTCAATCTTATCATTATTCTCTACCTCTCTCAGCATAATACAAAGCACGCAATGATTCAAGTCATCTATCCCTTAGGCCTCACCATTATCATGGCACAATATGCAACTTGTATGTAACCCCCCGTACTTTCCCGACCCTACTTGATGATGTTGAAAGATGTTTACTTAGGTTTCGACAACCATAAGTATGTATTTTGTAATGTTATTGATGAGATAATTGATATTGGCCCTCGTACATGTGATTAAACCTTCGTAGAAAATGTTTTGTGATTACGTGGAACATTTGTAGGGTTAAAAACGAGGCTTGGAGGACCTCCAAATAAAGTATATTAAGGGTAGGAAGTAAGTTAAAGAATAGAACTTGAAGTATCTAACCGAACCTGCGAAGAAAAGTCGAAAAACGAAATTTTCAAAAAAACTAAGGCCCAGGCGCGCCAGAGGGCGTGCCAGGACTCTAATTGCCCAAATTTTTTGGGCACATGCAGCAAGGTGGCATGCTCAAGGGCGTGCCAGGCTGCTTGTGCACACCTTTCAATGTTGGAAATTTTTCTTAAGTCCCAAAGGTCCCGGGGACGTACCGGGCCGATTTTTGCCACGTTTCTTCTACAACCACGAGTATATACATGGAATAAATGAAGTATTATATTGGTATCGTAAAATTATTCGTGAACGAATTTGGCATCAAAATGACGGTTTTACCCTTGTGGTCAAAATAAGCCATACGTGGCTAGAATCACTTGTTTTTGGGCTTGAGGCTACGAATATGAATAGCAAGAGTAGGAATATTGTTGTAACACGTATGAAATGAGTTAAACATGAGGAATTATTGATTTCTTTGGGTTAAGTGAATTGGGCTCAATAAAAGGCCCAAAATGAGACAAAATACTTGGCCCAATGGGTCAAATGACCCATTCTCCCTTTGACCATCAATTATTGATCAACATGACTAAAGGATAAGATTAAAAGGGGTTATCTAAAGGCCACCAAATCAGATTTTATTCATTCAAAAGGCACATGCCTTTCTAAACATTTTTCCAAGAGATAGTTCTCTTAAGCTCCCAAACCCTAAGTCCTCTTCTTGGGCAAGGTCATCATCTACAAGCTTGGGTAAGTGATTATTCTTATGGATTAATATATTATATGCATGGGAGAGTATGTAAATCATGTTGGTTATGCTTAGAAGTGTTGAACATGGTGCTTTATATTTTTGGTAAAAGATTTGATATCCATGGAATTGTAACTTGGAATATGACTTGTGATTTTGATAAAAGAGCATGGTATGGATAAAATATGAACATGTATGGTGTGATTTTGTTATGAAACTTGCTATTTTAATATAAGTGCAAATTATGGGATTTTGGACGATATGTGCTATGAGGTGTATTAAAGTGATTTAATGGAATAATTGTGATGTTGTGGTGATGAAGAGTGGAAAGTATGAACTTGGTGTGACATGCTAATGGTTTATGATATTTTGGTCAATGTTGGGAATATTATGGGATTATTGGTATGATAATTTCATCAATGGTATTTTCAAGGGGGAAATGACATTTTAAAGGCAAACATGTAACTCATTGACGTTATGTGCATTTGTAAGGTAGTTGGTGGTTAATGTAATTTTCGTTATGTATTTGTGTTGTAGAGTAAGATGTAAAGAAGGAGCGGGACTATTGTTTTTACATATAGAATTTAATATTCATATTGAGACTACGAGGTATGTAAGGCTACTCTTCTATATCCTTCTGCAGCATATGGTGTTCACATTGTCATAGTACTTATTCGATTCCGAAATGCTCTAAGGTATTCCGTATCCGGTAGTAGACTAGTGTTACTCATATATTCCTTACTCATTGGTCAATGGTGAATCATATGACTCATGTCCATTGGTTGACTCATGTTTATTAGCTAATATGGATCATTATCCTAAGGTTTCAAAAGTGTTACATTCCATGAGGGTTCTACAAAATTCCAACTATGATTGAAATATCTTGCTATTCACATGTGTCCTACTCTTAGATGAAGGATGATTCACTTATCTCTTATTTATTGACTGAAGTGCCTAAGCTGTCATGATGTTGTAAATTCTAAGAGAGCTTGTCTAGTTTGAATAGCATTGTTCCAATCATGTCTTGTCCCAAAGTCTAATAATATTTGGTTATCTTTGAACCAATCTCTCACAAGTACAAGTACCAATCTCACAAATGTAATGAAGGAAGTAATGTGCAAGCTAATGTATCTATCCCTCACAAGTAAAGGCACCAATCTTATAAGAGTAAAGACGTGGAGTAATGTATCCTTGACGAGTCCCAATAATGCTATGTTCCAAAGTTTCAATAATTTTTACTCACTAAGGTATCAATCTCATGAAGTAAAGGAGTGAAATAATTTATCTATGTATTGTGTGTGCTTCAAATAATGTTATGATCCTCAATGTATCAATCTCTCATAAGTGAAAGTATCAATCTCTCACAGGTAAAGAAACCAACCTCGCAAAAGTTAAAGAATGAAGTAAGGTAATATTATGAGTGTATTCATGGGGTGAAATAAACACCTTCATGATGACGATTTCGATATTATGAGTGTATCCATGGGGTGAAATAAACACCTTCATGATGATATCCATGGGGTGAAATGAACACCTTCATGATGACTATCTCAACACTAGGGGTGTATCCATGGGGTGAAAGAACACACCTTCATGATGATATTATTATTTTTTCCACTGATCAGTTGGGGCCCGGGTACAGTATAGCACAGACAAAGATGAATAAGCACTGAAGTAAAGAAGCAATGAAAGTAATGAAAGCAATGTACATAGTTCCCAACATACCGATTGGTGACTTATCCATATTGGTTATTTATTTGTATTTGAGTTTATTGAAGTGTTAATATCTCTTACAGTTTCATATGATCTTACATACTCAATACATTCTTCGTACTGACCCCTCTTGGGGAATTTACCTTACTTGCTGCAGGCACAGGTACTAGTAGACCTCCACAGTACAGTGCGGGTCATTTGCAGATTTTTGGTGAGCTCCAATTGATTCGGGGCTTTTCGAGTCATAGTGTACATTGATTTTGGTATTGCAGATGTTGTATAAAGCGGGGACTTGTCCCAACTCTAATTTGGCTATGTATATGTATCTGTAGAGGCTTTGTAGACATATGTGGGATAAAGAATGTAAGAGATGTATGTCCAGTTTCACATGATGGCCCTACCGACCAAGTTTCATATATATATATATTATACATGTTTCTATGACTTCTGCGAAATTTATGAGATACAACGATGTTGTTACAGAGGCATGCATATGAATATACATGAGCAAAGATTGGTTCTCTCGGGCCTCATCGGCTTCGGGTGCCAGTCCACCTCAATGGGATTTGGGGCGTGACATTATACATTTATAACTCAATTAGGTTCATCACTAGAACAACTGAGAAACATCATGTCCACATACTTCATTCACAACAATCTCCTTTCGGACACATAACACATAATATCATAAATATCACATAATCAATCAATAACATAGTTTTGGGGATTAAAGTAAAGTTCTTATGTCTTTATTCACCTCAACTCCATGTCTGCAGGCCTAGACATGCTTTCTCCCATCAATTATAAATTATGAAAATATGAAATAACACAGTCTTCTACTCATTAACCTAGCCTACCTGGACGCCAAGCTTTTTGAAACAATAAGTCATATCAAGGATGCTCCTTCCCTTTCTTCATGCTTCGGAATGATCAATCATCTAAATATCAAACAATCATAAGAGTAATTAATTTGTTTTAAAATTATATCGATCATAATGCTTTGAGAAAGAGAACTTTTAAAAGGTTAATTAGAATTATTTTTTATAATGAGCACTTTTTGTTTTGATCAATAAAAGGATTGAATTAGATTATATAACAGTAAATGTAATTATGAGTGACAAAGGTTTAATATATTTTCTTAAGAGGGAATTTTTTTTTCTTCTTTTTTTAAGCAAAGGATTAAGAGAGAAAAGTATTTGCACCTAAAAAGAATGTTGATCTTCATAATTTTGCAGGCCACTAATTTTCTTTATTTGGTAACAAGGAAATCCATAGCAGCTACTTTTCTGGTGGGCATTGTGTAAATCTTGCAAATCTCACAGAAGATGTAAATCACATTAGACAAGCCCGATGACCTCGACTGAGAGACACATGTTGATAATATCGAACCAGGACTCCCAATTTGAGAGATTTTTTGCTCAACCAACTCGACCACACCACCGAAGCGTCAAAAGTATAGTAGCTAATACATAAGTCTTGACATGTTCAGTCACTTTTTTATATTTGTGAAGCTATTTTCTCAATTTGTATGTTGGGTGATGAGAATATTAAGGTAAAATTGAGGGTTGCATGCATGATGAGGAGAACATATAATTGAATTCCTGTCCTTTTGGAGGGACAATATGAAACAATGGGACCCGGGGGGGAGAGGGGGGGGGGGATAGTGGAGCTAGGACAGAATATAAAAGGTTATAGTACCTAAATGTAATTCGATTGACAATCACTGCAAATTGCATGACCATTTATTTCTTTTCTCCGCTTCCTCTTTCTTATTTTTGTTTTCTGTACATTTCATTTCATGTTTTCTTTTATTTGTACACAAGAAAATTTTGAAAAAAAATAAACATTCTACTAAGGAAAAGTAATTCTAATAAAAATATTTATATTTGTTATTTCATCATTCTAAGAATTAATTTTGTACAGGTATACATGTCGCGAATTTATTTTTTCTATCTCAGTTAAATTTATATAAAAAAAAATTATTAATGTTTTTCACGTATAAGTTCACTAGTATATATTATAAAGGAGAATCAAGAGAAGGTGATGTGGTACGTCTCTATGGCCTCCATTTATATTTATCTTTTTTCTCCTTTTTTTTTGAATTTTTTCTCACATTTTAAAATTAATAATGTATTGTATATTAAAAAAATTCAAAAGTCACTCACTTAATTCTCTTAATTACACACTTTCTTCCCCCTACTTAATATCGTACTTAAAATTGTAGTTACTCCTTAGTACTGATCATGAATCTAAGGAAAATCAAAAGTCAGTAAGAAATAGTAATGCTTAAAATTGAGGGTTACAATAACATTCATTATCTTCAACATTTAATAGCAAAGTAATGATGTATAGAAAATTAATGGTCAACCAAATAATATTTTGTATTTAAGGATACACAAAGTTATACATCATTACGGAGAAATGCAAAGCAGCAACAACAACAACATCAAGAGAGCTTACAAGATCAATTCCTCCATGATTTCTCTAACAAAAATTGGAAGAGGTACACGTTTTTCTATTTACATGGAATATTATACACTTCGCCAAAGACTTTTTTTAATACCAATTAGCACGTTTTGGCAATCTGTGTATTGGTTTAAGTGGGATTTATTAGATCAATTTGGATATTTATTTATGTGCGTGTGTGTTCGATTAGAGATTGTTGTTCTGTCAATTAGAATTATAGCCTATGGGGTGAATAATGTTGTTGTAGCATAGTCATTATCACAAAAAAATGTGATTTTAAATTCTCCCGTAATCCCTATTTATCTAGGGCAAGTTTTCAAAAATATAAAATTACGTCATGTGGTCCAATAGACAATATTATACAATATTATATAAAAATGTATAAATGTGTTTATACACAAATTTAGGCTACATCAGATAACAAACTCAAAATATGGGTTACATGACATAAATATTTTCTCATAATATACAAAGAGTGTAATTTTGCCATTTAGCTATTACCGTAAGTTGAAATTTTTTCCATCAGGTATGCATTACAACTAAAATGTCGTTACAAATTCATAAATTTAGAGCAGTAAATGAATAATGACATCTTTTAGACCTTCCATAACTGTTATGGATATATATTATGCATTGTTTTTTTATGCATTTGATTATTCTTTGTATTGATGTTGCAGGGAAGGATAGAGAAAAAGGTGAAAGTAAAAAATATCAGCTCAATAGTATTTTGAGTCTATTTAGTTTAGTACTATTATTATTTTGCCTTAGTCTGTTAGGTTATCTATCTTTGTTATATCTCATTTTTCTTTATTTTTGATGTTTCATATTATAAATTTTGCTTCCCCAAAAAAGTCACGTTTAATTGCATTTAGTTTAATTTCTTTTTTAAAAAATTAAAAAGTGAGATCCACAAGCCTCATCTATTAACAAAACAGGTAGTCAGAATATACAAGGGAATTGCCCAAATGAAACTAAGATCCAAAAATAGATGTCATGTGCACATTTTGCATTTGTCTCTTCTTTTCCATCATTCATTATATTGAATAACCCACTCCTCCCTTTTAAATACTAATTGGATGTGTCTGTTTTTTCTTCAACATGAACAACGCTTTCTTTGTCCAGTTAGTACTAATTTTATTTATCCATAGTTTACAAAGGCTTTGAATAGTGAGGGATAGGCTAACCATCAGACTACTCTGTAATCGGTAATCGCTGGAGACAAGAACGAGTGAATCTAATTACATAATTTAAAGGAATTTTGTAGAATTAAATCTTGAACATCACTAATTCATTATATATACACCCCAACAAACTAAATAAATATCCAGTTTTTGCGAACTGGAGTGATGAGTGTGAGTCGAAGGAGGTCTGAATGTTTATATCTCTTATCCTTTAATTTAAAGATGATGCAATGAGTTGGTTCTACTAGGAGAATTTGGAAAACGATTGCATCGTTGGCCATTTAAATCTAGGTTAGTCACTTCTTTCCGGTCTCTTTTTGTCCAAGAAGTACAATTATTTTTTCTCCTTATTTTGGGGTTTTTCTCTCTTTTCTTTTCTTATTCATGTGCTATATTAAAAAAACAGAAAAAAAAACACTCCTTTAACTCTATTGATTATATTAAATATGCAATGTTAAGAAACTAAAAATCATTTCTTTAAATTTTTTTAATGTAAAACTTAATATTCTTTATTTTCATTACTCCCACAATCTTTTATTATCATAACCTCCAAAATAATTAACAGTCATAGTCGTGACATTATTTAGTATTCTATAGTGTAGTCCTATAGGGAGACATTATAAAGATTTTGTACAAATGATCACATTAGCTTTTAAGTTATTTTTTCGGTGCTTATTATATTTATGTGTTAGTTTGATTCGAAAAATAAGATGAAGGTTATTGAATGGTGATCTATTTGTGGGAGAGAATGTCGACAAGAGTTCGAAAGATTATGCATTGATTTAAATTTTCTTCTATTTTATAATAATTAAGGTCGTGAGAATGATATTGTATTATTTTATTTTTTTGGTATGCTCTGTATATGATTTCTCTTTATTTTATATGAATTATGATTGTCGTAATTCTATAATTTTTTTGGTTCAAAACAGTAACTTATGACTTTGTTGGAAGTCTGCTAACTACTAACCAAGCGTTTTCCTTTATATGAAATCAAGTATGCCTACAGGTGAATATGTATTGTAATATTTAATATTTTAATAAAATTATTGATATCCAATCGTCTTTTATAATCACGCGAAGCACGAACAAGTTCACTAGTTTATATTAAATCCTGATGAAAATTGGTAATATTATAGTGCCACGTGTTGAATGTAAAAATTAAACTCGATATTTTAATTTTACTCTTTTCCCCATTTCATTCCAAATTAAAAAAGGAAGATTTTGCCATTTTTCGATATAAAAAAAAAAGGAAAAAGATTGACATTTTACAACACAACAATGAAGCCTCACCAGGGTGTGATGTAGAGTTGTCACGTCGGATTCATCTTAAGTCAGTACTTTTAGTGTAGAGTATGAATGTAAAATTTTATTATAATTCGTAATTTTTAAAAATATATTAGATTTAATGTGAAGAACCTTAAACATTGAGCTCGTAGCGTTTAAATTTTAAATCCACCTGTGAACCTCATATGTGTCACGTGAACAAGGGTGTACGTTCGGGCTGTTGGATTAGATATGAAAATTTTGGTGTGGATTTTCAGTTTTTGGATTGAAGAATTTACAATCCAAATCCAATTCAAATAGTCTTGGATTGGATTGGATTTTTTAAGTACGGTTTTGGGTTATCAGATTGAATATTTTGAATTTCAATTTTGACTTTTGAGCTTTAAGCAATCATAATTTATCTAATAATTTGCTCCTTAAAACGAATAGTTTTCTATCATTAACAAGAGTTGATATCATTTTGCCGCGCATGCAATGTATTAAGCTTTACAGCTCCTGGATATTTTTTCATTTTTATCTAGATTAGTAGTCACAAAAAATACATGATACTCCCTTCATACCATTTTACTTATCGTGCTTACTAAAAAATAGATGGTCTAAAATAGTTGTAATTTTAAAAAATCAAGACATAATTAGTTGTTTGTTTCTACATTTACCCTTAATCATAAATATGGAGAGATATTAATATGGTACAAAAAAATAAAGTATTAAATTAAGAGGAAAATTAAATAAGGATAGTTGTCAACTTACCCTCTAGTTAATATTTTTTTAAGGGATGTGTAAAATAAAACATGACAAGTAAAGTGGGTCTGGATGGAATATTAGAGGTGACATTAAAATTATTTAATGTTAATCAATGAAACTATATAATGTTATTCAATAGAAGATATGATATAATGGATACAGCGGTAGAGTACTAATCTATTGGACATTTGAAAATTGGACTTATTAGTATTGTGCACATATAATATGAGTAGGTTGAGTATAAGGTATAAAAATTTCAAATTTTTAGTTATCCAAAAATTCATAGTACTAAATCCAATATCCAATCATAAATCTTTAAATTTTAAAAATAGAATTTAAACGTGTGTTTTTAAAATACAAAAACATGTAAGTAATTAAATGTTGCTATTTAAAAAAAAAATGTTTTGGTTATTAAACATTTGTCTTAAAAGACAGAAACGTTTTATCCTTTATTGTAGCTTTCAATAGATGAAAAACGTCCAACTCTTCCCTTCGCTTTCTTCAGTAGAAATTGGAAATAAAAGAAACTGAATTTTCATTAGAAAAAAGAACTTTTCAGAAAACAAACTTACTTGGAGGTCACGGGTTCTAGCCTTGAAAACAGCCTCTGGCAGAAATGTAAGGTAAGGCTGCATACAATACACCATTATGGTGGGGCCCTTCCCGGATACCGCGCATAGCTGTAGCTTTAGTGCACCGGACTGCCCTTTTAAACTTACTTGCCCACACAAGTTTTGATCAAGAAAATTAGTCAGAAAATAGTAGAAGGTTGTACACCTGGAGAGCAAGGCGTTGAACGAGTATTGTGAAAGCTTCAACAGGTAAGTGCTTTCTCAATTCGATTTAAGATTATATTATCCGGTAATTATATAAATCAATAATTCATGTTCATGCTTTCGCTGTGTGTATGAATTATAACAATATTATTAATAAGAGTTGGTAACTTTTATTAAAAGTGATCATTTTAATATTTCATTTGATTATAAACAATTTCATCCTATATAAATGTGTTGGCTACTCAATAATTGGTCAGACTAAATTTTCAGGATAAGCATCGTGTGCTCTTGATTGATCTAAGATTTCTTTAGGGTAAGACGAATCGATATTTTCATTTTTCAAGAGAAACATGAACCCCTTTTTATACGATGATCTCGAAAACAACTTCTCTACTTTATAAAGGTAATCCGAGCCTCTTTGGGACAAAAATTATATTAATTATATATGGTTAAAATTATTTTTTACGTATATATAATAGATGTTGAACCCCATTCGATTAGTTCTTGTGTTTACTTCTTTCGATCTTGAACCCCCTAAGTAAAATTTCTGGCTCCGCCACTAAGTAAAATAATGAACCTTATACAGCAGATCTTATTATAGTGACAACGTTTGAATAAAATTTTCATGGTTGTTATAGTAAGGTGTTATTACATATGTATATTAGTATTTGACATTTATATATATATTTTATTTATCTATTATAAACAAAGTACACAAAAAAATTATTAATGATTTTATATACCACGAAAGAGTGTATTTATTAAACATTTAACAAAAAAAAAAAAAAGAAGAGTATGAAAGTAAAACAAAAAAAAAGTGCAAGCCTTTCTTCGTCATGAAGTTATGATCATAACTTATGATACTATTTAGATACAAATTTCAGTTTAGATATTTAGACTTAAAATTTACTATATATATCCATGACATTAGTGACAATTACCTTAAATATATTTCTTATAAAATATTATTGCATAATATTTGAGCATGGTTGTTATAGAGGGGTAATTTTACAAGGAGCGTACTGTTATAATGATTGTCATTGTTGTTATAGGTAGAATGTTGTTATTGAGATTAAAATATAATATGAAAAGTCGATTCTGGAGAAAATCAAGTCGTTTTAGTGAAATATTGTTATAACGAAGAACTGTTATAACAAGATTTGATTGTATAAAGACATTGAATTTTTAGAAATGGATGTTTGAAAGGGAAAACCCCCGAATAAGAAGTGCTTTCCCCTTTAACCCAAGAAGGAAGATGTAGTTGCATGTAGAAATAAATCCCCATTTCCAAGTGAAGAGATCAGACGTCAATTATTTGTTGAGTCAATCTTCCTGGAGATCCAAGATTGATGGATAAAGAATCTGATGGTACTTTTTGTTGATCACAAATTGCTATCTCATCAATCAGATCAAGAAACTGTATCCTAACTCTCTCACATTTTACACCTCTTTAGACTTTTCACATTTAGCGAACTAAAACATCTTATTAGCCAAAAAAAAGGTAATGAAATAATTAGAAAAGAGAACAGTGACAGAAAAACAAATTGACTGAGCACCAAGTACATAGTATATGAGTACTTATGAACTTAAAATTATGAGTTCCCAACATGTCGAACCACTTTTTTTTTCTTTTTACTTTTCTAAATCGAATCGGCGAGTACTGAATACTAAATGATTATAAAAAGATAACAAAAATTCTTTTCTTTCTTACGGTCTAAAAGATATTGTTTGGGAGTGACAAAAATAAGCTCAGTGGTAGAGCGCGCCCCTAATAATTGCGTCATTGTGCCTGGTTTGGAATGGCAGGTACTTCCTCTAGTCCAATATATATGAATTATTGAAGTGTGATATATTTTTAAAAATGGATATTTCAAGACATTAGTCAAAAGATAATTTGTCGATGTTATCCTTTTGTTTCTTTTTAAACTCTTCTTAAAAGTGGAGATAGTCACTATTTAGGATTTAAAAGTAGTTGAAAACTCCATCAAACAGAAGGGTAATTTTAGACCAAAACAATGGATACATTCTTAAACTTTACAAATTCATTTTTTTTGAAACATAAACAATGCCAATAATTCATTTATATTGGACTACAAATAGTAGTAATATTTATGAAACTACACAATTAATTTCTAGTTGTGACGGATTCATGTTACTATCTCTCAAATTTACACAATCAAAAACCAGACATGGAGGCATTAATAATGCCAATTAATTCTGATAGCACGCCATTAGTGAGTTACCATCTTTCCTACTCTATATATTTAAAATGACATGTCGAATGTACTTCACTTTCTTTCCCATTCATTCCAAATATAGGAAAATGTAGTGTCATGTAGTGTCATGTACGATGAAAATTAAATTGGAGTGAGATTTTCTCAAAAACAATACAGTGACGTCTCACATCTATCATGTTATGAGTTAATCTTCACCCCATTCCCATCACCTCACGCCCCTATTCCCACCTTTACATTCTATATTATTTATCAAGATTATATACAAATATTTTTAGGACAATAGCTTTTAATTGCATATTGAACACAAAAAAATAAGTAAAAAACCTACTTATTTTTCTGAAGAATATTTTCCTTCGTACCAAACACAAGCAGCTATTGGATCGAGAAGAAGCAATTAAGTCAGAAAGCCTTTACGAAGGTGTGTTTTGTGAGAATGACCTTTATAGAGGATGGACTTGAACTTTTAACCCGACATAATATTTTCCCACTTGCAATGACTCTCTAGAGTACTATATATGAAGGTCCCATTTCATGAATTGTACAGATCAAATGGACCATACGAGCTATATTGAGGCGTGGCTAGCCACTCAAGAGGAACAAATTAAACGGGGAATGATATTGAGATCGATATCCTCTGTGCTAATAAATGGATGAGTTGAATCGAATATTAGCGAATTAAAAATAAGTAAAAAAATGGATAAAATGTTATATTTGTCTATATTTAATTCCAATATAAGTTGCATTAGGACGGACAATATGGGCGCTTGAATAGGTTACAGCGTCAGAATTTTTTTATGAATTTTGAATTGGGTGAAAATCATTTTCACTCCCAAATTTTGCTTTAAAAATCAAACTCTCCCCTCAACTTTGAACAATAATCAAACTCTCCCCGTTATCACATGTAATGTCTATTTTACCCTTGTTATATCAAATATATTTATGTAATATCTCTTTATATTATATATAATTTATTTTTTTAACCTAGGTATTTATAACTTTTTATTTAAGTTCATTAACATTATAAGTAGAATAATACTTTATGAAATTGTCACAAAATTTAATGTTATTTTTATGACCGTTATTTCAATATTATATGCATTAAGCGTGTGTATATGTATGTACATGCATGTGAGTACATTTTTTTCTTTCCCCACTCTCTTACTTCATGCGTTTCATATTACTTAACCCTTCTTGATATGACACATTCCTTAAGAAAATGTTAATTAGAGGTGTATTTTACTAAACTAACCTTATTAATAATGCTTTGAAACTTTAAATTTGACTACTACTACTTTATGGCGTTATTTAATACTAAGGGTAGAAATAAAAAGTATTAAAAAATTCTCTTGATTTCATAAATTGGACAAGTAAATTAAAACAACTATTTTTAGTACGAGGGTCAAGTAATATGAAACGGCGGGGGTATTCTCTATTGTTTATATAAATAAATAAGTTTTGATTGTCATTAATGGAGTATTACATAAAATATAGTTTAAAATAATTTAAAATCTAAATAAATACAATCTTTAAAATTTTGACCTTAATTTAATTAATTATTTTGTATTTCCTGCATTGAAATATATTTGTATAGTTATTATTACCTGTTATTTTTACTTGTATAAATAAATATTAGAGTTTTGATTATTATTAATAAAATTAATTCTCATTATGCTAATTCATTTCATTACAAAACATTATTAGCTTATATACTTAATTAGTATTTCTCACTTTTTTCGCCCAAAAGATAGTGTTTATATTTTTATAAAAAATTTGTTACTTGAATTTAAAAAAATAAACATATCATGATTTTTAAAGAAGTAAAAAAAAAAAGAAGTTGATAATGAAAGGGTACAATAGGCATTTTAAAGATTTAATTAGAATAAAGGGGGGAGTTTGATTATTGTTCAAAGTTGAGGGGAGAGTTTGATTTTTAAAGCAAAGTTGGGATGAAAACGATTTTTAGAACGAAGATAAGGGTTGAAAACTGGATTCTAGGTGCATATTTAAAGAATTTCTACCAAACACTATTTAAATAAAAATTACTGAATTCGACCGAATATGTATCTGGATAATAAATATATGAATTGATTCATATTCGACCCAAATTTAAGAAATTGATTATCCAATCTATTTTAAATTGGGCGGTTTGAGGAATATCTTAATTTTTTAATTTTGTTAGCACTATCATCATTCTTAATCAGGCATCTCAATTTCGATATTTTCTAAGTAAATAAAGAGAGTTTTGGACTTAATAGGTCAGCGAATTTCGATACCGAGCGTTAAAGAAAGAGAGTAGGAGAACTCATAAATGTTTGCTTTGACTATGTCAAAGAAATTTGATTTTTGTTTAACAAATTTAGCGAATTGAACCGATGATTAAAAAACCTATCCATTTGCCTTCACGAGGTAAAGATAAAGTCTACGTATATTCTATCCTCGTACATCCCATCTTGTAGAATTACACTGAGTAAATTATTATTGTTGTGGTTGTTTAGCAAGTTGATGGCTCATCAGTGGCGGACCCAGGATTTAGGAGTTGTGGGTGTCCAAGAGATTCGAACACACATATTGACGTCCAAAACTTTAAGATTTCGCCTGAAAATCAAAGCACCCAGCTATCTTCTTGATTTCAAGGGTACTTTTTTAAATCCTATACTAATTTTACCTAGTCTATGTCGAATTTAACGGGTGCTGGAGCACCACAAAATTACATATAGGTCCGCCCATGTGGCTCATCTACCAAAACTTGGATGACTAAAACCATGAAGACAATATTTATACCTAATTGACAAAAAGAGTAAGAAGTAAAGAGTCTTGTATCATGTTCATAAACATGTAATTATACATTTGATGAATTGGAAAGACAACAACTTTATTCGGATTTTCTAAAAGAGCTAAAGATTTGCTCCACATACATAAGACATATACTATAAATAAAAATACACGTGCTATACCTTTTTAACAACCTTAACCATCAGACCATTTTTCACTTGCATGATAATAGAAGTAGTGGGAGAAACATTTTCTGGTTCCACTACTTGAATATTGTAATTGTGTATGATGGTCGCTGCCACTATTTTCATCTGAATGAACGCCATTTCTTTTCCTAAACAAGTCCTTGGACCTGCATTGAAGGCTGGAAATTTGAAAGATGGTTCATGTTTGATCCCTCCGCGTTCAGAAATCCATCTTTCTGGTTTGAATTCTAGACAATCTTTACCCCACAAAGTCTCCATTCTCCCCATTGTGTAGAATGGTAAAATCATTCTTGTTTTTGGACTAACACGGTGACCGCTCGGAAGGATGTCATGATCAAGTGGAACTTTGTGCTCCAAAGAAACTGATGGAAAGAACCTAAGAGTTTCACACAAAGCACCATGCAAATAGATCAATTTTCTTGATTCTTCTTTGGTGAAAAACTTGAGGTTTTCATCTTCTTTTACATGCAATTGTTGTTGAATCTCTTCTCTAATTTTATTCTCTACTAAGGGATTTTTAGCCAAGAGGGCAAAAAACCAAGTGAGAGCTGCACTTGTAGTGTCCCTCCCAGCAAACATCAAATTCAAGAAAGTGTCCCTTAGGAATGTTTGCAATGTACCCAAATCTCCATCTTTCCATTGATTGTACATTTTGATGTATGCGTTTAAAAATGCAAATTCCTCGTCTTTGATTGTACTATTATGCATCAACTCCTCTAGCTTCCTCGAAATGCAAGGATATATGAATTGATCAAAAGCCTCGCATGCTTGAATGAGCTTCTTCTCCGAACCAATTCGAAGCCATTTTTGCAATTTCCAAAGACGTTCTGGAGTTATGTGTCTCAGTAGAAGTGTATCAAGAGCCACCCCAAATGCCTTTTCATATGGAAAATAAGGCAAGTCAATTGACAAGCTTTTTGGATCATGATCAAGTAACAGTTTAGTGATAGAGTCAAAAGTGAATCTTTGCAAAACATCTTGCAAATCTAATATTTTGCCTTGTTTTGCAAAAGCATCAAGAATTGGTCGAAACCCTTTTTCAATAATGTCCCACAAGGTCCTCTCCAACAAAGTTTGGAACTTTGCATGGCTCATTATGGACATTGTGGTCTTCCTATGAAGCTCCCATAATTCATGATCAACATTGAATATCCCATTTCCCAAAATATCGAAAATCTTACGAAATTCAGGTCCTTTTGGATAGTTTGAGAAGTTTTTACTAAAGATATGATGGATATTTGCTGGATCACAAGTAAAAAACATATCCACATTTGCGAAAATAGGACCTTTGAACTCATAAGTGCCACCATTTTTTGTAAGAACTTTAGTCATATTTGTATGAGCACGTTGAAAATTCATAATAACCACCGGCAACTCTCTAAGGATTGGCCAATTTGTTGGTGCTGATGTTTTTGTCCTTTTATATAGGATGAACCATATAAAATAAGTGAAAAAAGAAATTAGCAAGAGAAGAAAAGAATATTCAAGGAAATCCATTGAGGGTTGAATTTTTTTTTTTTCCTTTCCAAGCTATAGCTTTTGTTAGCTAGTATTTTTTTTAGTGTATGCTAATTCACTAAAACCATGTGGAATTTTATATAAGTGTTGGTGAATTTTGTCCACAAGTTTAAGAGCCTGGGTCAACTACCTGAGGAGTTTGATGTTTATTGTACACGTTTTTGATAAGGATTGGCAACTACATTTACAAGTGACCATTTTAATATTTCATTTAATTAACTATAAACAATTTCAACCAATTTCCTTTCACGGATTTGTTGATTACTCAATAATTGGTCCAACTAACCTTTCAGGATAAGCATTGTGTGCGCTTATGATTGTTCACGATTTCTTTAGGGTAAAACGAATAGATATTTTCATCTTTCAAGAGAGATGTGAACACCCTTTAGAGTCGAAGATTTATTAGACAAAGTCTCTTTCATCTTCCAAGATGGCTTGGGCATGTGATGAGAAGATGCACAAATGTCCCAGTGCGGCGGTGTGAGAAGTTGCCTATGGATGAATTCAGGAGAGGTAGAGGTAGACCGAAGAAATATTGGGTAGAAGTGATTAGACAAAATATGACGCGGCTACTTCTTATCAAGGACATGAACTTGGATAGAAAGGGGTGACGAATGCGGATTAGGGTAGAAGGTTATGAGGACGGAGTGTGTTTATGCTAGTAGGTAGGAGTATTGTCCTTATTAGTAATCGCAGTGCTATGCTTGTAGTTTTTTGTTCTTGGACTCTTGTTGATATATATGTTGTTTCGGGTAGATCGCTTGTAGTATTATTTTGTGGTAGCATTTTTCTGTTACGTACTATCTGTAGTTGTGTTACTCTTTATTGTCTTTTGTATCCCATTTACATCTTTTTTTGGATTGTATTTTGTCTTGAGCCGAGGGTCTATTGGACGCAACCTCTCTATCTCACCTCTGAGGTAGTGGTACGAACTGCATACACTCTACCCTTCCCAGACCCCACTGTATGGGAATACACTGGATATTGTTATTGTTGTTGTAGTAGTCTCTTTATACTGTATAATGGTAACAATATAAAGTTTGTGTATGTTCTACCCTCCACAAATCTCACTTGTGAGACTACACTAAGTATATTATTGTTGTTGGTGAGAAATATATATGAACCATATATAAAGACATTGAATTTTTAGAAATGATCATTTGGAAGGGGAAAAACCCGGCTAGAAAGCGCTTTCCTCTTTAACCCAAATAAATTGACCAACAACAATAGACAAGTGGCATTAAATCAGAAAATGGTGGCATTAATGACAATCAATATTATATATGGTTTAATATTTCATTTAATTAACTATAAGCAATTTCAACCAATTTCCTTTCACGGATTTGTTGATTACTCAAAAATTGGTCCAACAAACTTTTCAGGTTAAGCATTGTGTGCGCTTATGATTGTTCACGATTTCTTTAGGGTAAAATGAATAGATATTTTCATCTTCCAAGAGAGATATGAACATCCTTTAGAGTTGAGGATTTATTAGAAATAGTCTCTTTATACTTTGTAGGTTGAGATGGCTTGGGCATGTGATGAGGAGATGCACAAATGCCTCAGTGCGGAGGTGCGAGAAGTTGGCTATGAATGAATTCAGGGGAGGTAGAGGTAGACCGAAGAAATATTGGGGAGAAGTGATTAGACAGGATATGACGCAATTACTGCTTATCGAGGACATGAACTTAGATAGGAAGGTGTGATGAATGCGGATTAGGCTAGAAGGTTAGGAGGACGGAGTACGTTCATGCTAGTAGGTAGGAGTATTGTCCTTATTAGTAGTCGCAATGCTACGCTGGTTTTTTGTTCTTGGACTCTTGTTGATATATATGTTGTTTCGGATAGATCACTTGTAGTATTATTTTGTGGTAGCATTTTTCTGTTACGTACTATCTGTTGTTGTGTTACTCTTTATTGTCTTTTGTATCCCATTTACAACTTTTTCTGGACTGTATTTTGTCTTGAGCCGAGGGTCTATCGGACAAAACTTCTCTATCTCACCTCTGAGGTAGTGGTACGAACTGCATACATTCTACCCTCCTCAGAACCCACTGTGTGGGAATACACTGGGTATTGTTGTTGTTGTTGTTGTTGTAGTATTCTCTTTATACCGCATAATGGTAGCAATATAAGGTTTGTGTATGTTCTATCCTCCACAAATCTCACTTGTGAGACTACATTAAGTATATTATTGTTATTGATGAGAAATATATATGAACCATACATAAAGAGATTGAATTTTTAGAAATGATCATTTGGAAGGGGAAAACCTCAGCTAGAAAACGCTTTCCTCTTTAACCCAAATAAATTGACCAACAACAATAGACAAGTTGCATTAAATCAGAAAATGGTGGCATTAATGACAATCAATATATATGGTTTAATCCTATAATTGAACCCAAATAAATTGATTGAGCTTGTCGATTGAACCCCGGCTAAAAGCCCTACATGAGTCGTCACATTTAGTTATCTCTCAATTATAGGATTAAATCAGAAAATGGTGGCATTAATGACAATCAGTCAATCTCTCTCTCTCTCTCTCTATATATATATATATATATATATATATATAAAGGAAGGTTAGAAATTTACTTATGTGGCATACTTCTAAAGCCACTATTCACATTCATCTTTTTTTCTCTTTTTTTTGGCAGTTTTTGTTCATTTTTGTACATTATCTACTAAGTAAATGGATAAATAAAAGCCTCATAAAACAAAAACCCCAAAGCTATCATTATGATAAATCTTTACAATAAAACCTAATGTACCGGTTTTTTTTCTGTCAACCCATGTAAGAGAGCAATATTATGGTCAATCCACATAAATGACAATGAAATTCATGTTCATGAATTATGTAGTTGTAACTGTAAAATAAATGTCAATGAGGAAAATGAAAAGTTGTTAAGGCAATAAAAAAAAAAAAAATTGCAATTAATGACAAGGATAGTGAAGAGCCATTAGCATGGATCCTTCTTCACTAATATAAATAATTCCTAAAGCTTACAGATCACAATGTTTGTATTTAGCATCTTCATTATATCACAAAAATGAAAATCCACAGGTATATATCTATTATTATTTTAGCACTGCATGCTGATAAAGTTTAGCATTGTTTATACTTTATATTCTTGGATATGTATGAAACCTTTTGATGAAACTTTTACTACATTTTAACCTAGAAGTTACATGTATGTATTTTAAAAGATGTTGAATCTTTCAATTTGTAATTTCATTATTCCAATAGATTTTATGGTTGGGCTCCTCTTGATGATGTCATTTTTTTTGTTTATTATACTGTATTTGTAAAAAAAATTAAAAGAAATTCATGCGTGCTTACCTTTTCTAGAAATTTCCCACCTTTTCCGCTACTTTGCTAACCTGAACTCACAAATTCACGGTTGGAAGTGGAGGGTACTTAGTATCTGAGCAGTCTCTCTTGTCTAATGACCTTTACTTCATGCTCTTTTACTCTGAAAAATAATAAGTTATGTGATTTGCTTTGAAATTTTATAAAATCTCGTGAACAAATAGCCAAAAATTAGTTATCAACAATAGAGAAAGTATGTATTTAAAAGTTGTTGAATCTTTCAGTTTCAATTTCAATAGATTTTATGGTTGGGCTCCTCTTGGTGATGTCATTTTTTTTGTTTATTATACTGTATTTGTAAAAAAAAAAAAATCATGTGTTCTTACCTTTTATAGGAATTTCCCACCTTTTTCACTACTTTGCTAATCTGAACTCACAAATTCACGGTTGAAAGTGAAGGGTACTTAGTAACCGAACAGTTCCTTTTGTCTAATGACCTTTACTTCATTCTCTTTTACTTTGAAAATAATAAGTTATGTGATTTGCTTTTGAAATTGTATAAAATCTCATGAACAAATAGCTAAAAATTAGTTATCAATAATAGAGAAAATCATAACTTACCTGATGGTTTTACTTGATTGTTTGGTATTACTTATATTTTGTACTCTTGGTATTAAAGATTACATCATAAAAACATATTAATTAGGTAGTGTTGATTTTTTTATCTTCAATGTGATATTTTCTTAATTTTTATTTAATTCTATAATATATATATAAATTTTTTCTTATATGTGTGTGTGATGCATAAAAAATTATATGTTGTATTGGAATTCTAATTAAATATCTTTTATGAAATTTAATATTTATTTTATAGTTCATTTTTATCTAAACAAAATTATTTTATCTTGATAGTTATATTTTAGGGAAAATTATGCAAAATGTCCATTGAGTTAAATTTTTTACATAAAATATAACCCATTTTTTTTTTAATTACTGAAAATGGCCAAGCGGCCATGTTTCTTACTCAAATTGGCCACTCGGCCAAATTATTTACAACAATAGTGGCAATAGCCTCTTCCTTTACAGTGGATAAGTTTTAGGCCATTTGGCCATTGGCTATTTGGCCTCTGGCCATTTTGTTTCTAATTTAAAAAAAAAAAAACTTTTAAATTTTTTTCTTTCTGCTGCTATTTTTTAAAAAAATCATTGTTTAAATTTTTTTTGTTGCTCTTTTTTTAAAACATTTTTTCTTTTCTAATTGTGTTCACTTCTTTAATGAAAAAAATGAATATTTATGTTGTTTTATTATTTTTTGTTTATACTTTTATTTATTAAGGTGGGAATTCATGATAGTCAAATAAATATCGATATCGATATCGATACGTTACATAATTGTTTATACAATATCAATATCGATATCGATACGTTACATAATTGTTTATACAATATCGATACACGATTATACACCATTCATACAATGTCAATATATTACATACCTATTTATACAATATCAATACACGTCTATATACTATGTATAAGATATTGATACACGCTTATACACCATTTATACAATGTCGATACATTACATAACTATTCATACAATATCGATACACGTTTAGACACATTTATACAATATATTACATATACACTACATAACTATTTGTACATCATATATACATGTTTATACATCATTTATACAATATCGATACACATTTATACATTATTTATATTATATCGATACATTAAATATTCACTACATAGCCATTTATATAATATCGATACATTACATATACACTAAATAACTATTTATGCAATATCGATACATTATATATATACTACATAATTATTTGTACATCATATATACATGGTGATACAATATTGATACATGAAAAAAATTGCACGGAAAATGTTTGAAAAAAAAGAAGACCAAAAACAGTTTTTTTTTTTTTTAATTAACGCTTAAAAAAAAAGAGAAAAAAAAGAAGCATAAATGGCCTAATGGCCTTGGGCCAAATTGAGCTTTGTTGAGCCCATTACCCTTTTTGGCTTTTTTTCTGTAAATGAAAAGTGGATTACTTTTTTTGTAAATATTTTATTTTTCTGTATATAATTGAAATTTTCCCTATATTTTATCAGTATGATATAGGATATTATCCAATTTTGATAAATAGAATATTATAAAAGACCAATCAACCTTGAAAATATAACTACATCAAGAAACAATATAATCAATGTTACTATTGAGGAACATAAAGTTACAAAGTTGATCAAATTGTAAAGATATATATTTTTATTATGAAAATTATAACAAAATTATTTCGTCATATTTTAATATTCTTTAATAACTGCGCGAAGCGCGGACATATTCACTAGTATATATATGAAGGAGGAATATAAATAAGGTGATGTGACACCTCTCTATGACCTCCATTCTCATTTATCTTTTTTCTCCTTTTTTTGCATTTTTAATGTCTAAATATTTTGGTTAATCCTTTATTCTTTCTCTATAATTAGTGTGATTAATTTATATTAAATTTATTAGTAATGGCAAATGAACCTTTCCCTCCACCCAACACTAATTAACTCCTAAATGAACCTTTTCCTCTACCCACGTACAATACTAATTAACTCCTCAAATTTTTTTCTTTATTATTTAAAGAGTAGCTTTATGTTACATCCCCAAAAGCCACCTTCAAATTTAATTCAGGTGAAAATTCTCTTCATATTTTTTCCATAATTATTTTTGACAGTTTGTTTCTTTAGAATTAAGTTGATTATGATTACAATTTTTAGAAACTCTTATTTGTTTGAATAATTCATTGTTGAATTTTTGTTGTTCTTTTTTGTGTTTGTTTGTCAACAATGTATGTTGTCTACAGGTAAAGATGAGGTAGCTCTTTTGGTTTTGACAAGTTCTATTCGGGCAAGTTTACGTATCACGACCCAAAAATTTGATCGTGATGGCACCTATCCAACCTTCCGTGATAGGTAAGCCAAGAACCCAATCCCAAACATAATATCCCAAATGTATAGAAGCGGAAGAAATAAGAGCAAAATAAAATTCAACTAGTCTTCCAAAGTGGATTAATAAGTAGTATCGTCGAAATATAGATAATCCCAGATCTGGTAGTCACTAATACAAGCCTCTGAATACAGAAATCAAAGAAAAGTCTGAGTATCTTAAAATGCGGAAAAATGCATAAAGATAAGAGTGGAGGAGATTTCAGTAGTCTCTGAAATCAATAGCAGCTACCTCGAATCTCCAAAGATGCTAACACAGAAGAAATCACAGGAATCAATGCCCATAGGCCGTTGGATCGGTACCTGCACGGAAGGTGCAGAAAAGCAAGGGTGAGTACGGAACCACGTGTACTCAGCAAGCATCGTCGACCGACCCTAATTCAAAGTGGTGACGAGTGACACCACGTCAAACCTCCAAAACAACCATACAACCTGCACTCGGAAAGCCACCCTAATCCAACATAATAATCAAGTCTAGCAGTCATAAGGATATCATAACTCAGTCCAAGAATTTCTTAATACAGTGAAATCAAGTAACGTATATTCAAGTACTCATTAACTAGTACAAAATCAACAAAGCACCTTACTCAATCTGAACGACAAAAGAATGAATGCAATGCAATGCATATGCTATGTACACACCTACCGAGCAATGGCTTCAAAGTCAGGACCCATGGGGGACTCTCAAGGTCCATGTACTGTGCAGGCGTGCACTCCGACCCCAATAATAGATAACAATAATAATGTGCAGGCGTGCACTCCGACCCCATATGAAATGCAATGCATGATGTGCAGGCGTGCAACTCCGATCCCATATCAACAATAAAACTAAGCAAAGCATCTCATGTCTTATGCCCGATAGATTTCAATTTCAAAATCAACCCAACTTATCAAGCGAGAGTATTCTCATTAGCTAGCATTTTCAACAAGTTATTTACAATAGCAAATCTACCCAATCATGCTAGCAAATATGGAAAAACCCATTCAAACAGACAATTAACTGATTTTAACCCTTCAAATAACACCGGTACCCGCATAGATGCTCGTCACTTCATCTATACAGGACCCCCATTCCCATTACTCCCATTACACATAACTAACACATAAGCATTTTGAAAAAAAGTCTAAGAAAGTCTCAACTTGCCTTAAAAGATGACCCACAAAGTGAACCCGAGGCCGGAAGGATTAGAGGGAAGCTTCACCCTTTCGAATCGTCTCTGAATGATCCCACTCTATTCAAATATGAATTTTACTAGTAAATAAAAGAGTTCAAATTTATAATCAAGTCTAATCAATTAATCAGTCAAACATCATATTTCTAAATCTCGGGCCTAAGACTAAGTCTAAGTTTTCTCCTACTAACAAGAATCTGATGATGTTCATATAATATACTACACCTAATGTTTAATTAGCTATACCAATATATCAAAACTATAAATCGCAATATGATACTCTGATGAAAAATTCCAAAATTGATGTCACATACGCACAACCTATTATTTCAATCAGCAAGGCACACTTTAACAAATGCGAAACCCATCCTATAATCCTAATTAATTTGCTATCATTACCTAATGATTACCCACTAACTGTTTCCTAGTATTAAAGATACTACAACAATTCTCTTTGCAATTAAATCTTGCAATGCACTTTTATTGCCACCCAATTTAATAATAAGAATACTACCCAGTGATTTACTAATCATTACCCTTACCATTTACTATCCAAAGTATATACTCCACCAATCGGATTAAGGACAAAGTTCCACCATATATACTTATTCATAATTCACTTATTTTTCCCTTCCCAAACAATACAATATTAGTTAATATACTATCATCCTATATTTCAAAACATCCGCACCCAATTTAGAAGCTTTGGTGAGGATTTACCTGAAGGAGTTCCGTCTAAGAAGAGAAGGTCGTGTGGGTTGCTGTGCTTCCCTAGTTAACTTTAATTAACTCCCATATATGGGCCAAGGGACAGTGGCTATTAAATAAATTATGGACTTGGCCCCTTTAATCACTAATTAGATTAATTATCTAAGATATTCGAATCTTTTAATAGGTCCTCTGAATTTATTCGGAACCTCGAGGAAACAAACCACATATGTACCTTGACTAAAAAGTACATTCCGGACCTATTGAAAACATTAAAAGACTAGTTCGAGGTCGTCTCGATCGAAGGTAGTTGTATGCAACTTAACTTTCTTAAAGCTCAAGAATTCAACCAATGATTCAAATCGCTCCCGAACACCTCGAGGTCCGTACTATCCATTCCCAAAAGTCATAAATTATGTCTAAAAACTACGAGGAGGATCAAAATAAGAAAAATTCACAAAATGACTTGGAGGGTCGTTACATTGCGGAAGTTCGATATTGGTGGATCATCACTTGTCTGGTATGTTGCGTTAAATGAAATATTTGAAATCTATTACGTTATTTTTTCTACTGTTTTTTATGTCGTTCTTAACATGTTGAGAGTATTTTATTTTATTATTCAGATTATATTTGTCTTGGATTGACAAAATAACATGAAGTTGTCATACTACTAGATATATTACTGTGACCAAATGCGCTGCTAAATACTTATAGCAAACTAGCCATGATAAATAGTACTAGAGTAGCATTCTTAACCAATTATGTTTAGCTGAGTGATTGTTAGCTGAGTGATTGTTGTCCGTGCTTTTTTCCCTGAAGGAGATATAACTATTGGGTGTTTGCCACAAATAATTAATAATAATAATAATAATAATAATAATAATTAAAAAAAAAAAGATTTGGTGCTTTTTGCTTAATGCACCCTTTCAGTGTTTGCCACAAATAAATAAATAATTTTTAAAAAAATAAAAAAAGATTTGGTGCTTTTTGCTTAATGCACCTTTCACCTTTACTATCATCGATGATTATGTAATACATGTCTGTCTATCAAATTTCACGAGTTAGTAGACAAGTTTGTCCAGCTTTTATTTGATGAAGTTGATCCTTTATTACTTTGTAATTTTCACCCATTATCAATTTATTACTCTTTTATTTTGTGTGTGTTTTGCATATGTATTGTGGGGGTTGTAATCTTTGTTTTTGAAATTATATCGATCATAATGCTTTGAGAGAGAGCACTTTTAGAAAGTTAATTAGAATTGATTTTTATAATGAGCACTTTTTTGTTTTGGTCAATAAAAGGATTGAATTAGATTATATGACAGTAAATGTAATTATGAGTGACAAAGGTTTAATATATTTTCTTAAGAGAGAAAAGTTTGTTTTTTTTTAAGCAAAGGATTAAGAGAGAAAAGTATTTGCACCTAAAAAGCACCAATGGTCAACTTCTGATTACTAAATATTGATCCTCATAATTTTGCAGGCCACTAATTTCTTTATTTGGTAACAAAGGAAATCCGTAGCAGCTACTTTTCTGGTGTGCTTTGTGTAAATCTCGCAAATCTCACAGAAGATGTAAATCACATTAGACAAGCCCGATGAGTTCGACTGAGAGACACATGTAGATAATATCGAACCAGGACTCCCAATTTGAGAGATTTTTTGCTCAACCAACGACCACACCACCGAAGCTTCAAAAGTATAGTAGCTAATACATAAGTCTAGACATGGTCAGTCACTTTTTTATATTTGTGAAGCTATTTTCTCAATTTGTAAGTTGGGTGATGAGAATATTAAGGTAAAATTGAGGTTTGTATGCATGAGGAGAACATATAATTGAATTCCTGTCCTTTTGGAGGGACAAAAGAATGAAGTATTAAATTGAGAGGAAAATTAAATAAGGATAATTGTCAACTTACCCTCTAGTTAATATTTTTTTTAAGGAGTGTGCAAAATAAAACACGACAAGTAAAGTGGTCTGGACGGAATATTAGAGGTGACAATAAAATTATTTAATGTAATTAATCAATGAAACTATATAATGTTATTCAATAGCAGATATGATATAATGGGTAGAGCGGTAGAGTACTAATCTATTGGACATTTGAAAATTGGACTTATTAGTGTTGTGCACATATAATATGAGTAGGTTGAGTATAAAGTATAAAAATTTCAAATTTTTAGTTATCCAAACATTCATAGTACTAAATCCAATATCCAATCATAAATCTTTAAATTTTAAAAATAGAATCTGAAGTCCAATTTATAATCCAAAAATCTAAACTAACTATCCAAAAAATTAAAATTTCGATTTAAATTTAAAATTCGCCCAAACAATGACAATGAACATTAAATTGGAGTGAGACACTTCTACATGTGAGTTATTAAAAGGCATAAATTGGCTTGTACAATGAAAATTCAATTAAAGTGACATTTTTTATGCAAGTGAACGTCTATGAAAAAGTTGTACGTAAAATGGAACCCTCCAGCACATGGTAACATAATGCTCCACACTGATAGTAGTACAAACATTGCTTCATGCTCCTCACTCTGGAGTCTGGGGTGGTGTGTTTAGAAACAACCAAGGCGGCTGGTTGTTAGGATTTACTGCAACATGTACTACTGCTCAACCACTAGAAGCTGAAGCCCAAGTGCTCCTTTTAGGACTTACATTGGCCCTGCAGTACCACTTCATGCCTCTAGAGATCAATATTGACTCTGATAAATTAGTACAACTGCTAGCCTTTTCTGCTCATACTAACTCATCTCTTATTCTTGATTGCAGATCCCTTCTCAGCAGGATGGGTGAACCACCAGTGATGCATGTTTACAAGGAACAAAATAAGCTAGCAGATGCATTAGCGGCATCTACTCTACTTCTACTTCTACTTCTTTTAATACACTCTACCAAACGACTCTTTCTTTTGTGTTCTGTTGCTGTGTGTTCTTTTTTCCTTCATGTTTCCCTTTCTAGGCTGCATGCTTCTGCTTCTGAAGACATTTGTGGGTTAAATTTAAATATATAAGTATCATATTCATTGGAAAGCGTAGCAGCAAAGAAACAGATGATGATAGTAATTTCTTTTGTTTGGATTTGTTTTCTTCGAGAGTATTGTGCTCTTTGTGTTGCAGGGGTTGATTTCTCTAAGGATTTACCTATATGCCAACTTAATCAGAACAAATGTTGTGCGAGAACATTTTAAATTAGCTTATTTTAAAGTTCTGAGCTTAGTAAAACAAACCACATACTGAAGTATATAATCTTTAGCAAGGGCAAGAAAAAGAAATATATCCATGATATCTTAAGGTTGCTTCATGTTAAGGCATGGGCGGAGCTACCCTTGTCCGAGGGGTGTCGAGCGACACCCCTTCGTCGTGTAATTCGACACCCTTTCGTCGAAAAATTACACTGTATATGTAGATTAAATTTTAATTTTATTGGTATATATTTTAAAGTTGACATTCCTTGAAACAAGAAGAAGGCTTAGTGCAATGGTCAGGGGCTTGCAAAAGCTTCTCAAGGTCGTGAGTTTGAATCTTGCTTGCGACAAATGTATCACTTTTTTTATTTCAGCCCTTTCCTTTTCCTTTTCCTTTTTCCCCATTTGTTTTTTTCTCCCCCATTTTTAATAGTAACTGAAATGCATCTGTTTTCTTAATTCTTACCCCATTTTGCAACAATTTGTTTAATTTTTTCTTTCTTTGTTTTTTTGCCAAATTTGTTGAAAAAATGGGGTGGAACTCTATTATTTGAGCCAAAAAAACGGAGCTCCAATTGTTTATTTCTTTTTATTCTTCTTTAATTATTTTTTCTAAAATTTGATATGTTATATATAGTCATAATAAAGAAAAAAATATATTTATTAGATACTAAAAATTTATAAAAGAACAAATAAAATAATTAAAACTTAGTAAAATGAGGTGGGTCGGGTTATGACCCGTTACTTGACCCGTTTTGACGCAAACAAAGATGGGTCTTGAGCCCCCTCCCCCCCACCCCACCCAACTCACCCTACTGACATCCCTTAGTATAATTCCTGGCTCCGCCATTGTGTTAAGGATAACCAAAGAGAAAAACAATGTGATTGAGACGACATGTGTAATTTTATTTTCCTTCTCTTTTTACTGACCTATTTTGGTTTATATAAACAGAAGTTCAAAGCTAAATTCTCCTCCACCTCCACATATCATTTTACGTAACAAAAAAAAAAAAGATTGTGTACCTAAAGATATACCACTTTCCTTGTGATTTATCTTGTATAGAGATTTTGGCTCAGTTTTGTTGGGAGGACTTGAGCAAATATGCACCTTTATAAGGTGTTTTTAGCTTAATTAAGAACATATGTAACAAGTCAAGTAAAGATGAAAGTTCAGTTCTAAAAGAATTACTTAACTTTCTTTTATTTAAATATTTTATTTTTTACAATCTTGATATAAATATGCAATTTATGCAAATAGCGCGAAGTTGATATAGGTAACATGAACTTGCGCTGACCAGTTCTGATGTGCGCTTTTCAATAATTTCAGGAACTACAAATAGAAGTAATATTTGGGCAAAGAAAAGTAGATGTACAAGGAGTAGAAGAGTTGGTGTTCCCCATGGAAAATTGGAGAGTCCAGAAATTGTGACCACTAGAATTTGAATGACAGAATGTTCCTAATAGCTTTTTGAGTTATTTGGTAGTATTATCTATGGTTTGTAGATTGAATGAACAGACTTCATTTCTAAGTTACTAGATCATTCTTCTCACTAATACATGCACATATAACTGAATAAATTGATTCCTTGTAATTTGTTGCTTGTATAATTCTCAACGATATAATTTATTATATATAGCACAGATTTATATACCCTCTAGTTAGTTTTTCTATATTATGGAAGCAGTGGTTTCGACACCTCGGCTTAATGTCATTGCTAAAAAGATTAAGGCCAATTTTGACATTAAATATAATTTCATATATGTTTTATCTAGTATTCTATACGTGTGTATTTGATAATACTCCACCTGTAATAGCCGACATTAGCTCTCTCTTTATTAGAGGTTTGTATGCTACAGGTGTAGTTGTTTATGGTGTCTTTTTGCTCCTCATATATATTCACCACATCTATGTTTTCTCTTTATGTAGGAATTGCCGAAAATAAGTTTTCTGGAGTACGCATATGTGTTTATTCCTTACAACTGTTGTGCTGATCTAAAGTTTTCTCATACTTTGTTTCTAGGTAACCGCTAGCTTCAAGTAGACATTTTCTAACGAGAATTTGAATGTTATCGGGGAACTTGACACTGCACATACTGCTGCTAGGTATGACATTGTAGTTAGATTTTGAGTTTCGTTAGCGAAGTTATAATGGTACTATTTAGATGGCACAAATCGGACTGATCCAGATGTTAATTTCAATATCAGTGATTATCACGACAATCTAAAGCAGGTGTGTGGGATATCCAACTCTTCAGACACCTTACTCTGAAATCTTTCGTCTCACTTTAAAAACTGAATTTGGTTATTTGTTATTGTCTTGTGATTTGTATGTAGATTTCGAACTTCTTTTTTTTTCCTCCAGATGACGAACTTCTCAATGGAAGTAGGGGTGGCAATGGGGCGGGACGGTGCGGGTTTTTTCTATACCCGCAAATTTAAAAACCGCCCCGCCCCGCATGACCTTTAAACCCACATAAACCCGCCCCACACCATACCCGCACCACGTTTTTTGTTTTTTTTTGAAAAATTTGTAACTCCACTAAAATTTATAACGCTAGTAAGGCTATAGTATATATTTCATCTTACACAAACCAAATGATTGTTTAAGTACTTGCTACAGATATTAAATCACTTTGTCGTACGTAGCTTATTTAATTGAAGAAAAACCTTTAAACTTTTGTTTTGATATTTTTGAGTTATAAAATTGTTAACTTATAGTGTTATACATGTCGTTTTAAGTATCATATAATTTTAAGTGAAGAATACATATAATTTTAGGTAAATTCCCGAGAATAATACTAACTTTTAATTTTTTTTTTGTTTAAACCCGCAACCCGCCCCGCCTCATTTAGGAAAAACTTATTTCGGCCCGCCCCGCACCCGCATAGTCTAAAACCCGCACCGCACCTGCATAGCCTAAAACCCGCACCGCCCCGCACCCACACCACCTCATTGCCATCCCTAAATGGAAGAGTTTGTGCCCGTAGTTCCACGTCAGAGCAATGATCTCTCTACAGAAAGTTCAGAGTACAGGGGAGTCAGGCTGCACAAATGTGGATGATGGGATGATTGAACGGGTTAGTATCTTGAAAAGAAGTGAGTTACCGCTTATCCCATTACTGTAATTAATGTTCCTTTGTTTAAATAAGAATTTGAGATTAATTAATTTTCAAAATCAGTAAGTGTGAGTATTAGTTTACTTGAATCTGACTTGGCTCTTCTAGACAAGGTAATTGAAATTATTGTAGATAAGTTGTTGGTGTAGTGGCTGATGCAAAAAGCAGTTGTAAAATGGATAACGATTCTTAGTTAGTAATTCTATCTTTACTAATTGGCTTGGAATGTTTGCATTGTGAACGTTGTGTTGTAGGCTTTGCAGTGATCAACAAATGTCGTTAGTTCACATTTGTAACACATAAATTCAAAACAATATAGTCATGATATACCTGGATACTTGAAGTTATAAAAGTTGAATCTAGGAATTTTAGTTTCAAATTTATATGTCAAGTAGTAATTGCATTTATTAAAATAATCAAAATTAGGTTTCAATTTCTTGCTCAGAGTAATGGTAGATTTCATGATGTTGGCATATATAGGCTTAGTGGACTATCAGTGAGATGCACTAATAAGCATACAGTACGCTGCCTCAACAAGTTCATGTATGGTAAATTCGTGCTTTACTCTTTATCTGATATATCAAGTATCAACATTGCTATATAAGTTTGCCAACATTAACTGCATAATTGAATCTAAATGTATATAAATTCAGTGATGTGTCTTTTTAGGGAGATGGACTACTACTGAGTACTAACAACATGTGGAACACCAAATTATGTGACTTCAACGGTGCTCATTAGTTTGTCCCTAACTTATTTTATTTCATATTGTCCGATTAACATCTTTTTCATTCCTATTTTTTGCTTCTTGCTACTGCAGGTGATCCACGTTAAAGGTTATGTTGGAGATAAGGCTGACCTGTGATCATATGGTGCAATCCTTTTTGTACTTGTGACTGGTTATCTGCCTTAGCTTATGAAGAGTCAAATCTCATGGCATTATATAATCTGTACACAATTATCACATGATATTGTGCAATTACTGGATCAACTTGTTTTCTTGATTATGACTACACAAAGCTGCATTATTTACGAGATCATTGGTGGAACAACAATGTTGATAGTTGTGTTGCAATGGAACATAGAGAAGATCTTTAATGTTGCCAATAGAGGGGATTGGTTAACTTCTTATATTATTAACATGCAGCAAAATGATCTTTTACCGGAAAAAGCACAATCTGAAATTCCTCAAAAAGAAAAGAATTTTGTGTTGCCTTAGTTCAATGTTGTAGAGGGAAGTATACTAACTTGATATTTTTGGTTGATGTTTTGAGTTCTTTGGTCTACCACGTATGGTTCTATTACTAGATTTACAAGAAAGTGTGGATTCTTTACTCTTTGTTGGTGGAATGGCACTTGCCAATCATACAATATCTACATGTAAATAACATATGTTGTTGAGCTAAGAAAATGTTCCAACATTGGGCCCCATCACTATCTAGTTTCCATACAGTATTAGAAACACTACCTTCAACATGTCTGTTTTAAGGCATTAAATAAAAAGTCTAAGGGTGATATAGTCTTTAAAATATTTTTGCCAGGTTAGATTTTTGAGAAAGGTGGTTTTTTGTGCATTGATATTTGTACTTTACAACAGCTTTAAAAAAAAAAACCCACCCTTTGCTATTAAATTACAAATCATATCCTATACTGCAATGGCATTGAATATTGCGGGACCCACCAGGGACAAGTTATAAGACTTGTACAGCTGTACTCAGTCCACTCTATTTTTCATTTGAATGTGAAATAAATATTTACTTTACTATTTACGGTCAACGGTCAAATCTTTCAATAATATCACCTCGTTATTGTGATATTTTACTATAGTAGCTTGATTTTTTTTGGAATTAATTTTTCATATTATATTTTATTTCTCTATAACGGCATTTTACCCATAGCAGTAGTGACACTCATTATAGCAGTACACTTTTTGTAAAACTATCTCTCTATGACAGCATATTCAATATTTTATGAGAAGATATAATATTTACAAAATAAAATATTAAAATATTTATGGTAATCATCACTATTGTCATGCATACAGTAAATTTCAAGTACAAATATTTAATTTAAAGAAAAAATTTATATTTAAATGATGCATATCAGTTATTTCATGGCTTCACAATGAAAAGACTACTAATGTTTGTCTTTTTTATATTCATGTTCTTTCTAATTTTGTATTTTTTTGTTTATAACAATTAAATTAGATTTAAACATCGAATGTCAGTATACATATATAACAACACCTCTTTATAGCAATCATGAAATTTTTGGATAAACGCTGCTACTTTAAAGAGGTTTGACTGTATATCCAGATTTTTATCAAACTTTTAAAATTTAATATAATCAAGTAATTTTTAAGAGTGATAATTTATATTAATTAATTACAATTAAATATTAAAACTAAATAAATGTCATATATTTATTTCCTTGATATACTCTTTTGATAATTGAAAGCTTGAAATTTAATTGAATTTTAATAGATTATGTATATTTTTATCTTGATATTTATTTTTTGACAGTAATATATTAATAGTTTCACTTTGTATAATATTGTGTCTATGCTAACACGGACCGGTCCCTCTACTTTTTTTTTCTATAAAAGAGATGGTTTTGACATGCCTGCTTATGTCATAAGAAATTTATTTGAGGGTGTTTTGGTCTTCTCATCCCATAGGTTGATAGTCAATTTCATATTACACCATACCCAATTCTTGATTATAGTTACTTGTGGTTTTTTTGGGATTCGAACTCAAGAAGAAAATTGAATTCCATTGTTTAGTGGAGATTTTAGTTGGGGTTGGTTTCTATAATAAAGCACAATTCGAATTTTTAATTTTTGGATAAATTAGATTGATTTACAAGATCTAGATATGTAAAGTGACTATCTTTAGTGAAGACAAATTTCAAACTGTCCATTTAATAAAGAAAGATCATTTAGTATTTGGATGTTAATTTATCATGAATCGATCTTTCGTTGTGTAGCTTCCATACCTTGAAAAATCAACGTGGATGAAATGATTTCCTGCTGTTTATTTAGTGAACGTAAAGCTAATACGAAGTATACCACAATCTCTTCTATGGTGGTATTTCTTATTTCACAATAGATTAGAGCTCTGTAAGGTTTTCAACTTTTTATGTTTTCTTAGTTTAATGTATTGGACATTTCATAGATTCCTGAAAGTTTTGAATACAACTCTTCACGATTTTTTTTGATTTTTTTTTTTTTCATAGTTTTTAGCAAATCTTCATGTACCATGCCATGTTAATTCATTTGTTGCCAAAGCTACTCCTTTTGGTTGCTCTGCAATACAATATGACAAGATTTCTATTTGCTCCTCCTGATATGCGTGTCTCAATTAGTCTCTTCCTCTTATTGTCTGTATTGATCTCAAACAATGAAAATTCTCCATAAAGTCTCCCATCTGCAATGCAATTTTCAAGTTTTTCATTTACTTATCAGTAAGAACACTAACACTTCTCTACTTTATGCAACAGGTTTCGGTCTTATGGTTACAGGATGCATCACATTTTCTTATCTATGTGAATAAGATGTACATAACTATTTTGTAAAACATGGGTCGTTGAAAAATACCATCAAGTAAATAGTATGTTCTGTATATTTATGCGTTGCAACTAATAATTCTGCGTATATACTCAACGCAACCTCTATGTTGGGTCCGTGCTGATACGGGTTATACCCCCTAGTATATTATGATATGATTAATTCATTCATTTGCGAATTAATATCATAATTGAAAGCCTCAGTTAATAAATCTGCAGTCCCTACTATGCATGATTAATTAATCAAATTTGAAAAAAAAGGAAGTATTGTGGAAGAAGTAATATTGATTTTACTAGTCTTCTAGAAGAACAAAACGTGTGTTTTTTTAATACGAAAACATTTAAGTAACTAAATGTTGCTGTGATCATATGAATTTTAAATATATTAGTCCAAATAAATATGGTGGATTAATATAATTGGATTAATTATTTAAGTCCAATAAATATGGATTTAATTAAAGTCCAAAATTCATCGGGCTAGTCCATTAATTTGGGCTACAAATAATGAGCCCACTTGGTTAAGCCCAATATGTCATCTTATTCTAGAGGCCCAATTTGGCGCCACGTGTCAAATGACGTGGCATGCTAAGTCAAGTAAAGGAGTTAATAGGACCGTGCCACATGTCAAAATGATGCAGCAAGCCTAGTGAAATCAAAAGCCCATAAGAATGCGCCACGTCACTTAAATCTGATTGGCCAAAAGAAGCTCATCTTCACCATGACTCTTTCCTTCCTACAACTATAAATAGGGGTCTCATAATTCAGAAAAGAGGACGAACAATTCGAACAAGAAGCAAGAGAGAGCTCGTGGATCAAACGCCACAAATTTCTCTACAAGCTACAAGTTCAAGCATTCAAGTTCATAAACAACGGAAGATCAAGACGAAGATTCAAGATCAAGCTCAAAAGCCCTTGAATCCAAATTCACAAGTCAAGATCAAGTCCATTAAATCCACAAAATCAAGTTCAAGTTCATCAAATTCAAGATCAAGCTCGAAGCCCTTGAATTTATATTTAGAAAGGCGAATCAGAGGATTCATAGAGATTGTAACACTCACATATTGAAATCAATAAACGATTGTTGCAATATTTTTCTGTCCCGATTATTATTTTATCGGTCGCGAATTTTATTGTCTTACAAATTCTGGCACGCCCAGTGGGACAATCTCTACCTCTCATCTCAACTTTCCAACTTCAAAAGTTCAAGAATACCGAAATGACTTCCAAGAAGGTCAACTCTCAATCCACTACCTCTAAGGCTGCTAATTCCAAGTTCTCTGCCGAGGTAGAAAGCATCCTTGATGTTACTTTTGGAAGCTTTGGAGCTGTCACAAGGAGCAAGGCCAACATGATGGAGCAACAAACACATCGAGTGTCGACGACATCAACTCCAGTTTTTGGGTCTTCAACCCCAAAAAGAACAAGGTCCTCTACAAGTGCTTCAGAAGAAGGAAGCAGTGTGGCAGAGAAAATCAAGAAAACTCTGGCTCTACTTGATCTCTCTGGTTCAAAAAACTCTGGGACAAAGAACGATGGTCATTCAACCAACATGTCATCTCCACTTACTCCACGCGAGCCAAGGACTTCAGAGATCAACTTATGTGACTGTTGACACCCAATTTTGACCTCCCATATTCCTCTTGAGCTGCTATTTTACCTAAAAAAAAATAATATTTTTTAATATTTTTAATCATAAACTATTTTTACATTTTTTCATAATCTTTTTATCATTTTAATATTATACTTAATTACATATGTCTTTGGTTACATTTATATGCTAAAGAATATCTCATATTTACTTAAAAATTTTATAAGTTCAATTATTATTATTATTATTATAATAATAATAATAATAATTATTATTATTATTATTATTATTATTATTATTATTATTATTATTATTTTTCATTTAAAAGGGCTCAAAACAATTTTGTTATATATATAAAAAATATATCATTATCTTTATTATTTCATATCTTATTATTATCTATCAAATTAATTAGTTATTACTTGTATTATTGACATCCTAATTTGTCTCTCCTTTACCCCGATTTATCATCCAGGAAGTTATTGAAACAAAATATATATATATATATCATAACAACATTTATAACATATTTCTCACATTATTGCAAATATCACTACTTTGTTTATTTTTTACTCTTGTCATGATTTCACTACATATATTTAAATAAGTAACTTTTTAATAATATAAAGCATCACAATTTAATTCAGTTTGTTTATGGCATACGGTAGCATTTACTTTGAGGTTTATATCCCACATCATGCATTTACTTATTATTAATTGCCATTTTTTTTAGTACATTATTATGGTACATAAAATTAAAATAGGAGCTAATTATACTTACCAACCCCCCTTCCTATGAATTCCTACTAAACAAAGCTCCCTCGTCAACTCGCCCATCCACTTTGTTTTGTAAAGATTATTTCTTAAATTTCCATATTAGTTTTGCCTTCCTTTTTCTTATTATTGGTCTTCGTATATCTCTAATTACCATACTAGGTTCTATTACCGTTGTAGATTCTTAACAAGCTAATTCCAAAAATTATGCCAATTATGATTTCCTACCATTTTGTCACTCCGAGCATCTGTCCATAAAATCAAACGAATTCATTCATCATTGGGGGGGATATTTGATTTCCCATAAAGAAAAAATCCCCTTTGATTTTCTCCCCTTCTCCTTCACGCTTTAAAACTCACTGAAGAGGGGAGGGAAGGGGGACATTTTTTTTATTCATTATTGCTGCCCGACACACATTACTCGCAGTTTTGTTCGAGAGTTATTTATATAGTTTTATTTGTGATAATCTCGACATGGTATATTATTCTGTTCGGGAGCTCTTTATCTAGATCTGGTTCTTCTATTGTGATCTTGGCACAGCATACTGGTTAGTTTTTCACCCCCTCGTATTTAAATTCCTTATGTGAAAGTAGTTGTATATAGATTTAAATGATTATGCTGTTATAATGCTGCAAGTATTCTGCTAGGAAGCACCCAGGTACGTCCTTTAGACTCAATATGCACCGCTTTTTATTTGACTCTACGTGTTACGTGCCTCCAGAGAACGTGATTATAGAATGTTCACATACTCGATCCTTGTCTGAAACTACTTCGAGTAATTATTCTCCATGTTGGTTTCGAAATCTATGCAGTTAGATATCATTTCTTTAGGTTTAAATCAATCAACACTTGTATCTTGAAGCTTGGTTACCGCACAATTAGACACCATGACCACATAGTATATCTATTGCTATAGAAAAGCAGCCCAGATGCATACTTGGGATAATTTTTGAGTGTCCTTTGTGTTGTTTGAAGTTACATGTTTTTTTATTTTTAACTTAAGTCGGGAATTACCTGGAGTTGAAAATGTCAGAGAGTGCATGTTTGATGTCGTGAAGCCTCCATTTGATGTTTCTTTTTGTGGATCTTGTAATTTGTAATGAAGGAGTAACGCAAGTGTGATAAAGGAGGCGACGGGGCCAGAAATTCGTTAGTCATTTGTTGCCACTATGTGCTCTTTGTGACCTTTGTTTTTTCCCTCTATGTTTACCATTTGTTGACAACATGCTTTAATTCTCCAAATTAATTAATACCATGTCTATAGAATTGGGTCAACTTCAGCATGTTAACCAAAGTACTATTTGTCTGGAAATCCTTACTTAATTTGTTATGTATGTTTGCCCATGCCTATTAGGAGCTCATGTATTACTTAGAAAATCATGCATAAAAGAACGCTATAGCTTCCAATTCTGATTAACTTTTTTTATATTTAAAATCATGCCTATAGATTGTTAAGCTAATTTTTCAGCATGTTTAAATAATTTTCAACATATCAAAAACTAGTTTCCAGCATATTTTTAATTTCCAGCATTTAAAAATCTAGGTTCCAGCATTTTTATATAATTTCCAGCATTAAAAATTAATTTTCAGTGTATTTTTAATAATTTCCAGCAACCTTAAAATGATTTTCAGCAAATTTTAGATAATTTCCAGCATTTTTAAATCATTTTCCAGCAATCTTAAACTAATTTTCTTTAATTAAAAATTAATTTCCAGTATACTTAAATTATGTTCCAGCATTGCTAAATTAACTTCCAGTCTTGCAACAATCTCCTGCATAGTTTAAATAATTTTCTGCACAAGTTTTAATCAAGTTTTTGCATTTTGAATAACTTTCTGTACATTTTTAAATCAACCTCTGCACTTTAAATTATTTTTTGCACATCTAATTAAATTTTCTGCATATTTAAATTAATATTTAGCATATGAGTTTAATTTTCGAACTAGATTAATACCTTATCACTTAGAAAACATATCTATAGGTTTTAATCACGTAAAATAAATAATTATCTTTTTCAAGCATGCTAATAACCTTAATTACTTTAATTAAATAAGAGGCATATTTGAAACCTTTACGTGTTAATTGCTAGTCCTATTTGTTTTGTTTGACGTAAACCTCGAATTTAAGTAGGCAGCTTAAGATTTTCTAAGTCTAGATCCTTACCCAAAATAGTAAGTCCGGCGCCTCTTGGACATTGAGTTGGGACGGGTAATCATTTCAGGGAACGCTAGTTTTCTCGCTTTCTTTAGAACGCCCTTAGGTTTAATAACCAAATTAGGCAGGGTAGGTAGAATAATCGGAAATGATGTAAGTCGCCCCGAGCAGAATTCGACAATGCAACATACGACATTGTCATCCGTTAATAAGTCGGGCGCTGATCCGAATAGGCTAAAATTAACTCCTTGTAGAAAATCTTTTCTAAATCGTTTTTCTTTATCTTATTTTGAATGTTCACTTATTTGGGGTAGTTTAGTTCGTTATTATTTAAATAAATCTTTCAATTTATATCATTGTGTCTCTTCTATCTTCTCGCTTATCCGATTAACTGTGTGATTATGTATTATCACTTATACAATTAATAATAACTAAGTTGCATGTTTAGTTTATTTGTTTAACACTTAATCATCATTAAGTTAATAAAAATAATCGACCTTTTGCTTATCACATAGAATTCCCCACGTAATGTATGAGTTCGGTCGGGACCCACATTTGTGGACCTCGAAAGGTGCCTAACACCTTCCTTTTGAGGTAACTTGAACCCTTACCCGAATTTCTGGTTGACATAGGCTAACAATTAGTTAATCTTAATTAGTCTAGAATGGTGCCCTAACGCACCTTAATTCGTTAGGTGGCGACTCTTCACTCCTTAAATCCCAAAAAGAGTTTGTCACGTCGAATCCCGCTTTTCGCGAGAAAAATGGGGCGCGACAGTGACAATCCGTGCTACTCTCCGATGTCTCCAATAATCATGCAAACAATGGTAACTGATGTCTCATCCATGGAGGAGCAACTTGCGAATATGGCGAAAGCGATTGAAGGTTTGACCAAGTATGTGCAAACTCAAGACACTCGGATTGATAAGTTGATGGATCGAATGGAAGGCTTAATAGATGGAGATTCTAGCCATGCACCTGGAAAGGCTCCAGAAGTTCAAGAGACAGATCCTCCTACCAAACAGACACCGCCTACTAAGGAGGTGCCAGTTGCTTCTGGCGGAATGATCCCAATTGATCTATTGAAGGAGTTCATTGAAGGGACCCTTAAGGACAAGTACAATGTTACTACCAAGTCTTCCCTGACGTATGCCAAGCCTTACACTGCTAGGATTGATAGCTTCAAGATGCCTGCAGGCTATCAACCCCCCAAATTTCAACAATTTGAGGGCAAAGGAAATCCAAAGCAACATGTCGCCCACTTTGTTGAGACATGTAACAATGCCGGAACATATGGTGATTATCTCGTCAAGCAATTTGTCCGCTCCTTAAAAGGAAATGCCTTTGATTGGTATACGGACCTCGAACCCAATTCAATTGATAGCTGGGAGCAACTGGAGCATGAGTTCCTAAATCGATTTTATAGCACGAGGCGTACAGTGAGCATGGTAGAACTCACAAATACTCGTCAAAGAAAGGATGAGCCAGTTATTGACTTCATCAATCGATGGAGGAATGCTAGCCTAAATTGTAAAGATAGGCTCAGTGAAACTTCCGCAATAGAGATGTGTATCCAAGGAATGCACTGGGAGCTTCTCTATATTTTGCAAGGAATTAAGCCAAAATCCTTTGAAGAGTTAGCTACTCGTGCTCACGACATGGAGTTGAGCATGTCTTCTGCCGGAAAAGGAGTAGCACCCATCCATGACCCTCGAAAGGGAAAGGACAAACAGGAACCCAGGAGATGGACCAAGTTTGTCCCCAAAAGCGACAACAAAGAATCCATGAATGTCAACGTGTCTCCTGTGAAGCTCACCACAAAGGTGAGCAAGAAGCAAAGCGTAAAGACTACTTCTCAAGCGCGTCCAAACCAAAAGTTGACTTTCAAGGAGATGCAAGAAAAAGAATACCCATTCCTTGATTCTGACGTTTTCGAAATTTTTGATGAACTTCTTGAGCTGAAGCTCATTGATCTACCAGAAATGAAGCGGCCCGATGAAGCTGGAAAAATTGATGACCCAAACTATTGCAAGTATCACAGGCTTGTGGGTCACCCTTTGGAGAAATGTTTTGTCTTCAAGGATAAAATCATGCAATTGGCTAATGAGAAGAAGATCGTGCTTGATGATGAGAAGGCCACTTCTCATCAAATCTCCATCACTTTTGGCTCACTCAATCCGGTCCAAATATGCAACTTCAAAGAGCGTAATGAGGAGCCATTAAAGCAAGACAAGTCTCTAATTGATGAAGGTGATGATGAAGGTTGGACTTTGGTGACTCGGCGAAGAAGCAACAAGATGACGAGTCTACGAAAAGACTCATCCAAGCAGCTAACCAGAAGGAGAATGGTGAAGAAACCGAGGAAACAGAGGCTGGTTGAGCTGCCAAAGAGGGCGAGTGTAGTGGAGCATCACCACCAAAAACCACGGTGTCCTGTGACTTTGGAAGAATTCTTTCCAAGTTGGTTCTGCGCCAAGACTACTCAAGACAACATTGAGGCATCTTGTTTCAATACTGACAAAGAAGAAGTAAAGGGCGAAAGCCTATTAATGGAACCTCCTTCTCCTGAAAATCCTACTAAATCTCTTCACCAAGAAGCACATGTATGTAATACAAAAATCACATTTACAGACGATGATCTCCTTTTTGGTGAAACACTACACAATCGTCCCTTGTATATGGTAGGTTATGTTCTAGAGAAGAAGATAAATAGAATCCTGATAGATGAAGGGTCTGGAGTAAACATCCTGCCTATTCGCACACTAAAGGAACTGGGCATCACAACTGATGAACTTACTGAAAGCCATTTGATGATCCAAGGGTTCAATCAAGGAGGTCAGAGAGCCATAGGATCCATCAAGTTAGAAATCAATATGGACGATTTACGATCAAATGTATTGATGCATGTGATCGATGCCAAGACTTCATATAATATATTGCTTGGTAGGCCTTGGGTACACGAGAACAAAATTGTTTCATCATCCTACTATCAATGCTTGAAGTATCTTGAAAATGGAGTGGAGAGAAAGATAGTGGCCGATGATAAGCCATTCACTGAAGCTGAATCACACTTCGCAGATGCAAAATTCTACTTGAAGAATTATGTCGTGAAGGAGAAAAAGGTGGATGATGTCACATCAACCAAGTGCGATGATCTTGCAACTAAGAAGGTCGAGGTTTCTGTTGAAAGTGTTGTCATTAAAAAGCCTCCCACCACTTCGAATAAAAGGAATGTCGCGGACTTAAAGAAGAAGGCAACTCCTGTGCTCCGCTATGTACCAAAAGTGGGGAAAGAAGTACGACACTCATCCGATGTCCAAGGTAATGTACTAGGGGGTCTAACTCTTCCGGTAAAGCGAATAGATGCAATAAATTTGCCCTCAAAGCCACTTGGGGAATTTATGGCTCAAAATTCATCGCGAGATATGACACTCCCTTCAAAGCGTACGAAAGAAGGTTTTGATCCAAACGCTTACAAGTTATTTGTAAAGGCTGGATACAACCCTAATGAGCCATCACATTTGGGGAAAATCCCATCAGAAGCCACAACCAGGCAAACGCGCGAAGTCTTAGGGTACATGCCGCCACCGCCGGTGCGCATCTCTATTAGAAGGGTGGCTAGCGACTACATCACTGTGGAAGAGGAGTCTACTACTTCCAGCAAAAAGCCTTCTGTCTTTGATCGACTTGGAGAATCAACCACAAGAACTTCTGTGTTTGAGAGGTTGGGTCCACTGAAGAAAAAGAAAAGTAACAGACCTCGGAGAAGTTATCAAGGCACTATGACACACTCTTCACCTAGAATCCAAAAGGATTTTCAAAGTTTGATTCCTTCTAGAATGAGGCGACAGACGGAGCTTGTGATTTCGTGTAAGGAGGTGTTAAAGGCAAAGACTCATACTGTGGTTTATACCAAGGAACATGAGGATGACAAAGAGAGTGTAGGCTCTTCATATCATATTACAACCCAGAGTGAGTACGATACATCATCTCTAATAAAGGTTGAAGAGTTGGAAGATATTTCCTGGTGCTGCCATATATCTGTCAATGACAATGATCCTCAAGAAGAGGAAGATGCCGGAGATGCTCCGTCAGAACTTGAAGAAGGAGTAAAGGCGACAGTAGATCCCCTAAAGGAAGTTAATCTTGGCACTGATGAAGACCCAAGACCAACTTTCCTAAGCGCTTTTCTAGAAATGGATGAAGAAATCGCTTACATGGACTTACTCAAAGAATATAGGGATGTTTTCGCTTGGAGTTATAAGGAGATGCCTGGCTTAGATCCAAAAGTAGCAGTTCATCAGTTAGCAGTCAAGAATGGAGCTCGTCCTGTTAAGCAGGCCCAAAGACGTTTCAGACCCGACTTGGTTCCATTGATTGAAAATGAGGTTAACAAACTCATTGAAGCAGGCTTTATTCGTGAAGTTAAGTATCCCACATGGATATCAAGCATTGTTCCAGTACGGAAGAAGAATGGCCAAATTCGAGTTTGTGTCGACTTTAGGGATCTCAACAACGCATGCCCTAAGGATGAGTTTCCAATTCCTATTCCAGAGTTGATGATTGATGCTACTACTGGTTTTGAGGCGATGTCTTTTATGGATGGATCATCCGGCTATAACCAAATTCGTATGGCACCAAAAGATGAAGAGCTCACTGCATTTCGTACTCCTAAAGGTATTTATTGTTACAAGGTGATGCCTTTTGGTTTGAAGAACGCTGGTGCCACTTATCAAAGGGCTATGCAAAACATCTTTGATGATTTACTCCACAAAAATATTGAATGCTATGTGGATGATTTAGTGGTAAAGTCAAGAAAGAAGAACGACCACTTGAAAGACTTGAGAATGGTATTTGAGTTACTTCGAAGATATCAGCTTAGGATGAATCCGTTGAAATGCGCCTTTGGAGTTACTTCCGGAAAGTTCCTTGGCTTTATTGTACGACACCGAGGAATTGAAATTGATCAACACAAGGTTGATGCAATTTTGAAGATGCCCGAGCCTCGAAACATTCATGAATTAAAAAGTCTTCAAGGGAAGCTAGCATATTTAAGGAGGTTCATCTCAAATTTGGCGGGAAAATGTCAACCATTTAGCCATCTCATGAAGAAGGGTGCCCCTTTCAAATGGGACCAAGCTTGTAGTAAGGCCTTTGAAAATATCAAATCTTACTTGATGAAACCTCCAGTTCTTGCGGCACCTATACCTGGAAAATCGTTGATTCTCTACATCGCTGCACAAGAAAGGTCAGTTGGAGCATTATTGGCCCAAGAAAATAGTGAAGGTAAAGAGAACTCTCTTTATTACCTGAGCAGAATGATGACGCCAAATGAGCTGAATTATTCACCTATTGAAAAGTTGTGTTTGGCGTTGGTCTTCTCAATCCAAAAGATGAAGCACTACTTTCAAGCTCATGTTGTTCATCTCGTGTCTAAAGCAAATCCCATCAAGTTTGTAATGTCAAAACCAGTCCTCAGTGATCGACTTGCAAGGTGGTACCTTCAGTTTCAACAGTTTGAGATTATATACATCCCTCAGAAGGCCGTAAAGGGACAAGCATTAGCAGACTTTTTGGCAGACCACCCAATACCAAATAATTGGGAGCTAACTGATGAACTTCCTGATGAGGATGCAATGGTTATTGAAGTTCGACCTCCATGGAAGATGTACTTTGATGGTGCGGCACACCGTGGTGGAGCTGGTGCTGGCGTAGTGTTTGTCACTCCGCAGGAAGAGGTTATCCCATACTCCTTTACTTTGACACAATGTTGCTCTAACAATGTCGCTGAATACCAAGCGTTGATACTTGGACTTGAAATGGCCGTCGACATGAAGCAACTACAATTGCAAGTCTTTGGTGACTCCCAATTGGTGATCAAGCAGCTCTTGGGCGACTATGAAGTCAAAAAGCCCGAGTTACGCCCACATCATAGTTATGCTCAGAAGTTGATAGGATGGCTTGGAGAAGTTACCCTCCAACACGTGCCAAGAAAGGAAAATAAGCAGGCCGATGCATTGGCTGCTTTAGCTTCAACACTAACTCTTCCAAATCAAACACGAGTTACTATCCGCCGAGAATGGGTGGTACCACCATCGGATGAGGAAGAATGTACAGAAAACAAACTTGAGCATCTCGTCGCTGTGTCTGAAGCCGTAAAGGAAGATTGGCGACAACCGATTATTGACTACTTGTGTTATGGAATACTTCCTGAAGATCCAAGGAAAAAGACTGACATCCGTCGTCGTGCACCTCGTTTCCTTTACTACAAGGACACGCTATACAGAAGGTCATTCGAAGGAGTGCTCTTGCGATGTTTGGGAGAGGAAGAAGCAGTTCAAGCTTTGCAGGAAGCACACTCGGGAGTTTGTGGATCTCATCAATCTGGACCGAAGCTCCACTTTCACATAAAAAGGATGGGATATTATTGGCCAACGATGGTGAAAGATTGCTTGGACTATGCTAGAAGATGCAAGGCCTGTCAATTTCATGCAAATTTCATACATCAACCTCCTAAAATATTACACCCCACTATCGCATCTTGGCCATTCAATGCTTGGGGATTGGATGTTGTGGGACCACTACCAAAATCTTCTGGTGGACACTTGTACATCTTGGCTGCGACAGATTACTTCTCAAAATGGGCAGAAGCTGTTGCACTCAAAGAAGTGAAGAAGGAGAATGTTGCAAACTTCATCCGAGTAAATATCATCTACCGCTTTGGAATTCCCCATTACATAATAACTGACAATGGCAAGCCATTTGATAACAAGCTGATGAACAAGATTTGTGATCTCTTTGGTTTTAAGCAGCGTAAATCTTCTATGTACCATGCTGCCGCCAATGGTTTAGCTGAAGCATTCAATAAGACTTTATGCAACCTGTTGAAGAAAGTTGTATCAAAATCCAAACGAGACTGGCATGAACGAATGGAAGAAGCTTTGTGGGCATATAGGACGACTCACCGCACACCGACGCAAGCAACCCCATACTCGCTTTCTTTTGGAGTTGAAGCAGTCCTACCACTTGAGCGTCAAATTCCTTCTTTAAGACTTGCTATTCAAGAAGGGCTCACCGAAGAAGAAAATGCTAAGTTACGCCTTGCGGAGTTAGAAGCTCTTGATGAGAAGAGGCTAGAGGCTCAACAAAATCTTGAATGTTATCAAGCCCGTCTATCTCGTTCTTTCAACAAAAGGGTTCGCCTGAGGTGCTTCCAAGTTGGAGATCAAGTCCTAGCAGTAAGGAGGCCCATTATCACTTCTCATAAATCTGGGGGCAAATTCACCACTAAGTGGGATGGACCATATGTCATACAAGAGGCATATTCAAATGGCGCTTACAAGCTTGTCGATGCAGATGGCGTGAAAATTGGTCCTATCAACGCCAAATTCTTGAAGAAGTACTATCCTTGAGGGAAGATGACGCTCCTTAAAGCGCGAGCATAAACTGCATGCCCACTCCTGGCCCGCAAGAGTATAAACTGTGTACGGCTCAAAAAAAAAAAAAAAAAAAAAAAAAAAATGTCCGCTAGGTTGAAAATCTCGAAAGAGGCGGCCTAGGCAAAAGTTAGGACTCAAAAAAAAAAAAAAAAAAATAATAATAATAAAAAAAAATACACTATTCCAGAACTACGTTGTGACTTGATCCTCTTCACTGAGGTACGTAGGCGCTTAGAAGTTTCATTCTAAGTTCAGTTGCATGAGTGTCAAAAAATATATGTTCCCGCTTGATCCGCCATACGAAAGTTAAGTCTGCAAATATTCTGATTAAACTTTGGGCTTACACAGAATGTTCATGACTCAATGAGGGCAGAGCTCCACATAAAAGGTAAGCTTCTGCAATAGGATTTGAGACCCTCAAGTTCTCCGAGCCTACAAGTTGAAGTTGTAAGTCCTCCAAGCCTGCGAATTGAAGCGCGCTTGTTGAAGTCAAAATTCACCAAGTCAGTAACGTTGAAGTCTCAGGTTCACCACATCTGCATACTAAAGTCGTCAAAGTTCAGCAATTCTGCAAGATGAAATCTCAAATCTACCAAGTCTGCAAGCTGAAGTCTTCAAATTCGCCAAGTTTGCAAGGTGGAACCATCAAAACCTCCAAGTTTCAAGTTGAGGCCTTCTAAACTTCCATGCCTTAAGGTGGACAAAATTTGTCCCTTTGCACCTTAAGCTGACTATTGCGTAGGAACATCGGTAAAAGGGACCATACTTGAAGCCGAACTTGTCAGGTCTCAAGGTGACGGAGGCGAAGTTAAACTCTCGCACCTTAAGCTGACCATTGTATAGGGACCATACTTGAAAGGGACCATACTTGAAGCCGAACTTGTCAGGTCTCAAGGTGACGGAGGCGAAGTTAAACTCTCGCACCTTAAGCTGACCATTGCATAGGGACCATACTTGAAAGGGACCATACTTGAAGCCGAACTTGTCAGGTCTCAAGGTGACGGAGGCGAAGTTAAACTCTCGCACCTTAAGCTGACCATTGCATAGGGACCATACTTGAAAGGGACCATACTTGAAGCCGAACTTGTCAGGTCTCAAGGTGACGGAGGCGAAGTTAAACTCTCGCACCTTAAGCTGACCATTGCATAGGGACCATACTTGAAAGGGACCATACTTGAAAGGGACCATACTTGAAAGGGACCATACTTGAAGCCAAACTTGTCAGGTCTCAAGGTGACGGAGGCGAAGTTAAACTCTCGCACCTTAAGCTGACCATTGCATAGGGACCATACTTGAAAGGGACCATACTTGAAGCCGAACTTGTCAGGTCTCAAGGTGACGGAGGCGAAGTTAAACTCTCGCACCTTAAGCTGACTATTGAAAGGGACCATACTTGAAGCCAAACTTGTCAGGTCTCAAGGTGACGGAGGCGAAGTTAAACTCTCGCACCTTAAGCTGACCTTTCATGAATGCTATTTGTTTCAATCCTGCAAAAGAAGAAAGGAAAAGACAACACAAAAAAAAAAGGCACAAGAAGAAGAGAGATTGTTACCTGTCAAGACGTTTCAAACTCGGAAGCCATACATCACCAACGCGGATAGCTTGAGACAAGATGTTTTGGTGAGAATGAATCCCTTAAATTCTGGTTTCCATCAATCAAAACACCTTTTTGATGGTGATGGTCCGACATCATGATATAAATTATTCAGTGAGACAATGCAAATCTGAAATTCTCTGCGAGACAGAATTTAGGGTCAACTTCAAAAATTTGTCTAGAATGATCCAGAAGGTTTTAAATTCTAAATTTTGGATATGTTATAGCTGCATGTTTATGGTATCTATAGAATTAAACGGATCATGATTTCGGTACTCTCACATTGATAAACAATTTTTTTGGTGTCGTCGCGCAAATCTGAAACTGCCGGTGCGCCAAAATCCAAAGTTGAATTCGGGATAACATCTGAAAAGACACCGAATGTATTAAATTATGAATTTCGGATATATTATAGATATGGATGTCTAGTTTCAGAAGAATCAAGCGGCTTGTGATTTCTTCATTCCTACATCAAGATATGCAAGTTTTGGTGAAGATATGCAGATCTGAAATTCTCAGCATGACAGAATTTAAACCTAAGTTTCAAGAAATTGTATAGAACGAAATTGAAGGAGTTTAATTCTGAATTTTGGATATGTTGTAGATCTCGAAGTCTAGTTTCTGGAATGTTAAACCGTTCAAGATTTCGATATTTCTACAATGAGAGATGAATTTTCTACCACTAACATGCTGGGCTGAAAAAAAAGTGACGAAAATTAAAAGAGAAGAATATATTACCCGGCATTGTTCTCCTTTGAGTGACTCCCAATGCTGCAATATCAAAATAATAGAGAGCATCCATCTATTTATAGATGCAGCAAGACATTAATAGTCTCCTTGTTGAAATAAAACTAGGAGAAGTTTTCAAGTCCTTAAGGAGGTGGCATACTCCTAATTGGAGTGGAATTGGGACAGTGCAAGTTTGTAGGAATATAGACATCCTAATTCTAATTGGAGAATGATTGGTTATGGAGTAGAAGAATTTCATTCCCGAAATGGAAAGGAGTATCCTGAAGACGTGCAAACAAGAAAAAAGTCAAGTCAATACTTCGAGCCTAGTCTTCAAAAGATTAAATATCTCCGACAAGTCTCGAAGTGAGGGCATTTGTGATCATATGAATTTTAAATATATTAGTCCAAATAAATATGGTGGATTAATATAATTGGATTAATTATTTAAGTCCAATAAATATGGATTTAATTAAAGTCCAAAATTCATCGGGCTAGTCCATTAATTTGGGCTACAAATAATGAGCCCACTTGGTTAAGCCCAATATGTCATCTTATTCTAGAGGCCCAATTTGGCGCCACGTGTCAAATGACGTGGCATGCTAAGTCAAGTAAAGGAGTTAATAGGACCGTGCCACATGTCAAAATGATGCAGCAAGCCTAGTGAAATCAAAAGCCCATAAGAATGCGCCACGTCACTTAAATCTGATTGGCCAAAAGAAGCTCATCTTCACCATGACTCTTTCCTTCCTACAACTATAAATAGGGGTCTCATAATTCAGAAAAGAGGACGAACAATTCGAACAAGAAGCAAGAGAGAGCTCGTGGATCAAACGCCACAAATTTCTCTACAAGCTACAAGTTCAAGCATTCAAGTTCATAAACAACGGAAGATCAAGACGAAGATTCAAGATCAAGCTCAAAAGCCCTTGAATCCAAATTCACAAGTCAAGATCAAGTCCATTAAATCCACAAAATCAAGTTCAAGTTCATCAAATTCAAGATCAAGCTCGAAGCCCTTGAATTTATATTTAGAAAGGCGAATCAGAGGATTCATAGAGATTGTAACACTCACATATTGAAATCAATAAACGATTGTTGCAATATTTTTCTGTCCCGATTATTATTTTATCGGTCGCAAATTTTATTGTCTTACAGTTGCTATTTCAAAATTAAAAAAAATGTTTTGTTTATTAAACGGTTGTCTTAAAAGACAGAAACGTTTTATCCTTTATTGTAGCTTTCAATAGATGAAAAACACCCAACTCTTCCCTTCACTTTCTTCAGTAGAAATTTAAGTAACTAAATATTTTTTTTCACTTTCTTCATCTGAAAAAAAATACTTTTCAGAAAACAAACTTATTTGCCCACACAAGTTTTGATTAAGAAAATCAGTCAGAAAGTAATAAAAGGTTGCACACCTGGAGAGCAAGCCGTTGAACGAGTATTGTGAAAGCTTCAATAGGTTAGTGGTTTCTCAATTCAATTTAATTATATTATTTGGTAATTATGTAAATCAGTAATTCATGTTCATACTTCCATTGTGTGTATGTATTAAAACAATATTATTAATAAGGTTGACAACTTTTATTAAAAGTGATCAATTTAATATTTCATTTGATTATAAACAATTTCATCCTATATAATTTCATTTCCAAGGATGTGTTGGCTACTCAATAATTGGTCCAACTAAATTTTCAGGATAAGCATCGTGTGCTCTTGATTGATCAAGATTTCTTTAGGGTAAGACGAATAGATATTTTCATTTTCCAAGAGAAACATGAACCCCTTTTATAGAATGATCTCGAAAATAACTTCTCTACTTAATAAAGATAATGATAAAATCTACGTATATCTTACCTTTTTAAATTTCCACTTGAGAGATTACATCAAATATTTTTTTTTTTTGTTGAGTAAAATAATGAACCTTATACAGCAGATCTTGTTACCAAGATCTTGTTATACAATGACAATGTTTATCTAAAATTTTCATGATTGTTATAGTAAGGTATTATTACATATATATATATATTGGTATTTGACATTTATATGGAGTATATTTTATTTATCTATTATAAACAAAGTACACTAAAAAATCATTAATGATTTTGTATACCAAGAAGGATTGTATTCATTAAACATTTAACCAAAAAAAAAAAAAAGAGTATGAAAGTAAAAGGAAAAAAAAGTACCAAGTCTTTCTTCGTCATGAAGTTATGATAATAACTTATGATACTAGTTAGATACAAATTTCCGTTTAGATATTCAGAATTAAAATTTACTATATGCATGACATTACTGACATTAGTGACAATTACCTTAAATATATTTCTTATAAAATATTATTACACAATATTTGAGCATGGTTGTTATAGAGGGATAATTTTACAAGGAGCGTACTGTTATAATGAACGTCATCGTTGTTATAAGTAGAATGTTATAATAGAGAACTAAAATATACTATAAAAAGTCGATTCTGGAGAAAATCAAGTCGTTTTAGTGAAATATTGTTATAATGAAGGACTATTATAACAAGATTTGATTGTATAAGGACATTGAATTTTTAGAAATGGATGTTTGAAAGGGAAAAACCCCGACTAGAAGCGCTTTCCCCTTTAACCCAAGAAGGAAGATGTAGTTGCATGTAGAAATAAATCCCCATTTCCAAGTGAAAGAGATCAGACGTCAATTATTTGTCGAGTCAATCTTTCTGGAGATCCAAGATTGATGGATACAGAATCTAATGGTACTTTTTGTTGATCACAAATCGCTATCTCATCAATCAGATCAAGAAACTGTATCTAACTCTCTCATGACTATTCTACACCTCTTTAGACTTTTCAAATTTAGCGAACTAAAACATCTTATTAGCCAAAAAAAGGTAATCAAATAATTAGAAAAGAAAACAGTGACAGAAAAACAAATTGACTGAGCACCAAGTAAATAGTATATGAGTACTTGTGAACTTAAAATTATGAGTTCCCAACTTGTCAAACCACTTTTTTTTTTTTTTTTTTTTTTTTTTTTTATACTTTTCTAAATCGAATCGGCGAGTACTGAATACTAAATAATTTTAAAAAGATAACAAAAAATCTTTTCTTTCTTATAGTGTAAAAGATATCGTCTGGGAGTGACAAAAATAAGCTCAGTGGTGGAGCGCGCCCTGATAATTGCATCATTGTGTTTGGTTTGGAATGGCAGGTACTTCCTCTAATTCAATATAAATGAACTATTGAAGTGTGATATATTTTTAAAAATAGATATTTCAAGACATTAATAAAAAGATAATTTGTCATGTTATCCTTTAGATTCTTTTTAGACTCTTCTTAAAAGTGGAGACAGTTACTATTTCGAATTTAAAAGTAGTTGAAAACTCCATCAAACATAAGGGTAATTTTAGACCAAAACAATTGATACATTGTTAAACTTTACAAATTCATTTATTTCGAAACATAAATAATGCCAACAATTCATTTATATTGGACTACAAATAGTAGTAATATTATGAAACTACACAATTAATTTCTAGTTGTGACGGATTCATGTTACTATCTCTCAATTTATACAATCAAAAACCAGAAATGGAGGCATTAACAATGCCAATTAATTCTGATACCAATTAGTGAGTTACCATCTTTCCTACTCTATTTATTTAAATTGACATGTCGAATGTACATCACTTTATTTCCCATTCATTCCAAATAAAGGGAAATGTAGTCATTTTCAACGAAAAAAAGGAAATGTTTTGACACTTTCCAAAAAAAATTACATTTAAGCCGGCCCTACCGGGGCGGATATAAAGTTGTCGTGTCTTATTTATCTGAGCTTGATACTTTTAATATGAATTATTAGCATTATGTTTTTCATTGGTGTTTCGTGTGCTGATTATTATATTATTTTATTTTTATTACTGTCTTTTCTATTATTTTTTGTTGTGTAGCGCTTTCTAGTTCGATTGATTTGTATTGTGATTGCTCCTATATATGTCTCCCTTTTTTTTCAGACAATTTGGTAGGTACCAGTTAAACTGAGGGTCTATTGGAAACAACTCCTCTATCTTAACTAGGTAGAGGTGAGGTCTGCATACATTCTACCCTCTTCAGATCCCACTTGTGAGTTTATACTGGGATGTTGTTGTTGTTGTAGTAATAATCCCTTGTTTGATACACTTTTCAATCTATGCTTGACTAATACAAACATTGCTATACATTCTATTTGGTACTCCCTCCGTTTAAAAAAGAATGACTTATTTTTCTTTTTAGTTTGTTTCAAAAAGAACAAAAAGAATGATCCTTTTCTTTTTTAGCAATACTTTAATTCCAACTTTTCACGTTGCATGTTTAAGACCACAAGATTAAAGAGCATTTTGGTACATTTGACACAACTTTAATTTATGACCACATGATTCAAAAGTCTTCTTTATTTTCTTAAACTCCGTATCAAGTTAAACTAGATCATTCTTTTAAAAATGGAGGAAGTATTTCTAACATATAACTAATACATAACAAATTATGGTATAAGCAATATCAAGGTTATTAATATATGCATTAGCATGGTTAAAGATACAATTGCCATGTAAGTTTTCATAAACAATCAATTTTTTTTATATAAAAATTATGCATATTATTTTTAATACATCAAATCAAATAGTGGATAAAAAAAATAATTTCAGCAAAACTAACGTTTGTATAACTTATCTCTGTGTTACTAACCCAAACATTAATATATTCTATTTAGCATCCTTAGCAAACAATCTCTTAAAATTAAACTCATAAAATTTAACTACTAAATTTGCATCCAAAACCACCTGGGCCATGTGTTACCATACTAAAAAGGCATATACCTGCCATGTACGAGGAAAATTAAATAGGAGTGAGATTTTTCAAAGTCTCACATCTATCATGTGATGAGTGAATCTTCACCCACCACCTCACGCCCCTATTCTCACCTTTACATCCTATATTATTTATCAAGATTATATATAAATATTTCTAAAAAAATAACTTTTAATTGTATATTGAACACAAAAAAATAAGTAAAAATCTACTTATTTTTTTAAAGAAAAAATATTTTCCTTCATACCAAATACAAGCAGCTATTGAATTGAGAAGAAGCAATTGAGCCAAAAAGCCTTTGCGAAGGGGTGTTTTGTAAGAATGACCTTTATAAAGGATGGACTTGAACTTTTAACCCGACATAACATTTTCCCACTTGCATCGACTCTCTAGAGTACTATATATAGAGGTCCCCATTTCATGAATTGTGTAGATCATCTGGACCACTAGCTATATTGAGGTGTGGCTAGCCACTCAAAGAGGAACAAATTAGACGGGGGAATGATATTGAGATCGATATCCTTTGTGCTAACAAATGGACGAGTTGGAACGAATATTAGTGAATTAAAAATAAGTAAAAAAAAATAGATAAAATGTTATATTTGTCTATATTTAGTACCAATAGAAGTTGAATTAGGACGGATAATATGGGCACTTGTATAAGTTACAACGTCAGATTTTTTTTATGAATTTTGAATTTTAGAATGAAGATAAGGGTTGATAACTGGATTCTACATGCATATTTAAAAATTTTCAAAAAAATACTATTTAAATAAAAATTACTGAATTCAACGGAATATGTATCTAGATAATAAATATATGAATTGATTCATATTCGACCCACTTTTAACAAATTGATTATCCAATCTATTTTAAATTGGGCGACTTGAGGAATATCTTAATTTTTTAAAATTTTGCTAGCACTATCTTCATTCTTAATCAGGAATCTCAATTTTGATAATTTCTAAGTAAATAAAGAGAGTTTCGCACTTAATAGGTCAGCGAGTTTCGACACTGAGCGTTTAAGAAAGAAAATAGCAAAACTCATAAATGTTTGCTTTGACTATGTCAAAGAAATTCGATTTTTGTTTAACAAATTTAGAAAATTGAACCGATGATCTTTCCTAAACAACCTATCTGCCTTCACTAGGTAAAGATAAAGTCTACGTATATTCTATTCTTCTAAACCCCATCTTGTCGAATTACACTGAGTAAATTATTATTGTTGTGGTTGTTTAGCAAGTTGATGACTCATCTGCCAAAACTTGGATGACTAAAACCACGAAGACAAGATTTATACCTAATTGACAAAAAGAGTAAGAAGTAAAGAGTCTTGTATCATGTTCATAAACATGTAATTATACATTTGATGAATTGGAAAGAGAACAACTTTATTCGGATTTTCTAAAAGAGCTAAAGATTTGCTCCACATACATAAGACATATACTATAAATAAAAATACACGTGCTATACCTTTTTAACAACCTTAACCATCAGACCATTTTTCACTTGCATGATAATAGAAGTAGTGGGAGAAACATTTTCTGGTTCCACTACTTGAATATTGTAATTGTGTATGATGGTCGCTGCCACTATTTTCATCTGAATGAACGCCATTTCTTTTCCTAAACAAGTCCTTGGACCTGCATTGAAGGCTGGAAATTTGAAAGATGGTTCATGTTTGATCCCTCCGCGTTCAGAAATCCATCTCTCTGGCTTAAATTCTAGACAATCTTTGCCCCACAGAGTCTCCATTCTCCCCATTGTGTAGAATGGTAAAATCATTCTTGTTTTTGGACTAACACGGTGTCCGCTCGGAAGGATGTCATGATCAAGTGGAACTTTGTGCTCCAAAGAAACTGATGGAAAGAACCTAAGAGTTTCACACAAAGCACCATGTAGATAGATCAATTTTCTTGATTCTTCTTTGGTGAAAAACTTGAGGTTTTCATCTTCTTTTACATGCAATTGTTGTTTAATCTCTTGTCTAATTTTTTTCTCTACTAAGGGATTTTTAGCCAAGAGGGCAAAAAACCAAGTGAGAGCTGCACTTGTAGTGTCCCTCCCAGCAAACATCAAATTCAAGAAAGTATCCCTTAGAAATGTTTGCAAAGTACCCAAATCTCCATCTTTCCATTGATTGTACATTTTGATGTATGCGTTTAAAAATGTGAATTCCTCATCTTTAATTGTACTTTTATGCATCAACTCTTCTTGCTTCCGCGAAATGCAAGGATATATGAACTGATCAAAAGCCTCGCATGCTTGAATGAGTTTCTTCTCCTTACCAATTCGAAGCCATTTTTGCAATTTCCAGAGACATTCTGGCGTTATGTGTCTGTGTAGAAGTGCATCAAGAGCATCGCCAAATGCCTTTTCGTATGGCAAATAAGGCAAGTCAATTGACAAGCTTTTTGGATCATGATCAAGTAACAATTTAGTGATAGAGTCAAAAGTGAATCTTTGCAAAACATCTTGCAAATCCAATATTTTGCCCTGTTTTGCAAAAGCATCAAGAATTGGTCGAAACCCTTTTTCGATTATGTCCCACATGGTCCTCTCTAACAAATTTTGGAATTTTGCATGGCTCATTATGGACATTGTGGTCTTCCTATGAAGCTCCCATAATTCATGATCAACATTGAAGATCCCATTTCCCAAAATTTCGAAAATCTTACGAAATTCAGGTCCTTTTGGATAGTTGGAGAAGTTTTTACTAAATATATGGTGGATATTTGAGGGATCACAAGTGAAAAACATGTCCACATTTGCAAAAATAGGACCTTTGAAATCATAAGTGCCACCATATTCGATAAGAACTTCAGTCATATATGCATGAATACGATAAAGATTCGCAATAACCGCCGGCAACTCCCTAAGGATTGGCCAATTTGTTGGTGCTGATGTTTTTGTCCTTCTATATAAGATGAACCATATAAAATAAGTAAAACAAAAAATTAACAAGAAAAGAAGAGAATATTCAAGGAAATCCATTTAGTGTTGAAGTTTTTTTTTTCCCCCTTTGTATGCTAATTCACTAAAACCTTGTAGAGTTTTATACACGTGTTGGTGAATTTTCACCACTTGTTTAAGAGGTCCCCAATTTAAAGAACCCAAGACAACTACTTGATGAGTTTAAGTGTCCGTTTGGATGGGCTTTTGACTTTTGGCTTATTTTTTAGTATTTTAAGCCAAAAGTCATAAGTTAGGATTTCTAACTTATGATTTTTGACTTATTTTAAGTATTTTAGCCAAAAATCAAGTGTTTATAAGTACTTTTTAAATTTATCCAAATACTTCAAAAATGCTTAAAAATTATTTTTAGCTTAAAAGCACCTAAAATAAACTAATCCAAACGGAATATAACGTTGATTTTACACGTTATTGATAAGGATTGGAAACTTCATTTATAAAGTCATGACCATTTTAATGTTTCAATATTTGAGTGTGAACAATTTCATCCAATTACCTTACAAGGATTTGTTACGTTGGTCACTCAATAATTGGTCCAACTAACTTTTCAGGATAAGCATCGTGTGCTTTTGATCCAAGAGAAACATTTATCGAACCATAAAATCTGTGTATCCTACCCTCCCCTAACATCACTTATAAATTATAGTGGGCATGTTATTGATGTTGAAGAGAAATATGAACCATATATAAAGACATTGAATTTTTAGAAAGGACCGTTGGATGGGGGAAACCATGTATAGGAAGTGCTATCCTCTTTAATCGAAGCAGTCGAAAGATATAAATATAAAGACGGAATATCTACGCAGGCCCTTAAATTTGTTGAATTTTTTTGTGTTGGCATCTTAATTAGGTCATGGTCCTATTGAACTCCTGAACCTTTCATAAAGTATACCTATTAAGCACACTCACTGACCTGACACAGCATGTGAAGTACACTCTCCTTTGAGAGAGTGAAAAACCTTAATCTTTTTAATTTATTATCTTCTTCAACCTCAATTTGCACCATCTCGCCTCTTTCACACCACCTCCAGCACCATAGCTGCTGCATCCACCACCAGCATAGGGCAAATTACCCAAACAAATATCTCTTAACCCAATTCCACAACCAAAGAACAAATCACCCAAATAAACATCTAGCCACTCTCAATTTCACCATCACATCGTGCCTCATCCCGTTACTACTGAACTTTCTGCTAGTGCCTTGCTAGTTTTAAAAATCAGTGAAAAAAAAATTATTACCTATGAAGAGAAAGAAAGAGACCAAAAGAAAGGGAAAAAAAATTAATCTTCAAGCATGATTTCATCTGCCATTTTTCCCTTCCCTTCTCCTTTCTTTACACATTCAAAAAAAATTGGAGAATACTTTGAAAAATAAAGTTTAGCTTCAATCATATATTACCACATTAATTCTTTAATTATCTTTGCGGTCATAGTCGATCAAGCTATGCATCTGATTTGAAGGAGTATTGAAGAAATAATTATCTGATTTGAAGGAATAGAGCTTTTGAAAAAAAAATTCTATCATTTTTTCAAAATATATATTTTTTTAATTATTATTTGAGATCAAAATTTATATGTCTTTATTTGATTGGTAGCTTTGCCATGTCAGCCGCGTGTGAAATGCACGCATTCTATTTTTTGATTATCTCAAAAAAATGTGCCTAATTAAAACACTTTTAAAAAAGTGTAAGTATTCAATAGACATGAGCTTGAATTTAGGTGTCTAAACAAAAAAATTAAATAATTTTAGGGGGCCATGTATGTATTTGGCCAAAAATAAAAGCGTAAATAAGCTTGTAGAAATAGATCTACTCTGCAAAGTGGCTTCTCACTTATCTCCATTTTCAAGTGATGAGATCCGACATCAAGTGCAGGAATGTAATTCATGTCGTCACTCTGACCAAGAAACTATATCCTAGATCCCTGACTAGTCGACGCTCTTTGGACTTTTTAAATTTTTTGAACTAAAACATCTTAACGATTGGTATCTTGTTTTCATAACAGTAAATCAGAAAATTGAAATAACTGAAAAAAGGAAAAGCAAAAAAAAATAAAAAAATTACTATGTGTCCTTAAGGATAAGAAATTTAATCTTCTTATTGTATCTAGGTGTTGGATTACTTCCTTCCAAGATAAAATGGATATACATGTCCCTAGCGTAGCGATATCTCAAACACCAACGATTTCGTCACACACAAAAGCGGAACAAATCACACAAGACTTTTTTTAATTGTTTGTTAGAAAATATGCAGAAAAAATTTAAATATTTGATGCAGAAAATTGAGACTAGTCCTCTAAATTTATAGTCAATAAAGGATAGTATGAAAAAGTGTTATTGTGTCTTATCGAAAAAGTCACAACAAACAAAAAAAAAATCACAACATACTTAATGTGAAAAGATGATATTGAAATTACATTTTTTCTCCTGATGTATTTTTGAAAATACATTTTATTTTTCATTTACACCTTTTAAGACCCATAATTAAAAACTAAAGGAAGGTAAATCAATTATTAGAAGAAAGAGTAATGACATACAAATAAATTGACTATGCACCTGTGTATGCATAGTAGCGACCACTAGATTCAATCACCTATACGTTAAAATCCGGAGTCCGTCACTTGTCGAAATCTATATGAGTATCGAATACTATTTTCTCCGTTGTAAAAAGAATACTCTCATCATTTCAAAATAGTTAATCCTTATCGACTTGACACTCTCCTTAAAAAAAATATTTATTAAGAATTTATTTTATCAAATTATTCTTATTAATTATACTTTGAAAATATAAATTTAAGTATGTACACTTTATATAGTCATTTAATAATAAGGAGTAGTATTGAAAGAACATAATAAAATTCTCTTGATTTTATAAATGAGAAAACTAATTGAAACAAATATTTTTAGCAAAAGGACCAACTAAAATAAAATGGAGGGAATATCATGTTTTAATCTTATGTTCTTAAATATATCTTGTGAAAAGTTAAATTAAAAAGTTGCAACCAAAGAGAAGGGTCCTTTTTTTAAAACGTACCAAAAAAAAAAAAGTAAGTCATTTTTTTTTTTAAAATAGAGGGAGTAAGTCATTTTAAAAAGATAACGAAAAATCTTTTCTTTCTCATAGTCCAAAAGATTTGTTTGGGTCCTTAGTGACAAAATTATATTATATACAATAAGTTAAAGATGGCTCGTAACAATAGTATTGGCATTTAACGGCCCCTACCCAATTGAAACCCTACATGAGTTGTCACAGATGTCATCTCTCAATTATACAATTAAATAAAAAATGGAGGCATTAATGCCAATCTATTTTTTTATTTTATTTTTGTGGAAAGAACTACTTATTAAAGAGAGTTAATTAAGTGTCATATTAAATCCTGATAGCAATTGGTGATATAAAATTGCCAGGTGTTGAATATATAAAACTTTTTGCCATTTCAACTCCAAATAAAAAAAGGAAGATTCCATCATTTTCCAACATAAAAGGAAAAACAATGTCATTTTCCAAAACTACAATGAAGTCTCACTAGGGGCAGATGCATGCAGCGTCATTTTGGGTTCATCTGAATTCAGTATTTTTTTATCTGATGCATAAGTAAAGTTATTAAGATTATAATAAATGATAAATCTAAACTCATAATTTTAAAATATTAAATATTCAACATGAAGAATCTTAAAATTAAACGCATAGTGTTTAAATTCTAAATTCGAATCTAAATAACACATGTATCATGTGAGTTACTATTTACTAAAAGGCATAAGCTATCTTGAACGATGAAAATTAAAGCAGAGTGAGATTCTTTTTTTTATTTTATTTTTTTCAAAAAATAAAAAAGAAGAAAGCCTCACATTGTACCAACAATATAGTGAAGAATCACATCTGCCATTCTGTCTTGTATGAAGGAGTTAGATTTGTGTAAAAAAAACAATACAGGAAAAAAAAATGGAGAATTTTACAGCTCACTAAGGCAAGTGGAGTCTGATTTGTGTTTGTCTATGATCGTACCTAGCTGAATAGTTCATCAAGAGTTGTTAGCTAGCTAGGACCAAGCAGTACACACCTTTAATTTTTTTTTTCAATTCATTTTAATAGGATTAACAAGTGTACTGTGCGTAACATGAGATTTTAAAAAAAAATTGAGAATTTATAGCTCACTAAGGTAAGTGGCGCTTCATTTGTATCTGTCTGTGATCGTGCATGGCTGAACAGTTCATCAAGAGATGTTATCTAGCTAGAACCAAGCAGTACACACCTTTAATTTCTTTTTCAATTGATTTTAATAGAATTGACAAGTGTACTGTGCGTAACATGAGATTTAAAAAAAAAAATTGAGAATTTACAGCTCACTAAGGTAAGTGGCGCTTCATTTGTATCTTTCTGTGATCGTGCATAGCCGAATAGTTCATCAAGAGATGTTATCTAGCTAGGACCAAGCAGTACACACCTTTAATTTCTTTTTCAGTTGATTTTAATAGGATTGACTAGTGTACTGTGCGTAACATGAGATTTAAAAAAAAATGGAGAATTTTACAGCTCACTAAGGCAAGTGGCGCTTCATTTGTATCTGTCTGTGATCATGACTAGCTGAACAGTTCATCAAGAGATGTTATCTAGCTAGGACCAAGCAGTACACACCTTTAATTTCTTTTTCAATTGATTTTAATAGGATTGACAAGTGTACTGTGCGTAACATGAGATTTAAAAAAAAAAATTGAGAATTTACAGCTCACTAAGGTAAGTGGCGCTTGATTTGTATCTGTCTGTGATCATGCATAGCTGAACAGTTCATCAAGAGATGTTATCTAGCTAAGACCAAGCAGTACACACCTTTAATTTATTTTTTTTCAATTCATTTTAATAGGATTGACAAGTGTACTGTGTGTAACATGAGATTTTTTAAAAAAAATTGAGAATTTACAGCTCACTAAGGTAAGTGGCGCTTCATTTGTATCTGTCTGTGATCGTGCATAGCTGAACAGTAAATCAAGAGATGTTATCTAGCTAGGACCAAGCAGTACACACCTTTAATTTCTTTTTCAATTGATTTTAATAGGATTGACAAGTGTATTGTGCGTAACATGAGATTTTAATTTTTTTTTGAGAATTTACATCTCACTAAGGTAAGTGGTGCTTCATTTGTATCTGTCTGTGATTGTGCATAGCTGAACAGTTCATCAAGAGATGTTATCTAGCAAGGACCAAGCAGTACACACCTTTAATTTCTTTTTCAATTGATTTTAATAGGATTGACAAGTGTACTATGCTTAACATGAGATTTTAAATTTTTTTTGAGAATTTACATCTCACTAAGGTAAGTGGCGCTTCATTTGTATCTGTCTGTGATCGTGCATAGCTGAACAGTTCATCAAGAGATGTTATCTAGCTAGGACCAAGCAGTACACACCTTTAATTTCTTTTTCAATTGATTTTAATAGGATTGACAAGTGTACTGTGCGTAACATGAGATTTTTTTTAAAAAAAAAGAGAATTTACAGCTCACTAAGGTAAGTGGCGCTTCATTTGTATCTGTCTGTAATCGTGCATAGCTGAACAGTTCATCAAGAGATGTTATCTAGCTAGGACCAAGCAGTACACACCTTTAATTTCTTTTTCAATTGATTTTAATAGGATTGACAATTGTACTGTGCGTAACATGAGATTTTAAAAAAAAATTGAGAATTTACATCTCACTAAGGTAAGTGGCGCTTCATTTGTATCTTTCTGTGATCATGCATAGCTGAACAGTTCATCAAGAGATGTTATCTAGCTAGGACCAAGCAGTACACACCTTTAATTTCTTTTTCAATTGATTTTAATAGGATTGACAAGTGTACTGTGCGTAACATGAAAAATTGAGAATTTACAGCTCACTAAGATAAGTGGTACTTCATTTGTATCTGTCTGTGATCGTGCATAGCTGAACAGTTCATCAAGAGATGCTATCTCAAATGTATAATATAGTCAATATGGGTATCATTGGACTCCTTTTGACTTGTAGATATCATATTTGATTAGATTGGACTTGTTTGGTGTTGATTCAAGGGATTCGAACTTTCGATTGAGGCTTTGGGTGATGTTTGAGCTTACGGATCTTTTTTCAAGGCAAATTGAGATGTATCTTAACTTTTTCCAAAGTGTTTATGTGTTGTATATTTATTTGCTTGTGTTTCTATGAATCGTTTAAGATTGGGGGTCCTGCTTAGATGATATGGCGAGCATCTCCGCGAGTACCAGAGTCTGTTGATGGATTGTAGTTAAATAATTGCCTATCCTAGCTAGTCTTGCTTCTTATAAATATCCTTAGAATAGAAATGAAGATAGATATCTGGGTGATCTCGAATAATTGATATTGGATGCTTACTTTAGAGCTTGAATCTTATTAGCGAACTTTATTGTGATGATCGGGGCTTGGTGACCTTTAGAATATAAATAGGTTAATATAGCTAGTGATGGAATGATCGGATTTTAGAGAATATTTAGAGTATGAATGGACTTGTAATAGGGGATGAAACTTATAGTATGGAATAACCAAGGTTTGGGTAGTTTCGCGATATATTGTTATTGGGATTTGTTATTTATTATCGTGTATCCGAGTAGGGGCTTATGTGTATATTAGTACTGATTGGAGTATATATTATGGTGATGCCCAAGTGGGAGCTTGAGTTGATATCGTTGGCTATTATTGTGCATTTAATTGCCATATTTATTATGTGTCGCCGAGTAAGGGCTTGACTTGTAATCATAGGCCATGATAGTACATTAAATTTCCATATTTGTTAGAGAAAAGACATAAAATCCCCCCTGAACTTGTCCGCTAAACTTACCTTAACCCTTTAACTTTACGGGCAATTATTTATCCCCCTTAATTTATTTGAAGTAAATAAATACCACCCTTAATGCTAACGTGACGTTAAAAAAAAAAAAAAAAAAAAAAAAACGTGTATTTTAACAAAAAGTGAAAGCGATCCCACTAATATATATATATATATATATATATATATATATATATATAATAAAAATTAAAAAGAAATACACCCACTCACCCCCGCCGCCCTTCTTTCCAAAAACCCTTTTCTTCATCTTCTGATCCCAACGCCCACCTCTGCAACTTCCTTTTTTTTTTTTTTAAATACTAATGAAGTTTTGGTTCTGCTGATTATCACCATCTTTTCGTATGGTAAGTATTCTTTCTCCATTTTTTCATTTTTTGTTCCTCTTTTATTCAGTTGATTGTCACCATCTTGCTTAGTTTTTGATCTACTTCCCTCAACAATGGAGTTTCGATCTTGAGCTCCCACTTCTGCAACTTCATCAATTTCTTCAAGAAAATTAATGTGTTAACTAACGGATAGTACCGCCAATTGAATTTCATAAAAGTAGAACAATTTTCTCAATCTTACAATTTTCAAAGCTTAATATTCTAATATCCATTTTTTGCTCTGAAAATGCTCAAGAATTTCTTCAAATATGACGTCATTTTTTGTTTACTTTGTTTGTGGTTGCATCTAATCGATAAATCTCTCTATTGATTTTTTCCTTCTTCAAACTTTTTAAGTTTAAATTGTGTTTGCTTTTCCAAATTCTTGAGTTTTTCGTATAAGGAGAGAGTTTTGGGGGGGGGGGGGGGAGGTTGAAGAAGGAGAAAGAAAGTGAAGGTTTTGTAGATGAAGAAAGAGAAAGGGGTGATGGGGGTTGAAGAAGAAATGGGTGGGGGTATAGGGTATTTTTTTCTTTTTTCTTTTTATGATGTAATATACAAATTTGTGGGGTCAACTATTATTTAAAATAATTTTTTGGCGTGGCTCTGACATGGTGATGATATGATGCTGATGTGGTGATGATATGACGCGTGTGTAATGCACTCTCCATTGTGAGAGTGGTATAATATTTGTAAGGTGATATTTATTCACTTCAAATAAGTTAAGGAGGTAAATAATTGACCATAAAGTTAAAGAGTTAAAGTAAGTTTAGCGGACAAGTTCAAGGGTTTTTTTTATGTCTTTTCTCTATTTGTTATTATGCATTAAATTTTCTTTATCATATTGATGATACTCGAATGAGGGACTTTAAATGATTTATTGATTGTCATGCATGACTATTTATGCCAATGGTGCCCTACGATGGCTTACATCATGGAACATTGTCATATGGAGTTGGTTCTGAGCTCACTTATACTTGTATTGAATTGATTCATATCTTCATGCTGATTTGGTTATGATCATATATCCTCATATCATTCATACATGTTCATGAGATTGATACCACAGAGATTTTCCTCATTCAAAAGAAAATGATGATTTTTATAAAACCCTTGGCTGAGATCATGTGTCGGCAAGGTTGATTGAGACATTTTATGAGATATTATGGTAACCTTGATCCGTGAACATTAGCCGGAGAGGTGGATTGAGATTATGAAAAATATATGGGTTGCGAACCCCCATGGATCCTACTTTGAGAGTATTGAGTCTCGGTAGGTGTATACAGAAAGTTATGTGATAACTTTCAAAACATTCATCATCATCCCATCATCATTACTACATTGCATTGCATCATTTGCATTGCATTACCTTCCTTGGCATGGCTTGAAACTGTGTTAGTCTTTACTCTTGTACTGTATTATCGTGTTAGAACCTTGTTTGTAATATTGTGTTTGAACATACATTTCACTTTATTACAATATCTTAAATCACTTTACATTGATTGAGGGGTAGAGATATTACGAGACTTGGGGTATGGCTATGGCTTAATCTGAGAGACTATTGTATCGCACCATTCGGTAGCATGTTATACATTTTTATATACACTCTCCCTAGTTTTATCCCATATTATTGGTTGATTATAATTGATTAAGCCTGACATATCGTATTAGCGAGTCTTCTTCATAAATAACTTCCCTTAGTTATTGATCATGGAATGACTAACGTTGACTCACCTAGATTAATGTGCGTACCTTATAAATGGTTAATCTATTGACTGATATGTTGGGTTATCCTGATAGGATGAAATGTTGTTTTTTTTGGTTATAGAACCTTTGGGGAAACCTTGGGTAGTTGAGGTGGCGGTTCTCATCATCGCTTTGAATTAGAGTCGGTTATCGACGATGTTTGTTGAGTACACATGGTTTCATACTTGATACACCCCGAATTGGCCAAAGGATCTTCAATCAAGGCAATTGGCGCCCCTTTAGAGACGAGGAAGAGTATTGTGACCCACCATGATGATGTTGGGTGTTGAAGGATGAGTATTTGGCACTTGGGTCACTTTTGGGCTCACTTGGCATTTAGGGTCACTTTTGGGCTCATTATGTAATAAGGCCCATGGCTATAAATAGTTAGCTTTCTTTTCATTTTAACTTAGATGATTATTGATGATGAATGTTACACTTGAGAGTATTTATGTTAGCTTGTTGGGAGCTTTCTAGATTGTGAGAAACGTTGGTTGCTCAGGTCTAATTCCTCTTTCGGTATTCGTAAGAGATTAGTGCTTACGGTATTATAAAGGAAGGTCTTTGGTTTGAAATACCTTCGGTTGTCCTTTTCCTTATTGTATTGTGTCTATCTATCTATTCTTTATCTTTATTGTCTTTGTTCTCCCTTTGTTCTTCATCTCGTATTTTTGTATTTCCCATTTTACCCTTGTGTTCGTAGTTTCGTCGTCTTTTCGTATTTTGTATCATATCAGTACTCACCCTTGCTTTTATTTCCTTTTTCTTGTTTTCTGCACCCCGTGCAAGTATTGGTTCGAGCGGGAGATTGTAGATCGCGCTTCTTCTATATTGGCGTTGCGGAGATCGAGATAGTGACTGACTGACCTTCAGGACTTCTCGGATCTCTCTATTTTTATCTTATGCATTTATCGTATTTATGATACCTTTGATGATTACTTATACTTTTAATCTGTATTAGAGGCTCGAATTAATGACAATCAGACCTAGGATGTGTCTTTGAGACTTGTGTCTCGTACATATATTTGGGATTGTTCATATTTTTTTTGGCTTTCGCTTTTGATTTCCTTAAATTCGTATTCTTTAGGTTGAGTTAGGCTTACTTGTCTGAAGGGTGTGACAAGTGTCATCACGTGCCTATTTTGGATCGTGACATGGACGGTGGGAGTTCATATCAAGAACATTGGGACCATTTAGATGTAACATATCAATTAACATTAATGAACTAGGCATAAATTACTAGTGCTATATTTAGCTAGGTCATTCTTATAATTGGTATAATTTGGTATATATCTTTTTCAAGAAAAACTACTTAACATAATTATGAAAAAACTTTCCAACAACTTTAGTATCGATGGGATATAGATAGACATAAGTGACTAGCAACTACTTCCTTCGATCCATTTAATTATCGTGTTTATTAAAAATAATAGATTTAGAATAATAATTGTTATTTTAAAAAACTGAGATAAAACCAATTAAAGAGATTAGTATTAAATTGAAATTAAAGAATAAATAAAAATAATTTAGTCAAATTATTCGTATGTATCATTTTAAAATACATGTTAAAAAAAACATGACAAGTAAAACATTTCGAAAGAAGTAACATCATCATGGAAGACTCTCGACTAATAACTCATCCTTATCTCAAGCATGTGGGACAAAACATAAACATCATATGACATCCTGGATTTTCCTAATTGAGGCAATCTATCACATCCTTTATTTATTCTATAAATGCTAAACTACTAACAACCTGATTGAGAAATCTCATTCACTTAATTAGTTGATCGGTTGTCTGAATTGCTACTTTAATTTGTTGATAAAGATTTGATTCACCATCTCATAATTCTCTCCCTTCAATTTATGATAATATATATATATATTCCGACTTGGCTGAATTACTAACGAAGATGCAAGGAATGAAAATTGCAACTGATTTCATGGAGGTAATTAACATGATTAACAATGGATACCAATCTTACAACTGTCCTTGATCCAAAGGTTGAGGGATCCGGTCATTAGGGATAAATATCGGGAGCAGAATAGGGTCGCTGATCTTTTAGCTATGAAAAGAGCAAAACAATCTTTTTGATTGAGTGCAAGATTTTGATAGTTTCTTCAGTGTTTGTCGATGAAGTTGTATGAACAAACATTTTAGAATTACTTTTGAAAGACAAATTATGGGTGTAATAGTAATCTAACAACAGTCTCTTTGAAACCTTCTACAAGTGTAATCGCTCAAATCAGCATGTAGTTGAACATATTTTTATTTTAACTTCTCCACTTAACACAAAAAAATATAATCATTTCTCAGAGGTATTTATTTTATAATGAATTCAAATTATATACATTGATCGTGATTTTTTTATATTATTAAAATGCATTTCTTATTGAAAGATGCACAATATAGACAATTCAAATTGGCAAAAAAACGGATTGAAGACGTCAAAGTATAAGATTGGACCTTCGACTCTCAATTGGTTGAAGTTTCACCATGTGTCCATTTTAAGAATTGGTATTTAATTTTTATTTTATGCTTAAAAAGTTTAGTAAATATAAATCTCTTCTTCTTTTTTTTCCATCTACTATGCATGTATAGTAGAAAATTGATGATTCATTATTTATTTCTAATTAATGGCTTTGTTGATAAACTCGAAGAATATTATATTGTTGGATTTTGTTGGGCTTGATTGTTGATAAAAGCAAAAAGGGTTTATTGATTTCTAAAACTGTGGGTTGAATTTAATCACTGAATTGAGATTGGTATTGGAAGGTTAGATATCATATTTGGAGTCATCTGAAATTGCTTTGAACCAATTTGACTATTTTGAAGCAAAAATGTGCAAGTGAAATCGCAGTGCTAGTTTTGATCCACCAAGAGTGATCTACTAGGATTTGTGCAAAGTCAAGTGTTTGCTCATCCATCAGAAACTCATGGTGATCCGTCATGACTTGTGAATAATTATTTTAAAGTTATGACATAGTTTGTATTAAAGTCGTGGTGATCGCCAGGACTTGCAACAAAATTTGTCTTCGATAGCCCATCTAAGATTCTTGGCTATCCGACAGGATTTGTGATCATTATAAGCCCTATATGTATTTTGACTCACAATTTTTTTTTTTGTCAAAATTATTTAAACGGTATCAAAACCTAAACAATGGGCCACCCAGTGATGTTCGATATAAAATGTTTGTATTTAATTATTATTTGTCTAACATTTTAATATTTTTATCGTCCTTTAGATTATTAATCCTGACTAGTGATTGTGTTTATATTGATGTATTTGGATGATTAAGTGAGTTTCGATATATTTGAAGCTAAATCAGAGCTTAACGAGTAAAAAAACTACCAAAATGTTCACGACCATGCATCACCATGGAATCACATTCGACATATAACTGTATTCTAGAAAAGTCTCGAGTTATGTCTTAGGCTGAAATCGTGCTGATAGCATGTCGAAAACACCCCGTAGTATCAAGTGTCATCAGTCTAGGACGTGGCGTTCAAGTGATTTCTACCAAAATAACAACCCGTAGCCTAGTTGATATATATGCAGGATGGCGCGCCACCCAATGGGCTTAGGGTATCAGCTGGGTCTGGGTAATTGGGTTCCAATTGGGTTTTAGTCTGTGTTGGGCTTAAGTGTTGGGGGTTTTGGAAGTTGGGCCGGTATTTGGGGTTTATTCAGGGCTTGCCCCTTTTTATCTCTTTTCTGGTTTCTCTTTGTTTTCTCAGTGAGACAGTGATAATAATTGATTAATTTTAATGTTAATACTCCATCAGTTTTAATTTGTTTGAACTATAATTATTTAATCCTTTTTGGTTTATTTTAAAAAGAATATTCCTTTCCTTTTTAAATAACTCTTTAATTTCAACTTTCTACATTACATGTTTAAAACTAATAGATTACATTTTGGTACATTTGACATATCTTTAATTTAAAATCACAAAATTTAAAAGTTTTCTCGACTTTCTTAAACTTCGTGTCAAATCAAAATAGGTCAAACAAATTGAACGGAGGGAGTAATAAGAAGAAGAACATCAACAAGTACAACAATGAAAAAGAAGAAGATTATGAAGCTAAAATAACAGTTACAACTAATTACAAAAAATAAAAATGTAGACAGACTAGAGAAGTCGATGTAGATAATGAGATAATGACAATAATAATAAATAATAAACTCTAAACAAAATAATTATAGAGAAATTGGGAGAACCAAATTAGATACACATACAACGTTCTATATTTTACTAAAAAATTAAATTTCGCATTCAATTAAATATTATCATATACAATGAAATTGATTGAGTATTTGCTTGTCTAGAATTCTTAACGAAGATTCTAAAAGTGTTTTTGAAGAAAATACATTTTTCAACTTCTGAAAAATAGCTTTTATACCTAGTCAAAAGCAATTTTATTTCCCAAAAATTTAATCAAAGACTTCACCTTCTAAAAATAAGATTTTTTTTTTTTTAAAAGAACACTTTTAGCTTCGGAGAATCATGTTCAAACCAAGCTCCTGTTTGATGTAGATTTTGAAACTTGAAACTCGAAAATTTGAGTTTTTAGAGTTGTGATTTTTGGAATTTGATCTTGTGTTTTGATATATATTTTATTTGAAAAAAGATTAAAAATTTTGTGAGTGAAAGTCTCGACAACCAATTTAATCTAAAGATCAAATTTTTAAAATCTGATCAAATTTCATGACATAACATATAGTTAAAAATAATTTTTTAAGATTTACTTTCAAATTTAGATCTAATGCTAGCTACTCCTACCGTTCAGAATTACTTGTCATTTATTTCCTAATTGAATTTTTATTTTTACTTGTTATTTTTGACATATCATGGAAGGACTTCTTTTTTCAATTTTACCCTTAGCATTAATTATTTATTTTTTCAAACTAATTTCAAGATACAATAGTAACCTTCAATTAATAATTGAAGGAGTAATAATTGAAGGGGCACTATGGTAAAACAATCATGTTAATAATTGTTTTCTTAATGGGTACGACAAATTAAAATGTGATAAGTAAAAGTGAACTGAAGGGGTAATTTATTACACAAGTCAACTTACCAAAAGAAGGTTTAATTTATGGCTACTTTAAAATTTAAATGAGTTGTGTGCCCCAACACGTTATGTCATACTCCCTCTGTCCTAATTTATATGACATATTTTTTTTTAGTCAGTCCCAAAAAGAATGACATATTTCTATATTTAGTAACAATTTAATTCAATTTACCCACTTTACCATAAATGAAACGATTTACAACCACACAAACATCTATCACTTATTTTAGACCACGAGTTTCAAAAGTCTTCCTTTCTTTCTTAAACTCCGTGTTAAGTCAAATCTTAAACTTCGTATTAAGTCAAACTACATCACATAAATTGGGACGGAGGAGTAATATAAACTAAAGAGAAAGACACTTGAAAAAACACATCGATAAACCAAAAATCAATAAAAAATATCTTATTGATTTAGCATATTTAAAAATTGAAAACCGAAAAATCAAATTGATAATACATAAAATCGAATCGAACCGACCGATGCACACCCATACAACTATGCAATCAATTTTGGTTGGCAAACTCCAAAGTCTCCATAAATTTCCACCAAATTTCCTGTCCTTTCTCAATCTCATTTATTTACACCTTTGGCAAGATATTAGGAGGAGGATAAAAAGAGATTTCAAAAGTAAGTATTCTCCTTTAGAATTTTTAATATTGTGAAATTACAAAACCGTTATTTTCTCCGTTCATTTTTACTTCTCCATATTTAACTTAGCATACTTTTTTTTAAAAATAAATAAAAGATCAATTTTACTATTATATCATTCTTTCAATATAACAAATACAATGCTTTGAAAAATATATTGGATAATAACTATAATCAATAACAAGGGTAAAATAAACGCAAGATGGTAAATTATCTCTAGTTTTTTCAAACTGAACAAGTAAAGTTGAACAACTATTTTTAGTATACTGGATAAGTAAAGATGGACGAGGAGAATATATCAAATCAATCACTCTACATAACTTGAAAATGAGAGATTAATAAATTAAATAAAGTGTTGTTAAGATCTAGTCCCACATCGGAAAAGGAATGAGCAATTAATCTCGGACTTGGACGATTCTCCCCTCATGAGCTAGTTTTTGGGGTTGAGTTAGGCCCAAAATTCATTTTTTACATATGTTAATTACACTAAACACTCATATAATATGACATAATTACAAATAAAACCTCCTATATTTTAAAATAAAAAATTACACTTCCTATATTCTGAAAATTCTATGGTTACACCTCTTGTGGTTACAGCGCTTCTAAGTATTTAGGCTTCTTTAAAGTTCTACACAAATAAAACTTCATCTAATTAATTAAGTATTCTAAACTTTAATTAAACTGACTTTTGTTAAGTTGAAGTGTATGACCACTTTAAATGGATTTGTATACAACATGCAGAAAGAAAACGTTTTGGTCCCAATTTTTTTCTCCTTTTCCATCCTCATTTATTTACATCTTTGAAATTTCGAACTTATCTTGACTATTGATTTATAGATGTATGGGCTTTTCAGGAAATGCATGATACGTATTCGTAATAAATAAAGGATAAATTACACTCCGTTCGACAAAATAATAGTCAGCAAATAAATATTTATATGTATATATCATTATATAATTTCAAAATATTATAATATATATAAAATTATACTTTTTCCATACAAAACAATGTATATTTTTTGTATATTTAGATAGCAAATGTAATTATTTTGGCCAATCAGTAAATATATAAGTTGATCATAAATATATTGAAGTAAATAATCAGAAGGTAAATTGAATTAAAGGCGATTGCAACCTTTCTTGTGCTAGATGGTCCTATGCTTACAACAAATATTTATTGTTAGTATTACTTTGGTGCTTGATGTGTTGGGTATTTGTGCGGATTGTTTTTCATATTTTCAGATATAAATCTTTCACATTTGACTAATTTTCTTTAGGAGGAAAAAAGTTTTGAATACTTATGAATTGAGGATTTTTTATCCTAAGAACTTCAGAAGAGTCTTGTGCAGGGGAGAATTTGTCAAAAACATATATTATTCTGATCTTCCATATTTTTGAGTTAATTTTGTGAGATATCTCTCTCAATATTATGTATACTCTTTTACATAGTGAAGGTAGGAAGTTGATGTTACATAGTGAAGGTAGGAAGTTGATTGACCAAATTTCATTCCGCTAACTTGTAATCCCCTCTCTCCCTTCTCTCTCCTATCCCTATTCGATTGACCATATTATAAATTGTATTATACTACTCCCTCCATCTCAAATTAGTTGGTATATTTAATAAGGGTTGCAAATTGATTAATATGACTTATTTAATTTTGATTAGATGAATCTTCTTCAATTAATACGGATATAGTTGGAAAAAAATAATTAATTATCTTTTGAATTTTTAAATATGTCAATTATTTTGAAATAATTTTTTTTAACAAATATGTCAAGAAATTTGAAACGGAGGAAGTACTAGTATAGTATGTTCTATTTTGAAATAATATTTTTTTTTTAGCAAAGATGTCTAAGTAATTTGAGACGGAGGGAGTACTCGTATAGTATGTACCACCACCACCGCCCGCCGCTCTACACAAATTAGCCATGCCTTTTAAATTCTTAAATTTAATCTCCCTCTACTATAAGACCTTATCGATTTTATCAAAGTTTTGCACTCAAGGGCTTACTATTTGGAAATCTAATACAAAAGGCTTCATATGGTAATTTTCTAAACCTTTATGTGATCATAAAAGCATTTTTTTATAGTGTTTTCTCTGAGCTTTGACTTTTCATATTCTCCCATTTCTTGATCTTGTTGCTCATTTCCTACATTTTTGCACCCAATTTCTGGACTGACATGTGACTTCTCCTCTTCCAGGTGAGCAATGCTTGTTGATCTTGTATCTATATTCTTGTAGTACCTGCAGGGGCGTATCTAGGTGGGGTCACCGGGTTCATGTGAATTCATGCTCCCCTCCCTAAATCATATATAATAGTATTTTGTTTTCTAAAATTATTTAAATATAGATGTGTGAACTGACGCTCGAAGTATTTTCATAATAGTGCACCCATCCTTTCGAAATTCTGAATACGCCCTCTGAGTACATGCTAATAACCTCCTTATAGACTTGCATGGTAACTGTTCAACTGTATGATCCTCTCTTGTTCATAGGCTAGATTTTTGTGGTATAGTCCGCTAGCTTGTTGCCTTCCCTGAAAGTATGTATGTGTTTAGTATCTGCTACCTTCTATGTTTAGTGTTTTCAACTAATTGAATCATTTCCCATGGTATTTTCCACACATCTGTTAAGATGTTCTTGAGAGAGTGAACAGACTCACATTGTTCAATCCTTTTGTGAAACAATACCTCATTGCTTCATATATTGCTGAGTTTCTGCCACTATACTAGTGGTGACGAGGGGTGGAAAAATCAAATTCAACCCATCTAACCCATAAAAAAAGTTTTTTTGTTTAATTTGACATGCTATACATAGTCATAATAAAGAAAAATTACAATTTTATTGGGTATTAAAAGTTCATAAAAGAACAAACAAAATAATTAGAACTTAGTAAGAATTGGCATGTTGGTTTACAATCCACATATTAGCTCATTTCAGCTCAGGTAGCTTTTGGGTGAATCAGTAACCCGCTCATTTATTCACTTAGGCCATTTTGACCCACCCAAATTCAACCCAATCTGCCTATTTGACACCTTTAGTGGTGACCCCTAGCTGTTCTGCTTGAGCATAGATTAGATCACCTTCATCATTCTTCACATAGTAGCCATATGTACTCAAGCCTGGATTCCCTTAACTTGCTCCATCTGTGTTAACCTTGACTCTTCCATATAACAAGACAGTGTTACATAGAGGTGGCAAAATCAAACCCAAAGCCGCCGGCCCAACTTGTTCAAGTTTGCATTAGTTATTGACCCACCCATTTATTAACTCAACCCATGTCAACCCAACCCATTTCAACCCGTTAAAATTTGGGTTGATTGTAACCCAAATTGATTTTTGAGAAATCTTGTTAAAATATTTTAAAAAGACTTTTTTTTATTTGATACGTTATATATAGTCATAATAAAAAAAAATAAAATTATTCGGTTCTAAAAATTTATAAAAGAACAAATAAAACAATTAAAACTTATTATAAATTGGGCGGGTTGGGTTATAACCCATTACCTAATCCGTTTTGACCCAACTCATTTTGACCCAAACAAATTTGGATTGGGTTGGGTCTTGATGCATTTGTTATCTTGACCTGTTTTAACCCGCCCAAATTTGACCCAACCCACCTAATTTCCACCCCTAGTGTTACATACTAGGTTCTTTTTCTGTTATGTAAGGTAGTTTGCTTTCCAGGTGTGACCTAGTGGTCAATAAAGTTGTTGAAAACCTTTCAAATCTCCACAGAGACAAAAAACACTATGTGATTCTTCCCCGTTAGTTTTAGTCGAGGTGTGCTAAAGCTCACCCGGACACCACGGTTATTATTTTCTTCTTATGAAGAATTTTGTCTGTTCTTGAATGTTTATCAAACCAGCAAAGAATAACAAACAGACAGATTCTTTGGATTTGATTTATGAGTGTAAGTTTTTTTTTCTTTTTTGTGTGTGTGAATACAAGGTGTTAATAAATTTGCTTTAGATCTTTCACTTTTGTTTTAGGTGGAAAGTTAAATGATTAGTCTTTTGAATAGGATGTTTTGGTGTTTTTTAAAGATTGATTCATTTTTTGAGATCTTATGATAGAAAAAAAGAAAAATCTAACGGTGTTACCTAAATAGCCGGAGAATTGAGGTGACAAATTAGGAAACTAATAATTCAACTTTCAATGAATGCTGATACTAGGTGATTTTTTCTCATCTAATTAAGCTTTGTTAAGTAAAACTTATCCTCTTTTTTTTTTTTTCAACGATATTATATATTAATTTTATATAACAAAAATTTATCATAGCCTCAATAAGGATTTCTGTCCAGCAGTTTTAGGCTATGCCCATCCTGATTACTATTACATAAGTTAATTGTTCTTTCATAATTAGTTCCTGGGATGTCTGTTCATACCAGGTTTATAGCATACATCGGAGGAACTACAAAAAGATATGGTACTGTCAAAAAGCTTCTTCTTTGCTCCTTCCTTAGCAAGCACGTTCGCTACCTTGTTCTGCTCCTTGAAACTATTCTTTACCTCCGACCCTCCTAGTCTTTCTATTAGCATCCTGCATTCATTAACAACACTATATTGTAACTAGATGAGTAATTATAGTTCTGTCTTCATGCTGTAATTGCTATTTCTTTCTCCATCGTCTCTTTATCATTAGTATTTTGCTAATATATACTTGTCTTACTTTTGTGCAGACACTATAACAACAAAGCTAGCTTGAAAATTCAAAGCAATTGGAACCACAATGGATGTTCTTGAGTACTCTCTTATTCCCTTGATAATCTTATGTTTCACTTATTGGTACATCAAACACAAATCAACAAAAAGTTCAGCGCCAACAAATTGGCCCCTAGTTGGTATGTTGCCTGGAATTGTTCACAATGCTCATCGAATCCATGCATTTTTCACTGACATTCTCTTAGAAACTAGTAGCAATTTTGAGTTCCATGGTCCTGTTTTTGCCAACATGGACATGTTATTCACTAGTGATCCTGCGAATATCCACCATATCCTAAGTAGAAATTTCTCAAACTATCCAAAAGGACCTGAGTTTCGTGAAATATTCGATATATTAGGAAATGGGATCTTCAATGTTGATTCTGAGTTATGGGAGACTCATAGGAAAACCACCATGTCCTTAATGAACCATGCCAAGTTCCAAATTTTGTTACAAAGGAATGTTTGGGACACTATTGGTAAAGGTATTGTGCCGATTCTTGATGCTTTTGCGAAACAGGGCACCCCCCTTGATTTCCAAGACATTTTTCAGAGATTCAGTTTTGATACTATAAGCAAATTGTTACTCGACCATGATCCCAAAAGTTTGTCTGAAAATCTACCTCATGTGCCATGTGAAAAGGCGTTCAACGACATGGTGGATGTACTTTTATACAGACATGTCTTGCCAGAAAGCTATTGGAAGTTGCAAAAATGGCTTCGAGTTGGTAAAGAGAAGAATTTAATTAAAGCGTGGGAGGCTTTCGATCAATTCATTTATCCAGCCATTTCGCAGAGGCAAGAAAAGATGATGAATAATAACATCAAAGACGAGGATCATGATATGGACTTATTCACTGACTATGTTAAAGCGTACAATCAGTGGACAAGTAAGGATGATAAGAATTTGGGTAGTGTACAAGAATTTCTACGAGACACTTTCTTGAATTTGATGTTTGCTGGTAGAGACACGACAAGCACAACTCTCACTTGGTTTTTTTGGCTCTTGGCTAAAAATCCTTTAGTAGAGAAAAAGATTAGAGAAGAGATTCAACAACAATTGCATCTAAAAGAAGACGAAAATCTCAAGTTTTTCGACATAGAAGAGTCGCGAAAGTTGGTCTATCTACATGGTGCATTGTGTGAAACTCTTCGACTATTCCCACCTGTTGCAATTGAGCACAAGTCTCCAGTTGAACTTGACATCCTCCCGAGTGGTCACCGTGTGAGTCCAAATATGAAAATATTGATATCGTTTTATACGATGGGGAGAATGGAGAGCCTATGGGGGAAAGATTGCTTAGAGTTCAAGCCAGAGAGATGGATTTCTGATCGAGGAGGGATCAAACATGAGCCATCTTACAAATTTCCAGCGTTCCTTGCTGGTCCAAGAACTTGTTTAGGGAAAGAGATGGCATTCATTCAGACGAAAATGGTGGCAGCTACGATAATATACAATTACCAAATTCAATTAGTGGAAGCACAAACGATTTCTCCTACTGCTACTGTTGTGATTCGAATGACAAATGGTTTGAAAGTTAAACTGAGTAAAAGGGTCCAGTGAAAAAAGTGCATTTCCTACTAATAATTGTGTAATTGTGTTAAACTGATAGTAATAAAGTAGTAATTAATTGTTGTATTTCTTTTCTGCTGTTTTATTGGACCAAGTACTAATGAAAATTAGATCTACAAGATTTGCCTTTCAGTCCAAAATGCATTATTTAGAGCTTCGATTTCTAGTCCATTCTATTTTCTTTTGATAATTCGGGTTGATTTTCATTTTTTGTGTATTTCGCGGTCCAGAAGATAGTTCTGCAGGTAGGCAGCAGATCCGCTCCAATACTAAACATGAAGAATCAAAGTCGTCACTCGTCATTGATGAGCTTCGAAGCTAAAATTTGAATTTGTGAAATAAATCATTTTTGACTGGATGTTATTTTGAAGTATGAGAACATCTTAAGGAGCTTATATTCTTAAAGAAGTACTCAACTGTTTAGATAAAAAGAATATAAAGTAAAAAAAGGCAAGCAAAGAAGAATATGCTAAATAGTACTATAAAGTATCAAAATACTTCCTAGGGAAAAAAAAATTAATCTGGGAAACTTTAAATGTAAATGATTATGATAACAATCATGGCTGAAATTTGAAAAAAAAAAAATGTATACTACTTCAAGGTACTTCATGCTAATTTTAAATTTAACAATGGGGTAAAATCGGTCTTATCCAAATGGACGAGTGATATAGCTGACACGTGGCACACGCATCCTTTTCTGATGAGGCAATCAACAAGTGTTGAACGAATTTTTTCTGAGTTCGAACCTCATAATAAAATTCAACTCAAAGGGATTTCAGTATTCGTATCATCAGAACCAGTACCCCCCTGTGAAAAATATTAAAGTAGATTTTTTGGAATCATAGATTTTCTAGTAAAGTTTTTAGAATAGTCTAGTATAATATCTAGGATAATCATCTTGAAGAAATATCAATATATTCTAGGTAATTCTAGGTAGAAGAATCTAAAAAGTTATAGCGTAGTCTCTTTGATATTTGTAATTAGGATAAGTCTAGATATTCTAGAGTCTAGATATTTAGGAGAGATACTTGTAGTAGATCATAGAATAATCTAGATCTTGTAGTATCTAGAACCACCCTACACAAATATAAATAGGGGTGGTCTTAGACATTTGTAACCAACTCAAAAACAATCCAATTCAACAAGTCTTCTTCTATAACCAAGTTCTCCTATCCAACTTCTTCCTTCTCTTTTCATAGCTTCCTCTTTTTAACTAGTTGAATCTTTCAATCTTAGTTAACGATCTTGGGCTAGCAGAAAGTCTCCCCAATTATACCTTTCTTCTGCTATTCTCTACACCCCAAATTTTAGACAATACACACACTTGTTTATGCATACTCTTCTTAAACTAAAGCTCTCAGCTACTCGGTCCATAAGACACTCTAAATACGTTGTATTATTTAGGCTTTCAAGGTCCAATCTTCAGGATTCAATACACAGCTTGATTACTTTCTTATCTTATTATTGTTGTAATTCATTTCATTCTTCAGATCAATCTAACTCGCATACCTTTAAACTACATTGATAAATTCAATTGTGCCCTTTTTCTAATAAACAGTAATACATACTTTATCCTTCAATTTGTAAAGATTTTACTGGGACCGGCAGATATCCAAGCTTGCAAGCTTTTAAAAAAGGGATGGACATAGCATTTTAAGCAAATTTTCTATAGCAAAATGAGAAGAAAGTGAAAAAATTTATAAAGCATGACACATATTCACGTGGATGATGATGTAGCTTAAGAAACAAATCTTTAAATCGTGTTGTCTCAAAACGGAGAATACATGCCATGTGCTTGGGACGACTAAGGGTGAACATGATATGATAAATATTGAATTGTCATATCGAATTGAAATTTTTGATACCTAATTTTAATATTGTGTTATTCGATATGAGATATCATTTGAAATGTTTTTTGATATATGGTATTTGATGTTTATAAATAAAATATCAAAATATTAAATACGGTATCAAAGTATATAATTACATAAATAATTCATTTATATGATTATTATAATACTAACAAATATACAACCTAGTATTAGTTCAAAATTAAATGTTTAGACGTTGAAACTTTGATTGTTCTATTTTAATTGAAATATCTTTTTTGTATAATTGATTAACAAAGGGAATTGCGTGTACTCTTTTGAATAATAAATTTCTACATGTGTTAGATGTTAGTATAATATAATTGAGATATTTTTTGAAAAGCCGAAGTCATAATTCTCTATTATATGAATATATATAGATCCAAAGTTGAACAAGGTTATCAATTTATCATACCCCGAATATCATAAGCGAACTTAAAAAAAACACTAAATCATCCAAATTAATTTAAGATGATAATGATATAATATTTTTAACAATCAATAATTAAAATTATCAAACTAAATTTTAAATACCATACCACATTATACCATGTCCATTCTTAATCGGGACACCTTTACACACCTAAAGACAAATGACTGGCTTACACACTTCTTCTTTTTTTCCCCTAAACTGTCATCTATTCTTTCATTACGGACATAATATGTTCAAAGGATTGTACAACATCATTCACAATCCAACTTCAGAATATTCTTTCCCAAGAAAAATCATACAACAACGAAGTTGAAAACTTAGCTACGTTATGAGCTACAACATTGAACCTTCTAGAAATATGTACAAACATGACATGCTCTAAATTTACCGACATATTCCAAATATCTTCAACCTCCATATCCCAAGTAGCCTTCACATTTTTCTTCAACGTGTCTACTACACCTTTTGCATCAAAGAAGACATAGAGTTTTCTCCATCCATGTTATATTGCCTTTTTCATAGCTTTTCATATTATATATGCTTCAGCAATCATAGACTTCTCAACAAATTGAATTAAAGATCTATGAACATGAAGCAAAATACCCTTATTATCCGTGGCAGCCAAATCAATGCATACCTTCTTTGATTCAACAAACCAAAAGTGAATTTAATTAAATTGTATGACGACTTTAGATGAATTTGTGTACAACACGCACCTATACGTGTCCGAACCAAAAAAGAAAGAAAACATTTGGTCCCAAAATTTCTCTCATTTTTCCGTCCTCATTTATTTAAACCTTTGAAAGAATGAAATCTCGAGCTTATATTGACTTTTAGGAAATGCATTTTATGTATTCGTAATACATGAAAAAAGAAAAAGCTTAATAAATCTCCAATCCCTCAAATTTACCAGCAAATTTCACTTCGGCACTCGAACTAAGACTCATTTTAGTTGAGCACCTAAATACATATTAAAGTGTTCTTATTAGACAATTCACAATTTGAAAAATAAACTTTTGCGTGTCTTCTCAAGCGTCTGTTACATGGTAAAGTTGACCACATGAGATATGTCATCTCCTTTAAGTGTGTACAGTAGCCTCAATTGAAATTGGCCTGAGATTTTACGATTTATTGAGGAAAATACATATAATTAAATGAGGTGAAATATTTCAAGTGTTTAACTAAATAGTTAAATTGGATTAAAATGCTGTCTCATGTTTTGATTGTTATCCAAAAAGAAGTTAGTCCTTATTTCCTTCTCCATCCTCTCTCTTTCACATTTAGTTTATCAAATATAAGAAGTATTTTGCTGATATTTGTCTTAATTTTGTGAAGTCACAAAATGGATATTCTTGAATGCCCTCTTATTTCCTTGATAATCCTATGTATCACTTATTGGTACTTCAAAAATAAATGTAACAAAAGTAGTTCAGAGCCAACAAAGTGGCCCCTTGTTGGAATGTTGCCTGGAATTATTCAAAATGTTCATAGAGTCCATGAATATTTCACTTCCATTCTTTTAGAAACTGGTTACAATTTTGAGTTCCATGGTCCTGTTTTTGCCAACATGGACATGTTATTCACTAGTGATCCCGCAAATATCCACCATATCCTTAGTAGAAATTTCTCAAACTATCCAAAGGGACCTGAGTTTCGTGAAATATTCGATATATTAGGAAATGGGATCTTCAATGTTGATTCTGAGTTATGGGAGATTCATAGGAAAACCACAATGTCCTTAATGAGCCATGTCAAGTTCCAAACTTTGTTAGAGCGTAACGCTTGGGACACTATTGTTAAAGGTCTCATACCAATTCTTGATGCTTTTGCAGAATAGGACATCCTGTTTGATTTGCAAGACATTTTTCAGAGATTCACTTTTGATACAATCAGCAAATTGATACTTCACCATGATCCTAAAAGTTTATCCATAAATTTACCTCATGTGACAGTGAAAAGGCATTCAACGATGCTGTGGATGGAGTTTTATACAGACATGTCTTACCAAAAACCCTTTGATGTTTGCTGGTAGAGACACGACAAGCACAACTCTCATTTGGTTGTTTTGGCTCTTGGCTAAAATGTTGGGGATAAACCCCGTCACAGAAATAATATTTGAGGTAATAACAACGGAATAATAACGTAGCACCGTGATACGATAATCAACAAAAGGAATAACAAGGACACAAAGATTTTAACGTGGAAACCCTTCTGAATAAGGGAAAAAACCACGGGCCCGAGAGGAGCAAAATAATCCACTATAATGAGGAATTTTACACTTTGTAGGTTCGAGTAAATACTCCAGGAACCACTACACACTCAAAAGAAATAACCCTCTTTTGATTTTTTCCACCTCACTATAATACCGCTCACACTCTCTATTTTTCCTCACACACTATTTTCTCACACTCTCTATGAGATGCTCTCCACAACTACTTCTTAGTTGTTGTTTTTGGGTGTGTTCCGAATGAGGAAATGATGCCTCCTATTTATAGGAAAGATGACCAGCATATCATCCAATCAAAATGCTTGGATTTGTTGCAAATTGTGCAACTTGACAATTTGCAAATCTTGCTTGGATTGGTTGCAAGTTGTACAACTTGACAATTTGCAAATCTTGTTTGGATTTGTTGCAAGTTGTGCAACTTGACAATTTGCAAATCTTGCTTGGATTTGTTGCAAGTTGTGCAACTTGGCAATTTGCAAATCTACCCACAACAAGTTGGCAAATTGTCACCTACCAAAAAAACAAGTGTTGTTGCCCACAAGCTACTTGTATTTTGTTATTCATTTTTATTTTCCTTTTCCATTAAATGGGTATGGACCCTATCATAAAAAAACCTTAGTAGAGAAGAAGATTAGAGAAGAGATTCAACAACAATTGCATCTAAAAGAAGATGAAAATCTCAAGTCTTTCAACATAGAAGAAACAAGAAAACTAGTCTATCTACATGGTGCATTTTGTGAAGCTCTTCGGCTATTCCCACCCGTTGCAATTAATCACAACGCTCCAGTTGAACTCGATGTCCTCCCAAGCGATCACCATATAATTCCTAACACAAAAATATTGCTATCGTTTTATACAATGGGAAGAATGGAGACTCTCTGGGGAAAAGATTGTTTATAATTCAAGCCAGAGAGATGGATTTTTGAGCGAGGAGGGATCAAACATGAGCCATCTTACAAATTTCCAGCGTTCCTTGCTGGGCCAAGAACTTGTTTAGGGAAAGAAATGACATTCATTCAGATGAAAATGAAAATGGTGGCAGCTACCATAACATACAATTACCAAATTCAATCAGTGGAAGCACAAACAATTTCTCCTACTGCTACTGTTGTGATTCGAATGACAAACGGTTTGAAGGTTAGGGTGGTTAAAAGGGTTCCTCTTTAGTCCAAATGAGTGATAATGAAATGTGTGTTTCCTCCTAATAAATTGTGTTGAACTGAAAGCTAATAACGCAAGAACATGTGTGGAAATCAAGCTTGTTCCACTTTATACCTAATTATTTATGTGAATGTATCCATTGGTTTAGTAAAAATATTGTGAACAAGTTTGGAGTTTGGACAGCTAGTGTATTAGAAAAACATTCTTAGGGGTTGGATTAATGTTATGGGCCGTCGAAGCATCGACTATATTCGTTTTGTCGAATGACTTGGATGCACTCTTGTTTCTTTTATGTGCCTTAAAGTTCATAAAAGTTTCACGGGGCAATCTATTTTGATATTGTTATTTAATTTGTATCAGTCTATTTAAAAACTTTGTACATATCTCACTTCCGAAATGTGTTGTAAGAAGTTAGTCTTAACAAAATCAAGCTACAAATAAGATAAGAATGTCTGAAGTTTCAATATGAGTGAAGTTCATACATTTTTACTTGAAGTTCAGTTAAAAATGATTGAATTTCTGTCATTTTTACCTTATTTCAACCATTTTTGCTCAAATTTCAGCAATTTACCGATGAACTTCGAACATAAATGACTAAAGTTAGGAAAAATAACTGAACTTCAATCTACATATGGCTAAAGTCTGAGCAAAATATAATAAAAGTCGGGCAAAAATAATTTAGATTTAATCATCTGAAATTTCAGACATTTTGTCGAAAGTTAGACTTTGTCAAAACTAACTTCAGACACAGTATATTTGAAGTTGGTTTAACGTGAGAATGTACAAAAAAAATTTGTAAAAGCGAACAAAGCTTAAATAGTGACATCAAAGTTGTTCATAATTATTTTTTAAAATATTGAGTTTCATCGAGTTTAAGTAGGCGTTTGGCCATAAATATTATTCCAATATTTTGGAATACGTTTTCACTTTATTTCAGAATATTTATTTGGTCATAAATATTTTCAGAAAACGTTCTCACAATATTTGAATTTTTGAAAAACACTTCAAGAGGTGTTTTTACTATTTTTGAATCTACTTTTTTCATTTTTCATTTTTTTTTTTTTTCAAAAAAATCTAAATTTTTTATTTTCATAAAATAACCCAATTTTTATAAAACTTTAAAAAAATTAAATTTATTTTTACATTTTATATTTTTTAACTTCAAAAATACTATGATCAAACACAACTCTAACTCTATTTTCAACTTCAAAAATATCAAATATAGTGAATATGTTTTTTATTTTTATGACCAAACGGGTTCTAAGTATTCAGTTAACAAAGTGATAACCAAAAGAGTCCAACTCGCAAACAGAGACAAATACAAGGTCTCCCAATTCATTCCGCCAAACCAAAATTTGTCATTTTTACTTGCCACAATTTATTTTACGAGAGTCAATTTAATTAATTTTCAATGCTTAATTAATTTAGAATAACTCATTATTTTATAAATTGCAATCATTTGCATACTAATATGATTAAAAAAATATACATCTAAAATTATTGGTGAAAGTTATATAGTTTAACTCTCGAGAATCAAAATGTGACAAGTAAAAAGAAATCGAGGAATAGTAAACAAAGAGAGAGGGAAAGAAGACAATGAAGAAGAACAAAGTAGCCCAGTAGTGATCCAACAAACAGCATGCTCAGCCGGCAAAAACAGTCCTGACAAATTAAGGCTGTTTTTTCGACACTATGTGACAACACTTGTTGGTTGGCCTGACTTGACAACAGTAAAGTACGCGAGTTTTCTATCGGAACTATTATCAAATGTTTTTTATCGAAAGATATATGAATTATCAGTTGTTTGAGTTACATACCTAAAATTTTACGTAAAAAAAATGAATAACTGATTGTTCAGATATGTTTCGATAAATATTTGATGACTGTTCAGGTAGAAAATTCGCACACCTAATATTTAAGTATGAAATTCGAAAAATTGAGATAATTTAAGTGTGTTTCTGATTCTCAACTCTTACTACTTATTTGTAATGTTAAAGCATATAAATTATAAAATTATTTTTTATTACTTCCACTATTTTAATTTATTTGAAAAGTTTTTGATTGGTAACTATCCATCTTATTTATGGATTTCGCTCCTCTCCATTACACCTTCCCTCCATTTTCTCAAGTGCACATTTGGATGAGTGACACTTGTCATATTTAAAATTCAAAGATTTAGATTAAATTACTTTAACAAGTCTCTAATTAATCATAGTTAAAAAATAAGTAAGGAAAAAACTCTAACTTTAGTGAAAAAATCTCATCTTTTACTAATTTTGGCTCCTCATTAATATCATAATTTTCATGATATATAATTTACATCCCCATTAATTTTAAAATCTCTCCATTTTTTATCTAACAAAATAAAATCAAATATAAAGGTGCAATGAGATTAAAAAAATGCATGGTTAAAGAGGTAGAAAATATTTTTTTTAAAAAAGAGACCAACTTTATTTTTAAACAAAAACTATTTAAAAATATTTTATTAATACTACTATCTACTATACAATATCTTTTTTCCCTCTCCAATTTTCTTTCATTTCTGGCATAATTTTATTCACTAAAAAATTATTTTTTTACTTAAGAAAATTAAATTTTCAATTTTTTTCTATCAAAGGTAGTTTACAAGATTTCAACAATAAATAAATAAATAAAATATAATGTTATATGTTAAAGTAATTCAGAAAATATGATTTGAAATTTTTTTAAATATTAAATTTCTTCAGATAATTCTCTCGAGTTATTTTTGTAATTTCGTAGTGTCTTCTACGTATTTTTAGCTAAGGATATTCATGATTTGATTTAATTTTTAAATAAAATTAAAATTGAATCAATCATATCAAAAGCATAATAAAGAAAAGTATAATTAAAGTAATAATATTAATGAGGAGTTAAATTAGTGGAAAGTGAAATTTTTCTTACCGAAATTGGTGAATTCCTTTCCTAACTTGTTCTTTAACTATGGTAAAGATGTTTGTTAAAATAATTTAATCTAAACCTTTGAATTTTAAATATGACAAGTGTCACTCATCTAAATGTGCACTTGAGGAAATGGAGGGAAGGTGTAATAGAGGGGAGCGAGTAAATGAAAAAGTGGACGACTAATATAAGACGGAGAGCATAGTAGACGTACCGCTTCCATTAGCGAACAAGTGGCAGTTTTTAATGCAATTATTCAGTCGCAAATTTACTTCATGAAAGGCTACTTGAGTTGTTAAATAACATTGCACAACACAAAAGGTTCAAAATTAGAAGGGATTATAAATAGACAACAAAATAATTATAGTCTACTGATCAGAAGTGAGAGCTTATGTTTTTGTTAGAAGGCCATAAAAATACAGTGGCAAAAAAGTCATTTCCTTTGACATTATAATAGCTTCTATGCAGCACTACTGTCTTTAGCATCAAAGCCCCAGCAAAATGTAGTAGACCAAAGTGATTGGAAGAGCTATTAACATCCCAAATATAACCCTGCAAAATCACCACAACCAATATTACAAGGCAATCGAAACCCGAAAAATTCCAAGTTATTACTAAAGTTCAGGCAACATCTATATATGTTGCTCGTACACTTCAAAATGTCGTTAGGTGGTGTGTTGGATCCTCCAAAAGTAATTCATTTTTGGAGAGTCCGAGCAATATAGTGAATTGTGATTTTCTTACCAAAAACACACACAAAATGAACAGTTTAAGTTTTATGCAACGACAAGTGATAAAACGTTTAACACAATCAAGTCACTGAAAAATCAAAATGAAGTCTGGTAAATGGCAACATGTTATAGGTTAGTAACTTGAAAAGGACTGAATAATTTGTTAGAACAAGTCGAATTACACCTAAATGTGTAAGATCTTGCATTGTTCGTGCATAAAACTTAAATAAAGCTGCGGCTGAGAGTGATATATGCTGAAAAGTAGTCCTCACCCTGTGCTAAGAATTTGAGGATGAAGATTGTATTCTTTTGCAAAGACAAAAGGAACAATTCCTTGAGGTAGAGCTGCCTGAAAAATTAAATACACAAAACGATTATGTTAGTCGATACAAGTTGTTGCATTGAAGCCTTTAAACTTCTATGTAACTTCAAAAATAACACGGAGAACCTTTTAGGTCCTTTACCTGAACTATTGCAATATGCAAAAGAACACCCCGAAGTCCAACAGCGATGGAGGCAGCAGCCATGACTGCTGGACCGCTGATGAATCTCACGGCCATAGAGAAGGCAGCAATTGTTTTTCCACAGGAGATCATTTTGGGCTGCAACGCCATGAACAAACCTGAAGTTCACAGAAAACAAATCAGTTCCGACAACCATCAATTTTACCATAAGCATAGGCCAATCATTAGGACATTTGTTAATGCTAGCAAGAATAAACGTCGTACCAAGACTAAACATTGCCATTCCAAGACCAGCATCAGAGAGAATTGATATTGATTTAGCTATAATCGCAGGCATCTCAATGTTCCACCTGAAACCATAGAAATTATTTAGTAATTGAATAAAATAGGTGTGAATGGAATGCATATCACGACTTATATAGTCGACTACAACTAATTTGGTATTCAAACATAATACATTGATACATGTATCAAAATGCATTCAAGTCGAGGAAACTTCAGTGTGCATACCTGAATGAGATCAAGGACCAAGAGAGACCAATGAGACTAGAATAAGTATTCGGGTTCCTAATGAGTTTCCGCCACACCATAATCAGAATAAGTCTGGTCATAACACTAGCTGGAGGCATAGTAGTAGCCTTAGTTTCATTGGCAGGCTTCGGAAACAACTCAGCTGTAGAGCTTGATCCAAGCTTCTTTAGCACCGGTTCTTCTCGATGACATCCATTGGAGTGCTTTGTATTCCCGAGGGCAAACTCTTCTCGGCCAAAATCATCATAATCTAATGTACAATAATAAGAGAAAGAAATCAATCATTAATCATCTAAAAAATACTTACATGCCGAAGGAAAATGATGAGCATAAAATATGCAATCAACGGATTTCATATGCACAGTGGAGGATGCAACTTTTGATAACATGTATTGTCAAAAACACAAACTATACATCTGTAAGTTCAAAATGTTAAAAATACATATAGTCATTAAAAATACACCCATGTTATCTCAAAAAAAATAATCATAAACTGCTCTGATTTTTGCACTCACTAACTTAAAATTTTGGGTTATACGCCCGTGCAAACGATAATTTTAAGTAATGCAAGCGCAAAAGAGGACCATAATTTCAGCAATTTTCCTAAGAAAGCCCAAAGCTACGCCTAAACAAGAAAACTATGGTAGAAGGCTACTCAATAATGCAGCAGGCTCAACAAAAAAAAACATTCACCCACAGATTTCTACAAGACAAATCTAATGAATCACAAGACAAGATAACCAAAACCAACTAAAATACAAAATAGTAAAGAGCATATGAACACATGTTATCTCAAAAAAATAGTGTACTCAACCAAGACAATACAACCAAAACCAACGAAAATACAAAATAGACAAAAACAAATAAACTTTTAGACATGTTGATAATATGGCATAGTATTAAATTTAAGTGTGTGTGGCCAACCTTTTGGGTGAGGTCCAATCCCAAGCTCATTACCATAATCACCTCCTCCCCTGAACACATGAATCCCTCCTTCAGATACTGGTGAAGCACTTGAACTCCAAACAAACATATGAAGATCTTTTCCACCTTCACTTCCATTACACTTCTTCTTCGTCCCCGGTCCGGTTGCCGGAGAAAAAATCCCAGCATTAGTAGGTGCAGGGTACCCTGCATTTGACCTCCCAAATCCACTCTCCTCATCAAATCCCAAGTTACCAATTGATGTCCTTGGACTCATATTCGCATTGTTCTTTCCATTCACCATTGAGTATAAATCAGTATGGTTAAAGCTAGAATCTCTAGGGGTCATATTTCTTGAAGATTGCAAAGAGTAAATCTCAGCATTAGACAAATTTGATGGTCTTGGAGTCATAGAAACACCACTATTAAGTCCATGTGACATTCTTGAAAAAATTTCAGACTTTGAACTTGTTGATTTCCTAACAACTACATGAAGTTTCCCATCATCACCAACCTCAGCTTGAGTTTCCAATGGTTCTTTACCATCTAATGAAATAACATCAGAGTCAATTTTAAATGACACAATTGACCTACCAGTGTCAGGAAACTGTTCAGCAATAAGCATTCTAGCACCTCTATACTCAAACAAGAAAAGCATCAAAGTATACCAAATGATACATTGAAGAACAACAATTTGTACCATTAAACTCCCTGAGGCATCACCATACATTCCCTTTAACAAAGGGATTCCCATAACTAAAGTGTTCGGCAAAGTTGAAAGTGAAAACAAAGTAATGGACCAATCAAGAGAACCCCTTGAGCTAATTCTTGACCAAATGGCTAAAACAACAAGAACTATCACTTTTTGTAAAGTGTCAGCAGCTATGAACCTATAGTTCATAGTATAAGGATTGTTAGAAGCAATGAAGTGAAAAGACAACAATGGAACTGCAAAAAGTGCCACAAATCGATTGATTCCTGAACATTGATCAGGACTAAAAATTTTCCACCATCTCACTGAGCCATATGCCAATATCATAGCTACATAAAGTGGAACCACAGCAGTTAGAACATGGTAAAGGTCTGAAAGTGTTATCATTTTTTCCCCTTTTTTTTCCCTACACAACTCAAACAAACAAACAAAAAAACACCAAAAATCAAATGGGGTTCACAAAAAACATGAAAGAAACACAAAAATGATTCAAACTTTCCCTCATGAAACTCTTTTTTCTCCTACACTCAAAACAAACAAACAAACAAAAACACCAAAAATCAAATGGGGTTCACAAAAAAGATTCAAACTTTCCCTCATAAGACTCTTTTTTTTCATACACTCAAATGTAACCAAAAAAAAAAAACACCAAATATCAAATGGGGTTCACCAAAAAAATGAAAAAAACACAAAAAAATTAAAACTCTCTCGTGAAACTCTTTTTTTTCCTACACTCTAATGAAACAACTGCAAAAAAAAAAAAAAAAACCAAAAATCAAATGGGATTTTCAAGAAAATCGAAAAAAAAAAAAAAAAAACACAAGAAACTGAATTTTTTCAAGATTAGTCAAAAAACAGAATGACCCCTATTCTTCTTCACCTCTTATAAGTAAGAGATGGCAGAAGAAAAATAAATATATGAGCTAAAAATTGATCATTTTTTTGAGCTAAAGAATGAAATAGTTGTTTATTTAAGAGGAAAATGTGTAAAGAAAAAGGGACGAGGTTTTTGTGGGAATTTATGTGATAGTGATGTGTTATGTTTATGGGAATTAAATGGCAGACAAAGATATAAAAGCTGAGGGCTTTTGGGAAGCTTTTCCCTTATAGTCTTTTCATGATAGTAAAGACATGTTCTTACACATTTTTTTTTTCATCCCTCGGTAGGAGTTTTCACCCTTTTTAATATCTTGGTGACTCGAATTTATGATTTGAAGGTTGAAAGTGAGGAGTGCTTATCATCAGAATAATCTTGTCTTATCAGTTTCTTACACGCTTTCTTTTACCCCTCTCAGGAGCTTTTATCTTTTTTACTCGCTTGATGACTCGAACTCATGATCTTAAGGTTGGAAGTGAGGAGTGTTTACCATCCGAATAACCTCCTCTTGTCAGGCTCTTACACACTTTTTTTTTTATCCCTCCCAAGAACTTTAACCATTTTTGCTTATGACCGTAAGGTTGGAAGTGAAGAGTGTTTACCATCGAACAATTCCCTCTTGTCAGATTCTTACACATTTTAACATCTTCATAGGACCTTCCATCATTTTTCTCCTTCGTGACTCAAACTCACAATTTTAATATTGAAAGTAAAGGATGTTTACAATCTAAACGACTCTCTCTTGTCAAGTTCGTACACACTCACAAACACATTTTACATTTATTTTTTCACCAATTTATTGGTATGAGGATTCAAACAAATCTGAATTATCGAAAAGTTTCATATTAGTAAGTAAAGCATTTACAGCAATGAGGATTTACATTGAGTGAGGCTTAAATTCAAAATTTTTTGAATAAAAATGAAGAAATATTTATTACTTCGGAGCTTATTTGATTGACTTATTTTTAGATATTTTTAAGATAAAATAGTTTTAAATCATTTTTATAGTGTTTGAATAAAATAAAAATATGTTTTTAGCACTATTTTTAAGTGAAAATAATAAAAGTAAGACAAAAACTATGAATTAGGATAAAAGTCACAAATTACAATCTCATTCAAATAGTCTGAATTTTAAACTTGCTTGTCATTGATGATCCGTAGAAAATAATATTTCTACCCCATTAAAATAGGGATAAATTGTGTGTACATACTATATCCTACTCTATTCAACCAGACTTGTAAAATTGCACTTAACATGTTGTTATATACTTTATATATTAAAAAAAATTAGAAACACATGAATAGAAAGTGGGAATAATAGTACTTAATTATAAAGGTAGGCAAAAAATATCAAAGCAGCATCAATTTTGATTCTCCATGAGAAGGAAAAGACCAAACAGCATCTCAGAGAAAAGGAAAAAAGAGAAACATAAATATATACAGAGATAGCTGCTTATCAGATAACTTTGTTAGAAAATATTACTCTCTTTTTAAAGATTCGAACAAATTAAACTACTTTTTTGAAAAATTATTTAAAAATAATATTCTAGCTAGACAGCTTTTATGACTCATTCCTTACTAATATAGCCAGTGTCTACTACCTTTCTTACTGTGAAAAGTGAGACTCATTTATACATTGAATTATATAAATTTACTATAGTTAGTAGATTATATCTGATGGGTTATTCTATTCTGGTGTGATTGCCTGTTGAAGCATATACTCAGGGTAGGTGCAAGGCAGATGATTTAAAAGTGAACTCCAAATTTATTAGATAGAGAAGATCACCAAGATTTCACGATCCGTTGTCGAATTTATTTCAATTACAAGAGCTTGAATCGAATCGGTATATCAATACCTATTGGATCTGAGCTCTCTTAATAAGAATGCTCATTAAAGTAAAATTACACGTTAATGAACCACAATTAAGTACTTACTAAATTACGCAAACACATTTTATATATTTAATTGACTTAATTTAAATACCGAATGTGAATAAACTTTTACTTGCGATAAATATTAAATTTTAATATGTGATGGTAATATGTTAAGTATCTATTCAACTCTTTGACAGCATCAAAAACCAAAATATCTATCCATTTTTTATGAGAAAATATATACTTGAGTCAAACATAGTCAAGGAGAATAACTTTCAAGGGTTATATTTGTATAACAACAACATTTTCAGTGCAATCCCACAAGAAAAAATATTTGAATAAATCAACCCTTTTGTTTTGCTCATCATCGGGTATCCTAAATAGAGGTAAAGGTAGAGTAGAGGTACAATAGAATAAAATGGAATACATAACATTGTTCTGTATAACGACACTTCAATTTGAAAAACTTCGACGAACTCAAATAACAAAATAAATTACATTTGACACTTTATTTTTATTTTCGAAAATAATGCATCGGAAGAGGGGAAGAAGAATTCAAAGATATAGATGTCTGTTTGGAGAATTAGATGTGTCTTTTTCTGAAAAGGCATGTGCATGACTTTTTGAAAAATAATTATCTTTACAAGAAATTAAAGATGCGAGGAATAAAAATTTCATTTTCCAGTCACATCCAAAATTACTTAACAATCATAATGTCATTATTGGTTGAAGGAGTTCTCAAGAAATAAAATTAATGGCAATGATGGATGTTCGATGCATATTTTTTCATTACTAGAATTCGAATAGCTAATTCAGTTCGATTCAGTTTTTATTAATTTGAATTTTATTTGATTCAATTTTTCTTAATTGTTTTCTTTTTTTTGGTGCATAGCTATAAGATAAACTACCTAAATTTAAACATTGACCATGATTTATTAATATACTTTGCGGAAGAGTGTTGGAAATGAATCCGTCTCCTCTTCATTTTTCTCAAGTCCCTACTTAGATGGAAGCCACATGTCATAATTAAGAATTAAAGGTTGAGATTTAATTACCTAAATCAAGACCCTAACCATGATTAGAATAATAAATTATTTAGTTTTTAAAACTTGTCAATCTCATTATGCTAGCTAAAAAGTATCTCATAATTTTATTTCAAAAATTCACTTTTTTCCATTTTATTAGAACTCTTCTTTTAACAGTTTTTTTTTTTTTTGGTTACGAGAATATGTAGCTAATTTGTTTAATTTAAAAGTTGCAAATATTCTTTTTATTTTTCGCATCATATTTGTTGATTTTTTTGTTTTTAGCATCATACGTATGATTTAGTTTGTTCGAGCTGTTTCCACTAAGCATATGACCATTTGTCTGACGTTTGACGGGGATATAAAGATAAAAAAATAAAGAAGAATTCGTACATAATAAATATATTGTTCCAAAAAAAATTCGTAAAAAATGGAAAATGATGAAATTCTAAATAAACTTATGAGATAATTTTTTGCTAGAATTGTGGGATTGACAAATTTTAAAAAGTAAATAAACTAATAATTTGTTATTCTAATCATGATTAGAACCTTGATTTAAGTAATTAAATCTCAACCTTTAATTTAAATGGAGAGGAACTGGATCCGTTGGAAATGACAATTTAGCAACGGTGGTGATGAAACACACAAGGAAATTCTAGACCAATTTTCTTCGTATGTTCTCAAGAGAGAGAGTTGCAATCAAATGACACACAAAGGTAAATGGCACATGAAAGTAGGGATAATAATAAGATGTGCCTAGAAAGGATTGATTCAGAATTGTACTTTGGTGACGTGGATAAAAAGATAAGGGGACAAGGGATAGAAAAAATAGATACGCGGATGAGTCTGTATGACCGTCAATACTAGTCAAGAATAATAGCTGATACCATCAATGACTTTACCACGTGGTTTGCATCTATCGATCCTAGTACTTTAGGGCTAGAGTGGAGCTCTCTCATTGGCTGACGCCTTACCTCTGTAACATATAAATCATTTACTCCTCTCACTTGTAATTCATTCCGATTCTCAAGCAATACAATACTACTACTTTTTGCCTTATATTTTAAGCTTTCTCTCTGCATTCTCGATGGTTTTGCTCTCTTAGTTTTATTGTTCCTAGTTTACCTCTAGGAGTATGAGGATCATCCTCAGGCTCTTCGACGATTTATTAGACCCTTGGGCTCTTTCTTTACTTTATCTCGTGTCTATTTACTTTATATTAACATTGTTCTTGCAATATTTAATCTATCTAACAAGCGAAATTGATAATGCATATTCTTGACCTTTAATAAATTTAACTATATCATTTTTCGAGTAAACAAAAGTTTTAGTAGCATGCAAATGCCTACTACACTCTTTTTTTGATCCATTTATAGCAAAATCTTGGTCTTAAAAGGCAGTAGATAGAAACACTATCAAAAAAGTATTTAATAAAAATTTAATTCTTTGATGCATCGACATTTAAATCGAACATCAAATCAAGAAACTGAACTTTTGAAAAAAAGAAATTAATCAAACTGAAAAAATCGAAAAGATGAATTAGTTCAATCTGATTTTCTTATATTTTTCGATATGTGTCTAAACTTAATTTAATGTACACTTCTTTTTTTTATTTAAATACGCGTTTGTAGGTGTAATATGATAATTTCATATTAGTTGGACGATTTGAGATGAGTCTGTCAACCAAGATTGCCATCACTATCTTGGGTGATGACAATTAAAGCTTATTTGGTATGAGGGATAAGAGATAACCAATCTTGAAATTAATTTTAAGATGAGTTTATTTCATATTTAGTTGGGATACAATACAAAATTAATTATCTTAAAATTATAGAGTTATTCTTACCACACATTAAGATAATATAACAATCCTGAGACATAACTATTACTCCCTCCATCCCAATTATGTGGCATAGTTTGAATTTTGAGATTCAAATATGTCTATCTTTGATCATAATTTTTTTCATATATGTTTTAAATATTTTGAATTGTTAATTATTTTGACTTATAATACTTTTTACGTAGTTTTCAAATACATAAATTTTATTTTTAAAAACTTGAAGATTTCATATTCAAATTTATGGTCAAACTTATACTATTTGAATTATGGGAAATGAAATGTGTCACATCAATTGGACAGGGGGGAAGGAAGGAGTTAATTCCTCAACTTGTAGAAGTATCCTACTAATATAACTTTTGAATTTTCTTGGACAATATTGTCAATCAACTTGTAGAAACATCTCACTATAGTAACTTTTAAATTTTTCTGGACAATATTGTTACTGAACTATACGGATATTTACAACAAGCTGAAAACTAACGGAAAAGTTGATTTTTTAACTGAAGTTTATTGATATATATTTTAAGTTTTATTTTTAGATCAAATACTCATTAATTAGATAAAATTTACTTAACTCATTTCAAATGTGTCTTTAATAAAATGAATTTTATTCATGTAACTAGTGCAACATGGAGGTGCAATCTAAAACAATATTTTCATAAAAAATCATATTATCTTTCCTCTTTTTTTTTTTCCTACATATTAATCTCAAGTTTGCAATTAAAAAGATTTGGTATTTAAGAAGTTCGTCTTAACAAAAAATAAAGATTAGCTAAAAAAATAATATCGGAGATGCATAATTACTATTCATCTTTGTACATTTGTACAATAAATTCTATAATTAGATTGGATTTTAAACAAAAAAAAAACAAACTAAAATGATAAATGTATAAACTTTTGTTAAAAATAAAAGATACACTTATCAATTTTTAACGAAAGATTGCACCTATTTTATTAAAGACACATTTAAAATGGATTAAATAAATTTTATATAATTAATAGATATTTGATCTAAAAATATAGCTTCAAATAAACTTCTGTTAAAAAGTTAACTTTTTCGTTAATTTTCATCTAGTTGGAAATATACATATAGTTCAATGATAATATTGTTTAAAAAAAATTTAAAAGTTACTTTACAAGTTGAGTGATAATATTATCCAAGAAAATTCAAAAGTTATTTTAGTGCGATAACAATTTGAGAAATTAACTCGGAAAGGGAGTAAGAAGCTACCTGGGAGTTGTGATTAAAAGACCCTCTCAAGTTTATCAATTAAGTAAAAGTCCTTCAAGTTTTAAAAATTAGATAAAAGTGACAAATTTTTTTCAATTTTTTAACATAGTTGTGAAACAAGTTTTTGTAATTATTTGAGCAACTTTTTTTTTTTCTACCTAAAATTTATTTGTCCCTTTTATTTAATTGAAAACTTGAGAGGGTCTTTTGGCTCATTTTTCTCAAGCTACCTTAGGTGTGTGGAAGCTACTAATTACTATCCTAATTGCTCACTATTTCCATACCAACAAACCGAAAAATAACTAATCAATGGAGAACCATACTGAAGTACAAGGCCAGCTGGAGCCATGGCGGCGACTGGCCGGAAAAGTAGTAATGGTGACCGGAGCATCATCGGGAATCGGCAGAGAATTCTGCCTCGATTTATCGAAATCCGGTTGTAGAATCATCGCTGCTGCTCGTCGTATCGATCGATTGAAATCTCTATGTGATGAGATCAACGGAATTGCCTCGAATTCTTCCAAGGAACTACGAGCCGTTGCGATTGAGCTTGATGTTAGTGCGAACGGTGATGTTATTGAAGCTGCTGTTAAGAAAGCTTGGGATGCGTTTGGTAGGATTGATGTTTTGGTAAATAATGCTGGTGTTCGAGGTGAGATTGATTGATAATTTCTCGATTTTTTTGGTATTTTATTGAATCGTTTTGGATATTTGAAGAAATCATGAAATTTAGAATTGATTGTTCAATTGCGGGTGATATTGATAATTCGCGAATTTGCGTTAGTGTAGTTTTGGAGTTTTTGATGCATAAATGTTAAACAATGAATATCACAATTGAGTAGTTAATCGTCATAAGTTTTAGGTTGAACTGTTGATTACCATTAAATTTCAATTCTTTGCAAAAAAATTTAGTTAAATTAAAAGGCCATTATTAAGTGGTTATATGGTGAAAAAAAGTTGTTTTTGAAGGAAAGGTTTGTGGAAGAAGAGGAGATGTACCAATGCTCTATAAGAAGGTGCAAGAGGTTGGCGATGGTGAGTTTAAGGAGAGGTAGAGGTAGATGGAAGAAGTATTGCGGAGAGATAATTTGACACGAAATAGCGCATTTCAGCTTATCGAGGAAATGACCTGAGATAGGAAGATATGGAGGTCGCATATTAGGGTAAAAGATTAGTAGGTAGTTGAAAGTTATTCCAATTTCTTGCAGGATAGGCTTGGTGGTAGTTTGGTGCACCGTACCTATTTGCCCTTGCTTACCAGTAGTATTAGCACAATGTAGGGGAAAAGTTATCCAACTAGCATGCGATTCGAATCCTACTTTTATGGAAATGATAAATTGTGAAACATAACTATGAAACTTTTAAACTAGAAAAACATTTAAAATTAATACCAAACTCTTTCCTAACAAAGAAAGAAAAGTTTGCCAATTCACGCCAAATTTGGCGTGAATTTAACCCTTATTCTGGACTCCTCTTTCTTTGGCTCTTCTTCCATGATAAGCATCTTCTTGATTTCCAATTGAAGTCCAGCAACCTTGGCTTGCAACTCCTTAGCTTGTAACCTTGACGACAGTCTTCTTAGGACTTCTATCGCATCATCCTTGCCCATGGAGCTATCATCTTTCTTACCTTTTAGTAATTGGTTTTGTGTGACAATTAATCTGTCAGTTGTTTCTTATAGGCAGTGTGCACTCTCCACTGAATTTGTCAGAGGAAGAATGGGATAAGATCTACAAAACGAACCTAAGAGGGGCATGGTTGGTGACCAGATATGTTTGTACACATATGCGTGCTGCTAATCAAGGAGGATCTGTTATTAACATCTCTTCAACCGCTGGTCTTAATCGTGGGAAATTACCAGGCAGTCTTGCTTATGCTTCTTCAAAGGATGCTCTTAACAGCATGACAAAGGTAGTGTCTTGGTTTTTCTATACTATGTGATCCTCTGGGAGTTAATAATTCAATCTAGCTTCATTTAAATTGCGTGAAATTATATGAAGACAAGCGTACATGACTTTTCTAAGTTAATCAGTTTCTTTTGTCAGCTTGAAGCACACAAATGCCATATTTGATATGTCATGTTTCTGACTTTGGTAGCTCCTTGAATTAAGAGATGGGAAAGAAGGAAGATAAGTTCATATATAACCTTAGAGAATGCGTTTAAATGCACTGGAAACATATGAAGATACATTCACATATTTGATTTACAAAATGGTCCGACATATTGAGAATATTTATAGTGCAGTAGTTTTAAGGAAGAGTGCTCTAGGATAGTTGCCACACAACTCTCTAGCACGGAGGTATTCAGCTCATCAATGAGAAATCTAAGCAGATAACATTCTAATTCTCTCACACGAAAGTTTTCAGTACCATTTTAGACTTTATATATGTGATGCCTCTCGCACTTCAGTATTTTGGCTGTGATTCTTTTATAGGAGGCTTTGTAGCTTATGCTTCATAGAAATATTACTCATGGCGTTGACGCTAATACTTAATGTTTGTTAGCAGTAAACAACATAAACAAGATGGTCTGTTGCAGGTTAAGTGTATAGTAATGCACACTAATAATACTTTTGTATGTTTTTTTTTTCTCTTTCTGATTTACGATTTCATTAATCTTTGTATTCTTCAAATCTGACAGGTGATGGCCATCGAATTTGGACCATACAACATCAGAGTGAACTCAATATCACCAGGAGTTTTCAAATCTGAGATAACAGAGGCCCTCATACAAAAGGATTGGTTTAAAAATGTTGCATTGAAAACCATTCCCTTGAGAACGCATGGAACATCAAATCCTGCGTTGACTTCAGTAGTACGTTATTTAATCCATGATTCCTCAGAATATGTTTCAGGCAACATATTCATAGTCGATTCTGGAGCTACTTTACCAGGAGTTCCGATTTTCTCATCCCTCTAGTTATAGAGGAAACCGAATTTGTTCTCTTTACGTATGTTTATACATGATCCAGAGGTATAAAAGGAGGTATAGAAATGTTAGGAAAGAACATATATGGTGCTTCCAACAATTTATCTGTTGTTTAATTTGTGAAGGAAACAACAGCTTCAATTTGGTTACAGTTTGAATTAGTTCTTGAATGAGAAATTTTATGTTTTGGTTTTAGATGTTATGTTGGGTGATATTATAGTCGTATAATAGTAAGGTCTTTCACCACACGAAGCTTGTGCATAAGTGATTGAGCAAGGAATATTAGTCTTTCTACTAAATAGGATGGGTTGAACTCATAATTCATTTGATGCATTTGATGCTTTTTATGAATATTAGCTAAGTATCGTAAGTAAGTGGTGTTTGGATGAACTTTTTGGTTTATAAGTCAAAAGTCATAAGTTAGGAATTCTATTTTTTACCTTTTTAACGGTTTAGGGCTTATAAGTCAAAAACTAAGTAATGGTTTTTGCCTTTAAAAATAAGTACTTAAAAATACTTTATTTTATTGAAACACTTCAAAAGTGCTTGAGCTATTTTGACTTAAAAACACCTAAAATAAATCAATCCAAATAGGTTCTTAATTGCTTCTGGTGACCAAAGTCATTTTTTGATAAATAATCACTATGGTCTATGAGTAGGACTCAATAGAGAATTTGATCAATCCAATTAATAGTCATTAAGGTAGAGAATTGAATCAAAAATTCTCTTTCTTCATCATCAATCGAATCACTGTTCATGATCCAGAATTCAATTTTCCAAACATGGTTGACCATTCAGAAAATTTACATGTCTATTAAACATAATTCTAGAAATATCTGGCCAAACTACGTCCATAACAAACATTAGTGGAATTACCAAATGTTGGGCTTATCAAAATTGTTTTTTCTACAAAAATGGCAAAGTACAATTGAACATTCAACATAATGTTTTGATAAAATTACGTGAATTTCAACAAAAACACCAAAAATAAAATAAAATGTACAACCAAATTTTCTTGATGTGTTAATCATTACCAAATTGGAAGTCAATCTATAAACATGGATTGTTTTTGTGTCTACCCCTTTAGGAGTAAATTTCGTGTGATCATTATTCTTTTTTCCATATTTTATACAACTATCTTTTATATGAAGAATTGCTCATATAATCAGATTCATTTGTAAAAATATAAGTTGCTTAATCGAATAGCATTAAATTTTTATATATACTTTATTATATTTCTCTTTTATCATCATTTATTATTTACTGTATTAACTTTTTTTTAATTACTGTGGAGTCTGGGCATGTTTACGCGCACTTCAATTAATTTCACGTGATACCTTGCAACCTCCCACCACCAGCAACATGTACTAGATAATTCTATCCATCAAAATTAGGATAGATGAAAAAAAATCACCTGGTGTTTTTATCTCCTCTAAGATTTGAACCGGAGACCTTATAATTCTTACTCACTTTATTAACCACTAGATCACATACGTTGGTGATTAACTTTTATATGATAACTAATTACTTCGATCATATTATGGTTTGGGGTGGGGGGAAGGGCACATAAATATTACAATTGATGAAAAAAGATTCTATCAATTTTTTTTTCATTTTTAATTGGGAATTATGAGCCCAAGTGGGGGTTGGGATGACCAAAAAGAAAGTGAGGGAAAAGAAAAGGAAAGGTTAGGGAAATTGGGTGAGGGGGAGAAAGAAGGGAAAATGAAATAACAGAGAAGGGAAGGAAGTAGGTAGGAGGAAATTGATTATTATTATTATTATTATTATTATTATTATTATTTATCATTACCATATCATTTATATTACTTTTAACTTTTGTTCTTTCAAATTGAGTGTGGAGAACGTGAATTAGGATAAAAGGTTTGTAGAAAGAAGTGTACTCGAACTACTATGTAGGAGTGCTTTGTTTTGTTATCCATACTAGCAGTCTTATATTTTTTATCTAGTTCATTAAAAAGAAATATCTTCTTTTTTTTTTATATAAAACTTTTAACTTCTAATTTTTACCTAACATATTTGAAATTATAAAATTTTAAAAATATTTGTTATATTGTACATATTCAGACAAATAAATTAAAGCAGAAAAAGTATATTTCTTATTAAAATGATTATATTTAACACGCCATTTGACCATGTTAGTTATATTATAGTCACACACAGCATGGTCAACGCTAATAATTATTTAGTCAAGTCTAGGCTGTTAAATGAGAAAACCGGAAATCCAGGCGCAGTTTCAAATGTTAGAACATCAACATCCTTTTCCTAAAAGTGTCAATTTTTAATTGTCCATTATACTTTTTCGTTTTTTTAGTTGTCATTGTTTTTTTTTAAAGTCAAATAATTCTCACTCCATTCGTATTTGTTTATCACTATTTTTTTTAAAATTAATTTTTATTTTTATTTATCATTTTTAACAAATCAAAAAAGGATAATTTTTAAAAATGTTTTATCCTTAACATTAATTACTTATTGTCGAAATTATTTTTCAATACTTCCTCCGTTCTATTTTAGTTAGACACATTTTATTTTACACGATAATTAAAAAATCATAAATTGAATGATTAATTTTACTATTTTACCATTTACCCATATTAATGATATTCATTGGGCATAAGAATGAACATTGGAATTGTAATTGTTCACATTTAATGTCTACTATTAATTGTAGGGGTAAAATGAGGAAAAAATAATTAATTCTATCCTGATTTAGTAATTAATCAATTAATATGAGATATTTATTTTTAGTAAGATGAGACGGAGGGAGTATCAATTACTCCCACGTTTCAAGAAAAATGATCTGCTTTTTTATTTAGTCTGTTTAAAATAAAAAGACCTCTTTCCTTTTTTGGCAACACTTTAATTTTAACTTTTCACATGACATGTTTATGACCACAAGATTAAAGGATATTTTGATACATTTAACATAACTTTAATTTAAGACCACAAGATTCAAAAGTCTTCTTTATTGACATAATCTTCTGGTCTTAAACATGTCATGTGAAAAGTTAAAATTAAAGTATTACCAAAAAAATAAAAGAATAATTCTTTTTTAAACGAATTAAAAAAATAGATAATTCCTTTTAAAACGGAGGAAGCATCTTCTATAGTAAAAGTAATGTATTTAATTGATGCAACACCCAAATTCAATGTACCTCACTCCTCACCATCTATATATTCCAACACAAGTAATAATACCTCACTCCTCACCATTTCACCAACAAACCAAAAAGCATAATTAATGGAGAACCATATTGCTAAACCAGTACACCAGCTGGAGCCATGGCGTCAACTGGCCGGAAAAGTAGTGATGGTGACCGGAGCATCATCGGGAATCGGTCGTGAATTCTGTCTCGATTTATCCAAAGCCGGTTGTAAAATCATCGCTGCTGCTCGTCGTATCGATCGATTGAAATCCTTATGTGATGAGATCAATGGAGTCGAATTACGAGCCGTAGCGATTGAGCTTGATGTTAGTGCTAATGGTGATGTCGTTGAAGCTGCTGTTAAGAAAGCTTGGGATTTGTTTGGAAGGATTGATGCTTTGGTAAATAACGCCGGTATTCGAGGTGAGATTGGTGTCCTTTTTTTGGATTTTTGATTGCATAAATCTAGCAATTGTGTAACCGTAACAGTTTTATGTCCAAACTGTTGATTAAGGTGTGAACTGATTGGGCTGAATTTGGGCGGTTCAAAATGAGCTGAGTTAATAAACGGGTTATTAACCTGCTCGAAGACTACTTGGACTTAAATGAATCGGGTTGAAATGGGATAAAATACGGGTCATAGTTCAATCGTTCAATTCTTACTAAGTTTTGATGGCTTTATTTGTTCTTTTAGGAGAACTTTTTTGGAAAAATAACATAAACATACACCTTAACTTATCATTTTTTTAAAAAAAATTTTACCCTTACAAAGTAATTATAAAAATCTCAACTAATTATATTTTTGTTGGATGTATCGAGATCTAATTATGTATCTCGACAGATCCAAAATCGAAAAAAATTTAATGGGAGCTAATTATGTATCTTTACAAAGGAAAAAAATGTATATTTGTTGGATGTATCGGGAGCTAATTATGTATCTCGATAGAACCAAAATCAGGATTTTCAGTAATTATACAAAATATCGGGATTTTCTGTAATTAAGCTTCAAACTGTCGGGATTTATGTTGTTTGCCCTTTTTTTTTCTTGATTATGACTATACATAACATATCAAATAAAAAGAATATTTTAAAAATATTTTGTCAAAATTTCTCAAAATTTAATTTGGGCGATAGGGGACTGAATTTTTAGTGGGCTGAAATGGGTTGAGCTGATAAATGTACGAGTTAAACTGGTTGGACGGTTTGGATTTGACTTTGAACCCTTACATACAAGGTCAATTCTTCACACTAATTTTAGTTGAATTAAAAGGCCGTTATTAAGGAGTCATATGGTCAAATTTTAGAAAAAAAGTTTTTCTCTTCAGAAGGAATAGTTTGTAGAGCTTCATTTGAAAAACACGCTCAAACCACTTCTCGAAAAAAGTAGTTCCACCCGTTTACGGATGACTGAGTTGGTGCAACAGGTGGTCCTGTAAGAGAGGTCCAGGACTGATTTCCCTTGCCAACGCCTTCTCAATTGAGTTCATTGTGTCGAGTTTGCCTTGTGCAGTTTACATATCCTGTGTGATTTATAAGCTATTGCATAGGAGCAACGAGCGGGTTTACCCTGTCTGCAGGCGAAGGGTAGAGACTGCGGTTTCAAAAAAAAAATTAATTATTATTGTTATGTGTATTATCATAAGTTTTCCACAAATTATTTAAATGGGTTGCAGAGGAGACATAATCGAGCAAAAGATAATATAAAAAATAAGCCAATTTGCCATCTTTTGGTGGAGATTACTATTTAGCCTAGGCGAATAGTTATGTAGAACAATGGAAAAAGAAAAGTGATGTACCTAACACTCCAAACTGAATGTGAACTTTCTCCATTATTAGTATCAACTGTTGGTATAAATTTGAAAATTAAAGTTGATTATGGTACAATTACGCATACTGAAATCCGGTTTCATTTATAATTTGTAAATCATATTGACTTTTTTCAAGCCGTGGAAACAGCCTCTGGAAGAAATGTAAGGTAAGGCTGCGTATAAAAGACCCTTGTGGTCCGGCCCCTCCCCAGACCCTCCGCATAGCGGGAGGTTTAGTGCACCGGTCTGCCCTTTTTTCCTTTTCGAAGTGGAACTGGTTTGACTCGGGAGTGATTCAGAATATATGAAAGAGCTTTCTTACCTTTTTGTGATTGGCTTTGTGCGACGTCTAATCTGTTAGTTGTGTATCTTATAGGCAGTGTGCACTCTCCACTGGATTTGTCAGAGGAAGAATGGGAGAAGACCTACAAAACGAACCTAAGAGGGGCATGGTTGGTGACCAAATATGTTAGTATGCATATGCGCGCTGCTAATCAAGGAGGATCTGTTATTAATATCTCTTCTATTTCTGGTCTTAATCGTGGGCAATTACCAGGCGGTCTTGCTTATGCGTCTTCAAAGGAAGCTCTCAACAGCATTACAAAGGTAGTGTCTTGTTTCTCCTTTACTGTGTGAACCTCTTTTGATTTGGAATTTAAGCTAGCGTCATTAACATTGCATGAAATTTATATGAAGACAATCATACATGACTTTTCTAAGCTAATCAGACTCCTTTGCGAGCTTGAATCACACAAATTACATACTTGATATGTTCCTGACTTTGGTAGCTCTGTAAATAAAGACGGAAAAGAAGAAAGATAAATTCCTATATACACTTAGAGAATACGTTTAAATGCGTAGCCTTGGTGGACAGAATGTTGATGTTGGAGGTGGCAGGTATCTCGTAGAATTATGCGAGGTGCGTGAAAGCTGTCCGGGGACACCACGGTCATCTAAAAGAAAAAAGAATACATTTAAATGCGCTGGAAATATATGAATGTACACACATATTTGATGAACAAAATGGTTCGAAATATTGAGAATATATGTAGTGCAGTAGCACTAAAGAAGAGTGACTAAGATAGTTGCAACACAACTCTCTGGTGACTCATGGTAAATGTGGAGGCATTAAGCATCTAAGCAGTTACCATTTCCAATTGTCTCACATAGAAGTTTTTACTATCTTTTTGAACTTCATCTCTGTGATGCCTTTCGCACTTTAGTCATTTGGCTGTGATTCTTTTATAGTGGCCTGTAGCTTATGCTTCATAGATATTACTTGTAGCGTTGTCGCTTATACTTGATGGTTGTTAGAGGTAGGCAACATAAGCAAGATTGTCTACCTTTCCGAAATGTACTCTAAAGTCAATTCTCGTTATCTTATCAAGTCCTGCAAGGTCTCGTCCATTTCAACTTTTCTTAAAATTTCTTACCTGCAGTCTGTTGCAGTTCCAAGTGTATAGTAATGCACACTAATAAGACCACTGTATTCTTCAAATGTAACAGGTGATGGCCCTCGAATTGGGACAATACAAGATCAGAGTGAACTCAATATCACCGGGACTTTTCAAATCCGAGATAACAGAGGGTCTCGTACAAAAGGACTGGATTCAAAATATTGAACTGAGAACCATTCCGTTGAGAACTCATGGAACATCAAATCCCGCTTTGACTTCAGTAGTACGTTATTTAATCCACGATTCCTCAGAATATGTTTCGGGTAACATGTTCATAGTAGATGCTGGTGCAACTTTACCAGGTATTCCAATTTTCTCATCCCTCTAGTTATAGAGGTAATAGAAAAAATGGGCAGCCTGGTGCACTAAAGCTCCGCTATGCTCAAGGTTTGGGAAGGGCCGGATCACAAGGATCTATTTATAGAGGTAATCAATTTTTTTTAAAAAAAGTATGGAAATGTTAGGGAAAGAACAGCAGCATTAGTTTGGTTACAGTTTGAACAATTTTTTTCCTAAAGAAATTTTATGTTTTGGTTCGAGATATTTAAGGTAAAAATGCCTTTATTTTTCTTCATGGAATTGTTCTTCCTTTGTATAGCTCCAACATGAAATTGTATTATTGATTGAGTTAACTCCCATGAAGTAAAGTTAATTGTTTTTGACTTTTTGTAAGGTTGAAGTAAATTAAATTGTGTTACGAAGACTTCTCTACCTCTACCAGGTAGAAGGTAAGGTATACGTACTCTCTATCCTCCACAGACCCCACTTGTGGGATTTCCCCGGGTATGTGCGACATGTGTCTTTTCTTTTCTTTTCTTTTTTAAAATCAAAATTATTTATGATGGAGGTCTTAGGCCGTTCATTTCAAAAATCATAATTACATAGAAGTCATAGTGTAGAATAGTAGAAACCAATCTAGGAAAAATCTGCTTATTGCTCCTCCTTGATTGTTGCAATGTCAAGAGAAATGGTAGGTAGAAATTACTTACAAATATGTTACTCCCTTCGTTTACTTTTATTTGTCTTATTTGGATTTAACACGCCCATTAAGAAAACAACGATTGTCATGACCATTTACCACACTAGCCCTATTAATTGATGTTTGGTATAAGGTATTGGAAAATGATTTGGAGAATAAGTAATTAATGCTAAGTATAAGCATGAAAAAAAAATAATTCTCTTTTCTTAATATGTTAAAAGTTACAAGTAAAAGGTGAACGGAAGGAGTAGTAAATATGTTGACACCGTAGACCAAATTAAGGGGGAGTAATGATCTTTGTTTCAAGTCAAATGAAAATTAGGAATCAATCGAAGTTGTTTTTTTAAGTAGTTCTTTTCACTAGTCAAATTCCTAAAGAGGTCGAAAAATAAGAAGAAAATGACGAAAACAAACTTTTTATCAGAGATTGAAGTGTGTACAGCAACAACAATAAACTCAAGATTAATAAATTCAGTGTGAACAATAAATTCGATACCCCACATTGTAATTCCTTCATCTACCCCCAATTTTAATAAAAAATAATAATAAAGAAAAAAGTGTGATCTTACGAGTAAAATTTATGGAGAATAACATATATGCAGATCTTAAGCTTCTTTTGTAGAATAGAGAGGCTTTAATTTTTCAATAGATCCTCGACTCAAAAGAAGAACTATTGGGTAGAGAGATTTAAGTGTGTATTACTAGCTAGCTTATGTTGTTTAATGATGGACATGAAATAACATGTTCAGAAGGAAATCTAGAAAAATTTTCAATCAAATCCAAAAAATTTAAACAGAATTTTAGATTTCATCTTAGTGGTGAGTGGTAACTGATTACTATTGTAGTTGATTTCACTCGAAAATTATTCTTAAAATCCATAATTTCTTTATTTCAAATAATTTTCATTGACGTAGGGACACAAAGTATTATTAATCTCTCAAATGCCTTTTTAAATTTTGTTGTATGTGATATATTATGACAAAAGAAAGTAATGTCTATTGTGTTTTCTGCTAATACCTATATTTAAATTTCTCCAAACCGCTAAATTCAAACAACTATTCATATCGATGATAATAATAGACTAACATAAGGTTTCGATTTTGTGCCATGATTATGAAGAAAATCCTTAATAGAGAGCACTATCCTCGAACGAATCTATTCGACGCGAATCCAAATTAATCAAACTCTAGTTTGAGTACCGAATACTAGGTGAAGATTTTTAAAAAAGAAATAAACTGACATTTATGTTAACGAATTTTTTTTAACATAAATTGAACGGAAGGAAGTAATAAATGTTTAAATTGATAGACTTCTCCACACCTCAAGAGATAAATAAATAACGGCAATTCAATATGGGATGACACTGTGTCATTAACACATTTCGATGTCTGGTTAAAAACTGTCCAATAAATAGATAGGTAGAACTCATTTTATAGTCTGAAGTATAAGCTTTAATGCCGAAATAAATGAAGAGAAAACGGAGAAAACAAATGAAAGAGAGTATAAACGAGGGCAGGGCGGGAAAGGGCTAAATAGGGCTGGGGCGGGACAAAATTTTGAATAAATAGTAAACAGGGCGGAGCGGGTCAAAATCTTGGTAGGTCAAGGCTTACCCCGCCGTAACCCGCCTTATTGTCATCCCTAGCTACTAATACAAGAAAGAGGGTAAATTTGATACATTAAGAAGTGCCATATGAACAAAGACTGCTGATTTCGAAATAAAAATTCTTAGAACAGAAAGAAATGTTCACTTTAGAACTTTAGGGCCCAAAACAATATTTATTGGAACTATCTTTTTTACTCCCACATCGACCACATACAGAACTTCACAGCAGAATAAGTACGCTAGCAACGAGATAGGAGCTCGTCCCTTCGGGGACATCCGATAAAATTGGAACGATACAGAGAAGATTAGCATGGCCCCTGCGCAAGGATGACACGCACAAATCGAGAAATGGTCCAAATTTTTTTGCCGATGCTCCGGTCAGTTTTATGCATATTATTATGTCCTAATTTGATTATTTAATTTTTTTGAATCATGATATTGCTGTGAAATTTACTCATGTTACATCTGAAACATTTATGAATATGAGAACTTAAGGTATAGTATCCCAAAAACAAAAGTTTGTTATAAGCCTATAATATAGATTTGAGGAGCAGTTTAACTGCTTTGTCCCTCTTGTAACATGACATATCTCTCTCTTTTGATTGCTTTGATGTGTGTTACTCGAGCCGAGGTCTTTTGAAAACAACCTCTCTGCATCCATGAGGTAGGGGTAGTTTGCGTACACTCTACCTTCCCAGACCCCGCTAATGTGGGACTACACTGTGTTTGTTGTAGTCGATACTTGTATTTCACTATTTTGAAACTGGACATGCAGACGAACAAGTAATAAGACATGGTTCTTTTGTATGCTTAATTGTTACTAAAGCACCTATTGGATCTGTGAAGGTTGTCAAGACAAGGTACTGTTCTGTTTGTTAATGGTTGTGGATCTTGGAGTATTTTATTAGTTGCTACTCTTTTTCTTATCACTGGAATTGCTGATCTAATTTGTAAGTAACGTAGGGACTTGAATTTCCACAAATGACGTTTTTCTCCTAGTAATGTGGAATCATATAAGTATTCATGCAGTTTTTGGGATCTATTCCCCGATTCCCAGAAGATAATGGAAGTTGGTTCAATGGAATATGGATGACGAACTGCAAAATGAGAAGACGATTGTACCTAATGAAGTGAATTTTGAACTTACAAAAAAATCTTACAAATTGGCTTCTCTGCAATGCAGTCTGTTGTCTAAGCTACAAGTTTCGTATGTCGAAAATTAGTACCACTGGTACATGACTTTTTTGTGTCCTAATAGCATAATCAACAATTTTTTGCTTATTTAGAAACCATTTGTAATGCAGCGGGTTGTTTTTATCCTTGCAGATCTTGTGTTTATAGTTCTGTTATCTCTGCATTAAGATCAGAATGTTTAAATGGCTAATCATATGACAGATGTGTTATTTCAGGGTCAAACGCCTAATTGAATTGCTTAATGTGGAATATCTGCATTATGTTTGCTCTGATACTTAAATGATATGGTACAAAATATTTGTCGAATTGCCAATAGTATTTTTTATCGGCAGATTCACAGTGGATTCCTCTTGATCTGGAGGTTTTCCATATGCTCAGGTGTCTCTGGAAAAATGTGACTAATGAGGACATTGCTTCCATGCTTAACGGATCTCATAAAGGTTACGTTGGCTGGTGACTTTATCCACAATCATTTTGGGTTGGCCTTCTGGTTCTGATGACTTTGACATGTCTATATTGGTTTTCGATTTGAACATGAAAATCACTTGATTGAACCATCTCACTTTGTACCATAAACATACCCATATTGACATGCATGACCAACCTGAGGACAGGCAGAATGAAAATATACATCTCTAGATAACCGAAGAACCAAAAGAGACGCTAGTATTATATGGGGTCTCTGGCATGCAAAATTGGGTGAATACAGAATGAATGTTTTGTTGTAAGATAGAATTATAGTATAATGGAAAGGTGAAGGACAGTTGATCTTTATGGGACAAACTCATTTATGTTACTGTTTTGAATGTTCTTTGAAATGAACTTATTTGAATATCAATTGCTTACTACGAGACAGTGGAAAACAACAACAACGTAACATACCAAGTGAAATTCCACAAGTGGGTTTGAGGATGGTAGAGTAAATGCAGATTTTACCATTAGCTCTTGGAGGTAGAGAGACTGTTTTTGGAGGACCCTCGGCTTGAGCCACGACTCGGTGGACCTTTAGGTGATATTCGAATTATGCCAATTAGGTGTAATTGATGTTACTCAAGTCTTGATACAAAGTAACTTTAGGTATATTGCTACTTCTTTTAGTATTCATCATAATTGTTGAACACAACCCATTGCTTTGTCCTCTGGAACATGTCTAATGTGACTCATTCCCTCTCAATTATATGATCAACTGGATCAGTCGGTTAGAAAGTGGCTATTTTTTCTTCCGGAGAGACAAAGTTGTCCCTTTTACTGACAAAATCCTCAGTTCAGGGGCCTTCTTCAACATGTTACGAAGCTTCAGTCTTTGATGGGTCACCATTACTTGACTTAGAAAGGCGCACATCTGGGCAAGGAAATGACCTTGGGATAATATGTTGCAGCATGATTTTTGTCAGATCTTGTCTGAGAACATTTCACGAGGCATGTACAAGTTCTTCAAACACATCTGAGAACTGCTACAAATATTTGTTTCCTGTTGAAGAAAGTATACAAGTATGGGTAGTTGTATCTACAAGAGTCCTCGTTTATGGTGCACCGGGGTGTGGCATAATGGTCAATGAATTGTGAACAAGAACTATGAGGTCTCAATTCATAGCCACCGGAGTCAAAATACTAGGTTATCTCTCTCCGTCTATCCAAGTCTTGGCGGGGAGAGTTATCCTGTATTGCTTGCAGGCGTTAGCATGTACCATGTGTAATTAGTTGAGGTGCGCTCAAATTGGCTCGAGATAACAAAAAGAAAAAGAGTCCTTACTTTTGGATCTGTTCTTCTGAATGTTTACAGTTTCTAAAGGACATTAATGACTATGGCCATTTATTGCCTTCTCAGACTGCACAGGGGGAAATGTCAGTTATTGGGAAGTTAGATTAGTAGAATTTGAAGTTGCTCACACTTTAGTCATGAAAATATTTTCAGGTAAAATTTGTGAATATTTCTTAGTTTTCTCATGGTAGATGAAATGTCATAAAAAATATTTTCCTTAAAAAAACAAATTAAATTGCTTAGAATTCAAACAAATAACTTCTTTAGTGAAAGTGAAAAAAATAAGTTTCACAAGTAGCAATTCATGTTGATCGTCTCCTTACAACATTCCAACCTGACCCACCCCACCCCCACCCCACCCTATCCCTATCCCTATACCTAACCACCTATCTTCACTTGGACCTCATCCTACCCTCGATGTTATTCTAGATTATATATAAATGTTCATGTGACTCAAACTCTCCTCACAACATCCCCTACACTCAAAACTCTCTTCACTTGCTGTTAATCAATTCTTACCTCATGAACTATATTTTTCAAATTGACCTAGGCTAAATATTTGGTCCCTTTGTTCCGATTTGTGTGTCACACTTTAATCCGACTCCAAAACACTGTCACATTTTCTTAACTGAAAACAATTTAATTTTAAAATTATCCTTTTACCTGTAATAAAATGATTTACAGTCACACAATTCAAGGAGTGTTTTAAACCATAAATTTCAAAAGTACACTTGTTTTCTTAAATTTTGTGTCAAATCAAAGGGTACAATATAAATTGAGACGAAGGAGTACTATTTTCCCCAGTAATGAACTAGAACTACTAACCTATTAGTTGAAATAAGTGTCTCAATCGAATGATCTACCACTAATGTATACACAAGTTAATTTTACCCTCTACTTTATTGTGTATTTCTAGAATTTTTCTTCATCCCAATATGGTCATATGGTACTCTCACAACATGTAATTAAAGTAGTGGGATTCAACGCCATGAAGGCAAGGCTAGTAGTAGTAGTAGTAAGATAAGGATGTGACAAATGCATAGAAACAAAACCAAATTGAGTAGAAAACAACAACTCCTATGAGGAGTGCCGTAAAACTAGAGGATATATTTTTACTTTTTTCATATTACTTTGAGATCTTGCTTTTTCAAACTGTTTGTTTCCTCTTGATATTTTTTTTGTGAAAACGAAAGAAGGTTTATTTTCTCATTTGTTGCAAAAACCTATGTATAGACACCTTGTAAGTTGTATCCAATGCTTTACTAAATGGGGAAGTAAAGCATTTATATATTTGGAGAGATCCTCTCTGATCATGCACCTCGTAATGAGTTTTGGTGGGATGGTTAGAATTTTTCAGCTTCCAATTAGAGGTTGCGGGGGACTAGTCGTGAGTATGGAAAAGATCCTAGTAGGAAGTATGTCCCCCTTTAATGGATCCTTACGTGGTGAATTCGGATTAATCAGACAAAATAAAAAAGAAGACAAAAATTTTTTGGTAAGGGGAAATCTCCGAGTGCTGCATGGTTCGAGACTCTTGGTGATCATTATCATTCCTTACCACTTAAATTTTAGGTTTTTGTCTATGCGAGATTTTAAATTTGTAGTATGCGTCTAATTCATGTATCACGTGTTGTTTCTATTACTTGGCAATAACTTGTTGGGGCAATATTTTTGTAGAATATGAAGCTATATAAGAAAAAACTTGTCATAATAATTTATCTTGCCCAACTCTCTATAGGAAAGAGCTTGAACGATCAATTTTACAATATTTGACGTTTCATGTCATATCATTTAGGTATTCATCCACTTCGAAACGAATGGTAAGTCAATTCGTACCTCAATCTATTCTTTTCTTCCCCTTTAGTGGATCGGAGAAGGTTCTTTTGCTTCGAATCGTCGAGGGAAGTGATCTAGATGACAATCCTTTTTATTCTTTTGGTATTTGTGCGGAAGCAATATATATTTGTGTAATTTCTTGAATTATTTTTGGCAAATTGATCTTTATTTGTTCTTAATAATACCAAATACAAAGCCAAAAAGTATAATGGAATATTAAGAACACAATTGACAAAAAGATTTCATATAATTAATTAAGATCACCACAATTAAAGGATGCATATACATTTTGAATTCAAGCTCTAAATATGAAATCATTTTTAATTAAAAAAACACTTCTTTGCCATGTAAAACTTGCCCGTGGCGGGTGTGAATTAAGATTTAGTTGGCCCCATCGTGTGAACAAATTATTTTCTTTTTTTGAATCTTACTTAATTTGGGTTCTCTTAAAAAAGTTATTTAGATTTTACTTCTTATTTAGTTGTTATTGTGGAAGACCCTTTTAGAATTATGTTTCATGTCTCTTTATGAATTGCCGGTTTCATTTGAATCGATCAGTCAAGATGGTTAACTTAAATTCCATACTTAATCACATAGATACATATAAAATTCTATTGAAAATTATATTTAATGAAAGTCGTATGTATGAGTTTGAATGGAGCGGGGAAGGATATATTTTAGAACCTCATGGTACATATTAGAATTATACTATTGGTTAGCTAGACAACTATAACTTCATGGTGAGATCAGCATGATATTATAATTAAGTTAGTCAAGGATTATATTGTTGAATAATCATTATATTTGGGACACCCCCCACATCAACCATATGACATCTAACAGCAAAAAATGTTTGTAATAATGATATCATCCTCCTCTCCTCACCTAAGTGTTGTTTCTCCTTTCCTTTTAACAAAACATGCATGTGTAGCTCAATCAAATAAATTAATATTCTTTCTTTCTGGTACAAAGTGAATCAAGTGTATTGGCCACCACAGAAATCATCTTTGATGGTACCTTTCCTATTATTTACTCTCAATTCTTTACTTTTTTGGATGGAAAATTCTTTAGAAAGTCAAAGGTGAATTCAAGATTTTGATTAATGGGTTTAATTATTAGATTTTCATATATCACTGGACCTATGTTTGGGTTATTTGCATTTCTGCTACTATTTGATGCTCCTCATAACAAATAACTTTTTGTGGGGTATAAGTTTATATTTTCATACCATAAAATCTCAGAAGTTATGCTTGGCAAGACTTCAGTTCCTAAAGAATTTATGCCTTACGCTAGGCATAAGTTCGATTGCTAAAGGGTAAAAATTAAAGACCAGACCATTTGAAGACAGAAACTCAACTTTGTGCCTATATTTTTTAAAATATGGGTGCATAATCTATTATTCATATGCTCCAGTGTTTTAAAAGTCAGTTTTGAGGCTCGTTCCGGAGTAGGACACTGACAAAACGCCTTGAGGAATAGGTGTGAGGCTTAAGTCCTGTAAGGCTTACACCTTAAGCGCCCAACTGTACGCCCTAAGCACGCCTAACGCCCAACGTTCGGGGCTCGCCTAAGAAATCTTAGAAAAATTATATGTTGAATTTCTTAATTGGCATTGTTGACCCTTATAATTCTCTAATAAGTAAATGATGCTTAAAAGTTTTTTCATCCTTAGAAATTAGAAGATTGAGAATAACTTAAATAACAAGTCATTATATTGCATATTTGTTATTTGAAAGCACCATGAGGGTGAATATCATTTAACATTTCTTTTAAAAATACTTAATTAGCCAATTTTTACATCTTCACTTATCAATATTGGTCTTCATATTATTTTCGTACGTCTTAAAATAATCGATATTTGAAAGTAAATTTTTGTGTTTTATTATTTCAAGATTACCGTGATGGTACTAATAAAGTTTATTGATTATTTTTATTCAGAGACGTAAATTGCATAGTACGATCATAATATATTTAATAAAAATGTACTGTAATTCTTTTATTATTTGAAAGTTAAGATGTTAGAGTTGATTTGCATCTCATAGTAGCTATTATAGTATTTTTTTTATTTATATTTGTAAAATTATATTAGAAGTTTTATTTTCTCTGAGTTTGTTTGACTATGTTTTTAATTATTAATTTATTGTTTATAATTTTTTATTTATAACACTATTTACCATATTATAAATTAAAAATTTTAAGATTCATGGGGCTTACGCCCCATCGCCTCAAGGCTTACGCCTCGCCCCGTGCTAAGTAAAACATCTCGCCTCACGCCCCAGCCTTTTAAAACACTGCTATGCTCCATATTAAAAATATTAGATTCATATAAATGAACTCAGTACTTCTGTTTTTCATCTGCCACTATTGAGAGTTGATTTCGAGGATGAAATATTGCTTCTAATGAAAGTAAAAAAGAAAATACTGCCATAGTACATACAAGCTATAAGGGTGTAATGTGTTTAACAGTAAATGAAGTGGATAACCAGAAACTCATTTGCTAAATACCACCATTATCAGAAAATATTGTACTAATGAAAAAGAAGCATAGAAGACAATAAGACATATAGTTAAAAGTCATTATGGGCTTATGGCACATCTCATGCATCAAAAATATCTATTATCTCTTGCCATTCCAAAATGTTTTGCAGGTTCTTGTGTTAACAACAACAACCATTATAATCTTATAAGCGGGGTTAATTAGGGAGCTAGGGTAGGATATACGCAAACCTCATCCTATCTTTATGGGCTAGAGAGAATATTTCTGATAGATCCTCTACTCAAAAGAAATGTAACCAAAGCATGAGTGAAATCAAAATAACGACAACAAAATAACAAGATAAACAAATTAAAGCAAATGAAGCAACAAGTAGTAGTGAAGTTGAAGAGAAAGGCAATGCACAAAGACTAATTAATATTACTAACTATGGGGAAGATGAGAAAGGGAGACTAACCCCTGCCTCTCCCACATAAAAGTACAACAACATTCGGCTACCTACTATTCTTCTCTATCCTAATTCTCGACTTCCATTTATACCTTAATTTTATCTAAGATCATGTTCTCGATAAGCTAAAAATATGTCATGTCCTATCTAATTACCTTTCCCAAATCTTTTTCAGCTTATCTCTAATGTACAATAGTCAACCTCTCACCACTTAAAAATTAATATATAGTATAGGAAGTTAGCAACTTAATTGGTCCTCATTCATTCAAAAGGAGAAGTTCCACTTTCCCTCATAAATTTATGGTTTGATTTTAATTTTGTAACTTATAGGAAAAAAAAAAGGATGTAAAGCAGCCATAAATGAAACGCCAGCTTATATTAGTTGTTTCATAAAGCAAGAGGAAAAAAAATCCATCATGATGAAAAAAAAATTTATGAATACAAATCCCAATTATTCAAAAAGAAAATCAATCAAAATGAACAGAATAAATAGTATAGATTTAGTACGTGAAGTTACACCTATTTAAATTTGAACCACTCAACTTGGTGAAAGGACTTCAATTTTTTTCTATAATGTGTTAAAAGAGCAATAAATGCTCATATTGTCTTACACTTTGCAGAAGAAATTAAATACTACAACCTTTCACATGTTTACAGTACAAAAATCTTGTGAAAAATATTTAACGTTTTGGGAAAAAGAAATCTATTTTCTTTTTTAAACCTACCATAATTTAATGAAATATTTTCGTGAATTAGAGGTGAAGTTAGAATTTTAAGTTTATGGGTTCTGAATTGTAAAATACTCAGTTTATTGACTTCCTGATAAATTATGTATATGCATATTAAATAGATTTTTAAAGACTAATAGTATAAAATTTGAGCCAAAATTACTGAATTTTAACGAATCTATAGGTGAAGCTGTAGCTCTACCCATGCTCATGATTAAGATTATCAAATAGTAACTTTTTAAAGATATATATAAAAGAATTTGAAAACAGTAAAATGGGGCGAAGAGTATAATAATAATTATAGTTAATAGTAAAAGCACACTTAAATTATCTTGTTTTTGCGAGTCTCCTACTTCAACTATTCATTGTTCTGTTTACATATCTAAACTATCATCTTTTCACAAGTTTTATATATACCTCAACTATCACTCTATTTGTATTAAAACACACATTGACGCTAAGTTGGCCTCACACGCTTGTTGTTAATTGAAAATAAATATTTGATCAACTCAACATCAAGATGTGTTTTAATACAAAAGAAGTGATAGTTTAAGTACATAAAATAAATAATGTATAATTAAGATATGAAACTTGTGAAAAAAATAATAATTAAAATAGTATATTTTTAATTTATTATAATGAAAAGGGGTAAAATAGCATTGTAGTCAGAGCCAAACGGTAAAATAGTGCCTGTCTCTTTCATTTATTAGTATTATGTAAATGCCAAATATATAAATAATTTACTTTAAAATGATTATTTTTTCTACAAAAGGCAGAAAATAAAAACAAATTTGCAGAAAATTTATTAGCTTCACTGATTTTTAGCCGAAAGTGAACCCCACCAATTTAATTGGGTGGTAGGGTAGGGTCCATAGCTATTGAAATTGTTACAGAAATTCATGTTTCTGCATAAGTGCCCTTGTTTTCATCTTACCTTGCTTACACCACACTTGTACTTAAAACTTTATTACTCTTTTATTTTCTTTTTTGAAGGGCTAAAGTAGAGAAAAGGTAAATGCATGTCATGTTTGTTATTGGCGAATTTAGAATTTAAATTTTATAATTTTAAATTTTAAGATAATAATTTCAATGATTAGTAAATATAGTGTAATTTAATTATAGTACATATTTAATGTATTTCATACTACTATATATATAAAATTTGAATTAAAGTTACCGTATATAATGTGCACCTCCACCCCTCTTTTTGCTCCCTCCCCCCCCCCCCCCCCCCTCCTATCCCCAAACAAACAAGACTCATCTTCGAAAGCAAATAAGATGAAAGTCTAACTTTATACACACAGCATATAAAAATAGTTACATTATCCAGTCAGTAGTAACCTTCAATTTTTTTAAAAAAAGTCAGTAGTAATTATAGGTATTTATACTCATAATAAGTGATGAAAAATAATACTCCTTCCGTCCACTTTTCCTTTTAACCTACTATGCCATGCAAAATTGTACTCATGGCATAATATCTTTAACCACTATTAGTGAATATAATAAGTAAAAGAGTTCAAAGAAATTTTAGCCCCTTAATTATTACTAATAAGTTTTAATTTTGATACTTATGATATCTGACTAATCATTTTTGGTTTCTTTATGTAAGAAGTTAATTATATTCGGGTAAAATTCTAATTATATTAGATAAATATGGAGTAACAATTTAAATTAAATAGACAATATATGTGTAATAAAATGGTGAAATGAGTTAATACTCATGGTAAATTTGTAAATGTTTACAAGCAAATAGATCAACAGTGCACATTTTGATTAATTCAAGATTAATAACCTAGTCAAGTATTACCAGGATAAAAATCAAGATTTACCACTAACTGAGGGACAGTGATATTAACCCAAACTAATCCAAACTAAAATCTATAAGATTATTCTAAGGTTTAAATAACAGTTAGATACTTAGATTATTGAAAAAGTACCTTCCAACAAACAATAAATAAATAAAAACAAAAAGCTACTAGCTATATTTGATGAGATCTTAATTCTTCCGTATATTGCCATGCATACGTATTCAGGTTTTGTATTATGATATTAACAATGATAAACATTATACTAATTGATGCAATTTAAGTACTTTTTCAAGTATAATTATCCCACTGCATAAGAAAAGAACTACTATAAAATAGTAAGTTGATTATTCTTGTTTAAAAATTAAAACCATATACCCCACATTATAGAATAATTGTTCACCAACGAGATAGATATCTTTTGGAAGTGTATGCATCTATATCTTTTTGTTTTTTAGTACTAAATTTAGTAGTATGAATAACTTTAAAATAAACTTGGTATTAATTCCATTGCTAGTTTGGAAAAAAAGATCTTGATACCTTCGTTTTTGTTGTTTTGAAATGTTTCCTTGAGTGAGGGTCTATTGAAAACAACTTCTCTATCTTTCACGGTAGGAGTAAAGTATATGTACACGCTATACTCCAGACCTCACTTGTGTATGTTCATTTATGTCATTTGAGAATTGAAAAAATAGAAATAGAAACTACCAAATAACACATGACCAAAGGTAGAAGAAGACCATAATTTAGTTACTCTACCAACAATCTCAATGTAATTATATTACACCAACTTATTTTCATCATAAACCAAAAAAAAAAAAAAAAAAAAAAAATATTTGCTCAAAAACAATAGCTCATCATGAGAGGTGCAACAATTCTCATATACAATAATATCAAGATTTTTCAACAATATTCATATACAAAAATTCAAGATTTCTTGAAACATTCCCCCCTATGAAGCCAATGTACTTAGCTTCAAAAAACATATATCAAAATGAAAAATGAAAAATAAAACATAAAAAAGATCAAATTAAATTCATATTTTTTTCTTTTTTTTTTCTACTTACTTATTTGTTGTGTAGAGGATTTGGACCAGTACGAACTTTTCTCTTATCATCACCAAAAATCTCATCCATATTAGGAATATTATTTATTCCTCTTGAGAAGAAACTTCCTTTGTTGTGAGATTTAGCACCTCTCTTTATACCTTTGAATCTATAAAATTTGCCATTATTTCCAATATTTGCACCACAAATTAATGGAGTTTTGTAATGCAATAGCCCCATAAGAAGTAGACATAAAAATGCCAAACTAGTCAACATTTTCTTGCTAAAAATTACCCAAGTCATGGCTCATGGGGTTTCAAGAAAATATGAAAAATTGAAGCTTAAGGGGTAGTACTAAATAATAGTAATAGGAGAAAGAAAGAAAATAGAAAATAGAAAAAGGGTTTTTTTTTCTTGGATTTTATTTTGGTTGCCTAGGAGTTTGGAGTGGTGTGTATTAAGTCAAATGCATAAATTTTGCTGCCTTTGTAATAATATTGTAATATGCAAAATCTTGGTTTTTGTGAAAAAAAATTTCAGCAGGAGAGATGGAGAAGTGGTATGAACTTTTTTCACTTGCTAAATTTTGCTCTCACTAAACATGGCCAACCACACAGAAACAAAGGAAAGGAAAAGAAAAGAAGAACCCCTTTTAGGTGTTTGATAAGGGGGGGGGGGGGCGAGGGGGGTAGGTGGGACAAAAGAAGAAGAAAGATACTAAAATAAATTTGAGCCGACTTATTAAGGAAAAGAAAAGGGCAACTCACTATGCTACTCACTTACACTTCTATCATCAGGGTTGCGGTGCTGTGGTGGAACTGCTCCACTTTTAATTAAATATCTCGAGTTCGAATTTTGAGTATGGAGAAAATTTTGTTGAAAGCATCACCTTCAGAATAAATTCTGTAGTGCACAATTCAAATTAATCGAAATTCTAATACAGAGATACCGAACTCCGAACGACAAACACAAAACTTACACTTCTATTCTCTCAAAATCTTTATGAATCTTGGGTCATGTGAGAACAATCATTTTCTTGGTTTTTTTTGTTTTTGTTTTGTTCAATCTTTTTGTGTTCAATTTTTTTTTTTTTTGGTTGGTTGGTTGGGAAAGTGGTGGGATGAAGAGTTGAAAAGGAAAGGTTATTGCCTAATGGGTTATTGCCTAATGGTAAGTGGAATGGCTTTCATGCTTCAAAAGTCTATACAATTCCATTACTATATATTTCAGAGAAAGTTGGTCCAGAATGGCTTTTACTTTTTGCTCAAATTCAAGTTGCATAAAGGCAATTTAGAAGTAATTTGGCATTTAAGTGGATGTTTGTATCTTAAACAAAGATAGATAGTTACTTATTTTGAGTTTTCATGTTGAAAATTGCCATAGTAGAGACCACAAATAGCCTTGATTTGGAAAAGACAAACGTAAATACTACCACCTACTCTAACTTGTTATCTTTCTTTCTTTTTTTTTTAAAAAAAAATTTTCCACCCGGTATCCGGTGCCTGCATTGGAGAGATATTTGATGTCTGCATTGGAGCTCCGACTAATTTGGATCGCGCACGGCAGAGCTCATTTTGAGGGTGACACTCCCAATAGAATTTTTCTTCATACCCAGAGCTCAAACCCGAGACATTTGGTTAAGGATGAAACAGTCTCACCACTGCACCACAACCCATATCGGTACCCTAACTTTTTATTAATTAGTGATATTTATCATGTAGATTTACGTATAGTTATCTTATAAATAATTTGATGATGACAATATTTTTACATAGTTTTGTCTAACCATTTGGTATTTGATGTTCATTGCTTTCATTAATCCAAACTCATAGTGTGTTGAACCTATTAAAAGAAAAACGCTCTTTATTAAAGGTCTCTCCCTTTTTAAGGCTCAAATCGAAAACCTCTAATAAAGGCCGTAGCTAATCCGCTGCTCCACAACACCCCCGAGTAACTTGTAAAACATATAGGGTGACAAATGATCAGTTTAAACTGAATTTGGGCAGGTCATCATAATGGGCCGAATAAATAAATAAATGAATTATTGTACAATCCTGCCCAAAAATTACTGAAAAAATAACATAAACATATACCTTAACTTATCATATTTACATAATTCTTCACCCTTACAAAGTAATGACAAAAATTTCAACTAATTATGTATCTTCGTTGGATGTATCGGGAGCTAATTATGTATCTCGACAGACCCAAAATCGAAAAAAATATATCGGGAGCTAATTATGTATCTTTACAAAAGAAAAAATGTAGCTTCGTTTGATGTATCAGGGAGCTAATTGTGTATCTCGACAGATCCAAAATCAAAATTTTCAGTAATTACGCAAAATGTCGGGATTTTCTGTAATTAAGCTCCAAACTGTCGGGATTTATGTTGTTTGCCCAAAATTACTTTGGCTGAATTAGATAGGATTAACATGATCTAAACTTAGTTCAACTCGTCCAATTTACTAAGTTTAAATTTCTTTATTTGTCTTTTTTATAATTTTTTAAATTACCAAACAAGGCTTTTTTTTTTAAACCTTATAAGTGATAATCTTTGAGATTTTGATATAGTCTTTCTATTCTAACTCATATGACATCTTTTCATTTTATGAAGCCTTAAAATATTTAAAAGATGAAAAATAATGGTTATTTTGGTCTTTTACCTGTTTTATCCTTTAAAAATAATCCCCATATAATAATAGAATTAGTAAAAAAAATTAGATAGTTAACTCCTCTAATGAAGTTTCTCAGCGATTTTTAACAAAAAACGAATCTCTCTATACTTTTTAAAAGTTTGTAGTATATTGGAGGGTGCACAACAATATATATTAAATATTATGCATATATAAATATAATTTGACTTTCTTGCTTTAGATCATTTCTTTAAATAAAAAAAAGAAAAAAAAAAAAGAAAGCTTAAAGGGTAATCAATTAGTCAAAAATGATGATGGAAATAGTGTAAAAAACACAAAGTCCTAGTAATAATTACATTAGTTGTCCATATTTCTAATCAATTTGAGAGTGGCCTGCCTCCTTATTAGTACTCTTCTGTCCATGTTTACTTATTCATATTTGATTTTATATATTTTTTAAAAGGTATTATAATAAATAAAATAATATTTTAACTATATCACACCTAATTATTATAAGTTATCTAAATATTAAAAAATAAATAGTATTTACTTAACAATAAGGATAAAATGCGTATAAAATAGTAAATTATCTTTTGATTTTTTAAATTAAATAAATAAAAGTCAACATTTATTTATAGTACAGTGGACCAATAAAAATGGACGAAGTGTGTACCTCCTCTACTATTTAGATGCTTAATAATATCAAAAATTAAATTTGTTCTCAAAAATTAAAACTGTTCTCATCATTATAGAAGATTATACATTTAAACTGTCTGAATTGTGACATTTCCACTTAATTATTTTGCCAGCTGAAGAGCATTAATTAAGAATTAGCCACCATCTTCCCTAGTTTAATTAACTGCTACTCATCTAATAAACCTGGCCCTGTAATCTTATTATCATTATTATTTACTTTACTATACAAAGTTAATTATTATTGCTAACGTTACAACATAGCTAAAAAAAACTCAAAATATTCAATTGAATTTTTTGTCTTTTTTTCTCTTTCTTTCTTTTAGGTGTGGAGCATGGTTAGGGCTGATTGGACTTCATGATATTATTGTGTTGCAAGTCTAGTTTATTAGGAGAAAAAAGCCATAATTTCTCATATACTTTTATTAATATTTAATAAGTTGTTTCAAGAAAATAAGGGTTAAATAGCATTGATTGCAAATGAACAACATTTTCATTGTACTCCCTCCGTTTCGTTTTAGGTTGCCTTTTTGCTAAAAATATTTGTTTCAATTTAGTTGTTCAATTTATGAAATCAAGAGAATTTTATTATGTTTTTCCAATACTATCCAATCATTAAATGACTATATAAAGTGCATATACTCAAATTTATATTTTCAAAGTATAATTAATAAGGCTAATTTAGTAAAATAAGCCCGTAATAAATATTTTCTTAAAGGATATGTCAAATAAACAAGGATCAACTATTTTAAAACGGAGCGAGTACATGTTCCTCTACTCTTCACTAACATCATGGGGTAAAACTACTAAAAAGAGTGAATTCTTCACGTACGTTCCCGTTGGAATATCGTCGGAAATATGAGATTTACGAAAAAAAATTCCAATGAAACGTTTGCCAATTTTCGGTGAATATCATCGAAAAAAAAGCATTATTAGTAGCGCAAAATTAGAAAATTAGAAAGGAGAAATATGTCTACGGTTGTAGAATTTTTTTGCTTTTCTAAAGTGATCTAAATGATGAACTATTACTATTTCCTCTCCGATATTCATTATTCGAATATTGAGCTCCAATCAATCCGAATTCTCCGCATAAGGTTTATAAAAGGGAATGCAATACTCCCTAGTCTCTTCTACGATTTTTTTTCATATTCAAAATTTGAATACAAAAACTTCTGATTAGGGTCTAAGGGATATATCCTATCCATCCTATCAAAACTCTCGATTTTTAAAGAAATTAGATATGCATTGATCATAGATTATATTTTTCCACAAAAGAAAGTGATTTTTTTCTTTTTAAAAAGGTTCTTTAATGTGTTAATATAGATCATCATTTGCAAGAAGACTAACACAATTAAGTTTTTTGTGTTTTTTTGTGGGTGGGCCAATAAGATAAGATGTAAAAACCAGAATGTATGTCGTGATTACTTTCTTATAAGAAATGATGTTGTCTCTTTTCTTTCTTTATTTATTTATGCTTTTGGTAAGAAATAGCAGTACGTGAAAGTTGGATGACTCGAAAACATGGGTTGTAGTGTTGTGGTGAGACTGCTTCAATCTTAATTAGAGATTTTGAGTTCGACTTCTCAATATGGAGAAAATCTTATTGGGAGCACCCCATAACAGGTCCTGCATGCACGATTAATCGGGGTTCCAATATAGGTACCGGCTATCGGATAGGAAAAAAAAAGTTGGATGACTCGATACTTTTATAATTTTATAGTATATACTTTTGTATTAGTTGAAATTGTTCAAAAAAGTGAACATAAAATTCCAAGACCAAATTAGTACTCTATAAGAAACAAAATGTTTTTTTAAAAAATCTTTGTTTCTTTCTTTGGTTTTTATCTTTTTTCTTCTTTCATTTCGATTGACAGCTTGCTTTAATCAACCACTAGCCTTTAATAGCAATTCCTTTGCTACTCAATTGATTAATGTATATTCAAAAGTACTAATAGTACAAAAATACATGATGCATATAGATAATCATACCACTTGAACGTATGACATGAACTTTGATACTCGTCTCCGTCAATTTATATGGTATCGTTTAACTTAATACAAAATTTAAGAGAAAAAAAGAAAGATTTTTAAAATTTGTTGGCCTAAAACAAACTTTAGACATTTATGTGACTTTAAATTATTTCATTAAGGGTAAAAGAAGAATCTTAAAGTTAAATTGTTTCAAATATAGAAATGTGACATTGGGACGGATTAAAAGGGAAAGTATGCAACGTGGATAGAAGGAATACAATATTTATACTATTGTATCCTATAATCTTCCTCTCAAGTGGTATATACTATATACCACTTTTGAATACCATTTAAAATACGTAGAAGCCCTTTCATCTATTAGTTGGATGTTAATTGAGGAAAAAAAGTAGAATAATGAATTGAATGATCACCTTTTTTTTTAAAGCGTATTTAATGAATTGTCATTTAACTATAGTACATGAATAATCTATTAGTTGAACACACCGACTCTTTCTTCTTTTCTTTTTAATTATTATTTTGGCACCTTATTATAGTGCTTGGAGTAAGAGGGAAGAATGAGAATTACGATAAAAAAAAATTCTCTATAAACTCACACTCTCTTAATTGAGTACTAAAAGGCAAAAGAGCAAAATTGAGTTGATCATGAGATCTTCAATAAAATCAATAAGGACGGTGGTGGAGTGATAAGTATTCTTTTATTCTGGTTCTCGAGTTCGAGCCTTGCTGGATATGAAATCGCCTTTGTTAGGGAGCCGTTTACCCCCAATACGGGACTTCTCGGCTCGATTAAGATTTAGTCGAGCTCAAATATGAGTATTGAATAGCAGATGAGAAAAAAAAAAGAGACGTTTAATATATACCTGAAAGCCAAAATTTATGAAAAACAACTACATCATGTACTTATCATCACTTCCAAACAATATAACATATGTGCATCCTTTTATATTTCAATTACATTTTCAAATATTCCCTTATTGAATCACCATCATTTACATGCATAAATAAAAAATCGACCAAGCTTCTAGTTTAATTTTCCCCCACTCAAACCCTAAGACGGACAATAAAACAATCTTCACTATACAAAAGACTTTTCTAAGAGAGAAACAAGTGTGTGTGTGAGAAAGTGAAGCTCTATTTAAGAAATATTTATTTTTGAGTTTAAGCTGTATGTTGTCACGATCCAAATTTATGGCACATAATCCATGTCTACTTTGGACCAACAAAAAATACGAGTTTATCCTTTGGGCTACATCATTTTCGAGCTCATCAAAAGCCCACGTACGATGTAATTTGTTTTATACAACATAAAGCTTTATACTTTTCTCTTCTATTCTGATGTGAGATTTATCTAAGATATCATGTAAAGAAGTTTGTCAAACTAAAAAGTTGTCATCCTTCTCTGTTGAGACTGTGACCCGCCCTTATCTGCCTGCCCTCCATCAGTGGCGTCACATATACACTGACGATGTAAAAACTATCTATACAATCATGTTATTTAAAAGATAATTTCCGATGACTCTATTTAATCAAGTACATTGATTGGTAATTATGCAGTATAAATGGTAAGTGACATGTCATAACGACATAAATTACCGTAATAATATAAAAATACCATTACGGTATCAATGTATATAACTTAAATTAAATCCTTACTTTTTGGGGCCGCGTCAGTTATATGAAAGTACTAATACAAGATCTCTTCGTATATATATTTTTTGTTTCTTTCCTAAAAAGTAGTAAAAAAATATATTTTTGATGTGTATAATAATAATACATGATATGTAATGTGAGTGGCAACAGCTTTAAATGTGCATTTCAGCAAAAGATGGAATTCAGTGGGGAAGAAGATTGTCTTTATGAGTACAGGCTTCATCATGATCACAAAGAATACAAATATTGTTCAACAAGCAAAAAAACTTAAAACTAGGATTTTCATTAAGTTTTTTGAGGGGTTGTCTTTATTAACTCCCACTTTTGCCTTTCACTTTTTCCATTGTTTTCTTCTTTCACATCGATTTGGTCAAACTTAGGGGGATAACATCATTGGAACATCAACAACTATATATATATATATTAGAATTTTTTTTTTTATTAATATATATTGGATGCACACCAATCTCATGTTCAGAAGACGAAGGTAGCAGAAATGGGGATGCTCAGAGTGATGTGTGGGCATATTAGAAAAGATATGACCAAGAACGAATATATACGGGGCAAGGTGAGAGTCGCCTCCATGGTGGACAAGATGCGGGAATCAAGGTTGCTATGATTTGGGCATGTAAAGAGGAAGTGCGAGATGTTGTGGTGATAGGTTTGAGGAGAGGTAGATCGAGGAAGAATTGCATAGAAGTGATAGACAAGACAAGACAGGACATGACACATCTTAACTCACCAAAGACATAACTCGAGATAGGAGAGTACAGAGGCCAAATATTAGGATAGACAGTTATATTAGTAGGCAATCAAGTGTTTTCGATCCCTTAATTCCTTGTTGTAGAGCATGCATGCCTGCAACTAGGGGTGTACATAGGTCGGATTGGTTTGATTTTTTACTAAAAAAAAATCTAACCAATCATGTCGGTTTATTAAATCTATAAACCAAATCAAACCAACATAAAATCGATTTTTTCGGTTTAGGTTTTAGTCCATTTTTTTGTTTTTTTTTCGGTTTTTCTCAATTTTTTTAATAATCTTTAGCTTTTACAATTATATTGTGATTGTAGACAAGATCAAGTATGTTTTCACTCATGTGCTAGTGGAAAACCACAATTATGAAAAACGAGGAGTGGAAATAAGGAGCGGAGAACTCTCCGAAAACTAAAAAGTAAGATGAAAAGTGACTAAAGAGTGAAAAGTTTTAGGTATTAAGTTTATATTGGGCTTCGGATCATTTAGTTATCCATTAATGGATAAATATTACAACTTAAAGGCCCAAAACTGATCATATATCTACATCTACTTTCTAAATATTAAAAATTAATAAAATTAATTTAAAAAGTATTTAGAAAATAGATTATAATTAATATTTTTTATGTATAAAAAGTATATATATATATATATATATATATATATATATATATTATGTCGGTTTGGTTTGGGTTTGGTTTGACTTTTCTTTGGTTAACACCAAACCAAACCAAGAATGGTCGGATTTTTTTTCTAACGCAAACCAATCAAACCAAACCACAAGGCGGATTATTTTCTCGGTTTGGTTTGATTCGTTGGTTCGGTTTGACTTGGCGATTTGGTCTGTACACCCCTACCTGCAACACCTTTATTAAATATTCCATTACTATTATTATTATGCTAGCATTATCTTATTCTTCAATTTTATTACTACCATTATTCTTCACTTTGGTTTTTCTACTATTTTTATTGTCAGTACCTTTCTTTCTTCACTATTTTCATCATAGCTTTCTACTGTAACGTTCCTTTTAAAACTGTCATGTAAGACAATTTTCTTGAGCCAAGAGTCTATCAGAAACAACCTCTCTATCCCCCACAAAGATAGGGATAACATCTGCGTATTTACACGCATCCTTTCCTGACCCTATTTTTGGGACTATATTGAATATCTTACTGTTTATTGGTTGCACACCCTTATTAATGACAAATCATTTCTATAGAGCTTATTTGACTAGTCTTTGTTAAATGCATTGTACTCAATTTTAGTTGCCTTCCTAATTTCTTTAAAACATATGATTTGGACTGAAGAAAGAGAGATTAAAGAAAACATATCACAATAATTGAACAAATTAACTTAAAATAAAGAACTCCATATATTCCCAATTTATATAACATTCTTTAATTACACTTTGATTTCCCTATATATTTGATATAATTAAGTTTTCACATTTCAAATTTATTCAACTTTTGAACTGCTTTCTTTATCAGAATGAGACTGCAACCACTATATATTTTAATATCTTAGTAGGTCATATTAATATAAGTACTAAATTTATTGTCCAGCTAAATAATATCATTTACAAATGAGACTAAAGGAGTATCATATGAAAGGATGTGATACTGTTGAATCTTGCTTGTACTCTTTCTTTTTTATATTGATTTAATTATTTGGTATTCAAAATTTACTAATCAATTAATTTAGGTTCGTACTACGTAGGGTCTATTTTAGAGGAAGACACTCCGACTAGAAAATTCTCTAGTTTTAGGTTAACCCGAACTCTTGATCAAGAATTGATAAATCTCATTTATCTCACCACGTCCCTTGATGATCTTATCAAATGAGAGAGGGAATGAGTAATATTTGAAAGTTGTGATCACTAATGAATGTTGCTTACCAACTTGATTAAGAATTGAGAAATCTCATTTATCCTACCACTTCCTTTGATGATCTTAAAAAATGAGAGAGGGAATGAGTAATATTTGAAATGTTGTGATCACTATTGAATGTTGCTTTCCAACTCTCTCTCTGTCTCTTTTTTTTTTTTTAATCATTTCGCATTTTGAATTGACTGATCGATTAATTTAAATTTGTGCCTTATAAAGTCTGTTTAAGAGAAAACACTCTTATTAGGAATTTCTTCATTCTTAGGTCCTAACTGAGACCCCTAATCAAAGATGAAGAAATCTCATCTATCCGGGCCCCACGATCTCCATTTTAAGGGCAACCCAATGCACTAAGTCTTCCATTATACACGGGTCCGAGGAAGAGTCGGACCAGAAAGGTTTATTGTACACATGTATTACCCTGCATTCCTACCAGTGACTATTTTCACGTCTTGAACTTATGACCTCTTAATCACATATCAAAATAACTTTACCTGTTACTCCAAGGCTCCACGATCTACATTTTAGTGATCTTAAAAATGATAATGAAGGAATAACATTGAAAAGGATGTGCTTGCCAACTCTCACAAACATTCCCCAAAACAAAGTAGAGATGTAGGTGGGAGGTGGGCCTTTATATGGAGCCCATTTCCTTAAGGTTGGATAATTGCTTCCCTAAGGTGCTTTTATACCCAAACAAAAAAATGTAAACAACAGAAATTTCAACTGATTAGTAGCTAATTATATTTTATCCCCACTCTTTTTATAATTATAGAAAATTCCTGATTTTATACTTTTGGATACATCCCAATCGCGTCGGATACACATACTTTCGTTCTGATACATAATTCTTATGTATAAATATCACAGAGATACATAAGTCTTATATATCAGAAATACAAAAAATATTTCGATACATGATTTTTGTCTGATTTTCAACCAAAGACATCTGTCTTATGTATCTGTAACCTAATATTCAGTAAGATACATAGCTTTGGTACATTTGGTGGAGCGTCGCGTGATGTATCTTCTTGTCATTTCCAACCAGATACATCATTCTTATGTATTTGTACACAAAAATCAGTACGATACATAACATTTGTACTTTTTTAGTCGGTCTCGTGATGTATCTTCATGTCTTCACCGCTCCATTTTTCACCTCCTCCATCTGCACCTTCCATCCGCCATTAACACCATAAAAATACTCCCTCCATCGAGATCCTCCATTAACAACAACACCCACGGCAACCACCGAAACCCACCAGCAATTTCAACCAATTCCACCACGAGCACACCCCACTGCTGTTTCTAAACAAAAAGAGTCATCAGTCGAGGTCGCCAATTAATTCTCTGATCATCGTAGCACAGGAGAATTGGTTGAAATTGGGTGTAGGAAAAAAAATGCGTCGGATTAGGGATTTGGGGCAGCTGGTATGGAGGAAAAAAATGAATTGGATCTGGGATTTGGGGATAGATGTGTTGTATCCGACGATTTGGAGAGATAAAGTAAAATCTGAGATTTTTGTAACTATTTTAAGGGGTTGAGATTTTAGATAATAATGGTAAATTAAGGTGTGGTATTATGTAATTTGTCCAATAAATTATTATCATTGAGACCATAATTCACTTCCGAGTACATGCCACGTGTCAACACATGCTCTCATGTAACTTCATTTATTTTAATTTGTTACTCCCTCATTCCTTTTTAGTTGTCACATTTCGCTTATCGAGAGACAAGTTGACTAATTTTTAAAGCTGAATTAGATTAGATTAATTCAATATAATAAAATTAAAATTTGAATATTCAAAAACTATACGAAAAGTACTATAAGTTACAACTTTTCTCATATTATTATGATGAAAAAATATATCTTACAATATTGATAAAAATTTATATTGATTGACTTTCAAAAAAGAAACTATGTCAAGTAAAAAGTAACGGAGGGAGTGTATGATATGTTCTACTCTTCACTTTTTCTGTTTGATTTGTTTTTTCAAATGCAAACATCATATAGATCTTAGAGGAGCGTGCGTGGTATTTATGAATTTTTTTTTAATAACATGTTGGTGGTATAAAAGTTAGAGGTCATAGACTCATAGTACATACGTTGTATTGTATCATGTGGAATTCATGTGTGACTAATATAAGAGGTAGAATTCACAAATAGTTATTTTTCTATTCGTACAAATGAAAAATAGATAATGTGAAATTTTAGAAGTGCTAATGGTGAAACTCCATGGAAGTGAATCTTTTTAAAATATAGACGAAAAGTGATCAATAAACACTATTTTTACTAGTGAATACAATTTACAAAATCGTCACTTCTTAACTTTGTAGTTAAAAAATAGCCATTGTAATAGAGTTTCAAATTTTACCGTAGATTTCAAAACAATATCGTAGAATTTGATATGTGAAATTTGAAGAAGCTCAATGACAATTGCTATTTGCAATTACAGTCAAACTTCTCTATAGTATGCGTTTGTCTGATAATTTCACATCGGTTCTGAAGAAAATCGGGCAGTTATACTGAAATGTTATTATAACAAAGGATTATTATAAAGAGGTTTGACTGTACAAGGCTGAAAGTGGTTAGTCCGCGCTATTACGATTCATAAATTTTGCTATGCAAGCCAAAATTTTGCCAAAGTTCTTTGGTTTTTGAATTCCTCATCGGTCAAATGGTAGGACTGTCTATGGACTGATGGGTTTGTTTAGCCTGTCCAATATACTCATCAGAATATAGCCTAGTGGGCTTTGACAATGGGCTGAGATGGGCAGAGAAAGTGCTTCAAAAATAGTGCCCATGTGATGACATTGTTTAAAACGCTATCGAAGCATCATCAACAATGTAAAAGTTCAGGTAACCAATCAACTGAGCTACTAAGATATCCAACATTATTTAAAACGTATTCAGTTTTTAAAATTTAGCTAGTATTGGAAAACCTCTATTTCCGTTCCTCTTCCGCTTATTTTTGGTGAAATGTAAATAGCAAAATCAGACATTAAGTGTATTAATGGACACATTCTAATGTTCTTTTGATGTATATGTCCTTTACCTAGTTTTTTGCTTTGTAAATACCATGATCTCTTGAGTGTTCTAAAATTAATAAAATTCCAATGGCTACAACTTCAAACTTGGGTGAGAGTGAGTCTAAAGTTAGGCTTCACAGTTTCCACTCCAAGACTTTTCTGGCTGGAAGTGTTGCCATCTTTGAGGTTTCGATATTCTTTATTTGCTTTAACAAAATGTTTTTAGAAAACACTTGTAAAATTCGAAAATAACCTCTCTATTTCACAAAAGTCGGGATAAGATCTACACACATTCTATCCTTTTCAAGCCCCGCTTGTGGGGATTACACTGGGTGAATTATTGTAAAAACAGAAACAATAAACCTTACTAATTTATAAAAACTAAACCACTTTTCAAGAAAGCAATTTTTCTGATCAAAATCAGAAATCAATTCAAACCCCAATACTACCAAGTAGCAATGTACAAACATATCTTGCTAACTTTGTAACACCATCATTAGACTCTCTACCAACATGAAAATGAACTTTCTTGACATACTAATAATCAACTTTGTAACAATTTTCCCCAATATCTGTAGGTAAAGTTACCAAGCACAAGTAGCCATTTGCTACACATTTTAAACTTGAGCTCCAAATCTTGATCTTTATACCTCCAAATTAGACATTTCAAACAAACCTACTTAGAAGGGGAGCGTTGGAGCAACAATATCTCTGTGTGAGTTATATGTCATAGGTTCGAGCCCTGCAATCAACCATTAATGCTTGCATCAGGGTGGGCTGCCTATATTACACTCCCTTAGGGTGCGGCCCTCCCTCATAACTTTGACTAGTGACGTCGCCTTTACCTGTTAGGGAGAGGAAGAAGAATAAGATCATCAATAATCTTTATGTGATGATTATAAGCGGTATATTCATGTATACTAGTGTACTATTATATAACAAGTGTTAAAAACTAACAAATTCAGCATCAAACATGATTGAGTATGAAGTAGTTTACACCACAGCAGAGTCAGTTTAACATTAAAATCGCATGCAATCGTCTGTCAAAAGTATATATCCCTATATTTAGACTCAACTATCAATCTTAAATTAGCTTGTAAAGAAATCTAGCTTAGCATATTTGGCAAGCTTTACAGGAATCTTGTTCCTCCAAATTTATTTATGTTACCTCGCAAACAAAGTGAGTGTCAATCTTCTAACTGATTAGGAAACTAACGCGAAACTTTAAGGCTATCACATTTCACTGTCAATAGATTTGGCTAGCAATAGTCAAGGATGTAAGGGATAGGAGGGAAAACAAAAAGATGCAGATGGACTTTCTGCTGCTGCACACAGTACAGGTTTCCACAAAAAAATATGACTGATAATCAACCACAAAATCTAATGCGGAGGACAAGAAGATATAGTACCTTCATCTAGACGTTTCCACTTTTAACCGATGTGGAGATTCAACAGAAAGAGTTTGTAACTCAATAATCTGATCATCATGAGCGGTAAAACTACCTTCTGGGGAGAAATTTGGGAGGTTTGGAAGGTTCTCAATTCTAGAGAACTGTAAACTGGGGAACTCCATGTCCTCAATTCCCTTGCAGAATGCTGTGAGCATTGGTAGATCCACAAGCCTTAAGATCTTTAATTTGGAGAACTCAATCTTCTTCTCGAGTAATTTGGACAACTCAATCTTGTCATCCGCAACTTCATCCTCTGAAAAGACTTCTTGCATCATCTGGCAATCAGATATTCTAAGTTCTTCAAGACGCGATAACCCTCTGGCTACTGAAATTGGAAAGAGATTTTGTAATCTGGGACATCTGTTTACGGATATGGATTTGAGATTGGCAAGTGAAACATTTGGACATATTGACAAGCTCCTTAAGGAATCTAATAAATCAAGCTTCAATTCTTTCAGTTTACTGAAGGATCCTGCTGGCAAAGGACCATGACATATCTCTTGTAAACTGGAAAGATTAACAAGATTCAGCAACTCAAGAATAGGGAAAACACCAGTTCCTGTCACGATGCGACTTCTTGTGTTTACAAGAAACTCCATGATATCACAGTTATTGATCTGCAATACCTTCACATGCTGAAAAGCCATCGGAATCAACTCTTTCAGTGCATTCTTTGAACCTTCTCCAACTAAATCTAGATATTCTGTGGCTCTTAATGTTGACTGAATCCAATCAGCTAAAGGAGCCATTGTCGGTAGGAATAGGTACATAGCTCTCTGGAAACTTTTTTCGACATTGTTGGGCAGGACATCTCTTATTGATATAGCATATTTTGTCAGCTTTGAGGAAAGAAGCATGTTTCTTGGAATAGCCCGAGCATCGGCTATTTGAATCTCTAAAGTACTCAAGTTTGATAACGCTTCCAGCTCTCCGACTGAAGCATTACTTCTTTCTTTTCCTTCTTCCTCAACTGCCCATCGAAAACTGAAGTTACACCCCATATATAGTTCTTCCAAGCGAACTAGGCCTGATATCACATTTGGTGCAATTTCTCTAAGATCAACACAACCTGACATATCCAACAACCTCAACTTTTTCAATTTTCCAATGTGTGCTGGCAATACCTTAACATTAGAGCCTCGAAAACTGAGAATCTCAAGGTTCACCAGATCACCAATCACAGATACATCTTCCAATGAGCAACTATAAAGATGCATTGCTCGAAGGTTCTTTAGAAATCCTAGTGATGGCGGTAGAAATGGGATATCCATGTGACAGATGTCCAATACTTTGAGTGCTCTCATTCCTTCAAAGAAACTGTCTGGTACTGAGATCTGTGGCTTGTCACATTCTAATTGCAAAAGGTCAAGTTTAGTGAAAGTCAGTCCACTTGGAAGTGAAGACATTTCCTTTGAAATCACGGAGATGCACGTGTAGTGCTCGTAGGAGTCTTCAATTGGCCAATCTTTGAGGTTGACATTGTGGCTTATCATAAAGGCATGCTTATCCTGGGATGCAATAAATATTGCAACATCACGAACGAGATCATGCATTTTGACATATGATGCTTTATATCCCTCGATAAGCAAGAAACGATCTTTAAGTATCTCAACTAAAGCATATGCTCGGTTTCTTGCTTCCACCAAATTTTGGATCCCACCAAACATACGTAGCCCCATCCCATATCTAATCAAGTCTTCAATGGGAATATTAAAATCTTCTTGAAATAAAGAACAAAGTAGGAAGAGAGACCTGGCTTCAGTGCTTTCAATCCGATCATAGCTCAGCTCGAGTGGTCGATATACATCAGCAAGAAGTCCAGGTATGTTAGTAGGCAAAGCTCTTCTCAATTGTAGAAGGGCATCCTCCCACAAAGGCTTGTGCTTATTCTGTAGTGCCCTTCCAACAGTTACAAGGGCAATTGGAAGACCTTTGCATTCATTGGCAACATCTCTTGCTACGGGGCGCAAGTCCGGGGCTTCAATACAGTTTCCAGCTTGCCCTTTGAACAGAATCCAGGCTTCTTCTTCATTTAAAACCTCAACTGTTAGGATTTTTTCAGCTCTTGTTGCAGTACAAACATCGCGGACTCTGGATGTCAGCACGATTTTGCAACCTTCATGTGAAGTCCCATAAGGAATTCCAATTTCCTCAAGATCAAGCCTGGACCAGACATCATCTAGAATGACTAGAATCTTCTTAACATTCATTAATCTCGTCTGTAAACGAGACGCCCTAGCTGATAAACTTTCCTCTTCTAACTTCAGACCTAATAACTCAGAAATTTCACCTTGAATCTTTTGTAAATCCGGTTGTTGACTAACAACTGCCATAACAACCTCATCAAACATTTTCTCTCCTCTCACCCTCTTAGCAATTGTTTTCACCATTGTGGTCTTCCCAACTCCCCCCATGCCACATATTCCTATTATGCTGGCATTTCGATCCTTTAATGCTTCCATTATATCCTGTTCCGTCGATTTTCTGGATTTAAATTCCATATAAATTCCAGTTCCAAGAAAAAAGTCCATCCCTAGTAAAGGTGTTGGGCCACACAAACTAAGGTAACCATTACCTTCATTTTGCAGTTGTAGGACAATTTTTGTTGTCTTCTTGGCTCTCCTGCTCATTACAAAGCGCGACTTTGGATTGGGACACCATCCATTCAAACACCGAATTTCAACATTCTGAACATCAGAGACAACAGTCTGCACCTTTGGCCTCATCTGCTTAACCTCAAACAGCCATGTCTCGACATCAGGTGCAATCTCTTGTAAGTTCCTACGAGCCAAATCCACCGAACGCTGCACCCCATTGCTCATAGCATCTAGTCTATCTGATTGTCGTTGAAGGTCCGTAACATTCCTTTTGTAGCAAAACAAATATCCGAACTGTCGGACAATTGGCTGGATCAAGAATTGGGCAACTGCACCCACAGCAGCAGAACCAAATTCTATGGCCATGTGAACTTCTTTCTTTTATAGTTTGTTAACCTCTTTATCTTTCTTTTCTTGAAAGCAAATGGCAAGAGGCTAATCAACAGGAAAAAAACACAATACAAGAAATTCTACAAGCTTTGGTGAAAAACAATCACGTATATAGTTTATACAGAAACTCGCCAGATCATTGGTACAAAAAATATCCAAATACCAAATCCGACTTCTATATACTCACCACAAACTACACGAAGCTCGAGGGAAGGTCAAAGAAAGAACTTGTTCTTCCGATGTTAAGAATTCTTACAATATTTCCTAGCCCGATCTTTCTAAAAAAGTGTGTACTGTAAATTAATCTACAAGGAACAAAGTGGTCACAGAACAGATTTAGAGCAACAGATGCAAGTTATGATGCCCACATAAATAGAACCTTTAATGATTATATGGTCTTCTCTTAGCAGAAACAACACAGGGACTTCCTTACATTAAGACAAGAAAATATGTTGTCTTTTCTCAATTTTCCACCCAATCAGAAGATGCCAAAGTTGGTTCATTTGATAAAATAATAAGTAGCAAGTACTATGTTTTTTAAATATTGAACTTCCATTCCCACTTGGTTCTCCCTCTACCAAGTAACAAACCTTTGGTGGCCCATGGGAGAAGAATACTTGAGAAGAAACCGCGTTATCCAAGTGTCCAAGACTTAATAAAGTAGAAATGAAAGGAGAAGTAAACAAGAAAAGTATCAGAAGCTACCAGCTAGTTGGAGGATGGAAAGAAGGTAACCATTGTTACTTTTCTCCCTTAGTTGACTCAGTTCAACTAACTAACTACTTGTGATCCTGACCATCCGAAACAGAAAAGATGGCCAATGGTTTAATCTACTACCATTGCTCATACACCCTTTTTCAGTATACAAACATGATTATGAAATTTGGCGGACAGAGTTAGTCGGTAACTATGTTGGTGGGAGGTAGCAAGTATCCTGTGTTGATGGTTCATATAAGTCACAAGATAACATCCTGTCACATTATTGAGAAATTACTACATAACCTCTACAACTCTCACTTGTGCTAAAGTTGGGATTTCCAAAAGAAATTATTTATGTTACTACTCCTCGTACTATTTGCAGGATGCTGCTGTATAGCATTAGAGTTGTTGGTTTGTCTACCACTCTTGACTCTTGTAACTAGTACTAGTATAGATAAAAATGAATAAATTCAACAACTAAGTGACAAACAATCCAAGGACTCTGATGTTCAAACTAAAAAAGCAATAGAGAGATAATTAAAATTATACTTATTGATGCAAGAAGAATGTAATTAGTGACTTCTTTCAATAGTAATTATATAATTAAGAACAAAATAATACTCAATTAAAAATTATTGCTTGTAAGTATCAATAACTTAAGGAAGCCGAAGTCTATAAAAGACAGTCTCTCTTCTCTACCGTCTCTCCAGACCCCACTTTGACAAGATGTTATAAAAAGGACAGTCCGGTGTACTAAAACTCCCGCTATACGTAGGGTTCGGAAAAGGGTCCCACCACAAGGGTATATTGTACGCAGTCTTACCTTGCATTTTTGTTAAAGGCTGTTTCCAAGGCTTGAACACATGACATTCTGGTCACATGACAGCAACTTTACCAGTTACTCCAAGGCTCCCCTTCCAAAATGTTATCTCGTATGAAATTAATTAACGCGCACAAGTTAGTCAGGACAACATCATTATAAGAAAATTACTTCGGATGCAAACACCAAAACCATCTTTGTCATTTATCTGGACCCACCAATTTCATGCCAGATGACATCCTGTCACATTATTGTTGTTATTATTATCAAATAAGTAAATGAGACTTCCTGAAAGTCCTCCCTTGGATATAAAAAATATGAAGAAAGAAAATAAAAGAAAAGGGTAAAAGTATCCAAATAAAAATTAGCCAAGAAAAGAAACAACCAAGAAAGTTCCAAAATGTGTCCATCATGACAAGAACCAATTAAGAAAAGAAAGTCACCCCACCCCCCAACCCCAAACAAAGAAGCAAAAAGGAAGTTTCTTTATTAATTTCTCTATAATTCAGAGGATAAATCCATCTTTAAACAGCTTGCCTGCTGAGATGAACTTTTCGACAAGAGAGTATTAAAGAGAAATAAAGACTTCAAGAGTCTATACAAAAACTTACATAAATTTTAGTGATTTGCCTAGTCATAATACATGAACAAGATACTCAAATTTGGATATATGTAGATACCTTAAATTGATCTCAACTGGCAATTAAAACTCTAACTCATTTTCATTGTGTCTTGTAGATATCCAATGCTAACGTGACATATAACTTTTGAAAGTGTTTAATGATCATTTCATTTTTTAAGTTGGATACACAATGAAAAGGAGTTGACGTGTCTAAATATACATACTCAAAATTAAATACTTACTTGTAACTTGAATCTAAATTTGAGTGTTTATTTATATATTATGTATACACAGTAAACTTGCCATCAGCTAAACCGGCAAAGTTATAAAATTTGAAGCATTAATTTGTAGCCTATTTACACAATGCTATTTAAGGTGCAGCCTGCTGCTAACTTTTTAAAACAAAATTTACATTCGTAGACAATTAAAAGGTCTTTGAACTAAAATTATCATTATTGCAAACTTGAAAAAGTAACCCTTGAATTTCAAATGTGAAAATTGAGTTCAAATAAGTGAGTGCTGTTGAAACAGGAGTTAATAACTCAAATGATGACTCAATTATGAACTTTTATTTCAGAAAGTCACTCAATTTTGATCTTTACTCCAAAAGTCACCCAACTATAGTTGTTTTACTTAGAAAGTCACTCAACTTTAATTTTTACTTCAAAAGTCACTCAACTATAAGTGTTTTATTTACAAAATCACTCAATCTATTTAATTAATTTTTTCATCAAAATTTTCTTACATAATTTTTTATTTAAAATTAAAATTCTAAAAGATAAAAAGATATCCATTTAATGACCCGCTCCACTTGATTCGACTCGCTAAAAATATAATATTTACCCTTACCCGTATTTTTTTTAAAAACGGATTGAGTTTTACAAGTATCTAAGTTTTGTATTATTAGCTTTTTAGAATTTAGCTAATTTATAGTTAGTCAAAAAAATTTATAATGGCATTTCAGATATCTTTTTGTGTTCTTATTTTTGGTTCTTTTATTTATAGTTAGGATTTATTTTTATCACTGTTTATGGGCGGTTTAAATAGTGATCTGCAATGAAATATTTTATTTTATTTTTGAAATGCCATAAAAAAAAGTGATAAAAAACTGTTTATCACTTTTAGCTAATCAATTTTCTTTTTAGCTAATTTGTATAGTAAATTAATAATTTAAAAAAGTATAGGTAAGGGTAAAATAAAAAGGTAAATATTATAGTTTAGCGGATCGGGCCATTAAATGGTTTAAATGGATGACTTTTTATTTTTTAGAATTTTTATTTTAAGTAAAAATTTCATGTAAGCAAATTTTAATTAAAAAATTGTTTAAATAGGTTGAGTGACTCTGTAAGTAAAACACTTATAGTGGAGTGACTTTTGAAGTAACAATCAAAGTTGAGTGACTTTCTGAGTAAAGTAGCTATAGTTGAGTGACTTTTGGAGTAAAGACAAAAGTTGAGTGACTTTCTGAGATAAAAATTCATAGTTGTGTGACCATTTGAGTTATTAACCCGTTGAAAAAGTATAAAATATTAGGGATTGGGAATAAAGATTGGTTGTTCAAATTTTTTTAAAAGTTATTTTAATTTTGAACATGTCAAATTTCGTACACGAATTTAGCAACTTCAATCGAGTATGTTTGAAGTTAGTTTTAAAATGACCAAACTTACAAATCTTTTATACACTACGACAAAGGCTTAAATGGTGATTTCAAAACTGGTTATATGTGCATTTGAGAAAAATGACCAAGCAATAGCATCCTTCACCGTAAATCAAAGGTCTCATATGCAAATATAGAATTCTTCTTAATGAATTCTACTCAACATGAATTTAAATTAATCGAGCATTAATTCAATATCAGAATCAACACTGAATACCTTGCAAAGATTTAGATTCTTTGTTCCTACACCTATGACTCAAGACTCTAATCAAGGATGGCATAATTCCAATCATTTCATCAATTCTCTATGGTGAAAATTGTGATACTTATAAATTGTGCATTACATTTTAAAAGGTAGTTCAAAACTATTTCAATAACATTAGGACAGTTTTTCAGAAAAAGAATTATGAACAAAAGTGTGGTGTCATTTGCACTTTTGTCTCAATTTTGTGTTGCTATTTAATTTTTGTCTCTCATAATAAATAATTTTTGCACGAAGCATAAGTTTATATTTTTGTATCATAATATTCCATAAATCATGTCCAGACATGATTTCAATTTCTAAAGAACTTATATCCTACTAAGTATAAATTGAGTTGCTAAATGGCAAAAAATTAAAGATTAGTTCATTTAAACAAACATCAGTCTATTTGAAGGGCAAAACGTGCAATTTTATGCAAATCAAAACATGTTGATGAAAAGGAACCTAGTACCAAATTAAGAGTTATTTTTCATTTTTGTACATTCAAAAATAAGAAATTGAAAGATTTCGTTATTCTTAGAGAATACAGACCTGGACTGCCACTTACTCTGCGCAAATTGATTTATTGGGCCTTAAGATCAGCCCAGTATTTTCTAAAGCTAGATCAGGCCTCCATTACCAGCCCAGAGTTCGAAACTTTGGTGGGCTAAAGTTCATTTTCACCCAAAAAAGTTTAATCAAATGGCCAATTATATCCACTATTTAAGTTGCATCCAACTTGAAATATTTAAGTCATAGCCAATGTTGGAAAGCATTTAACTATGTAAGAAGAGGACTAGAAGAAAATCTTATGAAAGTTTAGTTCAAACTTCAGACATTTAAAAGAACACAATTTTCATCTAAAATTTGGATATGAGTTCTGAAGTATTTTGAAATTTCAGACGCGTGATCTGAAGTTGATTTTAAAATGACTAAACTTTCAAATTTTATAACCATGCCTTATTCCTTAATAGTGGTCTTCAAATCGGTCTTTGTGCTCTTTCCCCATGTTTACCAATCAAATTTTAGAGAATAGTAGTACTTCATAATTAGTCCTTTAATTATTTGAGTCTAATGTTCTTATAGAAAGAAAAGGGATGACAAATGGGGTGGGACAAGTAGTTTAAGCTAAATCCCTCGAAAGTTTTAGCTTGACTGTGTCCATTCTACATAGATTTTTTATAAGTAATAGGTATATATAGTTAGTATATATAATATTTATAGTATCAGATCATCTTCATTTCATATTTTATAGCAGATAATAGTTATAAGATTTTAAATCTCATATTGGAAGAGCTTATTCAATCGATACGGCTCGTACACACCAGTCTTGTTGAAGTTTTATATGCATAAGTGATAATTTTTTGAAAAAATGCGTGAAATAGTAAAAGTTTGTGGTTCTTTACATTGACATTTGACAATAGATCATCATGTTATAACTTTTAATTATCCATAAGAAATGGTCCATATAATCATTAATCATGGCTGGCTGTAAAAGTCAAATATGTCCAAGTCACGTTATAAACATAATGTTGAAGAGGAGAAGGATTGCACTTACGTATTGTTTCTTTAACTCTTTTTTGTTGGTGGTGGAAGAACATTATCCAAAACACTTTTATGAAATTGCAAACATGAGTCAAATTAAATGCGTGATGCTTTAATTTCTTGGTTAGTTAGGTCATTGATAGCTATGTATAAGTACGTGACTTTCAACTTTGAAAAAAATGGAATTTGAAAGGCTTAGTGTGTGTTTGGTATAAGAAGGAAAACGTTTTCAATTTTTTCATCATTGGGTTGGTCAAAATATTTAGGAGAACATTTTCTCTCGGAAACAAGTTTAGTAGAAATCAAGAAAATGGCAGAAGTATGGAAAACACGATCCATAATTAAGTGGCTTTTGTTCATGTCAACTCGTGAACAGAGCCATCTTAGACGAAGGGTGGTCCATTGCACACCTTTCACTAAAAAATTATGTAGTATATAGAGAGAGGTTAAATGTTAACTATTATGGATATATATTTAATTTGCGCACCCTTAACATAACTGAGAAGAAAATGTACACACCCTTCAACAAATTTCTGACTCCGGAATTATATATGTTGACTGTCTCTGCACCCCCTCCCCTCCCACACCACTGCCACTTCCCCAACCCTCGTCACCAACCACCCTTGTAATGTTTGCCTAAATTTATAAATTCCTTTGGAATAATATTTTGTGTTTACTAATTTCCAAACACCAAAAAGTAAATAAGAAAACCACTTCTTTTTCAATCAAACACGTTGCTTCCCACCAAACACACCCCTAAATCAAATGACAACAAATCAATTCAGGCATCACATTTCACTTTATAAAATAGTTTAATTAGAATCTCCAAGCTTGTGACTTTTGTATATGGTTTATATATGACCATTTCTTTACACAAATCCAGCTTTATACATAGACTTATACTAGCATAAAAAAGTAGTTATATCTTTATCTAAGATTATGTTCTAAAGAAATCTTTGTTACGTCATGAAGGAATCATTTTACCTCCAAGTATCATTGACCACTTGACAACATTATCTGTATATCTTCTTTTTTTTGCATCTAGGATTTGCCTTTTGCCGGCCATTTTCTTAAATTAGAAAATAAAATAATTTCACACATTCTAATGAAAAAAGAATGCTTAAGTGAAGAATTTGAGAACATTGTTATATTAGTAGAAGAAGAATATATTTAGAAATTTCAACCATTCGTGTGCACTATCACTAAATTGAGATCTAATTTAAATAATATATATACTCTGACCGTGTAAATATTTTTTCTGATATTAGAGGTCATTTAACATGTTATAAGTGATTGTCTACTATATTATTCGTGTTAGTATATTTATTTATTATGAACCACTATATGTAATTATCTTTTAAATAATAACTTGAAGTCTGAAAATTCTTTTACAATGTAAGTGTGTAGTAATTTCATAGAAATCGTATGTATATATATTATTCACAATATGGTGGTCGAGTTGGTTGAACAGGTAATCTCTCTCCTAACTAAGGAGTTTCAAGTTCGAAACCCTTGCATGTCTTTTAGGTCGAGCTGGTCGCACGGGGCTTTCTTAGTGCAGTTTAACTCTCCTGTATGATTTGTAAACTATTACACTACAGAAGTATTTACCTTATACACACCCAAAAAGTAGCCGCGGTAGATTCTCATGTCAAAAAAAAAAGCATATATTGTCTGATGTATCGATAGGCATGGTGAATCTATCTCCTTATCTTTTGGAACATATCATGACCAATAAAAGATCCTCCTATTCTTTTCTCCCTCTTGTTTCAACCACTAGAATATTTATCTTTTTCAAAAAAATGGATCTCCCTTAATACGTAGTTTATTATATTTACAAATTCCTATTCCTAGCTAGTTGTAACTTAATTAATTTGTACTAGCTTTTACCAATTGAACGAATTGGTTTCGTCTGATTTGAGATATTTATCTTTTTCAAAAAAAATGGATCTCTCTTAGTATTCTTTATAGTTTATTGTGATACTTTTAAAAAATGTACAAAATAAAATGATATTATGCATTTTTGTAGCAAATACACAAGATACATGTATTTGTGTATCTAAAAACCTTCGCTGTGAGCACTCTATCAATAGAGACGACAGCAAATATATGACACAAGTGTATGAAGTACAAATTAAACAACACATATTTTTAGGTATTGGTTCCCCCGTACATACAACATACACTTTATATATTCTTTACATACGGTTGATCTACAGATACAGTTTGAAAACACATACATTGGACCAATTGGCCACACATACAATTAATTTCATCACATGCATCCAATTTCTGCTTTGAAAACACAAACATACAATTAAAACCAGATATTGTATTCAAGTACATGCATGGAAACCTAACTTCTGAGCAAAATAAACATAGTTACAAGTACAATAACAACAAATTAAATCCAATGCAATACCAGTGGAGTATGGGGAGGGCAGGATATACATAAATCCTGCTTCTACCTTTGTTGACAGGATGTTTACCGATATATAGATCCTTGGCTCAAAAGAAATATTTTCGCAGCAGGAAACACAGTTACAAGTGGGCAAATTAATATACATACTTTAATATATACTGTCATGTTGATGAAGGAATTTCAGATATAGCACAGATTCCATTTATCACAAAGCTTTGCTGTATATCATCAACATATATATCTTCCAATTAAAATATTCCCTGAATATATCAGAATATGAAAGGCAGTACCTCAAATGTCAAAACCCTAAGCAAGTTGTCTAGATTTAACGGTGAAAATAATTCTCTACTTTTAAAAATAGTTTAGAGACTAATTTTCGGAGCACAATTAAAAAACATGCAGGTAAGGTTGCGTACAATAGATCCTTGTGATCCGATCTTTTCTCAAACCCCACACATAACGGAAGCTTTACTGCACCGAGTTGCATGCCCTTAATTAATTAATTTCGTAATAGAGTTCTCAATTTCAGCTTTCACTTTCAAAAACTTCTCAAACTAATTAACGATGATTAGCGGATTAAAAAGAAAAGTAAAACATGTAAATTGATCGATACAGAAGGAATATAACTTAACGGTCTAAGTTTCCAAATCAGTAAATAGATTCAATATTTTGGATTATTTCAAATCAAGAAAAATAGAAGTAGTTTGAGACAAGATTTTGGCTTTTGAATACTTTGAGGATATCTATGTTATGCCTTAAAGTAACTTCCCTTTTAAAAGCTTCATCTTTTAAAAAAACGTCTAACTTCGTAGCTAAGTTACACTTCAAGAAAAAAAAATATATATATATATACCAGTCTGATGTATTAAGCTTTCGTTATTTGCAAATTGGGGAAAGGACTAGATCGGACCTTAATATATGTTTATTGTACACAAAGATCTTTTAACTTTTTGCCTTAAGAGGTTGTTTGTTGAGTTTGCACATAGGCTTTTTAAGGATGAGATAGTCTCTTCATATGATCTTGGATATTTATAGCCTCATAAGTTAACTTTTAACATTAAATTAGGCTCGAGGTCCAGTTGCTATCATAATATCATAGTCAGACCCATTATAATACTTAGTTTTACCCCATATGATGTATGTTGGGGTCTCATGTCATATAAAATATTGTTCACGCTTTGGTTAGCAAGCCTGGCTCTTTGGGGCCTGTTGAGTTCCGACATATATAGGATCTTTGGGGATAGAATGATCTTTTCATATGATTTTGGACAATTCTCACATCATGAACTAGTTTTTGTGGTTGAGTTAAACCCAAAATTCATTTCTTTATTAGTTTAGTTGTGAAGTTTACTAAATATAACAAACGGAAAAAAGAAAACATGGGAGGATGTAGCACTATAGATATTGATTCATCCTAACTCGGAAGCTCTGGCTCTGACTGTGACTCTATATATCTATCGAAAAATTAAAGTTAGTGAATAAACACAAATAGTTGATTTCGACCAAATTAAATGAGTTTTGGTAGAATTCGAAATCTAACTAATCATATTCAAATCCTGAAACTACGTCTAAACATAAAAAGTTTGTGAAGCTACAATCTTTTTTATTATTATTTTTACCCCTCCCTAGGAGCTCCCTTGGTGACTCGAACTCACAACATTCGGATTGAAAATAACGGATACTTACCATCCGAGCAACTCCCTTTTGTCGAAGCTACAATCTAATTCCTTCTGGATCAATTAGAGTTACTTATATCTTCCTAATAAAAAAGGAGTATTGGACCAAATTGGAGTCTAAGCATATGAACAACTCAACAAAAAGGACGTATTTGACAGATTCCAAACAAGTGGAATAAATTATCTTTTAATTAAGATATTATATGAAGAACAATGTTAACTATATATGGGCCATAAAAAAAAATTCTTCTTTAGGCAGATTCTTTTTTTTTTTTTTTTTGTGAAATGCTAGAGTATTTAGAGCTCTTTTTCAACTCTAGTTTGAACAATGGTCAAGAAGGTCACTACAAAAGATAAATAGAAATTAGCGACGGACAACTTTTATCCATAAATAGCAAATATTCATCACTTATCCTATTTAACGACAGATTAATAATGGATTATCAAAAAAAAAAAAAAACTTGTTAGCTAGAGGCTATTTAACGATAAACTGAAGATGAATATCATGGCTAGGGATTAATTATAAGTATAGCTATGAACTATTTTCTTGTGTGTATCTATGTTAGTTGTTACAATACTACAACAACATTGATCTAGTGTAATCTCACATGTGGAGTCTGGGAACGAAGGCATGTATGCGGTCTTACCCCTACCTTGTGAAGGTAGAGAGACTATTTCCAATAGACCCTCGGCTCAAGTAAAACATATAAAACTCAAGTATGAAAAGAAAATACAGTATTGAAAAAATCATGCTAAAAATAAAGGGGAAAAACATCAGCAAAAATGACAAACAAGATGTAACTGAAGCAAAGAAACAACGAGTAATATATATCCAGCATAATTTCACAACTGAGATTTGAGGATGATGGTGTGTACGCAATTTTATTCCTACCTTGTGAAGGTATATAGAAATTTGGTTTCCCTATATATTCAATAGACTATTTTGCAAGGGTCGTTTGGTTGGAAACAAGTTATCCCGGGATTAGTTATTCCATCCTCAAGTTGGGATAAAATAACATTATAATCTCGGAATAAGTTATCTCATGCGCATTTTATCACAACCAAATATGGGATAAGTTCATTCTAAAATGAATTCTAGGATTAATTATCTCATATCCCTGGTATCGAATGAGCTTAAGTATGAGTATCACATCTACTTGTAAAGAAAGAGAAAGGAAAAAAAACTAAAAAGATATATTCGCCAGCTTGCTCCAACTCAATAATACCTTCATTCCTTCAGCATATAAGGAGCTAAAAATGCTCTCTTTCTTACCCAAACAAAAAAACATATATCACCCCTTTGACTTATAACTTCATTTATATATTTACCCCTTCTTCTTCTTGTTCAATTCATTATTAAAATGGCCACAAATTGGACAACAAAGCAAAACAAGAAGTTTGAGGAGGCATTGGTATTGTATGACAAGGACAATAGTGGTGAGAAATGGCTTAATATAGCTAGATATGTTGGTGGCAAATCAGTTGAGGAAGTTAGAAGGCATTATGATCTTTTGCTAAAGGATATTACCCAAATTGAAAATGGTCAAGTCCCTTTGCCTGATTATAGGGCTGCTTCTGAAAGCAATGCTAGAGGATATGCTAATGAACAAAGGTACTATATGAGTTTAAGTTATATACATTCTGCCGATATTGTAAGTTCTTACCTGTTGTAGCTAGCTAGTAAGTACACTTATTTTATCATGTAGATATTCTTTGAATGACGTACATGATACATTTAATGTAGACTCATATGAGCACACATATTATTCTGTTATACTTTATAATGTGTGATCAATGTATATGAGTCTACATTAATAGAATTTAACTAAGCTACTGAAAACCACATTAAATAGAGTCCTTCTTGATTAAGATCGTATGCTTATTATGAGTTATGGTCATTAACTCATTATATATTTGTCTTTAATGGTCTAACCACCTATGTTGCTCGGACACTTTAAAAATAATTGTCCCATTCGTGTTGGATTATTCAAAAATACACTAAAGGGCACCTGTGTTGACATTTTTGAAGAGTCCAAGCCGCACAGCTTACCATATCAAGAAGTTAATCTCATACTATATATACTAATTTCAGGACAATTAACACTTAATTCTTACGTAGACATTTTTTCACCTTTAATTCTTTTGTTTGTTTTTTTCTTTAAAAATCAGTTGCATATCCTTAAAGGATGATGATTTAGACATCACATGACAAAAAAAAGGTTATCTTTCATATTCACCTTTGGCTTGAAATAAAAGCTAACTTATATCTAGTATCTTGACATAAGCAATTAAATCGTAGTAGTGACCTAACTTAAATAAAATGACCGTGTAATTTGTAATTTTTTCTTCAGAATGTCGATGTATTTGATAATATAAATTAACCTATCGTAGCAAATTACTTGTCCCACTTTTTAAGTTATTGATTTCATGTATTTTTCATGCGATTATACTATTTGACTAGTATTTGCCATTGATCAATAATACAATATATCCGATCCTTCATTTCCATTTGATGATCAATCCATCATTTTCAGCATAAACTATAGATAGATAGATATCTGAAAAAGTTGAGTGTAGTATAAATATTATAAGTTTTAAAACTATATTTTAAAAAATTTCAAGGCCTTAAACTCATTATATTTAATTTTTGAATCCGTCTCATGTGGATATAATGTGCACCTCTGTACATATATACTCCAAAATACATTATATAATTTTTCTAAACAAATTGATGCTATATATATATTCTGCTGCATCGGAGAGTTCCTTTTTTATTATATTTTTAATAATTTGATGATTTATTTGTTGGCAGGCGTATGAAGAATCTAAAGCTACAGTGAGCAGAAACTTGGACTCATAGTCAAAAGTCAATGCCATGTTTATCCAAATATCTGTATAAAATTCCAAAAAAATTGGAATCTCTAATTGTAAATTCATGTTTAATTAATTAAGTGCTTCCTATCTTCTGTATTAATTAAATTATTGTTGCCCAATTAAGGGATAGGAAAAATGTGTACGTAACTTCTGTTTTTCAGCTTTAAATGTACCTTTATTTCTGCTTAAGCTATCATCCTATAATATATAAATTGAGATTTTTTAGGTTAATTGTTACTTGAGCAATCATTTTATATTTAATTATACAACTTTTCGTCCTCCCACGTTTAATAAAACAGAATAATTGATATCTTTGGTGTCGACTGTGAAGTTACTAAATGAATTGCCGAGTAAAGAGATCGATCAGATTTGGATACATTTGTTGCTCCGCAACGATACGGACTCGATCCCCTTATACCCACTCCGAAGTACGATATCATGATGTCGAGAATAAGGAGGAACAAAACTTGCATAGTGTTTTTCTTTTTTCTTTTTAATTTTTGGTTTCCTTCAGCTGCCAAATATATCGAACAAAGATAGTCTCATGTACCTCTATATACCTATTGCTCTGATATCTTCTCTTTCATCAACTTTTCAAATCTTTTTAGCTTATTACCAAATAATAATCTAACTACAAATGATTTATATGAATAATGGAAACTCTAGAGTTTTCATTGATGCATAAGAAGTAAAATTCTTGCATACCTCCAAAATTAGTATTTAAATTTTGGACAATTATGATACGAATAAGCAAAACATGAATGGTATACTTGCAAAGACAAGAATGGAAGAATTGATTTGCAAGAATAACCTATAAGGGCGATATTGAACTTTTGGCCTCGTTCGAAAAAAATTAAAAAATGACCTTTGTAGTTCAACGCACATAAATTGTGAATATAAAGTTAGTTTTATCTATGAGGTAGGAGTTATCAATAAATCAGACATAGTTAATCTGTTCAATTAGCAATAAGTTGTGACTCATAAGCAGTAGAGGCCCTTTACTAAATATATTGGTAAATAGGGTCAAAAACTTTCGGTATTCTATATGATGTCTATTTCGACAATTTTTTCAAAATGGAAGACAAATTAAAGGTCATGCTTTTAAAATCAACGGAAAAGGGTCAGAAATACCCCTTAAGTATTGAAATTGGTTCAAAAATACCCTTCGTTAACCTATTGGGCCAAAAATACCCTTCTACCCACCTTTATGGCTCAAAAATACCCTTCCATCCACCTTTATGGCTCAAATATACCCTTATAACTAACGGTCATTTTTTAAACCATAATTAAAAAAACGGAAAAGGGCCAAAAATATCCTTCAAGTATTGAAATTGGTTCAAAAATACCCCCCGTTTAACTATTGGGCCAAAAATACCCCTCCATCCACCTTTATGGCTCAAATATACCCTTACAACTAACAACCCTTTTTTAAACCATATTAAAAAAATATTTATTACGTGTCAGCTTTTTATTGGTTGCAAATTAAATTAATTAAAATGTTATTATCTTATAACCAAATCTGGACCCAACTAAAACTACCCGACAAAACCCGTCCCAACCAATTAAATAACGGTGACCCATAGTTTTTTGGTTTATATCAGTTACACCATACCTCAAAGGTGAATAATTTTCTACTTTCTGTGTCTGCCTGCAAATACGTTAGGGATAGGGGTGCATAAAAACCGGAGAACCAAAAAACCGTACCGAACAGAATTAGTTTGGTTCTTCGGTTCGGTTTCCGTTTTTATTTCGGTAGTTCGGTTCTTTGGTTCGGAGTTTGGTTTAGGGGTAACGGTTCTTCGGTGCACCGAAGAACAAAAGTTTTATTAAAAGTTTTTTTCTAATTTTCATTGCACCGAAGAACCGAAGTTTTATTAAAAGTTTTCATTGGCAACAACCTACTTACTTGCAAGTCTCATTCGCAGTGAGAAGAAAAAAGAGTTTAGAACACGAAATAGTTTTCAAGAACCCTAAAAATTGAAGAAGAAGAAGACCCAGCTTTCAACAGACGTAAAATATGAATGAAATTAGGTTTAGAAGAAATGGATTTGCCTCTTTATTTAATTGGTTGGGGGCGGTTTTGTCTGGTTTGGGTCGGGTAGTTTTAGTTGGGTCTGGGTTTGATTATAAAATAATAATATTTTAATTAATTTAATTTGCAACCAATAGAAAACTGACACGTAATAAATAATTTTTTTAATTATGGTTTAAAAAAGGACCGTTAGTTATAAGGGTATATTTGAGCCATAAAGGTAGATGGAAGGGTATTTTTGAGCCATAAAGGTGGGTAGAAGGGTATTTTTGGCCCAATAGGTTAACGGAGGGTATTTTTGAACCAATTTCAATACTTAAGGGATATTTCTGACCCTTTTCCGTAAAATCAATTATTTAAGGAATAAAAAATAATAATTTTACAAAACCCGTTTCTAATGCACCATCAGGTACTTTTATTGAAATTGTCAAAATGGGTAAGCCCAACTCAAGCTTTACGGGCCAAAAAATTTAATGGACTAAGACGATTTACCCTTCATTTGAAATGGCCCTAAACGAGCTAACCCAACTCAGTATCAAAAGAGTCGCGAGCTAACTCTTCATTTTTTTCTAATATTTTTTAAGATTTTCTTTGTAACATAATCCCTTAATCATATAAATGATACTTTAAAAATGAAGTACCGGTTTGAAACTCCATTGAATGTTAGACTACTTTCTAATTTTAGCTTCTTAAATAGTGTTAAAGACATTAAAATTTATGCAAAACTTTCAATTAAATCAAAATAACTTAACCAGACAAACTAATAACATATCTTTACATAACAAAAGAGGACAATATTTAATTCATTAAACTGATGACATCACAAAACAACAAAAAAGAACTTGAATTGAAACATTAAGTATAATAAGTATTAAAAGTAGCTCTTTCTAATTTTACTTTGTCTTTAGGTATTGAATTGAAATTCAATTATTTTTGCCCATGGGCTGGTCCAGCCTTAATTAGTCAAGTCTTTAAGGGGCCAGCAGACTAATTTGAGCCATGCCTTTTGAAAATTTTTACCCCTTTTTAAAAGCTTTCATCTTTTTTGCTCCTTAATATATCAAATACATGACTTTAGCATCGAAGGTGGAAGGAGGGGGGGTGGGTTGCTTAAGTTACAAATGAACTCGAAAACTTATAACTCGATTCTATCTGAATAGCAAATTGAATGGACCAATTCATTTTGACGGCTCTAACTGTTACCTTAATAACTAAGGCAAGCAAACTATGCTACTTGACGAACGAAAGATTTCTTGTGTTTCTACTCTTTTTATAAAGAAAATTAGGTCAGATTGTTCTGTTTTTGGTTATTGCAGCACGCAAATGAAGAACTGATAAAAGTCTTTTACAAAAAGTGAAGACTATTTATACACACACGCAAAGACAACACATAATTGAAGAAAATGTACATATATATCTTAACGAACCAACTTTTTTTGATATATTGGAAAAACAAATAAATATGTTGGTTAAATCGTTCATAAGTAGTATAACTTAAGTTTGCTAGGAGAAGAAACTTCATATCCTCAAGTGCATTGCTTTAGAGTATCAAAGTCTCTTCACGATCTTGTATTTCATTTGCTAGAGAATTGACATATTGATTTGTCTCCCTTCATACGCGTCTAATCATGACATTGTTCGCCTTCAGCAAATATCTGCAGTCTTCAATAAAAAAATCCAGTACTCTAGGTGAATAACATCTGCAATCTTTAATAATAAGTCTAAGTGAATGATAATTGTACACTATATTCTCTTCGTGGATAAGCTTGATAGTAACTAAGCAATACGTCTCATAATCCATTCATTAGAACAGAAAAGTCATTCCATTTCCACAAAAGACCCACACCCAAGTTTAATAGCTTTTAATTCGGTATTCCGATCATGATTTCTCTACCCCCAGAAGGGAATTAAAGGTACCTCCCTTTTGGTCCGGTTGTGGGCAACGAGGGATTCGGACTCTCGACATCGTAATTCATAGCCACGTGCTCTAATTCTTTCTGCTACAAGCCCCATCTCGTCTTCAGTGGATCTGTTCCTGGGAGTACCCTCAAAAAAAGAACTTTTTCCTCTCCTCAGCTTTTTGGGTTAAGAAGATGTAAATGCACAATTATCTCTATAAGAAGGGTGCATTCTGAAGTGTGAAGTGGAAACGAACGGATATCACAATTGGGTTTTTGAATAAAATGATTTGCAACATTTATAAAATATTGAAGTCATAAGATAATGTAAAAGTTCTAGGTCTAACACAACAATATGTTTCAATACTTAATATTAATTCATTTTCAGAATTTTCTCGTGTGATGTTATACGTAACCTATATCATACGTATCATAACAGATCTAAATGATTAATTATACACAGATTATAGAGATAAAAACAAATCTTCTTGCATTAAACAAAAAAAAAAAATCAAAACCTAAAACCCCAATTTACTTGGTTTTGTCTGATTTGTAATTTTGTATATTTAGCAAACTGGTATATATGGTTTGGTTTTATTAAGGGTATCTCTTATATAGTCAACTCATTTTAAGCGGGTGAGATAAAGAATTGGGTCGGGTTTAGGATGTCTAAATATTGATTCTAATTTTTTTAATTTTTTTCTAAAATTTAGAGTTATCCCGTGATTAAATAGGTATTGAAAATTGTATTTCTGATTAAAATAATTATGGAAGCTAACTAGTTAAGTTGGATGACCATGAACTCTAATTAGGCAAAGTTGGATGACTTTTGGAAGATAAAATAAAATTGAGTAACTTTGGTGACCAATTACTCTAAGTTGAATAACCTAACCAATAAAAGATGAAATTAGCTAACAACTTAGTCGCTAATTTGTCACTAAGTCGCTCATAATTAACATAATTTTTTGATGATATATCACTAATTCATCGCTAAATAGAATTAACAACGATTTTTGTTGTTTAGCTACAAAATTTGTCTTTCTCTAATTTCTTTTTTTTTTTTTGGGTAGTATTTTTTACCATTTATTTCCAAAGATTCTTCCACCCGTTAATTTTTTTTTTTATCTATTTATCTCAACTGACAATGTTAGCATATTACTCTCTTTTCACTTTATGAAGTACTACTATGGGAGGGGAAAAAATATTGTGAAAATATTTTTACTTAAAATTATTATTTTGTCTTAAATGACATGCTATTATAGTCACCAAATATCATGACATGTTTAAGAAAATTTCAATTTTTTCTTTTTTCGACTTAAACTCTATGCCTCGGTAAATACCAACAGCCATGCAAATTAAAACGGAGGGAGTATGAAGGATCGAGGAAAAGGTTTGTAATAGAGGAGGAAGTTCAATTAAGTCCTTTTCGTTAAAAACTTATACTATTGTATATAAATTATTAAATCTCTTTGTTCTAAGAGAAATTATAATGCATAGTGGTGAAGGGAATTTAAAAATTGTTTCAGGCCACATGTTTAAATCGTCTCCTTGATTCAGACACGAACTAATATTTTCTATCTTAAATGTATTTCTGATTTTCTTCGAATCTTTTTGATCACCTTCAAAAATAAATCGAAATTCCGTCTTGACATGATAAATAGTGATAACCTACAGAACGGGCAGACTTAGAACAAAGTTTTAGTGTTGTTGATTCCTAGGTGTAGCGTTTCTTTCACTATGCTGCCTATTAGCGTTAGTAGAGTAGGATTGACCTGTAATACAGAACCTCTAGGCGTAATCTTTCACTAAATATTAGAATCGAGAATTGAAACATAATATTCAATTATGACATTTTTTTTTCTTTTTGAATTATCTAATTTAAATTTTTTATTCCGCCACTATTATAATTTTTTTTTGATAGATTTTACAACACATGCCACCACCTCCCATCTAGTTGGTTTCCCAAAATCTGGACACACCTAAACAAACTTACTTGCAAGAATTAAATTTCTCATTATTAATATCTACATTTGCGTTTCTGTTGAACAAGAAAACTACTAGAAATGTCCAACAAGAATACCATTGAAAACTAAAGACACATTCTATACTTCTTCAAAAGAGAATAGTTTGAAAAGTTAAGTAAGCAAAAAGGTCAACAAAGATAGGTATTTTTTAAAAAGGGGTTTTGGGTACATGAATGAAAAGTATAAATTTGTTATGCCACCATATAATATATACTCTCTTTGCTTCAGATTGATTTACATATTTTAATTTGATATGAAGTTTAAAAAAAAAAAAAATTATGATCTTAAATTAAATATATATTAAATGTATTAAAATATCTTTTAATTTTATGGCTTTAAACATGTCACATGAAAAGTTAAAATAAAAAGTTATTAAAAGAGAAGTATCAAAAAAATTTCAATGGACCAAAAAAAAAAAAAAAAAAAAAAAAAGTAGGTCAATGGAGTATATAACTTTTTTAATTTATTAGCATGTGGAGGAAAGCTAATAGGAAGGTACTTGATTGATAAATATATTGGAGAATTTAGAGGGAAGTTAAGGAGGAAAATAAACTTGTGGGGTCAAAATTCCATATTCATCCCCTGGAAAAAAGTCAAAAAATGCGTCTGGACTTTAGATTTCTTGATTTATTTATTTCTTAGAGTAACAGGATGATTCACTGTCTTCATTCAAGAGTAGAGTCAATCTCAACAAAGAACATATTGTACTTTTTCTTTGCTAGTTATTCGATATTCTGATAAGAGTTCGATTAAATTTGAAGTCATGTCAAAAAATTTCTTACGATAGAATAAAGCGTTCTCTAATTAATAAAGAAGATTATATATCCAAGACTTAATTTCAACACATGATTATTGATTATAAGTGAAATAAATACTTACTACTCCGAAATAACCGTCTTTAGTTTCTTGAAGACCATACTACTAACATTATTTGTGATCAGGGGCGGAGCATTGGGGGTTCGGATGAACCCCTTTTGGAGGGAAATTATATTATTTATATGTGGTTAAAATTATTTTTATTTATATATAGTAGATGTTAAATCTTATTCGGCTAGTTTGTGTGTACACTTCTGAACCTCCTCAATAAAAATTCTATTGTTTGTTATGGTATCAAAGTTGGAAAAAGAAAAGAAAGAAAGCATATAGATGGTTTAAGGAGGATAATATATACAGATACCTTGCCTCCATCTTGTAACGGTAGAGACACTATTTTCGATAAATCATCGACTCAAGAAAAACATTTCAAAGCACTTGGGAAAAAGAAAATACAAAAGTGAAGAAGAAAGTCTAACAACAATAAAATAATATGATAACTGAAACTAATATACAGTAAAGAAAGCATTTCTAACAAAATAATTAAAATTAAAATTGAATAAGCGTATTTAAAAAATATCTTTGCACATGGTATGTTGTTGTTGCTACTGCTTTATTTATTATATTACTTGTGAATACTAAAAATTTAAGAAGAATTAACTTAAATATCTGTCTACTCAATCACAGAACTTATAAATAGCCGGTGGATCTTTGATATATGTATAATGCATGTATAATATGAGTATAATTATTGTATAATTTATATCCATTACTAGAAAATATAAAAATTAGTTCGACCAGCTATTTATAAAACTTCAACTAACATGCATCATATATTAGCAATGTTATTCCTTCTTTTTTTTCCATTATATGTCTCTCTTTGCTTATTAGAGTGGGATTTAACACTTAACAACCTTCTTTACCAACTCTACCTAAATAGTTCTACAACACATTTAATCACCAAAATAAATGTGTCTCCTAATAATACATTATACATCCACTTATTAATATTTTATATTAGTGATAAGATGATGTGTTGGGAGGACAATGGCTTTGTAAAGGCAATAAGTGGGACCCACTTTGGCTTTTTTCCCATTAAATCACCAACTTTTCTGTTGAAAAAATTGTTTTCAAAGTACTTTTTATTGCTTTGTTAAGTGATTAGTGATAAATCAAATTTTATAGCATAATTAAGGCTCTATAAAGAGACGTGTTAAATCTTCTAAAAATTTGAACAACCAAAATGTTTCATATCCACAAACTCTTGAAACAAACAAATCTGGAAATCTTTATAAATCTTATGTTGAGTAGACGTTTGGATATGACTTGAGTAATAAAAAATTGTACTTGAAGATAAGTTGAAAAAATATATTAAAGAAATTAAAGTTGTACCTAGGCATGCACTTCACTTGAAAAAATATTGAAATTTTATATGGAAAAAACTTTTTTGATAGTATTTTTCTTTTCAAGTTTGGGGTGAAAATTTGATAGTGTAAAACCAAATAGGTTGTCTTTCGGAAACAGTCTCTACCTCCCACGAGGTATTTAAGATATATGTACACTCTATCCTCCTTAGACTTCACTTGTGGGACTTCATTGGATATATCTTAGTCGTCGTTGTAAAACCAAATAAGTGCAATCACTTTAGGTCAAAAAAAATTGTCCCAAAAATAATACACTTAAATACATAAGACTAAAATTTGCAATTATTTTTAACTATACGCTTCACATAAAAGAAAATGCTCTTAATATTTCTCAATTCTTAAGAAAAAAAAAACACCTGATAAATATGAATAACTTAATAAACTAAACATTATATTTACTCTTGTTTTTTTTTGTGGGCGTGAAATCAGCTAAAGCGATAGTTAAAATAGAACGAATGGGTATAAGATTAAATGCACTTACTATTATATGTGTCACACATCATTTGGTGTTGCTTATCCACCATCCCCCAGTGCAACAACCAATTCTCTCCAAAATGTGTCCCTACCTAAAACCATCCAACCCCCACTTGCTTCACCTGATAGCAAGGGTATTCAAAGCCCCTACCAAACTAACAATCAACAAAATCTTTCCCACTTTTATAGAGGAGAAGAAAAAGGAGTACTCACCTTTACACAAATCCTTATCCAAAACCAATTAAGTCAACAAACAAACATGGCATAAAATCAAGAACCATATCAATTGCCACACAGAACAAAATCATCTCAGATAGCCAAAACAACAACATACTCGTGTAATCCTACAAGTGAGATCTGAGGAGGGAGTGTATGCAGATCTAGACCTTACCCCTACCTTTAGAAGTAGAAAGATTGTTTCCAATAGACCCTCAGCTTAAGAAAATAATAGGAGAAAACCAGAATGTAACCAACTAACCATCATTTTATATTTCTGATCATATTTCAATGTTCTGATCCAAAATGAAAATGCACTTATTCTGTGCAAATTTACAGTCAGGGTATTTCTATAAAAGCATATGGTTAATGCTCAAAAGATGGTTCATCCAAAATAAACGATATTATGTCCTTCCTAAAGATCAAAAAGAAATTAGACCAAAGAGTGCAAACCCTGTACTGTGAGGTCCAAGAAAATGTTTATCTAAGCATTATGTAACTCCGATAACATTCACATGCCTATCTCCCGATTTGAGAGTGGCCTCTCCGTTGAGGGTTGATTAGATGAGATCTCTCTTTCCACAGCAATTTGAGAATTTACTCAGCTGAGGAGTCATCGGCGTTTCTTCTAAGAGAATGGATTGCAGAGGTGCAAGAAACTAGAAAACTTATTGAGACAGTCTGTTGAAATCAATTCAGCGACGTCCATTTGCCCAATGCCTATTATTGCTGCCAGGTCTCATATGAGAATTCTTAGGGCCAAGACCTTGGTTTAGACCCCTCTTGGGGATATCATGCAACTCCATAACCTGTATTGTCCGCTGCCTCTTGGCTGAACGAAAATTATAAAATGCATTCAGATCATGAATCAATGTACTTCAATATTTTTTTCATAAGGAAACCAAAACACAAATTATATATGTATTCAGTAAAATTGAAAGTATCGATCAGATTAAAGAGTAGAGGACCAACCGTTTTCAGCTTCTTGGTACCGTTCCTGGAGCTTTCTTTTTGTCGCCTCCAGTTTGACTTGAACTGCATCCTCATCTGAGCGTCTAAGATTCTATAGGATGAATTATGCACAGTTAGTAGGGGTCGGAGCTTTACATGAATCGCAAGATAACTCTCTTTCAGATACTCACATTCTGTTGAGACGGCACCGGCCACTTTTGAACTGTGCCTTTATCAGATTTCTGCGGGAAGTTCATCTCGTTAGTCTTGAGCTTCTGCTCCGAGGATGGTCTAATCGGTCTTCCGGGCCCAGAGTTACTAGATGGTTTATTTGGTTTGACAATTGTTGTTTGTTTCTGGATTACAGCTTCCTGTTTCTTTTGTTGTTCACTGTTCCTCTCTTTGGGAGCAGCACGGAAGCAATCAGCAGACTGCTGCTTCCGTACAGGATTGTTCTGGTTATCCAGTGATGGTTTTCTGCCATTTCCACGGTTCTCATTGAATTCCCCACTGTTTCGAGGATCTGAAATAAAATCCCCAATCAGAACAATATACTTTTATTAGTGGGGAATTCGAATAAAGAACCGACTAGCAAAGGTATATCGAAAGACTATGGACACAAATTCTACTCACTTCCATCATCGTCCATGCCATCAAAGAACTTCATCGTTCACAAACAACAAATGGAAAATAAGTCAGTTGCAGCCCACAAAGCAAAATAATCAAATTTCTAGAACAGAGGAAGTTGTTCATACTTGTCCCAACTCCATTGAAGTGGTCTGAGCAGAAAAGAAAGCTAAGTCATCTAACGGTGGGGAAGGAAGTCCTTCCTCTTCTTGATCAACGACAGATGCTTTCATAGACTCTGGAGTGCTTTCAGTACCTTTACGCAAGTAATAAATCAGTTCAAAATTCAGCTCAGAATGGCAAATGAAAACATAGAGAATAATTCTTTTTTCCTGAAAATTGAAAGGAGCAAGAGACTCAAATAACCTGTAAAGGCTGCAGTAGCATTCACCCATTCATCTACCAAGACCTTCCAATCCCTGTGATCCATAAAAATGTGATCAGCAATAAGCTACAAACATGTCTAACTTAAAGCACAACTCTATAGAAACAGACAGGTTCCCGAACAGTAAATCAGCAAGTCGCATAGATCAACACGAAGGGATACAGAACAGAAAACTAGAGCTCGAATTGCAGGGGTAAAGGCATTGAATAAATATGCAATGACCATCATTACTATGCGTTGATAATTAATCTATCATGTACTCATCATTTATATGGTAAAGATTACATCAATTAAGAAAAACTGTAAGCAACAAATGGTGGCAAGCGTTAAGAAGTAATAATAGCTCATAATTACAATCGACAAATCAAGGTGTCAGAGCCACCACTATGACAAGTTAGTTCGACTCGAAGACAAAAGTTCAAACCTTTACGAAAATGACAAATTTAGTCACATTAAAGATGTCGGGGTATCAGACTACTACGACCATGTTGTGGATTGATACATATTTTGATAATCTTACAGTTATTTTCAGCAACGACACAAGAGTTACTTACTCAATCAATGTCCGGGATAGATGCCGAATATCCTTTGAGGTGTGCTTCCTGAGAGAATTAACTGACTTTCCAATCTCTGTGGCCTGATACAGAAACAATCAATTACGCCCAAAAGAAAATGTGAAATAAGATTAAAAACTTAAAACTGCAACCCAAACAAATGGCAGATGAAATTCTGGAAGTGGCAAAAGATCAAACCTTCAAGGTCTCCACAGACAAAGCCATAAGTTGGAGCCTTCTTAAGCACTCAAATAACTCTGAAGACTGTCCAGACAAACAATAAATCAAAACCAGTTTATTAGACAAAGCCCAAAACTACCAAGCAAGTGAAATTGCAAAAAAAATAAGAGTTTAAAAGTAGTTTCATACATTTTCCAAAGCTAAAGAAAGCAACAGCCTTGTTCAACTAGATCAAAAGAACAAAAAGGGCAAAAAAAGGAAGTGAAAAGCATAAAGGTTCCCTAACTGTGACATGGAAACTACCTCACATCAGATTTTCCAGTTATCGAAACTAGTACAGAAAAAATAGAATGCCTATCAAATTCAACAACAAGAGTGTGTCAGACAAACACCAGTAGTTCTAAAAAATCTAACAACATTTTAGGCTCAATTATCAAAGATTCTTCTTCCTGATCAACCACAGAAGATCAAATTCATCAAATTAAGCCACAAAAGTAACCACTCTTATATGTCAGACAAACACCAAAAACTTCTAAAAATCTAACAACATAAGCTCAATCATCAAGATTCCTCATCCTGATCAACCCCAAAACAAAACAAACTTCAAAATCCAATTCTTGATTAACCAAAATCCAAGCACATTAAAAAACACTTCAAATCAACAGTATAACTAAAAGTTTATAGAAATAAACCTCAGCTTGGCTGTTATCAACAACATCTTTGATCCTCATAACCTCTCCAAAAGTCTGTGTCTCTTCCTCAATCTCCTCAGTTAATGCCTCAGCTTCACCATAACTATAATTACTAACTTGATTCACAACATCATCATGATTACCCACACTACTATTAGCTTTACTATCTTTCTTAGGCTTAATTTTCCCCTCATCATCATCATTAACACCATCAACAACTGGTACAGCTAATTCAACTTTGTCACAACCAAAACACATAGTAAATTTACATGTAAATAACATTTCAGCAATTCTATCTCTTCTCAATTTGAACTCCTTTGGACAATCTGCTGCTGCTACTAAAACTGCATACTCAATTATATCAAATATATTCGAATTTGCTTTACCAAAATAATCCCTCCATTTATCAAGATTCCCATTACTCTTTGCCATAACTGAAAAAAAATTCAACCCCAGATCAAAAAATCAAATTTTAATCAATACCCAGATATTAAAATTCAACTTTAATTATACCCACAAATAAAATAAAATAAAAAAAAAATTGACACAAATTTAATCGGAAAAAAAGTTTTTTTCCAGCAATAAAAACCTTATTTTTTTCCGATGATCGGAAAATTCAAAACCCAAAATGAGAAATTAATTAAAAAAATTAAAACAGTGAAAAATTGATGATTTTTTTTTTTTTTTTGGTGAGAAAAAAAAATATTCGCGGCAAATCGAAGGATGAATCTAGAGAAAATTAATTTGATTGAAAGAAAAAAATTTCTGAGAGAAAAAGAATATATGTTAAAGATATTATCTCTCTTTGTATAGATATGATTATTATTTAATTTTATATATATATATTTGTTTTTCTCTTTCTCTTTCTCTTTCTTTCTCTGGAAATGTAATACAAGGTGCTTGTTCAAAGAGAGACTTGAAAGAGAGGAAGAAAAAGTATTTTTTTATTTTTTTTGTTGGGTTTGTGGGGTGGTGTAGGGGGTGGGTGGGTGGGGTAGGTGATGATTACATAAGGAGGGGGTCCATAGAAGGGTCAATTTTCTTCTTATGGACAAAATCCATAGATATAAATATAATATATTCGATGTGATTTTATAAGTGGAGTCGGAGAAGATAGGATATACGTAGATTTTATGTACGTATACCTTTATGGGATGGAGAGGTTGTTTCTGATAGATTTTTGGTTCAAACGAAATGTGATGAGAGCGATATAAATAGAGTTTGAGAGGATAGAATGTATGTAGATCTTACGTGTATCATTGTGGGATAGAGAGGTTGTTTTCGATAAATCCTCGGTTAAATAGAAATGTCTTGGAAGAACTAAAAATGGAGTTTGAGAAGATAGAATACAGGCGGATGTTACATGTACTTTTGTCGGGATAGAGAGGTTGTTTCCGGTGAATCCTCGGCTTAACAGAAATGTTATAGATGCATTATAAATGAAGTTTGAGAAGATAGAATACAGGTGGATGTTACCTATACCTTTGTCGGAATGGAGAGGTTGTTTTCGATAAATCCTCGTCTCAAAAGAAACTGTTATGAAAGCATTAGAAACAGAACTTGAGAAAGAATATACACAAATCTTACATGTACCCTTGTGGTATAGAGATATTATTTCAGATAGATCCTCGACTCAAAAAAAATATTATGAAAGCATTATAAATAAAGTCTAAAAAGATAGAATATGCGTAGATCTTACTTGTACCTTTGTGGTTAAGTAGATTATTTCGGATAAATCCTCGACTAAAAAAAGTATTATAAAAGCAAAACTATATAAAAGAAAAATATATAACAATTGAATAATAAGATACAAATAACTAATGTAATAAATAGTAGTGACATATATAGAAAATAAATAAAAGAAAAAACTCAAGTAAGTGATTCTCTTTTGCTTTGAAATAGTTTCCCTTTTTTATCTTTTTGGGGAGGAGAGAGGAGTTGAAGAGATTGTAATTTAGTGATGATGTGATTCTTTGTTATCTAATTCCGTACTTTCTCCGTTTCAATTTAAGTGTTTTAGTTTGATTGAGTATGAAATTTAAAAAATAAAGGGAGATTTTTGAATTTTGTGATTTTTAATTAAAAATGTGTATAGTTTTTTAAATTTTGTGGTTTTAAACTTATCGGGTAGGATATTGAAATTGAAAAACTTACTAAATATAGAAAATGACCTCTTTTTTTTATATAGATCAAGAAAAAAAAGTAAGACACATAAATAAAACGAGTGGAATATTATTTAGTAGAATTAAAAATTTACTCTTTAAATCATTTAGTCGATAATGTATTTCTTTTTTACGAATAATACCGCCTAATCAAATAATTGAGCATCTTTATCATCGATCAGTAGGTTGAGAGTTAAAATCACGCTAAACGAAAATGGGAACTTTATTGATTCATCTGATCCTGATGGGGTGGGGAAAATGTGTTTTTCTTTGTAGAGTGTTATTCATTATTGTTTTGTCTAGATTAAACTTCTCTCTATTTACATCATGTTTACATCGTTTATAACAAGTAAATAAATTTAGAATGTATAAATTCTAAATCTATTTACATATATGCTATAACATGTAATATTCACATTAATGGAATAAACAAATTTATGAATTCTAAATCTTTTTACATGTTACTCCCTTAGTCTAGTTGTTCATTATTGACTTAACATATAAATTAAAAAATAGTAAATGATGGGGGTAATTTTACTGTATTACTTTTTGAATATAATAAATTTGATGCTTTGAAAAATGCATTGGACATATAAATAATATTTAATAGCAAGGGTAAAATGGATAAACAATGATAAATTATTCATTCGTTTTTCAAACTGGACAACTATTGTTGGATATCTATTTTTAGTATAGTGGATAAATAAAAATGGACGGATAGAGTATATGCTATTCCATTAACGCGAGCATATTTTTCATAAATGATCTTGATATCCATAAATATGGGCAAAGTATAAATTAGTAAAATTGAATATTTTATTTATGATTTCTTAACTATCACGTAAAGTGGCCAACTAAAATGAGACGGATGAAGTAAAATGTTATCTTGTCTCACTTAAAATTTTCTCTCATTAATTCACATTGACCTTACCTATCTTAGTCTCTTTAAGAGCTTTCTCATGTTAGACTTTTTTTTCCTTGTTTAGATTTAATGTAGATGTTACTATCTTTAAACCAACAGTAAATGGGAAAAGATGAGGTATAATTTAAATTAAGAAATAAATGGAAATGAAATTTAAATAAAATTTATTTGTTTTTTATTGAATAGGAAGTGGAAGACTTGTGTATTTATATTTATATTTATATATATATAGAAATACTAGTTTTTTTTATAGCTTTTAAAGGGTTCAGCTCGTATTTGGATGATTTGGAATTTCAAAGATTTCGTCTTAATTCAAATACGGAAAACCAGATATAAAATACTCTTTTTCTTCCTTTCATTTTTGCCTGATTTCTCTAGCATGTTATCTTGACTCATTTCTTTTTTTTAAAAAAAATAAAAATCATTTACATTAAATCATATTAGATTTTTTTTTTCCTTTTATTAATTGATGGCAAAATTATTTCATCTAAAATAATTTTGCCATCAATTAATAAATATTTCGTTACTACCTATATCGTCATCCAAGTGACTAAACTTCACCCATATGAGCTAACAACAACAACTGAAGAGCCAATTTTGACTATTCACAAAGTTCAAAAAGGCCAATTCAAAGTTGATTTTCAAACTTTTACTTTCTTTTTTTTTTTAATTATTATTTTGATCTTTTCCTTTTCACTATGTTTTTTCCCCTTGCCCCTAGGTTAACGACTTTCACGCAACTGCTATGCCTTTGCTTCTTGCTTTTATTCGCCTAATCTTCATTTAGGGTAATTCGAACAAGGGAAGGATCCCCACACCCCCACACCCCACCCCTCTTCCCCCCCCCTTACACCTTAGTGTCTTTGTTTTTATTTTCTGGCTTTTCCCTTTTGGAGTATTGGAGTAACTGATAAAGTTGTTGTCATGTGACCTCCATGAGTTCAAGACATGGAAACAGCCGCTTGCAGAATTGCAAGATAATGTACAATAAATCTTTGTGGTTCGATCCTTCTCCAAACCCTATGCATAGTAGGAGCTTTAGTGCATCGGGCTGTTGTTTTTTTGTTTTCCCTATTTATTACCGAGGTTTCTCGAGATTTTTGTTAGGAAAAAGATAGGAGTTTTGAGAATTTTGACTCACTATTCACGTGGTAATTTGCCATCTCAATCAATCTTATTTATATATTTATTGCACCTAACACAATTTCCTGAACCTTGTTAAGTGTGAAATGCACATATGCCCAAAATAGTGGCAAATAGTTGTTGCCAATAAATTACTTATGAAGTCAACTCAATACTCAATAGGACATGTTAGTGATCAAGAAATTACAATTCTAAATATTATAGTCCACGCGTTTGGAATAAATATGATAACTTTGATGTGTTGATAAAATTTGACAAAAAAGTTTTAAAAAATGACAAACGGTAATTCTGAATACCTTTACAATATTTGATTTATAACCTTTGAAATGTGTATTTACTGCTTTCAGTAAGAACTAGTCTTAGAACAACTTTGGTAAGAACAATCTCTTCTTATAATAGTGTTCAATTCTCAATTTACGTAAACAAATAAAGAAATAAAATATGTTCTATTCCTTGAAATGGAGGGAGTAACGATTACTTGATTTTTTATTTTATTTTTTTGGATTTTTTATTTCGATATTCGTATTGAAGCCCGATTAAATTTGGATTCGCGCCGAGAAGTCCGGATTAAAGCGCTCCCTAGCTGCAATTACTTGAAATTACTCGTGCCACATTCCTTAAGCTTAAAGAAAGAGCATAAAATAACGATTACTTTGAAGTAATAAAACTAACTTCATCCTTCTATTAAATTAAAGGAGTCAATATTATCTCAAAAATCATAGCACAATTAATAAAAGGAAAACTTGTACCTTATCGTTTGTATATAGTACATTAACTTGCCATTTACTTCACATATTATATTGTTATATAATACACGCAATTCCCTTTAATAAGTCATTGAACAAATTAATTTCCTAATAGTAGTTGTTAAATTAAATATCAATTGTTTTACCAGATATACATATATAATTTTAATAGTACTTTACGTTTTTATATTTTTCATTCGGTATTTGATATTCACATTAGAGTCCGACTAATCTAGTTGATTTGGGTTGCGTAGAGCCTATTCAGAGAAATCACTCCTTATTAAGATTTTCGTTGTACCCAAGACTCGAAACTAGACAGGTGGTTAAGAAAGGAGCAGCCTCATCTGCTGCACCACATTCTTTGACGGTAATATGCACGAATTAGCTACTAGTAGTATTTATCTAAGAGCTTAATTTATGTGCAACGACTTATGACCTCCTTACATCATTAAGTTAAGATATGATAACGAATTCGTAAACTCTTAATACTAATCCTAATTGGTTCCACGATAATCTCAATTGAATAGTATAAATTTTTTTTAAGTATTTATTCGTTATAACAAGTTAAAATGTATTGATTATTTAGCAATATATTAAGTTAAGCTCTTAATTAATCTAAACTATCTCAACCCCATTACAAAACCGGTTATAGTATACCTATGTCTCATTTCACGCGTTCGCGAGAAAGGATTCCTCATCAAATAAATTCGGGGGATGTAGCCATACTTGTGCGAATTCGGGTGGCCTGGAAAGGTATGAACTATCGCCTATCTTTCCGTGAGCTTCCTTCTCACCTTTGATTACAATACACCACAATCTAAAATTATCCAAGGAAATTGAATAAGATTGAACTAATCAAGAATAAGAGGTAATAGGTCGTCATTAATTTAAGTGCGCAAATGATATTTCTTGACAATTACAAAATGCGATCTATAACTTTTCCCTAAGTTAAAATGTCATATATGCATTGAAATACATTTTAAATCTTATAAATTTAAACAAGACACGTACAATGTCGAAATTAAGAAGTACTTACTAATATGAAAAATAATATTTCTTTTGAAGTATTTTTTTTTTAAATAGCACATAAATTATAAAGTATAGAGTAATAATTTTCACGTGCTAACAAATTGCTCTAGGGACAATAATTTGAGCCAGCCAGTGAGCAGATGTCACGTTTTTGTTTTTTGAAAAAGATATTCTTATTAATTAAGTGTCAAGATTATCTAGTATTATGTATATTTTTAAAAAGGTTAGTGCCCGTTTGGATGAGCTTTTGGCTTTTGATTTAAAAATCAAAAGTCATAAGTTAGAAATCTTAACTTATGGCTTTTGATTTATTTTTTAATATTTTAAGCCAAAAGTCATAAGTTAGGATTCCTAACTTATGACTTTTGGCTTATTTTAAGCATTTTAGCCAAAAATCAAGTACTTATAAGCACTTTTTAAATTTACCCAAATACTTCAAAAATGCTTAAAAGTTATTTTTAGCTTAAAAACACCTAAAATAAGCCAATCCAAACAGGCTCTAAAAATGTAGCAGTACCACCATCCTGATTCCTGAATATTATAAGTTAATGATCAAATCATAGCAAAAGTATTTCAATATTTTGAGTTTTATATATAATTTTTTAATTAGACCATTATTAATTATTTATCAACATATATCTCAATTATTAATTATTCACTTTTTATATACGAAAATAGGTGTGAAGCTCAAATAATTAATAATTAAAATTTGTTTTATTAAAATAGTTGGTGACAGTTCAAGTAGAAAAGTTCTCACACCTAAAAATTTAGATAAGAAATTTAAAAAATCGAGATACTTTAGATATATTTTTCACCTTTCACTCGAATATTATTGAAGATTACAGCGAAATGATAAGTGTTCATGCATCTATAATAATCATATATTTCAGATTCAAGTCTTGAAATGAAACACTTTTAATAGAAAATAGATTTTTCGATATGAATTTAGATTAATCGTATCTCAAATTGAATATCGGATACTGAATAAAAAAACAAAAAACAAAAAAACTTAGAATAGTGATGGGGTGACTCATCTGATCCTATCTCAAACTTTGCCTCGTTTAATAAAATCTCACCAATGACATGTAATTAAATATTACACTGCCACGTGTCATTGAGAATTATTTTTCGTAATCAACACTTTCTCTATTCGCTACACGTTTATTATATGGTTGGATTTATTTTGTCTATTTTTGACTGCTCATAAACTTTCTGCAATAATCACGTATAATGTTTTTACGTTATTACTCCCTCCGTTCGCTTATATTTATCACTAATTTTCTAATCATATTTTTATTTTTATTTGTCATTTTAGCATATCAAAAAAAAAATAATATTTATTTTTCTATTTAACCTCAATATTAATTATTTTTTCTCCAAAATAATTTCAAGACACAATAGTACACATCATTTAGTAGGGGTATTATGGTAAAATTACTACTTTCTCCATCCCATTTTATGTGACCTACTTTCCTTTTTGGTTCGTCCCAAAAAGAATGTCCTATTTCCTTATTTGGTAATTTTTTGAAGGTATAATTACTCTTTTATCCTTATTGGTCCCACTTAATTAAAAAGTGAATGCATTACCTTTTATTTTTTAAAAGACAATATGGTAAATATTATCAAGTTAAAGCTTATTTCTTAAACTTCGTGCCCAGTCAAATTAGGCCACATAAATTGGGACGGAGGGAGTACATCATTAATTGTTTTTCTTAATGGATATGTAAGTCAAATTGTGACAAATAAAAGCGAACGAAGGGAATATTAATTAAGTTAAATTGATTATTCGCCACATGTTTATTTTTTTATTTTTGGAATACTATCATATCAACAGTAAGAACCAAGTCTCATTAAAAATTTCGAAATTATACATGTTTGGACGAGAGCAGTTTTAGGATGTGTGACCTTTTGAAAAGTCCTTGTCCTTGTGTTGCTTGAAGTAACTGATAAAATTATTGTCATGTAATCAGTAGATCATAAGTTCAAATCGTGAAAATAGCCTCTAGCAAAAATACAAGGTAAGACTGCATACAACAAGTGTTTATAATTCAGCTCTTTTCCAGACTTCACGCAAAGTAAAAGTTTTAGTGCACAAACTATTTCTTTAATATCTTTTTCTTAGCAAAGAAATGTGATACAAAGATTAAGAGAGAGATCTACAAGCTCAGCTTTACATTTCAGATGTATCGATGATAGTTGTAGATGAAATATTATGTTATTGCGATTTTGGTTCATATATTATTCAACTACGCATATTTAATATTTTATTTTGGCAATTAACTGTGAATATACCATATCAACAAACAAAAATAGTTATTACAACCTACAAAGGATTAGAGAATTGGTCCCCTGAAACAAGCTGAACCAAGTACCTCCATCTCAATCACAAAAGAGAAACTGCCAAAACTAACAATTGAACTAATTACAAATCCTTTGTATAATACTTTGGCTGCCTCTAATTCTCTATGAGTCTTATGTATAGCCAAGTCACACAAACAACAGTCACAATTCCCAGAAATAAAAATTTATTTAATATTTATTTAATTTAAATATATAATTTCAATATCTGAAACTGACAAATTTTTTAATATCAACAGAATTATGCAAAAAATAGAGCCAAGAGGGAAGCGTATTTAATATAAACATTTGGTTTTAGGTTTCATAGAGTATTTATCTTCCTATAATTTTAAATATCAAATTTGCAAATTTAGATTAATTAAAATTTAAATATGCATAGGTAAATAATATGATAATATTGAAATAACATAATAAATAAGGGACCATTTAACTAGCTTCCAAAGAACTAATTTAAAATTTTGTGGTGGGGAAAAAGCAAATCTTTGAACGTATTTTTTTTTTTTTCTAATATATTTATTCTTCTCTATTGGAGAAGGTACATGCATGTTATAGATTTTACATAAATTCCAAAATCAAAAAAGTTTTCTTTGCACAGCCACCTTTTTGTTTTATTCGGATTTCTTAGCTCATAGTTCAAAAATACAATCCTTGGGATCGTTTGGTAGGAGATATAAGGTGGGATAGATTTAATTTATTCTATATATAAAATTTATATCAAGTTTAGTTAAAGGTATAAATTTTTTCTGGGACTAATTTATATCATCAACCAAACATGACATAAAGTTAATACCATATTTAGTCTTGACATAACCCATGAATCATGAGACTATTTTATACTATCTCCTATATGATATAAAATAGTCCCGGATTATAATCTCGGGATTATAATTCCGGGATTATGTAGTCTACGTACCAAACGACCCTTAGGTTGTTTGGTACACGATATAGGAGATTTTTATGGGATGGAATATTCGGATTATTTTATTCCACTTTTCATATGAGATAATAATTTCACCATTTTAGTATAAATAGTAGGATAAGATAGTCAGTATTAGCTAATACCTCAAATGAGTTAATAGCTCAAATGGTCACTCAACTATAAACTTTAATCTCAGAAAGTCACTCAACTTTGATTTTTATTTCAATAGTCACTCAACTATAAGTGTTTTACTTACAAAATCACTCAATCTATTTAATTAATTTTTTATTTAAAATCAAAATTCTAAAAAATAAAAAGATATCCATTTAATGACCCGTTCAACTTGAGCCGACTCACTAAAAATATAATATTTACGCTTACCCGTATTTTTTATAAAACAAATTGGGTTTTATGAGTATTCAAGTTTTGTATTATTAGTTTTTTAGAATTTAGCTAATTTATAGTTAGTCAATTTTTTTTAATGGCACTTCAAATATCTACTTGTGTTCTTGTTTTTGTTTATTTTATTTACTGTTAGTATTTGGTTTTATCACTAATTATGGGCGGCTTAAACAATGATACTGAAATGACATAATTTTTTTTTGAAATGCCATAAAAAATGATAAAAATTGTTGGCTAGTCAATTTTCTTTTTAGCTAATTTGTATAGTCAATTTGTGATTAAAAAAAATTGCGGGTAGAGATAAAATAAAAAGATAAATATTATATTTTTAGCCGGTCGGGTCATTAAATGGTTTAAATGAATATCTTTTTATTTTTTAGAATTTTTTATTTTAAGTAAAAATTCCATGTAAGTAAATTTTAATGAAAAAATCAATTTAATAGGCTGAGTGACTTTGTAAGTAAAAAACTTATATTTGAGTGACTTTTGAAGTAAAAATCAAAGGTGAGTGACTTTTTGAGTAAAACAGTTGTAATTGAGTGACTTTTTGAGTAAAGACCAAAGTTAAGTAACTTTCTGAGATAAAAATCCATAGTTGAGTGACCATTTGAGTTATTAACTCTACCTCACATCAAACATGAGATAAAGTTAATCCCAAATTTTATCCCGCGATTATTGTCCGTGTTCCACATAGCAAATGACCCCTAATAGAAGTCACAATTTCATTGGTACAGAATATGTTAGGATGATTGAATTTCTTTCACTCTTAGATAGAAGGAGATCTAGAATTTGAGTTTTGAAAATTAAAATAATCCAGTTAGAAGCGATGCCCCCAAAAACGGGCCCTTTGATGTACGCATTCGGATTTACATATACTTTATATATCGATATTGGATACCGATTGAAAAATCAAAAAAGAAAGGCAAAATTTCATTTCACAATTGGTTTTGTAGATCTCTCTCACACACTTTTAATCCGATATTTTAATCCGTTCTAAATATATTTTCTCTCTAAAATTAGGAACACAACCTTAATCATTTTGAATCAGATAGCATTATGATTGATTTGGTAGGCTATAGAGTAATTATATTTACGAAACAAAGAGGAATCTTTTGCCAAGAGTAAAGTTATCGTGAATTAATTAACATCGTTGTTAGCCTATTTGCATAACGTCATTTAAGATATAGTCACTTGTTAAATTTCTTTATATATTTATAACGTCATTTAAGATATTGCTCACAAGTAATATCATACTGAAGAAAGAAAGAATCAATCATACATCACTTAGAAATAATTTAAACTTTTATGTCGAAATAAACGAAGTTCAGTAGTATATGGCTTGGAACTTCATGTAATAATAGATGACCCAAATTGCTTGCTATTTCAAATTGTCTGAAGTTTGGTTTTGACAATCTAAACTCTAGATGCATATGTCTGATTTTAGACTAGCACATGTAAAGTTAATTTTATTTTTAAGTGACTAAGGACTCGTTTGGTCATGAGTAGTATTCATTATATTCTGGAATATGTATTCACTTTATTTCGGAAGATGTGTTGGCCATAAGAATACCAAACACAACTCACAATATTTGGTTTCACTTTTAAATTATTTTTTTTCAAAAAATTCTAATTTTTTATTTTCATAAATAACCCCATTTTCATAAATAACCCCATTTTCATAAAATTCTAAATTTTTTAAAATTTACTTTCACTTTTTATAATTTTTTAAAAAATACATTTGAATTCTAAATATTAAATCTAAAATACTATGACCAAACACAACTCCAACTCTATTTTCAACTTCAAAAATTCGAAATAAATTAACGCCTACTAAGTGAAAAGAAATAGATGTTGAATCTAATTACTTGACCCCAAGAGGCAGGTCAAGAGGTGAGAATTTTTCAAGGCATATAAATTGACCATCCATCCCCTAAATCCTCAATGTGGGACATCCCCCTTCCCTCACGTCTAGACTTGGACATTTGGAGCGTGGATAATTTTTTAATATGGGATCACACCATCATGTAATAAAAATTGGGATAGGCCATGTTCTGATACAATGTAAAGACATGAACATAATTGATCAATCCAAAAGCTAATTTAAAAGGTGAAGATTGTCGAAACCATATAAAAAGACCACTCATTCCATAAATCCTCGATACGGGACTCTTTTTTTAAAAAAAATAAAAAAATAGGGGTAGGGATGGGGAAATGGGAGAGGGGAATATAAGGTGAGGAATGGAACCCTCACCAACAAGATGAAAATTCAGGTACTCAACCAACTGCGAGCTACTAAAATTCCCTCAATACGAGACTCTTCAACACTAAGCTGGCAAAAATTTAGAAACTTCAACTATAACTTAAATGGGGGTCTAAAACTCGGCTATATGTGCACTTCGCCTAATTATTGTACATTTTTTTTTGCATCTTTTACATGATGTAAGTTTAGTTGCACCTTTGTAATTTTATGCATTTCTAAGTTATAAGTACCATCTTTTATTTGTTATACTTTATTTTATTATTATAAGGTCTGATTAGAGTACTGTACTTCTCATGTCGTCCCTGAAATAATGTTCTTCATGTACATCAAAAAGGAAAAAAAAAATCAATGGTCATAGTAAAAAATTTTGAAGGGGAGCCTTGGAGTAATTGGTAAAGTTCTTGTCATGTGATCAAGAGGTCACCGATTCAAGTCGTGGAAATAGACTCTGGCAGAAATATCAGGTAAGGCTGCGTGCAATAGAACCTTGGAGTCTTGCCCTTCCCAGGATTCCGCATATAACGAAAGATTTAATGCATCGGATTATCCTTTTTACAATAAAAATTTCCAAAAAAAGAGATATAATACTTTGGTCAACCTAATGGAAATCAATTTTTTTTGGGTAAAGGAAAGTCTAACTTTAGTCATGAATTTTTTTTTTTAAGTCTAGTATATAGGGTATTTATTGCCTAGTAGTTCAATTGTTGTATGAGGAATATGGTCAATTGTTGCCTAACACATGTAAAGTTAATTTTATTTTAAGTGACTTAACTGTGTAAAGAAATAGATCTTGAATCTAATTACTTAACCTCAAGAGATAGTTCAAGAAGTGAGAATTTTTTCAGTCATATAAAGTGATCACCCATCCCGTAAATCCTCAATATGGGACATTCCCCTCTCCTCACATCTAGGATTGGACATCTTGAATGTGGATAATTTTTTAATATGGGGTAACAACACCGGATAATAAATCCCAAAAGCTAACTTAAAAGGTGAGTTATGTCAAAACCATATAAAAAGATCACTCATTCCATTAATCCTCGATACGAGACTCTTCAATACTAAGCTCACAAAAATTTAGAAACTTCAACTATAACTTAAATGGGGGTCTAAAAATCGGCTATACGTGCACTTCGCCTAATTATCGTACATTTTTTGCATCTATTACATTTAAGTTTAGTTGTACCTTTTTAATTTTACACATTTATAAGTTTTACTTTTTACACATTTATAAGTTTTACTTACCATCTTTTATTTGTTACTTTATTTTATTATTATAAGGTCTGATCAGAGTACTGTACTTCTCATGTAGTCCCTGAAATGTTCTTCATGTACATCAAAAATTAAAAAAAATTAAATGGTCATAATAAAGTTTTCAGAACGAGAGCGTTGAAGTAACTGGTAAAGTTGTTGTCATGTGACCAGGAGGTCACCGGTTCAAGTCGTGGAAACAGACTCTGGCAGAAATGTAAGGTAATGCTGCGTGCAATAGATCCTTATAGTCCTGTCCTTCCCAGGATTTAACATATAGCGGAAGATTTAGTACATTGGACTGACCTTTATTTACAATAAAATTTTCCAAAAAAAGAGATATAATACATTGGTCAACCTAATGGAAATTATACTTCTTGGGTAAAGAAGAGTCTAACTTTAGTCATGAAAAAAATTGGAGTCCCAAGTCTAAGGTAGTTATTGCCTAGTGTAGTTCAATTGTTGTATGAGGAATATGGTCAACAGTGAAGGCTTTTAAGTTTTAAGATAAGAAAAAATGGCCACAATTTTTTGGCCCAAAATTGGCCACAAATATGCAAAGACTATACTAACCTTTTCCCTAAACAAAAAAAAAGTAAATTTTTACTATTTTCTAAATTGAAAAAGTCAAATGCAATTAAAATTTATGTTGGGTAAATAATGACTATCATTAAATGTGAAAGAGGATTATTCAATTAACTTTTAAATGTGGGACCCACCTAACTTCACCTTCTTCTCATTCTACTATTCTTTTTTCGTCCTTCTCCCTCAAAATATTCTCTTTAGTTTTTTTTTTTCAATCAAATTTTAAAATTAATTCTATTATATATTGAACATAATTCTTTAAAATATTTTTGGATAAAGTTCATCAGTGATTAACTAATTTTAAACTCATCACATAAATTTATTTATTTATTATTATATAAAAGTCATTCAATTCTAAAGTTTGTCACATAAAAATCTTTTTTTAAAACAATAACTAGGGTCGACAAATATGAACAATATGATTTTTATAATATGTCAATGTTTATCATGTCTAAAGTATTATTGGAATATTTTCAAATTAGACTTAAAAATTATTTTAATATAGTTTAATTTATTTAAATATAATAATTAATAAAATTATTTAATTAGATGACATATTAATAACAAATATAAGTAACGATTCACAAGTTATCAAATTGGCGTAACATAGAGGTGCAAGACTACAACATTAATACGTCTTGATATCTTAAGTTGTTGTTAACAAGGGTCGACACATGTGAACTTTAAGATTTTTATGATTTCTATAATGTGTCAATATCTATCATGTCTAAAGTGATTTGAATTTTGACTGTCATTATTGAAATATTATCAAATTATATTTAAAAAATTATTTAAATATATAGTTTAAATTTTATCTAAATATAATATTACTTAATTAGAGGTCATATTAATAACAATTATAAGTTAGGATTTGCAAATTATAAAACCGGCGTGACATAAGGATGTTGACGACAACATTAATGCTTGACTCTCTTGAGTTGCTGTTAACTAGGATCAAAACATATGAACTATATGATTTTTATAATATGACGATGTCTATCATGTCTAAAGTGTTTTGAATTTTGACTGTCGATATTGAAATATTTTAAAATTATATTTAAAAATTATTTAAATATAATAATTAATAAAATTTCAATTAAAAGACATATTAATAACAAATATAAGTAATGATTCACAAGTTATCAAATTGGCGTAACATAAAGGTGCAAGACTACAATATTAATGAGTCTTGATATCTTGAGTTGTTTTTAACTATATTTTTTTTGATTCTATAATGTGTCGATGTCTATCATGTCTAAAGTGTGTTTTGAATTTTGAATGTTGTTATCATTCAAATTATTTAAATATATAGTTTAAATTTATTTAAACATAATAATTAATAATTAGAGGTCATATTAATAAAATTATGTAATTAGAGGACATATTGATAATAATTATAAGTAATGATTCACAAGTTATCAAATTGGCGTAACATAGAGTTGCAAGACTACAACATTAATGCGTCTTAATATCTTTAGTTGTTGTTGACTAGGGTCGACACATGTGAACTTTATGATTTTCATGATTTCTATAATGTGTCAATATCTGTCATGTCTAAAATGATTTGAATTTTGGTTGTCGTTATTGAAATATATCAAATTATATTTAAAATTTATTTAAATATATAGTTTAAATTTTATTTAAATATAGTATTACTTAATTAGAGGTCATATTAATAAAAAAAATATAAGTTATGATTTGCAAATTATAAAATTGATGTAACATAAGGACGTAAGACGACAACATTAATATTTGACTCTCTTGAGTTCCTGTTAACTAGGATCAAAATATATGAACTATATGATTTTTATACTATGTCGATGTCTACCATGTTTAAAGTGTTTTGAATTTTGACTGTCGATATTCAAATATTTCCAAATTATATTCAAAAATTATTTAAATAGTATTTAAATTTATTTAAATACAATAATTAATAAAATTACTTAATTAAAGGATATATTAATAACAAATATCAGTAACTATTCACAAGTTATTAAATCGGCGTATCATAGAGGTCCAAGATTACAAAATTAATATGTCTTGATATCTTGAGTTATTGTTAACTAGGATCGACACATGTGAACTATATAATTTTTATGATTCTATAATGTGTCTATGGCTATCATGTCTAAAGTGTGTTTGAGAATTTTGATTGTTGTTATTATTCAAATTATTTAAATATATAATTTAAATTTATTTAAACATAATAATTGATAATTAGATGTCATATTTATTAACTATTTCCAATACATGGGATCTTTTAGTATAAATATATACTATATTTATATGAAATTTTTTTTTCATCTGATTCAATCAATTTTTCCCAATTATCATACATGGTATATACATTTTATCAAAATATAAATTGCATAAATATAATATATAAATAAATAAATGAAATATATCATATATAAATTAATAAATGAAATACTATATGTAACTATTTTTATATATATATATATTAATTATATTTGTAGTACTATTTCAAATATAAAATTTACATTCATACAATATTTAAGATATACTGGTAATATACAATTATCACATATATTTAAAAATGAAACAATTATTCAAACTTGAATTGCAAAAAGAATAACACATTTATTTTGTCAATACAGAAACGAAACGAAAAAAAAAGAAAGGTAATAAAAAAGGAAATGAAGTAAGAAACAGTTGCCCAGCTACAGTAATTTTCCTAATTAATGAAAGTTGTTTCCCATTTTTTTAGTGAATTGATTTAGAATAAATGAGAATTTGTTTAGGATTAGATTTATCTAAATCTACAATTACTTCTGGTTATTACTTAATTTTGAGAATAATGCTAAAATTTTGCAATGTATTTTTTTAGACTGTATAGTTATGTAAAACTCTCTTTTATTAATAATAATCAAAGAAATTAAAGTGGCCATAAGCCCAATCTAAAAACTAGCTAAATAAATTAGATTAACTTTACATTTTATAATTTAAAATTAAATTTTTAAAAACTATACGAAAAGTACTATTAGCTGTAACTTTTTCTCTTTTTAATTTGACGAAAACATATATTTAAAATGGTTTATCAAAATTCACATAATTTAACTCTCGAAAAGTGAAACATGACAATAAATTTGAGACCAAAGGAGTAATAATATAAGATCATAAATCTCTTTTATACTAATTTTCAAAATTATATTTAAAAATTATTTAAATATGTAGTTCGAATTTATTTAAACATAAGAATTAATAATTATTTAATTACAGGTCATATTAATAACAAATATAATTAATGATTCAAAAATTATCAATTGATGTAACATAGGGGTATAAGACTATAACATTAATGTGTGACTCTCTTGGGTTGTTGTTAATTAAGGTCGTACATATAAACTATATGATTTTTATGGTTTCTATAATACATCGTTGTTTACTATGTCTAAACTATTTTGAATTTTGACTATCGTTACTAAAATATTTTTTAAAAATTATTTAAATATGTAATTTAAAATTATTTAAACATAAGAATTGATAAAATTACTTAATTAGAGGTCATATTTATAACAAATATAAGTAATTATTCACCAGCTATCAAAACGACATAAAATAGAAGCGCGAGACTACAACATTAATATGTGACTCTATTGGGTTGTTATTATGATAAAATTTCAAACTAAAGATTACGAAAATTAAGAATTATCTATTTGATAAAAACACATAATTAAAGAAATATAATACATAAATATATTATGTTAAATTTAAAATTTCGAACAATACTACTATGGCGACACTGATTTTGGCCATATGAGACTATAATTAATTATTTTTATATTATTATTTTTACACTAGATTATTTTTTTACACTAGATTATTCTTTTCTAGCAATAAGTACTATACAACCATATTAATGAAAATTATGGTAATTTGTCCATTCCCATGTATTGGGATAGTTTCCAATGTATTGGGAAATAGTAATAAATAAAATAAGGATAAAATCATTTTAAATTTAAGATGAAAGGGGCAAAAATGTCTAAAATGAAACTAGTTTATAGTGTGAATAGTTCATTTTGCTATTGTGGCCAAATTTGGGCCAAATTTTTGTGGCCAAAAGGATTTTTCCTTAATTTAATGCTTTCAAATATTAGCCCACATTATATTCACAAGAAAATTTTAAATAAATTGAAAGTAGACTTGATATTAGTCAACTACTCTACTTGTTTTTGGTCTAACTCAATATCTTAATGTCAAAATTATAATTTATGCTAGCTGGTATTTGACCAAATACACTTCCTCTCATCTTCTTATAAACTTTCATTTATAATGAATGATCTTTTTAAAAAGAAAGTGAAATAACAAGTTTTCCTCCGATACTAATTTGAGCATATTTCTCTTTATTTGACTATTGACGGGTTTCTTTGTATCTGTTGTACGAAAAGAGGAGAACTCAATGATTATTCATTCACCGGAATCAAAAGTTAAAATTTTGATAAATAGATATCTAGTTAAAAATTTCTTTCGATGAATGAGCCAGATTGGGTCATTTCTCAATGAGTTCAAAGATTTAAAGTGTACCGTCTCATCAAAAGTGTAAAGAACAAAGAATCTTTTTGATGATTGATTCCATTGATATTAAACTAAAATCAAATGCTTATTAATTTGTCCATGAAAGTAAATTGTAAAAGCTTTAATCAAAGATCAGTAAATTTGACTCAACAGAGGCGAATTCATTTATATTTGCTTGAAATTTATAAAAACTTATTATTATCTTTTTACATAAATAAAAAGAGATTCTTATACATGAAAAAAAAAAAACTACAATAAAGACGTATTTACTTTATTCAAATTACATCGTGATGAAAAACTAATGCAAATATATTTTGTTGAAAAAAAAAATAGAGCAACTTAAATTTTTTTTTTTTTAAAAAAATGTACGAAATAATATGCTAAGTGAAAAGGACCGAATATTTTCCTAACCAGAAAACTAGAAAGAAGTAAATGGTTTCCTCTAGCCCATTGATTATCAGTGATCCATATTCAGCCCAATGAGATTTTGAAAGACAAAATTTCAAAATGTAGAAAGTTTTTCATTAAAAAAAAAAAAAGGGCAAAACATTACAAATAGATAAAATTTAGACCATAATTACAGGGTCATGGTTAAACTTTGCATAATTAAAAAACATAGATATGCCTTAAAAACCCTCCCTTTCTCGCCTCCCTCCTTCTTCTCTCTCCCATCTCTCTCGCCTCCGTCTATCTGGCTGTCCTCTCTCTCTCTCTCGTTCTCTTTCTCTTCTTTTTTTTTTTTTTTTTTCACAATTTCAGAAATTGTATATTGTATAAATTGTATATTTAGTATACATTCAGCAAAATGTATATATGTACAGATTCAATATATAGGATGATAATATACAAATCGATAATACATTTATACAATCTTTCATATTCAATATAAACTATGATTATATACAAATTATATTCAGATATACGTTTAAAAAAGGGCGTCAGATATACATAGACAAAAATACATTCACCTATACATTTTGAAAATACATATACTAATACAATTGAAGCATATACAAATATTGAATTGATATACAACTGATACATATATGAATATTGTTCACTGGGGGTTTTCTTCTGTAGATGCAGTTGTGGATGGTTGTTATGCTTGTGAGAAACTAAGATGTGATGATACAGGTGTACTGGCAAAAAAAAAAAAATTCTTTGTAAATACTAATGTTTCTCTTTAGAGAAGAAACTAAAGTAATCTCTTTTGTATCACATGGTTATATAGCTCGATCGATTGTATTTATCTGTTCTGCAAATTATGTCATCTTAATAGTATTTATCTCGATAGTGTTTACTTTTCATGGTGATGTTAGCAATCCGTAGTACTAGAGAACTATATGCAAAGACAGAGCGGAGGGAGAGAGAGGTTAATTTTAGTTAGAGATAACTATAAATGGTAATTATTGTAAATGTTGACCATATAGGGTAATTATGGGTTCATGTTTATTATGCTATGTAGTTTTTTCTTATTTTTAATTATATTCTCAGCACGCTCCCTCACGTGCGGGACTGATTCTTTTTCATGTGCCAAGCACGTGGAAATTCTTTTTTTAATAAGGGAAAAGGATATGGGTTGACCCTAAAAAAAAAATCACCTACGTTTGAAGAAATGGACACTTTATGGTCCGTCGCCCCATTTTATTTCCAATCTTAGCCATTTGCGCTATTGGGAAAGTGAATTAGCTTTTGCTAGTGTTCTTGAGGTTTCATCACCGGCTATTCGATCTCCTTCTCCACCTACTGTAGTAGTTTTCTTGTCTTCGGTGAGTGCCTCTTTTACTAAACTTTTTCTCCTTTGCAGGTGAAGCTTCATTTTGTGCAAATCCAGATCGCTATTAGATCACTATACTTTTCGTTTTTTATTTTTATTTTCTAAAAAAGGAGATTTTTGTCCATTGTATCAACTCTGATTTGCTTTTGTTCCATCTATTCCAAAATTTCTTTTCTTTTTTCTGCTCTTCTAATTGTTCCTTTCTTTTTAACAATTAAATAACTTTTTAACATTTTTTATTTTTTCCGTAATATGATGGAGATAATTAATGATGAAGAACTAATTTTACTTTCCCTTTCTAATTTCTTCCTCAGTAATTGGAGAAATGAAGGTTGTATAGAATGTGTATAATTATTGTATAGAATATGTATCTAAATAATTATTGCAACTCTAGATTGTATAGGATGTATATAGAAACTGTATAATTATTGTATATAATATGTATCTGTATAGAATGTATATAGAAACTGTGTCATTATTTCATAGAGTATGTATTTGTATAAAATATGTATAGAAACTGTGTCATTATTGTATAAAATATGTATATGGATCATTGTTGTATAAAAATATTATTTTTATATAACCAATAAAAGTACACTCTTTTTTTATTTGATTTATAAAAAAAAAACTTATAATATTATAAATTTGTATTTAATTATTAGAAAAAAGAATTATAAAATTTTATTTGATTATATTTTTTTTGGTAGAATTGAAAAAAAAAGAAGAAGAAGAAGTGATCAGTTGTGTTTTTTTAAACAAATAACCAAAAAAAAAAAAGATGAAGAAGCATGCAGTCCCCAAAAAGAAAAAAGAAAGAAGAAATAGGAGCCGACAAAAAAGTAACAAAATAAAGGGACGCGCGTAAGTTGCATACCTCAGCCAAATGGCTAAAAATTGGAATTTTAATATTTTAGTCATTTGTGTGGCATTAATTTCAGCCGACGAGCTGTTTTTGTTCTTTCTCCTTTTAATAATGAATGGTGGTGAGATCTGATATCTGGACCTTTGCCTGCTCTAATATCATATTAAAATGTGTGACAATCTCATCTAAAATTTTAAGTTATTAGAGAAAATATATTTTTATTATTTAATTATATTCTCAACAGAAATGAATAGAAATGAGTTACGAATTTGCAGCACACTTCCACGTGGAATTCAGGGTGGCAGCAATATGTAATTAATGATGGCACCACCCCATCCAAACTTATGTTTATTAACTAGTTGCGAGACGCCGGTACACTACGGCATGAGTCCAATAATATAAAATAAGATAATAGAAATATTTTTTTAAAAGTATAAGGTTAGTTTTATTGTTAGTAGTATTTATAAATGGAAATAATATTTTTTTTGTCTCAATTTATGTGATATCTTTCAAATTTTGTGATTTAATCAAATTTTTCTTGGATCATAATTTTTTTTTTATCTTTTAAATAGTTTGAATTGTCAATTATTATGAATTATTGTATTTTTTTTTTACGTAGTTTAAATATTTTATGTCTAAATTTCAAGTAAAAATAAAATTGTTTAACTTTGAAGTTTGAACTGTATCAGATAACTTAGAACAAAGAAATACTGTTACTTTTTTTTACATTAATTTATGTGACACAAATGAAATCTTGAGAGTCAAAGAATTTTTTTTAACAGTTGTTTTATTAATTATTGCAATTTAGAGTAATTTTTACATTATTTTCAAATATATAAATTATTTGGAAAAGATTTTTGAATATTGAAATATTTTTATGGAAATGAAAATACAAACTATAGAGAGCAATAATATTCACAAATAAATGATAAATGAAAAATAAAAAATGTAAAATTTAATGGGCCCAATTTTCAGAAGAGTGCAAAATTCAATGACCCAATAAATTACTTATACACAACTAAGTTTAAAAGACCAAAAAGTAATACTGCATTTGAGGCTCAATCTCTAGATCTCGTGCGTGCAATAGCAGACTCTGACCACCACACCAAAGCAACAATTACATTGAGGAAGCACACAACTGAAACAGACATGTTGACGGCCAGTTGTGTGCTTCTTTCTTTCCCTTTCCAGTAAGTAATTTACCAATAGTAATTGTAAGCTTCTTGCAATTTTTTAGATTGCTGCATATATACACACTTACACGTTGAAGAGAAACTTCACGGAGGAAATAATTATATTTGACCCTTAAAAGGAAAATAAAATATTTTTATTATGTTGTTGAGTTTGGATTCGAGATTAATTGTCACAAAGGAAAGAGTCAATTTATTATAAGACTATTTTTATGTTTAGTTAAGTTTTATAAAAAGAACTCATACGATGGTGTTTGATCGGAAGATAAGAGTTCAAGTTTATATAATGTTTGGATTGTGTAAGAGGCTGTATATTGTGAAATAAGGATAGGGTTAACAAAATTGACCTCATAGAAAGGTCATGAAATAATTTTGGAAAGCGGAAAAGAGAAGGAAATAGCGATACATCATTTATTTATCGTATTTGTCAAGCTTGTCGCTTGTGAGTTATTTTGTATTGCCAGCATTGACTTGCCTCTTGGTTAGATGCTTATGCTGCCATATATAATGTTATGTTATAGATACGAATTTGCATTGACGAACGAGGGCACAAAACATAAGAGTAAAAGTCTCGAAATAAGGTATGACAAGGCTATTCTTGTTCTTTTCGACATGATCTATAGTCCAATAAGTACTATCAAAGAATATCTCATACAGCTCTAGATTATGTTGTTTTGACTTATTTTGAAATAGTTATCCCTTGTTAGAAACTCAGACTCAGTTAGCATTGATGTCGTGTATTATCGAAAAATAAAGAAATGTATAAACTCTAGTCACGAGGGTAGTTCAATTGCGATCAAAGGCTAAAGGTGTTAAGAAAACTAAAAACTATAGAGTCAGTAAACATTCTTGGTAAGAAGTTATCATGAGGAGAGTTATTTGGACAACCCGAAGTAAGTAGGTATAGCAGTTTAGCTTGTTGTAGTAGGTACGGGTGTACAAGTAGAGGCTTTATAGGTTACTTGAAATCAACGAAAATGTATATTTATCCTTTGTCCGGACTCTTATTCTATAGATAGTGACCTCACATTAGATCCAACTTAGAATTACCTGTATAGGTCACTTACAGCTTGCCTGCTTACCTTCGGGCTACTTGCATATCTGTTGTTACTTTTGAGATGGTTATGACTGCTTTAGATACAATAGCCTTATATGCTCAGATACAAAAACAGAAGTCTTGTGAGCTCAGATACAGAAATAAGAGCCTTATGTCTCAGAAAAAGTTATATGAGCCTTGTGTGCTAATAGACATATATAAGAGCCTTGTATGTTCAGATACAGGTACATTGAGCCTTGAGTGCTTGGTTACTTAGAGCCTTCAGGCTAAGCAGTCACTTAGAACCTTCGATCTAGACAATTAGATGGAGTCGATGGGCTCCCATGTGGCCATAAGCCCATTTTATAGCCTGTTCACTCACGATCTATCCAGATTGTCCTAGAAGCCAAGATACAACCTATGGGCTAGACAGATACATAACCTTCAGACTAGATAGTTATACAAAGCTTACAGGGCTAAATCAGTTGAATAGATAGCCTACAAGGCCAGTTTTATTATGCAGATTGCCTACTATGCTAGAGTATTGCCATTAGGGGTAGACAAATTAATTGGAACCTACCGAGCCTATAGAGACCCAGGTAGTTTATATTGATTGTTCTTTGTACCTACTGAGCTTATGATGGTAAGGTCAGATTGTTATTTATTTATTGTTGTATGATTTGTATTAGGAACTGTTAGACTATATTATGATTATTCCTAACTCTTCTTCCCGAGTATGTTCAATATTCTAGTTAACCTCTAATTCCCTATCTGAATATTTATAGTACTTTATGATACTAGTTTTAGCTATTGTTATATTTAGGAGTGGGTAAGCATACCCAGATAATCTTTAACTAACTTATCTGATTATATTTAGTACTTTATGATACCTGCTTAATTATTATTCAGCTTTCATAATCGCTGCATTATTTTGTACTGACGCCCCTAGCCTAGGGATGTTGTACGCATGCCTGCATGTGCTGACAGATAGGTAGACATGACTCATCTGTAGTGTTGTCGAGTTTTAGTAGACCGGTCAGCTCTACTTCTTTCGGAGTTGCCAGGTTGAAAGATTTGTTAGTCTTTTGCTGTAGATAGCTGATGGTAGATCGGGGCCCTGTCCCGACCAAGTATAGTACTCTTAAAGGCTTTTAGATCGCGATGGTGTAATTGTGTGTTGTCAGCCCTATTGGCCTTATTACGTTTATACTATCTATTACGTTTGTACTATCAACAGAATAGTTTTGTTGACCTTTGTATATATCTTTTGTAATTATAGATATCATGACCAACTTTAACATAATATTTGAAGAGACTGTTACACCTTTAGGTGTTAGGACAAAAAAACAATACACTTCGTGCTTACATGAAGGATCATTTTAGTGAAGACGATATATCAGGGACTAAAATAATCTGACCCCATATATTAAAGACTATTTTAATTATTTTCTCTAAAAAAATTGTAAACTTGACCTTAAGAAAAAGTTGAACCTTTGGCCTCATGCTGTAGTAGTCTTTTGGAACAATTTTATGAAGAATTTTTTTTTGAAAAAATTTCATGTACTAGAAATTTAGAGCCGTCAATATGGGCAGGCCGTCGGTCCAGCCCAACCCAGCCAGCCTGTGATTTGATAGCTTGGAGCTATAATTTTTTAAGCTTATTTAAGAACCAACTAGGCTTCTTAGCCCCGATCGTGTAAGTCCGCCGACCCGTGAGGCTTGAGTAATGTGGATTGGACATACCTGTGGGCTAAATAAAAAAAAATTTAAATAAAGTACACTACTAAAAATAACAATAGTCTAAACTCAAAGTCTACTTAAAATCTTAAATCACATATGTTAATATTACATACTCTAAAAACTTAAATATTAAAATTTAAATAATATAAATAATCAAAATACAAAAATCAATTAATATTTAGTATTAATGTCAAACAATATCATTTTTATGATACTAATTTCAGATTGAAACTATACAACCAAATCTTTACTTGAGGTCAAACACAATATTATCTATGACACTGATTTCATGTAATATTTTCTTGTAAATATTTATATTAATAATTTTAAATTAAAAAATCATAAGAAGTAATATTTTTAAAAAAGTATGCTGACCCGTAGCCCATAGTAATGGGTTAGGCTTACTATTTTCTTCATTAAAATGATGGGTCAGCCCAATCCGGTCCCTCATAGTTCATATTTCGTGTGAGCTAGTTTGAATGAGCTGGTAAAACTATTAATTTGACTTGACTATTTCATCTAAGCTATCAATTATTCAATTAGCAGATACATCGCTATTCAACAATGAAATGGCCCGGAGTTTTGAGGGTTCATGAAAGCACAACAAATATATAGCACCAATTCAGAATAGAGAAAAACACTAGGATTATGGAAACACTGCAACTATTATATATGGAAATAATCGACTAAAATAGATGCTCGTCATAATCTTTTTTTTAATCTCAAGCTTGTTGCTAGGAAATGGATCTAAGAAAGTTTTCCTTTTTTTTTTTCTGAAGATGTTGGTACTAAAAGAATAAAAAGCTATTATAGAAGAAGAAAAACACCAAAAATTAGATCCAAACCTAAAAAAAGAGAAAAAGGAAAAAGGAAATTTCTATTAAGCACCAATTTTCTAAATCCCAATCCAACACAACTAAAAAAATAAACCCTTTACATTTTACACTAGTCCATAGTGTATAGGGAATAGGAATCCCAAAAAGGAAATTAAGTAAAGAAATCCTAATCCAACACAATAAAAAATTAAACCCTCTACATTTTCTCCTCTATATATACTCTCTAAGTGATTAATTCTTTCAATTCTTCCAATTAATTTCCAACTTTCTTTCCAATTAATTCCTTTTAATTAACCATGGCTACAAAACTATCATTCCAATTACTAGTAGTTGTAATAATACTACTGCTAACTTTCCCTTTCACCACCCTCTCCGCCTCAGCACCATCTCCTAATGATAATAATAATAATGCCGTAAACATAGCTAGTATATCTACTCAAGCCAACTCAACATTATTAACGCCGTTATCGCCGTCTCCTTCGACTAATAATATTGATGAAGACCCAAAACAAATCAAGATTAATGAGATTATTATTATTACGTTGTTAATAGTGATGATTCAAAGTGGACTAGACTAAACGAGGAGATTACTTTTTGTGTGCTATAGGGTTGTTATTTTACTTCTGGTGATTATATTTGCATTTATATGTGTAGTTATCAGGTCTGGATGTAAGTTATACATATGAGTAATAATCATGGTTCATTTGGCTCAGGAAATTTTGTATTTATTTTTAATTTTTTGTATAAGCTATACATCTTTGTTTGTTTGTTTATTTGTTTATTTGTTTTTGTTTCGTTTACAAGTATAATGTCATATTATATAAACCAAGCACGTAGCGTACGTTATAATATCATGCTATAATATTGGAAAAATATCTTATCTTCACGTTGAAGAAATATTAAGATCATTGGCTTTTATAGAACGTAATCTTTATAACAAATTTTAACACGCATCAAGAACTTTTTTTTGAGAGGGAACTCAGGAGGATAAATTCGTTTTTGTGCAATAGCTTGCGAATCATATAAAAGATATACAACGCACTAGGCAAAAAAATTAAGAAAAATCTACAGTACGTAGTTATTGCCTAGTATAGTAAAACTTCTCTAAGTTAATACTCGGTAAATTAATAAACTCTTTAAGATAATTTTTTTCTCTGGTCCCGACTTGGATCAGAGGAAAAACTTACTAATTTCGATAAGATAATATATTTTTGAAAGACCCCTATATAAATATATAGTCTCATTAATATTATAAATTAATAATTTTTTAAAATTACAAAAATATCTAAGAAAATTTAGTGAAATATGATTATAGTGTTTTTATTTTTTGTTAAAATTTAAATCTAGTTGAAGCTCATCTCTAACTCTCGAACTGCACCAAAAAAATTGTGAAGAGTTTTAGCTAGACGCGATAAGTACTTTCTTACGCGTAAATGATTCCAAACGTATTGCATTGTCTTCAACGTCATCATCAACATTATTTTCTCCAAAGGTATCAACAATTTCTTCTAAGCTCTGGACCTCTAAACATGTATCATTTTCACTCCGATAATCCAACAAGCTATTGACATCTATTTTATTGCGGTAACCGAGATCATTAATCATGACATCAAGTTCATGAATGTCATTTTTACAAGTAAAAAAAGGGCAGTCCGATGCACTAAAGCTTCCACTATGTGCAGGATCCGGAGAAGGGCCCGACCACAAGGACTTATTGTACGCAACCTTACGTCGCATTTCTACTAGAGGCTGTTTTCAAGGCTTGAACCTGTGACCTTCTGGTCACATGACAACAACTTTACCAGTTACTCCAAGGCTCCCCTTAACAAGTGAGTTTTTTTAAATTTCTTGAGGCTTCATCCCCCAAACAAATTTTGCAGTGTCGATACAATGTACTTTATGTATAATGAATTTATTTTTTACATTAATTCAATAACTATGATACCTAAATTAGTAAGGCACAATAATTTTGATGTAATCAGAATAACCTTCATTGAATCTCGAAAATACTCTTTAAATTAATAAATATTAATTTATCAATAAAATAATATCTCTATAAAATAATAATATTTCATGATCCCGATAATATTAATTTAGAGAGGTTTTATTGTAGTTCAATTGTTGTATGAGGAATATGTTGATAAACAGTGGAAAGCTTCTAAGAAAAATATAAATTACATGGCATAAGAAACTTAATCCCTTAATTATATATGACCCATAACAACACTTTAGTAGGTCTCTTATCTTTCTCTCTCTCTTACTTTACCCTTTCCTCACTTTTCACTCCTCAGTTTTTATCGCCTCTTTTTCATCCCGTCCAGATCTGGCCTCCAACGACAAGTTTCATCTCCGACACCCTCTTCACCTTCCCCTTCATTTTCTGGCAACACTCAATGGACACCACCCTACAATCACCGCCAAAGATGCCCCTTTTCCCTTCCCTCTCCTCTAAGTTCCGCCATTAATGACGAGCTTCGAGCTCTAGCCCGCAACAACAGCCAACCAAATAACCCCGAAACAGTCACTCTACTTGAAGTTTACTATGCCATGTGCTATTTGCTTGAGTAAATGTCAGAGTTATACTACTTCAAAATAGACTGCAATTTACTATTGCATAGTCTTATTACTTCGGGAGTAAGTTCATTGTATTTACTACTTCAGAAGTAGATTTTAGATTTATTACTCCAGAGTAAATTTCAGAATAATTATTCTAAATTATTCTGCCTATTTTGGAGGTAAGTCATGATATCTTCACAATCAAGAACACATTTGTATTTATAAGCTTTACTAAATACTTGTCGCATTCACCGCAAGGAATGGATATGTAGTTATAACATTTATCAAAAGTTCTCATTCTTCATAAATGGAACATAATTATTTGAATGTATCTTTAACCATTCATCTTCATTTAAACTTATTGCTACCACATTCTCCTGATCATGGAATGGAACATAAATATTTGAACGTGCCTTAAGCCTATCAAACTATGATAGCTTAGAACCTCTTTCAATACGTGTATTGGTACTTCAGGAGCAAATCAAGGCATACATATGACGTTGAGAATTTTTTTTTTAACATATCTTTCAGACAGGAACGAATTTACTAAGGGCGGTGAGGGTGCCACGCCACCCGCAAGCTTCGACGGAAACTCTCTCTATATAGGTATATATATACAGAATATATCTATAACTAATAAATGTGCCACCCACAACATCAAAGTGTCTGTGGTGCCAGTGGCAAAGGGTCAAATTTTCACCCCCAACGGCGCGGGTTCGAATCCCGTGGACAACTTTTTTTTTAATTTTTTTTTTCCAGTTCAATCAACTCACTTTCCAGCTGACAACAGTCATGACTATCGTTTTATGCATTGATGTATTAATTAAAAATTATTTTTGACTATTACAAGTCTTTGACTTTTCTTTATTTGTTTAAAATATAAAATTCAATTATTTAGTTTTGTTCTTTTTCTATCTTTATTGTCCATGAAGTGCATAAACAATGAAGTGCGAAATAGTATTGGTGATCAATATTTAATTGATTGCCTAGTATGTTACATAGAGCGTGATGTATTTGCAAATGTAAGTAATGATGCCATCGTTGACCGTTTTCAGAATATGAAAACTCGTCGAGGACAATTGTATTGAATGATGGATGTTATGATATTAGTAATATTATTGAAAGCTTAAACTTTTTCCACTTCATGATCTTAGTCGAATGTGGGGTGTGAATTTGTAGTATATGTAATGCATAATTGTCATCTTATTACTGTTTTTTTTTGTTGATTGATTTGTCAATTGTCATATAGATTGAAATTCGAAAAGACGAATAATTTAGTTGATTTATCGATGAGTTTAATTGGCACCCGAAGAGTCCAAATCCTGGATCCGCCTCTGCTTTCAGAGTATACCACGCTCCAAGCAACCATTGATTTAGGAGTTATTATTATTGTTGTCCTTTTTTCATGTTCATGTGCATTATTCGGCCACTTGTCTTCTTTCAGACATATTATGCACTACTACCACATTCACTTTAGGAATGGAGCAAATTTAATTTGACAAACTTCATGATTTTTCATCAAAAGTAGCACATTATTTTGCTTTAGTCGTCATTATATCATTAATATGGTGCATTGAGATTCAAACTCAACGTTTTATCCATATAAAAATGTTTTAGGCCATAATCGATGAAACTTGAACCCAATATCTTATCATCATGGTGCAGCAGGACTCTAACCCAATGTGTCTTATAATTTTATGATATGATGGGATTTGAAATTTTGAATCCACCATCTTCTCTCAACCAAAACATCACGAGTCAAAATATGTAACTCACCCTTGAGGCTTTGGTGAAATAAACGAATCCAATCGTTCTTATCGGTCACTGCCTCACTGGATCTGGTGGGTTAATTAACCTTTAACTTGATCCAATATCACCTAAACTTGTTTGTAGGCTTTAGATAGAGCATGATGATAAGTGAGTGAAATCAAAAGAAATAGATATTCCACCTACAAAATGCATGCAACAGTAACGTTATTAACATAATTTATTTGTTACCTATGTTCTTGGTTAAATTCTTACCCAATTTGCATAATGAGATAAACAACGTAACATGCATGGGTAATGGGTTCGTATAGTGAAACTCATGACTTTTATAAGGATTTGCAAAGTTTATTTTCAGGCCGCGTAAATTTAAATCTAAAATACAAGTATAATTGTGGCTAATAACAGTGGAGTCGTCGTGATATGAACATAACTTTGTTATAACTTGTTCTTATTATTTCTTGTTTGTGTGTATCATATTACAAAAGTAGTAGAGGAGCACAAAGAAGTTTATTTTCTTTGGCACAAAGTAGCCCATATCCTTGGGCACCAAGTACATGAGGTGGACATCCACTTTCACAACAAAAATCCTAATCCAACACAACTTAGAAAATAAACAAACCCTCGGACGTTTTCTCCTCTATATATACTCTCTAGCTAAGTGATTAATTCTTCAATCTTTCAATTAATTCCTAGCAATTACCAATGGCTACAAGACAGATATTCACATTACTGGTTGTTGTAATACTACTACTACTAACTTACCCATCCACTACCCTCTCTGCCCCAAGAAAATTACTCCTATCTGCACCATCCCCCAATGCTAGTAACAATAATAATGTCGCAACATTATTAACGTCATCCTCGTCGTCGTCGTCATTGTCGCCGTCTCCTTCGACTAATAATATTTATGAAGATAATGATATCCCAAAATTATCGACGTTGGCAGCCATTAATGAAGATGATGATGAACCAGAAATAGGTGATTCAATGATGACTCCCACACAACAAAAGATTCTTTGGTCTATTATGGGGTCTTGTTGTTTTATTTTTGTGGTTTTTGTGGTGTATGCTGTGTATAAATATCGATACGATAATTAGTAATATTTATGGTTTTGTTGGCTCTGGAAATTTTGTAATGGAACAATCAAGTGATCAATCGGTACAAGAAGCTAGATCTAACTAAAAATGTTGTTGGTAACTGATGAGGAAAATCGATCCTAGTTCTCCCACGTGGAAAACAACTCACCCAACTCTGGCGAGCGCATTACAAAACTTGTCATAGGATAGGATTATGGGAACACTGCAACTATTATGTATGTATATGGTGGAAGTTTAACATGAAATCTATGTTGAGTTTGCCCTAATTTTCTTACCTTTTTTGAATTCTACACAACTGTGTTTTAATTCAAAAAAGTTTTTTCCTTACTCGATAATATCTCTTTCATATATAAATCAATCGATCAAATCATATACTCCCTCCGTCCCAATTTATGTGATGTACTTTGACTTGACACGGAGTTTAAGAAATAAAGGAAGACTTTTGAAACTTGTGGTCTAAAATGAGTTATAGATATTTGTGTGGTTGTAAATCATTTCATTAAGGGTAAAGTGAGTATTTTAAAGTTAAATTGTTACCAAATATAGAAATGTGTCATTCTTTTTGGAACTGACTAAAAAGGAAAGTGTGTCATATAAATTGGGACAGAGGGAGTAATAATATTATGTTTGTTGATATGATTTTATGTATTGTCTTATTTATCACTGCCATAATTTGTAGTTACTTAACTAACTTGATTATTTTGATCCCAACAATCTAGTGCTTGTAATATAGTGTAAAATTTAATGACTATATATCTAACAAATCATAGGTTTCAAGGGTACGACTAATGAATATATTGCAATAATATATATGGCAATTAGGTATTTACAAATATTGTTGAAAATAACTTATATTTTAATCAAGAATGTAATTTGAATCGTTTCCTATTTAATTAAGTTGATGTCCAACGGCTATATGTAATTACAACTTGATTTCTATTTTAAAATACATATCAAAAGAATAGATTGTTAAAAAAAATAGCAATTAACATTAAAAATAAATGTAATATTTGCTTAAAGGATGAAAATAGAGTTATTAAATTACAATAGATGAATTAAATATATTTTAAACTTGAAAAAATTATGAATATAGTTATTTTAGTTATGTAATATTTGTAATTGTAGGTATTATTAGTGGCGGAGCCAGAGATCTAGTAAAGGGTGTTTAAATTTAAAATAAATATTCTTTTAATGAGTGGGTGCACTGAAAAATTTAAATCAAACTATGTAATATGTAGCTTTGAGGCTTTGACACTTGATAGTTTGTCCCCAAAGCATATCCAAACAATAAAATTTGAAAAATGTGTTTTTAGGTTTTTACTAACAAATTTAATTGAACAAAGAAGAGGAATCTAGTAAAGACAAAAAGTTAGAGGCTAACAAAAGAGAAAAGAAGTAGAAATAGAGAAGAGCGAATCAGACAACCAATTCTGTAGCGTCCAAGGAATGAAAATGGTGAAGTTTTAAATAGACTTCTCGAAGAAATTAAGAAACAAAATCAAACTAGAAAATTGCAAAATCGATTATCTTACGATATTAAGACTTAAAATGGTTAAATACAAATTTGAAAAATGAGGATGAAATAGTGGAAAACAAAGTATATTCCTAAAGAGAGATAAGGTGAGATGCAATTTAGTTACTTATTTAACATGTGTATATATTTTGGTGTTATAAAATAGTATAATTACAAATAATGTACAACCAATTTAACTAAATTCATCATTGTTGCATATTCAAAAGATATTGAATTCAATTATCGTGTCGATAACGTAATAATATTTATTTTTATCATCAGACAAATATTGTATTTATTATTTAACGTCAATAGTTATTTTCCTTACACATAATTTTAGTTGATTAACACTGCACATGACGTAGACTAAGACTAGTTCTAATAATAAATATAAATTTCATTTTGCTTGAGACAAAACATTCATCATAGTGTACAACATCTTTGTCCACCAACTAATCATATCAATTACTCCTTCAGTTTTATTTTTTCCTTGTCACGTTTCGCTTCTCGAGAATCAAACTGCAAAAATTTTAACCAACGTTTTAAGATATATTTTTTTCATTATATTAATATGAGAAAGATTGTAACTTATACTAGCATTTTTCTTATAGCTTTTAAACATCTAAATTATAAATTTAAAAACTTTAATTTAACTTTGAAGTTTAGTCAAATTTTAAAAGAACCCAAAAACTATATGAAAAATGTTTGGCATAATACAGTAGGACATGAATTGGCCACGTAAGACGCCACATAGGACACATGTGTCTACTTGTTCAACTTTATACAAGTTTAAATGCCTACTTGTGCACATTCAAAATTGGAGGTCATAGATGCGAGCTAAAGTCAAGTTAAAGGGCACATTTATGTATTATTGCCTTATTGAAATTATGTATTGTCTATACAAATTTCTCAGACTTGGTTTATTTTTTTCATAATCTCTTTCAATAGTTAATGGAACCGCGTCTCCATTGCTCTTAAAACTCGCTACTTCAGGAGCCTCAACTTCTGGATATCTGTGCAAGCACATGAAAACAGTGAGCAGCGCCTCACTGACACACTTCTCTTCATCTATTGGAACGATCTGTGAAGAACAAGGATGATACCTGAATCATGATGTGCCCGAGTGAGCTACAGATCGTTGATACCACTCTTGATCAATGTTTTACATCTTCAGGAAGGATTGTTTTGCCTCTGTAAACATACTGCATCTCTTTCCTTCCATGTCTGCAGTACATCAGGTGTCATTTCATAGATTAAATTATTGTTATAGTGCAGGCTGTGGTGCTATTAGTTACTCTAATTTTCTATGCGAGCAACTTTTAGAGTTCCAAGAACACTAACATCTTGCAAGTTATCGTCTTAGCAGGAGAAAAGACAAAGGAGAGCACAAGCAAAGCTTACCTCATGTCTGAAGGAAATCCTCGTATTAGGTACATTTGTCTTGTGAATATCGTTTCCTTGAGGGCCTCTCTTATAGTATTTACTGTCAACCCAATGCATTTGCAACATTTACAATGGGAAGTAAAATTAGCATTGGGGTTACCAAAGTGCTCTCTAGAATACCCTTTTAACTGTGAATATGCTAAACCTCCTTTTCATCATATGTTAGGATGCAGTATATTGCATCTCAAGCGCTTCCATTAACCTCTAATTCTATGTTGCTTGATTTTCAATCACCCTCAACTTCCAGGCTAGGTAAATAATATACAAGTTTCTCAGAGATGTGATATTTGACACAAGTGGAAACAAAAACAAATCATCAATACCACTGTAGAAGTTCACAAACAAGGAAGTTCAAGAACCGGAATTACCAGAAACCACAGCTATAAAGTCATAGTTACCAATAAATATCTGATTTTTCAACCGAAAAAACACTACTCAGGCAGGCAACACGCAAGATTTCTAAGAGCGTAGCATGTAAATCAGGCCCAAATGCTGTAAATGCTCACCTTGTCTGCATGCTTGAATCCTGACTGATAGACCGAATTCCTGGCTCACAAAGGTCAAGATTCTCAGCTTCCATACCTGAAATATATAATTTGGTTAATGACATGATGATATTCTACTGATTTAAAAAAAGGACTAACCTTAGGTGCACACTGTATTCTTCCACGAGGGGCTCTTTTGTCAAGTGGATTTGCAAGGGATCATAAGTAGAGAGTGAGACGTTCATGCCACAGTGGAAGAACACAAGGAATGGGTTCCAATTATAGGCAAGGAAAAGTGAATTATTGCTCAGGGAGACATTGCCAGTCCAACCTGAATAGTTATACAGACGGTGACAGTAAAGTGAATAAACAGGGAAAAAAACAAGGGGGGGCGGGGGGGGGGGGGGGGCACAGAGAGAGAGAGAATGGTGCATAATATGTAAATAGAAGGATGACTTCAAAGGCATATTCCGTAGTAAAATATGATTGCATCTCTGCATAGCTCGATGTTACAAATATAACATGATAATAAATCAAATCATCAGATGGACCAAATTTATGAGAAGTTAATAGTAGTAGTACATATAAAGCACACTGCATACTGAATAAATAAAATGTAGTTGAATTGCACCCCTACAGCCAGCTTAGTGTATATCAATAAACTTATTAGATTTGTTCAAAAAAATAGAGAAATAAAATGAAGATAGATCCCAGGCCAAAGCTAGATGCAGAGCCTCCGGGGAAAGTTTAACAAAGTGAACATGCAAAATAGCAAGAACAGTAAGGAGCTATTCTAGAGAAACATTTTCTATTTCAATGTCCATGGATAAACTTGCTTACTATATAATTTGACACCTCGATTGACAGCTTGTGTACAATACTAGTTACCCATAAGTTTTTCTTATTCTTTTTCCTCGAGATGATTCTCAATCCGGTATGTGAATTCCTCTTTTACACCCTCTATATTTCAAAAGTTAAATCATATTAGCTATGCTTCATAAACTTCAACAAACATCCAATAGGTCAATTAAAGCCCTTCCATTGTATGCATTTGTAATACAATCTTCCTTAGACCACCCTAAATGATTTAGTAATGTCATCCAATTGCAGGGAATTCAAAAATAGATCTAAACAAAGCTCACTGCATATATCAGTTAATGAGGTGACGGTAATAATACCTGTGCAAGGTAGTAAAGATAATGCAGTACAGGGGTCTTCCGCAAATTGATGCCATGAGAAATGTTTTGGCATAATAGAAATCCAGCAGCTAAAGGATCAACATCACCCACCTGCATGAACTTGAGAACATAACTATGGCGCACTTGTATGAAGCTAACAAAAAGATCAGCAGAAGTTAACACCAACCTCCCCACAGTGTGGTCTTAATCTGATTGTTGGCAACCCTTTTGATTCACGAAGCTAGGGACATAAGAAATAATTACATAATATATAATCTTTCTCAGGAAAGAAAGACAACAGTCCACACAATCTTTTAGAAAAGATGTCCTCTCCCTTACAAGGAAAAAAAAGCGGCAGTAGACAGAGAGAAGTTCAATGTATGCTAGCAAAAATAAATACTGAAAGAGGTTGATAAACATCACATGAGAAACTGGTAAGCATTTCCTTAAAAAGTGAAGTTGTTTATTTTTTCAGCTTCTGGCTAAGATTGTTCAGGGAATTGTGGAACACAAACGAATTTCATGGGTGTGGCAGCAAAATTTCTTGTAGAACTCATGTGAGGGACGCTTGAACTGTATGATTGAATTTGAAGCAAAGAAAGCCTCAAGGCTCTCGACCACTGGTATCTTCATTGGATAGCCCATTATGAGCTTGACCTAAACTCTTAGTCTTTGTTCAGTTACTGAACAACCGACTTTAATTTCAAAGAACACGATTGAAATTCTTTACCATGACATTGTCCAGCCAATAAAATTATATAAACACCTTTTGCACTATCAATTTAATAACAACGTTTGTTCCTTTTTTTTTTTTTGAGAAAGTAACATTTGTATTATAATTCAGCACTTAGATAGTGCAGAAAAGCCCCATTTACAGCATAATTAAACGAAACTCCTGATCCTAGCATGACTCTAAAACTCCTAGGATATCTTCTGCATCTATAGGAGATTTCTTTGTACACCAAAAACACAAAAGCAAAATACAATCATTTTTGATCATATGGACTGTCCTACTCCTATCTTCAAAATTTCTAGCGTTCCTCTCCCCCTCCAAACAGTCCACCAAATGCAAGCTGGGATGCTTCTCCAAATATTCCTGTTCGTGGATCCAATTCCAGCTTCTTCCCAACTACAAAGAGTGTCAACAATCTTGCTAGGCATTGTCCACTGTATCCCTCTGAGATTGATAAAAATTTTCCATAGTTGATCAGTAATTCTGCAATGTAGGAACAGATGTCCCACTGTTTCAGATGCTTCTCCACACAAACAACAATCTGTAACTAAGATGATATTCCTCTTCCTTAGATTTTCATGAGTCAAGACTACCTCTTTTGCTAGTAGCCAAGAGAAACATGCCACCTTCAAAGGTGTTTGAGCTTTCCAAATTTGTTTCCACGGCCAGAAGTTGTTCTGCATTACAGTGTCATTTAGGCACTTGTATCCTGAACTTACTTTGTTGTGTCCATTCCACCATAATCTGTCCATCTCATCTTTTAGCCCTGGAATGTTCAAAGAGATTTGAGCAGCTCAACCATTCCTGAAATTTCCCAGTCATTCAATCTTCTTCTGAATTCTACCCTTGAGGAGACCACATGTCTGCCAGACTGCCACAGTACTGTTCTGATTTAGAGCTAAATCAAACATATCTGATAACTCTATTGATAAACTCCTACTACTTAACCACCTGTCCTTCCAGAAAGTATGGTTGAAGACTTGAAGCTGATAGCTGATTCCATCTGAACTGATCAATGTTCAAAACAGTGTCGAGATATTCTGGAACTTCTTTTTAAAGTATTAACGTTAAATGAATTTACAAAAAATAAACGTATTCATAGAGAGCTAAATGTATAAAATTCCCTTTTTCAAACTTTTGAATTTCCTCTAGAATATCTTCAATATTGCATTCTTTGGGAGTTGACCTGCACCATTGTTGAGTGCAAATTACAGCTTCTACGGTCTTGGGCAATAAAGAACTTCGATACGAATCAAGAATCCGTCCACCAGTGCTAAAAGCGATTCACATGCAACAGTAGAAATAGAAATTGCATGAACATCTCTCACAATCCTAGAAACAATCGGATAACTTTTACTTGCATCTTTCCACCAAACCAAGATTTTTTTTTGGAGAACTGTGGTTTCTGCCAAATTTGTTCTTAGTTGTTTACTGATGAATATGTACATTTTTGAATCGTGGTGTGAGCACCAATTGATTCCAGATTCAAATTAAAGGGACACCAATTGAACAATCTCACCCCATTACAACTGGCCAGTGGACACCAAATGATCATCTAAGAAACAAAGATTCAAAACTTAATATTTTTGTTTTCAGATTATTTTCTTTAAGCTATACTCTCCTCGTGCTTAAATAAGTTGTGTTTTAGCTTCCGCACACTCCTTAATAAACTACTCATTCCAAGAAAACAACAAATGTATTTACGAATGTACCTTAGTAAATAATTTGGAAAAAAATTAAACTCTTTAGTAGTTTTTTGGTTATATAAAGTATGAAAGAAGCAGAAACTTGAGATGGCAAGCCCTTAAATAATTAAAGTACATCTTTTAAAAAACTTCTAAGAAAAATGACAAAATACGACTTAGGGGTCGTTTGGTACAAGGAATAACTAATCCCGGGAATAATTTTAGGATGAACTTATCTCATGTTTGATTGGGATAAAAAGGTACAAAATCAATATGTAAATAAAAAAACTATCATCATTCAATAGAAATATTTTAAAACTTTGAACTAAACTACTCAAATCTTTATAGTAATAAATGATATTTTTACAATAACATCCAAAGTGATGCATTGAAAATACATGGTTAACGTCTTTTTAACTTGAATCAATTCTTATTGTTATAAATAATAATATTATTATGTGAAATACAATACTATACTAAAAACGACAATTATGAAAAAAAAATAAAAAAATCACACTAATATTTTATTATTATGTATATGTATATTATTGAGTCTCAAATTAAAATTTGGCTTTAGGCCACTAATTTTATTGAGACGCCCTTGCCTCAATGTTATCATGAAGGAAACTTGATTCTCCAGCAAAATCAAGTTCCGTAGTGTCGTCGCGAAATGGTCTCTTGTTACCGAAGCTTTCTAAGATTCTTCTACTACGCATACTTCCATATAATTTATTACAAAACATACCTCAACAAACATTATTTTTGCAAATACAACATCAGTGTATGGAATTGTAGAGTCTCTTTTGTAGTAGTTTCTCGCCTCGTTTACAACTTCAAGAATGTGGTGGTAGAAGAAACTCTCATCATGACCACTGCCAAAAACAAACATTTCTACTGCTTTAGATTTGAACTCTTCTATAAACTTGAGCTCTGGTTTGCCGTGATGATACGAACCGAGAGAAACCATTTTCGGATTGTAATCCTTTTTGTTGTCATCATCGAGTCTAAGTAGAGATGGAACTTGTAGGATTTGCCTTAATTGATTTATTGGTGGAACTTGAAAAGTTACATTTTTGCGTGGAATCTGTTAGGCGATTGTGATGGTGGTGATGTCGATTGTGGTGGTCGGAGAATTGGAATTGGGGTTGAAAGAGGAAAGTAATTGTCAGCTGTAGTTGGTGTTAGTGTTAATGGAGTGAAGGACCCAAATCCTAGATAATAGAGAAATTGTAGTCTCTTAATTTTTCTGTATTTTCTTTTCAATAGAGTCATTTTTTATGTTACATCTTTAAATTCGAGAGAGGATTTTCCTCTTATGTATCAAATTATGAGCATTGAAGCGATCGAGAGAAAATAAGAAAACTGTTGCACATGCTCGCCATTCGCCCAACTATCGTTGCCTTGTACAAACGATGCCCTTTCACTTCAAGATCCTTCCTTCATAGTCAAATCTGATGAGACACTTTGGCTTCTTCGACCCTGCCAAAGCAGTTTTCTTTCTTCAGGTAGTGAAGTCACTTCAATTTGTGTATATCTTGCCCCTAGAAATAGAAGAAGGTGGATCCCTCTCCATTGAAAGAAATGAAATTATCGCGGATACAGACATTAATTAATTAAATTTTCCCGATGCAGAGGCAATCAAGAAAGCCGTATAAGTGAATATATAACTCTCTGTCTTCGAGTCTGTTCTCCTACTCAGTAGCTCATTCCGGATAAGTGAGTGAATTTCAAGCCGGAAGAACCGCTGATAATGATCATTAAAAAAAAACGGTAGGTAAAATTAGGCCGTGAACAACCAATCATCGTACTGTAAAAATTGAATAGGTTCGATCTATAGTCATTAGGACTTCCTCCGCTGAACAACTATAGTTTAGTCAAGATAAGTAAATTTGACTCCATAATGACGTTATTTTTGAAATTTATAAAATTTTCTTATTATCTTTTTATTGACGGACAAGGGTGTCTTGTCCATTAGTTGTCTAGGGCCCATATTTAAGAAGGCCTCATATTTTTCATGTAAAAATAATTATATATATATATATATATTAGAATTTTAAAAAACAGCTCATATCTTTTGAAAAAGAAAAGAAAAAAGAAAATTTAAATAATGGAATTTTCCTTAGCATTAAAAAAGGAAGGAACAACTTATTTTATTGATATGACCATTTGAGCATGATAAATATTAAATGGAAGAGCTGTTAAGATAAAAGTGAAAACTACAATTTTTGGGGGATTATATATCAAAAATATAGCTACTACAATTATGTTTTACTTTATATTTATCCTTTTAATTTTTCGCCAACACTCATTATTCACTACAAGTTGAAAACTATTCTCGTATCATTGTGTTTCTTTATTTTTCTTTGCTATTTTATTCTTCAATCCTCATTCTTCCTAGGCTCAAAATTGACCAAAAACTATTTGAAGGGTGAAAAAGAGTCAAAATATACTGTACAATATATATTGTATTTTTTAATATTTTTTTTCAGGTTTTCAAGGATCGTGAATTTTGAAAGAGTCGAAGTTATTTTACAATCAAGCAATTCGTCTATTGAATCAGGTTCTATTTCTCTATCCTTAATTAGTTTTTCATACTTTTTGATAGTGTAAAGTGACTTTATAAATTTTTCAGAATTTAGTTATGTCAAATAGAAAATATGATCCCAGTTATTCAAAAATTAAAAGAAAGAGAAAACTTAAATTATTAGTAATTTTGCATTTCAAAAAGCTAGAAAAATAAATTTTAAATAAAAATATATATATATATAAAATTAAGATAAGACCCTCATTAGAGTTTCGCCTTAGGTCCCCGATATGGTTGAGACGCCCTGTTGACGGAAATAAATAACAGATTCTTATACATATTAAAAAAAAAACGCGTTTTGTTATGAAATATTTTGTCAAGTTGGATGTATTATTAATAATTATGCAACTAAAAGTGCAAATTGTACCACTTGTGACATACAACTTGCAAGTTGCAAATTGTATCTTAGTTGTATTTAGTTGTATACAAGTTGTATCAAGTTGATCAACTTGCACTATTAAATATTGTATATTGAGTGGCAAAATCTTCTATAAATAGGGAGTCTTGCCTTCTTATTTGGGACACCAAGAAGTGAAGAAATAAAAATCTCTCACAAACATTTCTTCTCCACTTTTCTAGCTTTATAATTGTTAGGTTCTTGATATATTGTATAATTCTTTTATAACACGTTATCAGCACGAGACTCTACCGTCTCAAAATTTGAAGGCAAAGATATGGATAATTCTCAAAGCAACTTATCCAATTATGAAGACGTTTGCTTGATTGATTCTGGCACCACACACACAATATTTAAAAATGAGAAATATTTTTCTTATTTAAGTATGGGCAAGATAAATGTTACTACAATTTCTGGTAGTATTAATTTGATTGAAGGCTTCGGAAGAGCCATTATAATTTTGCCTAAGGGAGTGAAACTCATCATAAATAATGCTATGTTTTCTCCTAAGTCCCGGAGAAACTTGTTGAGTTTTAAAGATATCCGTGAAAACGGTTATCATATCAAGACAATGGATGAGTTGAATCTTGAATATCTTGGTATTACCAAGAATGTCTCTGGGCAGACATGTGTTATAGAAGAATTTCCTGCTTTATCTTCTGGCTTGTATTGGACAAGGATTAGTGCGATTGAGGCACATTCTATAGTAAACCGAAAGTTTACTCATTCCAATACTTTTGAATTTTGGCATGATCGATTGGGACATCCAGGATCTATAATGATGAGACGGATTATAGAAAATTCAAATGGGCATCCATTAAAAAACTTGAAGGTCTTTTAAATAATGAATTTTCTTGTACTGCTTGTTATCAAGGCAAGTTAATTGTGAGGCCATCACCAACTAAGGTTGATTTTGAGTCCCCTGCGTTCTTAGAACGTATACAAGGGGATATTTGTGGACCTATTCACCCACCTAGTGGGTCGTTTAGATATTTCATGGTCCTAATAGATGCTTCTTCTAGATGGTCTCATGTGTGCCTATTGTCATCTCGCAATCTAGCATTTGCAAAATTATTGGCACAAATAATACGATTACGAGCACAGTTCCCTGATAATCAGATTAAGTCCATTCGCCTTGATAATGCTGCAGAATTTTCATCCCAATCATTTAATGATTATTGCTTATCGATTGGGATAAGAGTTGAACATCCTGTAACTCATGTTCACACTCAAAATGGTCTTGCTGAGTCATTAATTAAACGTTTGCAATTAATAGCAAGACCATTGCTTATGAAAACTAAGTTGCCTACCTCTGTTTGGGGTCATGCAATTCTGCATGCTGCAACACTTGTTCGTCTCAGACCGACAAATTATCATAAATTTTCTCCGTTACAATTGGTTCTGGGTCAAGAGCCTAATATATCTCATCTGAGAATTTTTGGATGTGCTGTGTATGTGCCTATTGCACCACCACATCGCACAAAGATGGGTCCCCAAAGAAGGTTAGGGATTTATGTTGGGTTTGAATCACCCTCCATTATTCGCTACCTTGAACCATTAACGGGAGATATGTTCACTGCTCGATTCGTAGATTGTCAATTTGATGAGACACTTTTCCCAAAATTAGGGGGAGAAAATAGTGAAATCAATAGAGAAATTTTGTGGAAAAATCTATCATTGTCTCATCTTGATCCACGTGCTTCTGTTTGTGAGCATGAAGTTCAAAAGATTATTTATCTGCAGAAAATTGCAAATCAAATGCCTGACGCATTTACAGATTTGAAAAGGATTACTAAATCACATATACCTGCAGAGAATGTTCCAATTCAGATTGAGGTCCCTGCAAGACCATCTACTAGTGTCATGGCAAATGAGTCCAAAACACGCCTGAAGCGTGGTAGACCATTAGGTTCTAAGGATCGAAATCCTAGAAAAAGAAAAACAAATGGTCAAGATGACACTATAAAAGATCCTCATATGGAAGTTCAAGATTTGAGCAATTTTGATATTCCTGAAAGAATCAATGAGCCTGAGACTCAAGAAAATGAGGAACTATCCATAAATTCAAGTGATGTTGGAACTAATTTGAATCGATCTGAAATAGTGGTGGATTATGTTTTTGCATATAATGTTGCAACAAAAATCATGCAAGATAGTGAGGATCTTGAACCTCAATCTGTCACAGAATGTCGACAAAGAAATGATTGGCCAAAATGGCAAGAAACAATTCAATCAGAATTGAATTCACTTGCCAAACGTGAAGTTTTGGGACCTATAGCTCAAACACCTAATGGTATTAAACCAGTTGGCTATAAATGGGTCTTTGTGCGAAAAAGAAATGAGAAAAATGAAATACAAAGGTATAAGGCACGCCTTGTTGCACAAGGGTTTTCACAACGGCCTGGTGTCGATTATGAAGAGACATATTCACCAGTTATGGATGCAATAACATTGCGTTATCTTATTAGTTTCACTATCCATGAGAGGCTTGAAATGCATTTAATGGATTTGGTTACAACCTATCTATATGGATCACTTGATAATGAGATATACATGAAAATTCCCGAAGGATTTAAGATGCCTGAAGCATACAATTCAAAACCTCGGGAAATGTATTCCATTAGATTGCAAAGATCATTGTATGGTTTGAAGCAATCTGGACGCATGTGGTATAACCGTCTTAGTGAGTATTTATCTAAGGAAGGTTATACAAATGATGAAATTTGCCCATGTGTTTTTATAAAGAAAACAACATCAGAGTTTGTTGTACTTGCTGTGTATGTTGATGACATAAATCTCATTGGAACTCCAATAGAGCTTCAAAAGGCAATTACTTATTTAAAGAAGGAATTTGAGATGAAAGATCTTGGAAGGACAAAATTATGTCTTGGTTTGCAAATCGAACATTTGACAAAAGGTATATTTGTCCATCAATCTGCCTATACAAAGAAAGTATTGAAGAGATTTTATATGGATGAAGCACATCCATTAAGCACTCCGATGGTTGTGCGATCACTTGATGTGAATAAGGATCTATTTCGGCCTCAAGAAAAGAACGAGGAAATTCTTGGTCCTGAAGTACCATATCTTAGTGCAATTGGTGCACTGATGTATCTTGCTAACACTACAAGGCCTGATATAGTCTTTTCGGTTAATTTGTTAGCAAGGTATAGTTCTGCTCCAACTAGGAGACATTGGAATGGGATCAAACACATATTGCAGTATCTTAAAGGGACTACCGATCTGGGCTTATTTTATTCTAACATCAGCAGTCCCGATCTTGTTGGTTATGCTGATGCAGGGTATTTATCTGACCCACACAAGGCTCGATCTCAAACAGGTTATGTGTTCATATGTGGGGGTACTGCTATATCTTGGAGATCTACTAAGCAGTCCATCGTAGCTACTTCATCGAACCATGCTGAGATAATAGCTATTCATGAAGCTAGCCGAGAGTGTGTGTGGTTGAGGTCCATGATACATCTCATTCGAGAAAAATGTGGTTTGAAATGTGACAGAGTACCCACAATTTTATATGAAGATAATGCAGCATGCATAGCACAACTAAAGGGTGGATTCATAAAAGGAGATAGAACGAAGCACATTTCACCAAAACTTTTCTACACATATGAGCTCCAAAAGAATGGTGATATCGACGTGCGACAGATTCGTTCAAGTGACAATATTGCTGATTTATTCACCAAGTCTCTACCAACTGCAACTTTCGAGAAGATGGTGCACAAGATTGGGATGCGGAGATTCAAGTCATTAAATTGATGTTCTCATTAGGGGGAGTTAATACGCGTTGTACTCTTTTTCCCTCAGAAGGTTTTGTCCCACTGGGTTTTCCTTGTAAGGTTTTTAATGAGACAACACTAAGAGCGTATTACAAGATGTGTGTACTCTTTTTCCTTCACTAGGCTTTTTCCACTGGGTTTTCCTAGTAAGATTTTAATGAGATACATTATCTATTAATAAACATCCAAGGGGGAGTGTTATGAAATATTTTGTCAAGTTGGATGTATTATTAATAATTATGCAACTAAAAGTGCAAATTGTACCACTTGTGACATACAACTTGCAAGTTGCAAATTGTATCTTAGTTGTATTTAGTTGTATCTAGTTGTATACAAGTTGTATCAAGTTGATCAACTTGCACTATTAAATATTGTATATTGAGTGGCAAAATCTTCTATAAATAGGGAGTCTTGCCTTCTTATTTGGGACACCAAGAAGTGAAGAAATAAAAATCTCTCACAAACATTTCTTCTCCACTTTTCTAGCTTTATAATTGTTAGGTTCTTGATATATTGTATAATTCTTTTATAATACGTTTACTTTATTCAAATTGCATCTTGACCGAAAAGTTTATGCAAATATAATGTGTTGAAAAAAAATTGAAGGAGCAAACTGTTTTTAAAAAAAATTAGGCTGTGAACAGCGAAAAAAAAAATTAAAGGAGCAAACTGTTTTTTTAAAAAATTAGGCTGTGAACAGCACAATGTGATCTTCATGAAAAGTGAAGGTTGCTTACTGCACATGGAATTTTATCACAAGGCACATGGTGAAGCACGTAATGTAGTTAATAAGAGCAGCAAAACCATGTTGGTGCCTCACTTGGCAAGGGGACTGGGAGCACCTGACCCTCAATAATGCAACTTTAGCCAATACCCAGTACTACAATAATAAATAACATAACCCACCACTTGGCTCCACAAGCCATTTGAATAAAAAAAGAATCTCGACTTTTTGAGAAACTCTAGATCGAAAACAAACATGAACAGTAAAGATAGAAATAAACTTATGAAAACACAAATGGCTGAAAGGTAAAGAGAATATGAACGGCGAAATGAGAAAGATAAACAAATATTTAAGTAGAAACAGGTAGCAGTATTACAACTAGCAATCCACATCCTCACTCTCCAGCATTCACTCCTGATAAACTACATGAGCCCAAAACTAGGGGGACTTTAACAACGTGTAGACAAATATAGAACATACAAGAAAAAGAAATGCTCATAACCCAGGGAGATCAGACACATATTGCAAACCATATATAATAAAATGCGTTTCTTCAGTTCTCTTCATTGGCATCATAATCATCCTCCTCATATTCACCTTCTTCATCAGCAGTGGCATCCTGATATTGCTGATACTCAGACACGAGATCGTTCATGTTGCTTTCAGCTTCTGTGAACTCCATTTCGTCCATTCCTTCACCTGTGTACCAATGCAAGAAAGCCTTTCTACGGAACATAGCAGTAAACTGCTCGCTCACCCTCCTAAACATTTCCTGTATGGAAGTGGAGTTTCCAATGAAGGTGGATGCCATTGAGAGACCTCTTGGTGGGATGTCACAGACACTGGATTTCACGTTGTTTGGTATCCATTCAACGAAGTAAGATGAGTTCTTGTTCTGAACATTAATCATCTGTTCATCAACTTCCTTAGTGCTCATTTTACCCCTGAACATGGCTGAGGCAGTAAGGTAACGACCATGACGTGGATCAGCAGCGCACATCATGTTCTTGGCATCCCACATTTGCTGGGTCAGCTCTGGGACTGTAAGTGCACGGTATTGCTGTGAACCACGAGAAGTGAGAGGAGCAAATCCAACCATGAAGAAGTGTAGACGAGGGAAGGGGATCAGGTTAACAGCAAGCTTCCGAAGATCAGAGTTCAACTGCCCCGGGAACCTGAGGCAGCAAGTGACCCCACTCATTGTAGCAGAAATCAAGTGGTTCAAATCACCAACTGCAACATGATATAAAAAATATTAGCAAGTGTTGGAAAAAATAGGCAGAAAACCTATCACAATTCTAAGGTTAGGAAGTATGAAAGAAAAAAGTAAGCATCCAAAAACTATAGTTTGATTTAAATTTTATTCCAAAACGACTTTTTGTGTGATGTTTTAGGCAATATAGGGACCAACTGAAATGCTAGCTACACACACACACATATTAAATGATTAGCTTAAGACCTACACATGCATGCACATGTTTGCTGGTGAAATTATATTTCGACACTAGGGAAATGGCCAAATCACCAACTTACCTACCTTATTATAGAGAGTGAGATGAAATAAATAACAGGGACCATGATTTATAATAAATGAACAGCCCCTTGTGACAGAAGACCACAGAGAAAGGAAAACCAGGGTTGTTAGGAATTTCTATATTTTCGCAAAAGCAAGTAGACCTACAACATATATCATTGATAACTGACAGGACCACTTTATACGAACTTAGGGATTAGCTGAAAGTCACCTAGAGATTAGCTGATAGTCTACCTATAGAGTACATCTAGAGAAGTCACTTTATAACCAGATATTATTTTGAAGACTGCATTATCACAAGTTTAAAAAGGGTGAAAATGAAGGTTCAATCTATACATTGATAATCATAGCACATAGACAAAAAGTAGAATTTATCAATTTGGATAACATATACTCACAGCTGGGTGTGGTAAGCTTGAGAGTCCTGAAACAGATGTCATACAAAGCTTCATTGTCAAGCACCATACACTCATCAGCATTTTCAACAAGCTGATGCACTGAAAGGGTAGCATTATATGGCTCAACCACTGTATCTGAAACCTTCGGTGATGGGAACACAGAGAATGTGAGCATCATGCGATCAGGGTATTCCTCCCTGATTTTGGAGATCAGCAAAGTTCCCATTCCGGAACCTGTTCCTCCACCAAGTGAATGGCACACTTGAAAACCTGCAAAGAGTAGAAAAATGCATCAACATTGCCACAGTTATATTGTCGACTAAGAAATACTACTCAAATCCATGAGTTTACCTTGAAGACAGTCACAATTCTCGGCCTCCTTCCTGACGACATCAAGAACAGAGTCAATAAGCTCAGCACCCTCAGTGTAATGACCCTTCGCCCAATTGTTTCCAGCTCCAGACTGACCGAAAACAAAGTTATCAGGCCTAAATATCTGGCCATAAGGACCAGTTCTCACACTGTCCATTGTGCCAGGCTCGAGATCCATGAGCACTGCACGGGGAACAAACCTCCCACATGAGGCTTCATTGTAATACACATTAACACGTTCCAATTGCAGATCTGAGGTTCCAACATAGCGTCCAGTAGGATCAATTCCATGTTCATCACATACAACTTCCCAGAACTTTGATCCGATCTGGTTTCCACATTGTCCACCTTGGATGTGAAGGATTTCTCTCATCTTTTCTGAAATTAACAAAATGTTCTAAATTCTTCTTCTCTTACATTAAAAACCACTACATAAATTATAAAATTCATGATTCACAATCAAATACATCTGATTTTCACAAAATTAAGTGGATCACTACGACATTCACCTATTGAATCATAAACTTTCGAACATAAATCTTAGTGCTTGAAGCAATTTGTGTGTTTAAATAGCATCAATATCGCTACGATATGTTGATCCAAACTAACCTCCTACTAAATCAAGGACATTATTCACACAAATATCTATATAAAGCACATCTTCCCCAGATCTCAACAAATCGACTAGCCAGAGCACATTCTATGCAAAAAAGCAGCAAATCTACGACGTGTGATCTTAAAAACAGTAATTCATAAGTGTAACATAGAAAACTCATTCGATCCAAAAACTCAAGTATAAAATATTGCAGAAACAAATCAAATTGAATGAAATGAACCAGAAAATTACAACAAAACATTATAGATCTATAAATATTATCATACGCAAAGGATTTTCACAGAGCAGACAAGGAAAATGAGAAAAAATTCATTTCACGATGACAAAAAATCATTAACCACAATAAAAATGATCAAAAATTACAAATGCAATTCAAATAAATCATAGATCTACAAACAATAAACAGAAAATCAAAATCATTAATAGACAAGGAAAATGAGAAAAAAAATCATTTTAAAATAGCAAAAAATCACTAATCACAATAAAAATCATTAAAAAGATCAAAAAAATCATCAAAAATTACAAATGCAATTCAAAAAATCATAGATCAGCAAACAATAAACATAAAATCATTAAAAAAGACAAGGAAATGAGAAAAAAAATCATTTTAAAATAGCAAAAAAATCACTAATCACGATAAAAAAAATCATCAAAAAATACAAATGCAATTCAAAAATCATAGATCTACAAACAATAAAGAGAAAAAATACCTTCGAAATCGGGAAGATAACCGAAGAGATTTGAAAATTAATGGAGAGTGATGTGAAACTACTCACTCGATCGAGAGAGTAGTAGTATAGAGTGTGGGGGTGAGGGAAGTGAAGGCTAAGAAGAGAATTTTATATGAGTAAGAGGGAAAGATCAACGGCTCTAATTTATAATGTGGACCCCTTTGATGGAGAAATGGACGGTGATGATGAAATGGTTAGATTTGAATTATAGGTAAATTTAAGGACTCGTTTGGTTGGACAACAAGTTATCCAGGGGTAACTTATTCCGGAATAAGTGTTACTTCCTCCGTTTCAAAATAGATAACACTTATTAACTTGATACTCCCATTAAAAATATATTTATGTGGAGTTTATTTTACCAAATTAGTCTTATTAATTATGATTTACCCTCCCCAAACCCCACTTGGTGGGAATACACTGGGTATGCTGTTGTTGTTGTTGTAGTCTTATTAATTATGCTTTGAATATATACATTTTTTATCGTCATTTAATGATAAGGGTAGTATTGGAAGAACATAATAAAATTCTCTTGATTTCATAAAAGGGACAACTAAATTAAAACAAATATTTTTAGAAAGAAGGTCAACTATTTTGAAACGGAGGGAGTATTTCACCTTCAAGGTGGAATAAAAATAACACTATATTTTCGGGATAACTGATTTCGAATAAGTTATCCCGCAATTTTATCTCAATCAAACATAGATAAACTCATCCCAAAATTAATCTCAAAATTAGTTACTAATCCTCATATCAAACGAGCCCTAATAGTTGGAGATATTTTTTAAGTGACGATTATGTCCTTTGTGATGTGAAATTACTAGGATGTCCTCCAACATTAGCTGTTTTTCATTCTTAGGAGTCGGTGTTAAGTATACTGTTTGGTGATCAATCATATGACAATATTTTCTTATTAACTTGTTTCAAATGGCAACACATTTTTATTTGAAACAAATCTTCATTTAATTCTCAATACTTTTACTTTTATAGCTGCAAAATGTTATAGTGAATGGAGTATTATTTGATGCACATATTAACAACACTAAGAATATACCTAGTGAAAGCACAAATGTGATCTAAGGAGGTAGAATGTATGCATACCTTGCCGATTATCACTGCTTCGTGGAGGTGGAGAGATTATTTCTGGAGGACCCTCGGTTCGAGTGTAGCAATTAAAATAAGTAGGAATAAGGAAACAACAGTGAATAAAATATAATAACTAATACGAAAACAGTAACAACAACAAAATAATGCAATAGCAAAAAAAACCATAAAAACATATGGCGGTAAGAAAAAAACAAAAGCAAGACACTACAAGACTAAAGATAATACTAGTAGAGACACCGGTAAACCTAAACTCGTCAAGAAACAAGAGAACACACTATTACCTACTAATCCTTTTCCCTAATCCGCCATCTTCATATCCTCCTATCTAAGGTCACATAGATGGTGCACATATTATTAAGTGAAAAGATCAAACTTTAAACATTAAGTACCACTGTTTATATTTAAAATATTATTTTCATATGATGCACATAGTATTAAGTGCACATACTATTTTATTCTTTAAAATATCTATCATTTTGCTGATTATAATATTTCCACTATGTAAATTAAATATGTTCCCAAAATTTTCTCTTTGTTATAACGCGCTCATCACGTTCATTTTACAGGGAATTAGGACATATTTAATCTTTATATAAGTGCATTTTTATCATATCAATAAAGCACCTTTGCAATTATTTTCATACCATTCCACTCAAACTAATGATAAAATGGATTTGAATTTCTGCAAGTGAATAATGGTTTTCTCCTGTTCTATCTTGAAAGACAAGTAAACTATATAGACACTGATAAGTCATAACTAATCTAATTAGATGGTATAGTTACGACTATGAGGTATAGTTACGACTATGAGCTTATGACCAAAGGATCTGGGATTAGACATGCGGATGGGTTGTTTCTCTTTTAATAAGAGGTCTCAGTGTCAAGTTCTAGATATGAAAAATTATTGGTAGGAACGCTTCCTCTTCCGAATGAGCTCTACGCAGTGGAAATCTGTATTAATCGGCTTCCAATGCAGAAATCTAACACCGAATGAGAAATTAAAAAAAAAGAAAAAAAAAAAATTGTGATCGAGGTTCAAGGCAAAGTTAGAGTTCGATTGCGTTGAAAATTTATTAAATATGACAAGTTATTCAAATTAATTGAAATTTTATAGGACTAAAAATCAGTCTCTATAAGACAAGCTCAATCCCTATTCTTAAACTTTAAAGTCCGTTAGAGTTTGTTGGAGATTGCTCCACCAGGGGCAGATCTATGGGGCGGGATGGTGTTACTAAAACCCCCTTGACAAAAAATTATATTTTATGATTAGCCTATAGGGTAAATTTTTTACGTATATAAATTTTGAATCTCATAAACAACATGCAAAAGGTCAACTCAGTGATCCAACGTGCATTCAAATGCACCCCAATGTCCCAAGGTTAAATTCTAAGGAACTTCATTATTAGTACATTTTTATTTTTAGATCTATGAGTAAAAAATCGAAATCCATCGTTGAGCTCTATACTAAACCTAATTCACACCTATAAAAAGGTGTACATATTCCATTAATAAAGCATCTCAAATATTACATAAATTCTTAGATACTAATCACAAAAAGATCAAGAAAAAATATTGCGCTTTATCAAAGCAGGAGTGATCAAAAAATGTTCTTTCTAGATCAAGATTAACTCTGTGATGTCCGATATTTCTAGCGATAAGATATTACATTTGAGATATATGCTATTAACGATTGTTGAATCACAACAAAAATTTGATGAGAAGAACCAAGAAACGTACAATTAAAATTGTTCTCACAAATATACATCAATAAACTTTCTTTTTATTTGTGATATATTGCAATTAATTTCTCATACTTCAACAATTTGTTGCAAATAACATTAACTCAAAATTCTAAATTCTAAATCCGTTCTCATGGGACGACGCTTTTGTTTTCTTCACATGATATGTTTGAAAAGAAAATTAATAAAGTATTATAATGATAGATGAATAGACTCACTTGTTAGATCTCTATTGGTCATATATTCACGAGACAGTATGAGTAAAGGGAACATGGTACTAAGCAAAGAGACAAATAAATTCCTAAGTACACCATATGTATATAAATGGAGGGTCACATGAAATAAGATCGTTAGCATGTGATGTGCCTTGATCCTTGTATCACTTACTAATTAGCTCTTATATTTTACGGGTTCAAGCAGTGAAAAGAGTTTAATTCTTATAGCATGAGATAAGACTGTATATAATAAATTCTTGTAATTCGATTCTTTCTGAACCTTGCATATAGCGAAAGCTTTACTTCTCTTCATATTAGAAAAAAAAAAAACCTTGCTCACCATCATATTTGCATCAAATTATAGCAATGTGTTGGGATTAAGTAATAAATTAGTAAAAGTAAATATGTGTTAAACGGTCATGAACGATGAATTTTGCACTCATAAGTAAGAAATTATTATATAAAGGTAAAATATGCTATTTGTTTCATCCTAATTATTTGTTGCTTTTCGAGATTTATATTATGTATTTTATAATGTATGTTTGTTCATGTTGGTTAAATGGAAAGATTCGTAACTTATAATACTTTTCTATAATTTTGGATTTTAAAATATTGAGTTAGTCTTAATCCAGTTTAGTTTTGAATATTAGTCAAATAGATTACTGTCGAAAAGGAAAAACAACTACTCATTTTGAAACAGAAGGTTTATAAAAATCAATTTTAAAGAAACCTAGCATGTTATAGTAAAATGCTATTATAAAGGATGATTGTTATATAAAGATCTGACATAATTATTAGTATCGAAAATAATTTTGTCACAATGCTTATTATGGCATGCAGAGGTCGTGACTTGATATTTGTATTTTTCTTATATAAAGGTAAACAAAAGTACTTTAATTTGTGAAGTTTTAAACAGAAAGATTTCTGAATTTTTTTGGTTATAACATAAATATTATTCTTTGAAAGTGATCATTCGTTTGTAAAAGTAAAAAAAAGATGACAAATGTACCTCTCAAACTTGCTTCCAACTCACTTGTACTTAAAATAATAATTAAGTTGAATGATTGAGAATATTACTTCACCTAATTAAAGTACAGATTTGAATGTCACAACCACCATAAAAGTGAAATTTGAAGCAAGAATATTCTTTTGAAGTATGGTTATTATATTACATTACCGAAATATATAGTCAGTGACGGATCCAAATAAAAATATGCATGGCCAATATAACTCAAAAGTTGCAAGGGTGAACTTTATTTGTGTGTGACCCAGGAGGCTCGCAGCTACCACGACTATAAGCACTCCGCTAGTTCGTAAGCCCCTTTATAGATAGGGGCGAGCCAGGAGCTTACTTCGAGCATTTATGACTCTAGTGGCAACACTCGACAGACGAATGACATGATTCTCGAGAAGTTACATGATTAGTGTTTATAGAATTAGATGTACATTTCAAAACTACTGTTAAACTCAAAACATGTAGTGTGTAAATTTTAGATTGCTATTAGATGTAATTTTATGAATTTTTAAACTGATTAAATAAAGAAAATGACGGGTCAAGGAATTGGGCTGGGTCCATTTGAATTGGGCTGGATGTTACATAAGCAAATGTATGAAGAATCCAATTCCAAGTCCAGCCCACAAACAGAAACGAAACTTCATTTCTCTTGATGGGCCGGTTCATTTTCGCGGGTGAAATTTACAAATAATCACTTTTTATTACGTAATTTAAAAATAGTTATTGTCATGTAGATCCAAAATCCACCAATGAAACTTTAGGATACTGCCATAGAATTTTACTTGTAGAATTTTGAGCTTCATTGGGTATGTTGTTATTGCAATTTCGAATTCCATAACAATGATTATTTTTCAATGATAGAGCCAAAAGGTGATCCTTGAACGCTATTTCGACAAGCATTTGACGCTATTGCAATTTACATGTCATAACGAGTTCATTATTAGTCCCACATTAAGACAATTGAATGAACAAGAGATCACAATTCGTATTAGTTGCATGAGTTTGAAACTTAATGCTTTATGTCACACCATATGCCATATGATTTTGTCTCTCATTCAGGCTCATTAAAAGGGAAAGCTTTTAATATAATTTTTTTTTTTATATTCAAAAACTGAATTCGAAATCTCTAGTTAAAAATAGAGGGATCATATTTATCTCATCACAATCCTTGTTAGCTCGATATGTCCAACACACTACACACCTTAGTCCCAATTAAATAGTTTTTGGAGTGAAAAAGATCACAACTCAAATCGTGATATACAAGTCAAGTGCCACTAATTACTCGAATCTTCATAGCTCATGTAAACTTTGTGCAGAGGAAAAGAAAAGGTTTGGAATACTTTAGAACGAAGCAAAGTTTATGATTGAGCCACTACATTAGGTGTCAGGTTGGCCACGGCGGTAACTCAGAGGGACTTTTAATCACTACATATATCGGATAACTCTGTCCATTCATATATAATAAAACGGATAAAAGAAATTATCTAATATTTTTTTGACTCCATTATAATTTGAACCTTTTATATCTCCTCGAGGTAGACTACACTCTATTCTTTAGATCCCGCTTTTAATACTACGTAAATTTGTTGTTGTTGTAGTATTACAATTTGAACCTTAATTTATAAGATATGCACATACTCTATTGATGGCTAAACCACAATCTTAAAACGTAATTCTAATATTTTTTCTAGGGATGGGCTTTGTAGTAGTTCGATTTGGATATGAGAATTTTCGTTTATATTTTTGTTTTCGGATTCAAGGAATAACAAATTAAATTCAATCCAAAAAAGTTCAAATTGGATAAATTGGATTCTTTTTCTTAAGATCGGTTGTAGATTAATCCGTTTTAGCATAAGTGAATAATAAGGATCACGTCGCCAAAGGTGGCAGTATCACCGTCTACAGATCGAGTCATGAGATCTAATAAAGTGCAAATAATTAACACCGTGAATCAAGAAGTTCGGAGGACTACTCTAGCCCTCACTCTTCCCATGTATCCTATTCTCTCTAACCAAAGTGTTAGATCTTCTGTCTATTCGATTGATCCTAAAGCTAGGGAGACTCTTCTGATCCTCTAGTTGGTGGTCCTCTCCTTAAAGTCAAGTGACTTGCAGCTCCTCTCAATTCCCGTTTTTTTCATCGGCAAGCAGGGTGAGTCGTAAGGTTCCTTATTCCAATTGTAAAGCGGAAGAAGAGGGAGAATGGAAAGACGGAGTATGTGTGAGGAGTTATTGCCCAACTTCTATTATTTCTTAGAAGAGTGACCCCAACATACTTATAAAAAGGTGATTCTTGCTTTACGGGATCGAGAGGATGACTCTAATCAGTAATCATCAAAATGAAATATCCATGCAAGCAATAAAATCATTGTCAAAAAAGTTTCTAACAACAAAAGTATTAATGCATGAGAATTAACAAATCAAAACATAATAAAACCATGTACAATAGAAAGTATTCTAACAGTAAAGATTAAAAAAAAAAATAGACGTCTTAATTGAAAATTGACAAGTCCAAATATAATAAAACCATATCCAAATGGATTATACTATTAATAGCTTATATTCACGTAAACCACTTTATCAATCTATAGCCTCTGTGCAATTTATACGACGATCCAGTACCACAACTTCTCAAATCGAAAACGCAAAAAACTCTGCCATATTGACTTTCAATTTACACAATTCATTAGCCTAATAAGGTATATTAAGGAGTAATTTGGTATCTAGGGGTATTTCAATGATAGGTTCAATAAAAGGGCAGAAGGAAACTTGACTACAAGACTCACTCATTGAGCAGGGACGAAAGTCGGCCTTAGTGATCTGACGGTGCCGAGTGAAAGGACGACCGTCGCTCAACCGACAAAAGTTATCCCTAGCTAAGTCCATAGTTCTGGAATTTATACACGAATTAACATTGATAAAAGAAAGTTTTGATATTTAGTTTTGTATTGAAATAATGTCTCTACCTGCCAAGATAAGATTAAGGTCACGTACACTATATCATCTCCAGACATCACTTGTGGATTTACGCTGAATGCATTATTATTGTTATCGTATTTAATTCAGCATTGAATATATATAGAAATGTAAATAAGCCATTTTGACTCGATTTTTATCAAAACTAATTATTATCCGCGATAAAATGTACATTTCTCTATTGTTGAGTCGGGTTGGGTCTTGACCCGCCTAAATTTGATCCAACCCGCCCAATTACCCCCTCTAATACAATGTAGAACACGTTGTCATAGACTTTCGATCTTTTTCACTATTATTAATAATCCCATCAACTAAATTAACAATAATCATAAATCATTTAATACAATCAGAGCCCAACGGCTAGTTTTCGTGAAACTCAATTAACACCGTTAGATCTTGCTCTACACTCATCTAACGGCTACTATTTCAAAAAAGAAAAAATAAGACCGTTAGAATAGAAGCACCGATTCTACAGCTTCAAAAAGGGGTCTTTCTTCTTCAGTGTATCAAAATCCACAGTTTCTCAGAGGGTTTCAGAGAAGGTAAGGGGTAATTTGGGCAATTTTACGGACACCCAAGTCGATAATCGCTTCGTTCTTTTCGTGGGGTTTGAGAAAATGGCTGCAAGAGATGTTCTTCAACAGCAAAACAGAGGTTAAATTCTTGTTTTTGGGCTTCTTGTTGAAGTGTAATTAGCATGGTTGTTTATACCCAAATTGCAAAATTTTTAATTGGGGTTTATAAATTTGATCCGAGATGAATCACGTTCTTTGTGGGAATACATGGGGTATGTTGTTCTTGTTGTTCTTGTTGTATGAATCGCATTCTTTGTGGGAATACACGGGGTATGTTGTTGTTGTTGTATGAATCGCGTTCTTTGTGGGAATACATGGGGTATTTTGTTCTTGTTGTTGTTGTATTTATTGCGTTCTTTTGTGGGAATACACGGGGTGTTGTTCTTGTTGTTGTTGTATGAATCGCGTTCTTGAAGGGTTCTTTGATTACTAATCTTGAGTATGAAAAAGATTGTGTGTGTTTTTTTTGCATTGGTGATTTTTTTTTTTTTGAGGCTTTGGTTATTACCTTTTATGTCTGTTTGGATATCTCGCGCTCTCTTTGAGGAGATTTATGCTGCAGTACCGATCTAAAAGTGGTAACTCTTGAATTGAGCATGAAAATGATTGTTTTTTTTTGGTGCATTGGTGAATTTGGAGTCTTTTATTATTACCTTTTATGTCTGTTCTTGAGGGGTTCTTCGATAACTAATTATGTGAATGGAAAATGTAGTTTTTTTGTTGCTTCGATTATTACCTTTTATGTTTGTTCATGTGGATCTATCGGAAACAGCCTCTGTACCTCATAAGGTAGGGGTAAGGCGCTGCTGCGTGCGTACACATGTTGTTGTTGATGTTTGTTCTTGAGGGGTTCTTTTATTAATAATCCTGAGTATGAAAAATAAAACTTGATAAAGTAGATCTGAATATAGTTTGTAACGATTGTCTAATGTGAATTTGACATGTAATTTATTTGAAAGATTTCACCTTTCTCAATTGATATTGATGAAAAATGTAATAATATTTCACAGACCTTTTGTCTATATACAAATGTAACTTTGTTTTGTGAACGGTCTCTTGTAGAATTAACTGACACAAATCTTCATAAATATTGGTTGGGTAATCTTAAAGTTTTGGTATAATAATATCCATGTATTGATGAAGTTAGTTATGTTAATAGTACTAAACAAAAGATTTTCCTAACATTGGTTAGGTGAGGCAGTCCCTGGAGCCTTAAAGCAGAAGAATATGGCAGGAGCACAAAGAAACCGCAAGGCGCTTGGTGATATTGGGAATATGGTAACCGGGCGTGGTGGGGTTGAGGGGGGAAAGACAAAGCCGCTTCCTCAGGTGTCTCGCCCCATAACGAGGAGTTTTTGTGCTCAATTGCTTGCTAATGCTCAAGCAGCAGCTGAAAACCAGAAGGTATAAGGCTAAAAATCTTAATTTTTCTTAGTATTTTCAATCTTATTGAAGTTATACTAATAAAGGGGTTGTTTGGTTTTGCAGAAATCTATGGTTGTTAATGCTGATGGACCGATTGTTGCTAATGGAGCTTTGCCTGTTAAAGCTGCAAGAAAACCAGCTCAGAAGAAAGCAGCTACTGTAAAACCAAAGCCTGAGGTGATTGAAATTAGTCCTGATACTGTTGAAAAAGTGAAGGAAAACAATCAAAAGAAGAAGGCTACTGACTCTTCAATGAAGAAAGCAACAACTCTTACTTCAACTCTCACTGCTAGGAGTAAGGTGGGTATTTAATCCTTAATCAATCATATTGTCATGTTTTCTTTACATAGCCGGTCGAATATATACATGGATTATACACGTACTATACATCTGCTGCCTATTCGTTGTTTAAGCATTGGGTGGGAGTATGATTGTTTTTCTGTTTGTGAAGGCTGCCTGTGGTCTAAGTCATAAACCAAAGGTCCAGATTGTGGACATTGATGCAACAGATGTGAATAATGAGTTGGCAGTGCTGGAATATGTTGAGGATATTTACACTTTTTACAAGATAGCTGAGGTACCTGATCTATTTTTATTTACATGTTGGTTTTTCTTGTTCACAAATCTTGATTATACTAACTATGGTTACTATTTCTTTTTGTCTGTTACATAGAATGAGAGCAGAATTCATGACTACATGGATTCACAGCCTGAGATTAGTGAAAAGATGAGAGCTATTCTGATTGATTGGTTGATTGAAGTACATCAAAAATTTGAACTAAATCAAGAAGTTCTGTACCTAACCGTCAACATTGTTGATCGTTACCTTGCTGTGACGACTACATCAAGGAGGGAGTTGCAGTTAGTTGGCATTAGTGCCATGCTCATTGCCTCCAAATATGAAGAAATTTGGGCACCTGAGGTACACACATAAGTCTAATTATGCAAGTTACTTCCCATATTTTTAAGTTGCTAACTAACAAACTAACTTTGATAATATACTTTTTCAGGTGAATGATTTTGTGTGCATCTCAGACAGAGCTTACAGTCATGAGCAAGTTCTGTCAATGGAAAAAAGGATTCTTGGACAATTGGAGTGGTACTTAACAGTTCCAACGCCTTATGTATTCCTCGTTCGCTTCATCAAAGCTGCTGTTTCTGATGCACAAGCGGACGTTGCTATCTTGAATTCTTGCAATGTGACCTCAATGGAAAACATGGTTTATTTCCTGGCTGAATTAGGGGTGATGAATTATGCTACGAATAGCTACTGCTCGTCGATGATTGCTGCCTCAGCAGTCTATGTTGCTCGACATGTTCTGCATTGCAGTCCTTTCTGGAATGAGACGCTGAAACTGCATACTGGTTTCTCAGAGTCTCAGCTACTAGGTTGTGCTAAGTTGCTGGTTAACTATCACATGGAGGCACCAGAACACAAGCTGAAGGTGATTTACAAGAAGTATTCAAGTTCTCTTAGAGGTGCTGTTGCATTGAATCCTCCAGCCATTTCCCTGTTGGCTCTTCAGGAATAGAGGGGGGGCTTAGTTCTAGTTTTTATTGTTTTTCTTATTTGTTTCAAACAATGCATTGAGATATATTTGTTTCTGCTGACCAAAAGGAATAATTTCAATTCCATGTGGTGATAGATTTAATTTGAGCAATTGGAAGCAATTTATTTGATCAACATAATTTCAAAAGAGCCTACTTAGAGATCCTATCAATTTAGGTGAAATGCATAGTACATTTCTCCACCATAAAACTTATGTTGTCAATTCCTAATCCTGATGTAACCAAACAAACGCACTAACATCGAGCACCCAAAAATATTCCCTATCTGTTAAATCAAATAAAGAAAAGCAACGACGTGACTCCCACTTCGACAAAAAAGCTTGTAGAAACAATAAAATAAAGTGCAACAACAACAACGACGAGTATAATGGGATGAATATGATCCGTTCATCCTTCATTAAAGTTTAGGATTGAGTTCTGGGTATAAAAAGAATCTTGTTCAAGAGCACTTCCTCCTTAACTGAGCTTCACACAATACGAATTTAAATTAGTTGAAGCTCCAATACAAATATCGAACATCAAATGAAAAACAAAAAAATTGTTCTTACGAGCGAAAGAAGAAGAGAATAATAGGACCTTGACTTAGGACACCTATATTTGCACACCATTCAGCCACACGATTGATCACCACAGACCAATTATAGCGTCATGCGCCATGCATTTTGGGGTTAGTTTAATGATAGAGATGCCACCATATTAATCCAACCGGTCAAAATTTGATCAAATATTCACCTAATTTTATCATAGTCAATTTATGAGTATTTTTAATTTAATTTATAGTAGTAATTCTTAAAGTCGATTACAAACACTAAGCTGACATAAATACTTCCTATGATTGTAAATCGTAACAAGCTACTTATTGAATTAATCGAGGTAAAAGTTGGAACCAAAACAACTACAATATAGAAATTCCTTTCGCTAGTAAGAGAGTCACCTTTGCTATGAAACATAGTTTCTCCAATACGAATTTATGAAATTGAATATTGAACAGAGAAAAAATCGGAATATATGAATATATGATCGAGGTCATTAAAGGAGATATTACTTCAAATTTAGATATATGATATTGACATATACTAATTCAAATTTGATCGAGGTCATTAAAGGAGATATTACTTATCCAACTAATTCAGATTCACATAGCGTAAGATCAATTAAAATAAATAACACTTCTTATTAATAACTTTTTTTATTTTCAAAACTCGAAAACGAAACCCCTTGTCAAGGATGAAGAGACATCCACCTAAACTACATCCTTGATGATAACCCTTACCCTCTCGACATCTTTTTAGCAAACAACCAATAACACAAACTCCTTTTCTTCATCCAACACTAGTAGTATAGATGATCACATCACTCCCCATAACCCCCCCCCCCCCCCGCAAAACCCCAACCCCAAATTGCAACACCACTGCTTCTCATGTCATCCCAAGAGCCCCCAAAATTCCACAAAATCCGTAAGAAAGAATCAAGAACAGCAACCATAAAAGCTAAATAGGAAAAAACAAAATCCACCTGGAAGCCCCCCCCCCCTCCCCCCCCACCACCACACACACACACACACACAAAGGCAAATACATCCAAAATCAACATCATTGCAAATTTGGAAAGTAAACCTCATTTGTCCTCCTCCTCAAAGAAAAAAAATCTAATCTTTCAAGTCCTTTACACTATCCAACCAAAAATACTCCTTTTTATTTATTTTTATTTTTTCTTCTTCTACTTTGGTCTTCAGTTCATATTATTCTATCAATCTGAATTTCCAACAACAACATACCAAATGTATTTAATGTGAGGAAGATAGCGTGTATGCAGTTCATACCTCTACGGTGAGTTAGAGTGGCTGTTTCCGATAGACCGGGCTCATCAATCTAAATTCCCAAATAGCAGAGAAATTGACCAAGAAAAGGAATCTAGTCTTTTACACTGTCTATCACAACCCCATTTTCTTAAAAAGTTATACACTTTTTTTCTTGTTCAACCTTTTGGTCTTCAGTTCATTTTTGACAATGTGTCCATCCATCTGAATTTCCAAGAAACACAAAAATTGACCCCAGGAAAAAAAATACTTTAGACCCATCTCAGAAAAATCTTATCTTTTAAGTCTTTATCAATATCAATTAGTCTTTCAATCAGAATTCTCAATAAGGAGACAAATTTCCAAGAAAATTTGCAGCCCCAACTCATAAAAATCTGATCTTTTTGTGTTTTCATCTTGGGTTTTAGCTCAATTGTCACTTGGTTCATCAGTCTTGAAGTACCAAGAAGAACATAAATTGACCCAAGAAAAGTTGCAACCAGGTGATTTCTTTTTGCCCCTCACATTTTTTGCTCCCTTGTAACTCGAACACACGACGTTAGGATTGGAGGTGGAGGGTGCTTACCATCCGAGCAACCCCTCTTGTCTAACCAGGTGATTGGAAAATCCAAGATTTTGTTTAGGAAAATGAGGGAAGAAGATTCCAATTGGTTTGCTAAATGGGAAGAAGAATTGCCATCTCCAAAGGAACTAATGCCTTTATCCCAAACCTTAATTACACCTAATTTAGCCATAGCTTTTGATATTCAAAACCCCAATAACCCAAATTCCAACATATCACCACTAGTTCATACTCCTTCATCAGCTGAGTTCGAGTCGAACTCGGCTGAGTTAGGTGGCAGGGCAGGTTCATCAGGGGTTGGTCCTGATGAACCTACCCGAACCCCAAAAAGGGCTAGGCTTGTGTGGACTCCACAGCTCCACAAGAGGTTTGTGGATGCAGTTGCACAATTGGGGATCAAGAATGCTGTCCCCAAAACTATAATGCAGTTGATGAGTGTAGATGGCTTAACTCGCGAAAATGTTGCTAGTCATTTGCAAAAATATAGGCTTTATTTGAAACGTATGCAGGGACTTTCTAGTAGTGTTAGTGTGTCCGGGGCAGGGGTGGATCCCGCAACAGATCATCTGTTTGCGAGTTCACCCGTGCCTGCACATTTTTTGCATCAAGGGAGGGGAAATTCTGACCATTATATGCCATTTGTGCCCATGGCTGCAGTTGTTGGACATGCTCCACAATTTCAACAGCAGTATAGGCATTTTGGGTCACTGCCAAACGCGCAGTTTGAGGTTCCATTCTTGTCTCGCCAGTCGCAGCAGCAGCAGGTTCAGAGAATGGGGACATCAATGCATAGTAGTAGTCCTGTGTTGCCTTCTTATGTAGAGGAGTTGGAATCAGCTACAACTGCTAATGGGAGGAAGGTTCTTACTTTGTTTCCAAGAGGGGATGATTGATTTTCAGGGGAGTTGATTTCTCAGATGGGTCACTCATAACAGTTAACTTGTCTTGTCAATTTAGCTTATGGAGTTAGATTTCTTATATGATCACTCGTAACTGTTAACTTGTCCTGTCAATTTGGCTTATGAGTATTTCTGGAGACTGTCTTATGGAATAATACTTTAGTCTTGATTTATAGAAACTTTTATTGAATTGGTGGTGTTTTTCTGTTTTTAGTATCTCTTGGTACTTATAAAACTGTGAATCCACTTTCAAGTCCATTGCTGTTTTCAGGTCAATGCCAGTTGTGTTTTCAAGTAATAGGATTTGGTGCATAGTGTCATCAGTGGTGAAATTTGTTCGCTTAGATGAACTACTACGACTAGTGTAATTATGTTATAGTTAGCACTGTGTTTCTCTTGTCAGCCTCCATATAACAGTCTTAAGTTAACTCCCGTAGGCTACGAGTGACGAATTATGACCGGGATGTGAGATGTCAATTTGGGAGCATTGATGTAGTAATTGGCCTCAGAGCCAACAGGAACACATTCTCTAGTTATCTATTCCGTGGTTGCATAACGAGTGCTTGAATTCGTTAAATTTTTGTATTTCTTGTTGAGGTAAGCTGTTGTTTGTGAAGACATCATGACAGCAATGACAAACGAAACTAGGTTGTTCAGATACCAAATAGTTGTCGGTAACAGACTGACAGCCACAAACAGCACGATGGAAGGACGTTCTCTGGCTATTTTGCATGAGCTTCTGCATAAGAATTTTGTTCTCTGGTCTCACGGTTTAGTGTTATAGGTGACTCCAGCTTGTTGTAAATTGAGTGGTCTCGTTGCTGACTTAAAACAGTCCGTTATGAATTTCAACAGAGAGAATAAACATCCTAGTGATAATGTTACTCCAAAGTTTATGTCCTCAAGACCAGTATCGATGATTTCTAGTTGCATTTTCTTGAATTTGAGTACTCCTTTTCGATGCTTATCGCCTTTCCAGTTACTGATCGGGGTATGTCTACTCCACTCCGCATTGCTTCTTTCGCCAATTAAGTAGCTTAAAACACGATTGAGTGAAGTACTTAAGAGTTGTATCAATTCTGAGATTATATGTTATTACAAGGTACTAGTTGGAACTTGGATCAAATTTTTGCCACCAAATTGAAGACTATAGGTATCAAATTTATGTATTCGAATATCATTTCTATCCAGGCAGATCTAACTCTCTATCTCACATCTAAGGTAGTGGTATGGACTGCGTACACTTGCCCTCCCCAGACCCACCGTGGTGGGAATATACTGGGTATATTGTTGTTGTATCCGTGCAGATCTGATCCATTAAGGTCTGATTTTACTCTTAAGAAACCAAACATCATTTGTAAATAAAAAACAGGGATTTCCAAATCAGCCTTTGTATTATATATTATAGGAATTGATGGATTCTCCTTGATTAAAGAGAAGTCCGATACACAGAGTATTCCATGTTCACATGGGATTCAGAGAAGGATCACATCTTAAGGGAGTGTAAAGCAGTCGACCTATCTTGACACAAGTATCAAGTTGATTTCATGGCTTACACTTTACCTACCAGGCAGTGGTCACAAGAAGCCAACTTTACTGTTGTGTAACGCAGACAAGCTTATCTGGATGCAAGCATCAGGCCGATTTCATAGTTTGAACCAGTGACCTATATGGAATATAATAATAATAATTTATCTTTATGGAGTTTTTGGTTGGGATAATAATCAATGAAGCCAAAGGTAGCAAATCATAGCATAAAAGCAAACTGAAATCAGTATCATGGACAGGTCTGTAGGAAGTCCAATTCTTCAGGCTTCAGCCTACAATTATTGGAGGCAACATATATCAAGAACCAAGTCACTTGCCAAATCAGTGCCAGCTAGTTCTTGATCATAATTCCATCTTTGTTTCAACAATCAGATTAAAAAATGATTTCAAAGTTATTAAAATGACACAACCACAACAAGCTTAGGCATTCATCATTGAGTTCCTCCTGCACTCGGACAACATGTCCATGTAGAACTGACACTTGCCAATGTCACTTCCGGAGCTATTAATGCACTGCGAGTTGAACCACAAACAATGGCATCATTAGAATCTTCTTGTGAAAACAAGACAGGTCATACTGACTTGAAGGATGTAAGAACAACCTCCAATTTGCAAATTATAGTAGTTAAAAGGTGTGAAATTAACACTTACATCTTGGAATGCTTTAGTGTGGACACTGCAAGCATCAGAACCTGCACCGCTTGTAGTGGGTACAGGAGCTGCAGCGGCCTCAGCAACGACAGTTTCATGTTGAATGGTGCGTGGACCCACGACAGCATCTACAGCCCTGTGTGCCACAGCACTTCCAGTACCAAAGGCCATCCCTGCAGAGCATAATAATCACATCTTTAAGCAACTTTGTCCAACAAAATATGATTAAAAAACTAGTTTAAGTTTTCTAAACACTGCACGATATACACGCATACCTTGAGCTATGGTAGAACCAATACCACCAAGCATGGATCCACCACCACTACTTTGCATGGGAGCTGGTGGAGGAGCCTGGTGTACTGCCAAAAAAAGAGAGATAGAATATGAAAATGCACAAAGAAAGGAAGGAAGATCAAACCACATCAACCAAATGACACGTAAGTTCCCAAGAGCTAAAAGTCCCAACTACCAAAAAAGCTAACCTGGGGCTGGAGCAGGACGAGGGGCAGCACGAGGGGCAGGACGAGGAGCAGATCTTCCTAAACAACAAAACAAGGAAATCAAAATTACCCCTTTTTCCTTTAGCAAAGAATGGAACTACTCAAATAGATTACAACAGCAGATTACAGCACAAAGGCTAAGGTGTCAAATACCAACATTAATGGAGAATTAAGATGAACTAGAGCAACCAACTAACAATACAATAATATTCCAAAGACGAGTGGAAAAAAAATTACTACCTCAATCCTATACATTGAATAGGAAGAACGTTGCATTAAAACAAATTCCTATAATTGAGGTTTTAAGCAATTTCGCAGGCGCTCTACCTTGTCTTCCTAATAAATTCACTCTAAATTCCATTCCTTTAAGCAATTGTTGAATCTAAAGTCAAACTTTCTGGTCTAATACCATATACACAAATCAAGAGGACACAATTAAAAATAAAAAAACTTTGTCTACATAACTAAAAATAATCAAAGAGCTATTCGGTGAAAATGCTAATGCAAAGAATCAATGCTGCAATTAGCATCTCAATGCAACTGAACCTTATTTTCTTCTCAACCCACAAAGCCAGAAATACAATTAATCAATCAATCTTCGCAGAAAGGAATACCAAGTTCTAGCTAACATGAGCTCGTTGAGATTATTTAATTATTGCATGATTAAGCTCATGAAAAATAACTAGTAAAAATGGTGAAATAAAAGCTCTGATTAAGGCACCAAATACCGTATCATAAGTGCAAGTTATAAAAGAAGAAAACATATATCTAGTCCATCACAAAAAGAATGAGAGGGTTCAAAGTACCTAATTTGTTGCACCTAAGGGTGTGGCCTAGTGGTCAATGAAGTGGGTTGAGAACCTAAGGTCTCAGGTTTGAATCCCAGCAGAGGGAAAAAACACTAGGTGATTCTTCCTTGCTGGTGGGAGGTGGCAGGTATCCCACAGATTTAGTCGAGGTGCACGAAAGCTGGTATGGACAGCACGATTATCAAAAAAAAGAAGTACCTAATTTATTTTTAACACAAATTAGCTACATAGCCATTTGGCCATTAAAATAATTCAATTTTTTCCATAATAATTTTTCACTTTTTTTCATATACAATTTGGAGTTGGATCCCAAAAATTTGGAAAAATTGTCCAAAACTTGGTTTCCAACTCCATCTTTATAAAAGTGTTTTTACGCAATTTCTTTTCTAAGAAAGAGATCATAGTGATTGATGGCTCTTTCAATCCGGCGAAATGGAATTGGCGAATGATCTTCACTTCGCGGTAACAACAAAAACCACCATCTCGCTCTTTCTTTTTTCTCCTTTTTGGGAACAATTATTATTTTTTTGGTTAAAGCGTAATAAACCCAAAACGAAAACTTAATGATGAATCCAAAGAATAAAAATGGAAAGAAGACTAATCATTCGATAAGAAAAACGAAATAGATTTCGCAACGTGGAAAGTAGATCTAAATATATGGTTATTACCCGAGCTTCGGCGAGGCATGATTTCCTAATAGGGGCGGCGGCGGCGGGCGGCACAGAGAGAGAATTGGGATCACCAAAAACCCTAGAAATGCACCGATATGTGGACGTCCATGAACTCGGCTCAACTATTAGAAATAGATAAAATAAAGGGAAAAAGTCAAATTTACCCCTCTATTTTAGAAAATTAGCTAAATATATCCTTCATCATATTTTGAGGTCAAATTTACCCTCGCTATCATACTCTAAGGCCAAATTTACCCTCATTATTAAGAAATTTTTCACTTGTACCCTTTTGTTTAACAAAAAATCTCAAATCAAATTCAATGCCCCATTTTTTTTAAAAAAAAAATACACTCTAATCTAACCCGCCAACCGACTCAACCTAACCCACAAAAAAGATATAAGTAAACAAATACACCCTTCCCTCAGTTCTGTTGGTCGAATTTCCCCAGCAAATATACCCCTCCCTCGAACTAGACTTTCTAGCATGATTGAAATATACACTTTTATAAGTTTTATTCATATATATACCATCATCAATTCACAGCAAAATTATCACTCTTATAAGTTTTATTCATATTCTGCTCGAGAACTACAAAATCCTTTTGTAAGATTTTTCAAATGGTCACCAACAGAGGCGAATCCAGGATTTCAAGAAGACGGGTGCACCATTGCTTTAAAGATAACATGTAAAATTTTATAAAGACAACAACTTGGCGAGCAAAAGATAATTAATTACGTTATCACAAAAAATATCAATAGCTTACAATTGTACTCTATGAGACTTCATATTTTGAAAATAATCTATAATAGTATCATTACTTACGGATGCAAATGTCTTACTCCCTATTTTGCAAACTAAACAATCATTTAAAGAATTTTCACCAATCCTACTACGTATATAATTTTTTATGAGCTTCATTGAGGAGAATACTCTTTTCACACTTGTAATAGCAACAGGAAAAAAAAACGTCAGCTTCATAAGTAAATAAACAAGATTTCTCTGATTTAATTTTAGTGGCTACTTGTTAAAAATGGGTTTTGGCTCAATGAGAAGTTCTAAGCTTTTTTTTTTTTTTGGTAGAAATATAAAATGAAAAAGGAGACTATTGCTGCAATTAAATTGAAAAAGAAAACACCATGTTTTCAAAAAGAAAGGCCGCCATTTGAGTTTTAGCCTTTAGGGCTTTAGAATTTATTTTTAAAAAAATGTTTTAAATTGAAAAAAAGGGGCTGATGGAGCTGCTGCTGGGGATCGAACCCGCGATTAGGAACTTACACAGCAACCCTCCAACCAGTGAACCATCTTAGACATTTTGAGCATGGGTTCCTTTACTTAATATTTGATATATTTTTAAGAATTATACAAATAATATACCGAGTCTAGTCGGATGACCACGGGTTCCCGTGACCCATTTTTTATACATAAATTCGCCCCTGGTCACCAACATACATCAGACCCCTCCAACTTATCAGTTACATGAAGCACACCTAGTATCCGTGCATTTCAAGCATTAATCGGAGTCAAATGGAATTTAGAGTGAATTCTGGTGATCTCGACCAATTCGAGTTCGTGGGGAAATACCACTTTGTAAAACACTTTATATCAAAAACGATTTCATTTTCAAGACTTGAACCAAAAAGTTTTGATTAAGATGGAGAAATACTTATCATCGATCACAACTTTTTGGTATGAGATTCTTCTCTTCATTGTGAAGACCGACGGAGGTTTATACATACATTGTGATACATGAAGATCTGATCCATTAAATGTTCGATTTTTCTCTAAGAAACCAAACATCATTTGTAAATCAAAAACAGGGATTTTCAATCAGCCTTTGTATTATATTATGTAGGACTGTTCATCCATTTCATGGTAAAAAAAAGTCCGTTATACCAAGTATTTCATGTTCACATAGGTTTGGGAAAAAATTGCATCCCAATGGGTGTAATGCAGTTAACCTATCTTGATACAAGCATTAGGTTGATTTCACGACTCAAACTTTACCTACTGCAAGGTATACCCTATCATGGTGCAAGCCTCAGGGCGATTCGGTGACCTATATGTAACACAATAATAATTTATCTTTGTCTAATGTAGATAATCTACCCTAACATAAGCATTAGGCTGATTTCATAGCTCAAATTCATAACTTATGAATTAAATTTGTTGTTGCAAGGCTTTCCTTCATGCAATCTCTTTGTTTAATGCAATTATATTTTAAAATTAAGAAAGATCTTTTAGACGAAAAAAAAGCAATATATTTACTTCCTCCATTCGGTTTTACTCGTCACAAATTTTCTAATATGATTTTCACTTTTACTTGTCATTTTTCACTAATCAAGACAAGACAACTTTTACTTTTCTATTTTACCTTTAGCATTAATTATTTTTTCTTCAAATTAATTTTAAAACATAATAATAAATATTATTTAATAAAATTATTATAATAAAATAGCTACGTCATAAATTATTTCTATTAATTTATATTATTCTCACACTTCCATAGTTCCACTTGAGACAGAGAGTTTTTTGAGTCCCCCTTCAACTCACCTACTCTCATTCCACAAACTCCAAATATTTGTCCATTTTTCTTACAGATTCAACGACCCAATTTTCTCAACTACAATTCAAGAATTCTTATCCGTAAGTCCCTAATTATTACTGTTTCTTTAGTGTTTAAAGATTCAAATTTCCCCCTTTTTTTTTACTTTTTCGATAACGGTGGTGTTCGGATCAGCTCGCGCACCTCGACTAATTCCACGAGATATTTGTCAGTTGCCACCAAACAACAGTTACAAGGTAACCTTAATTAATTCCATTGGATATCTGGCACCTCTCACCAGCATAACATATATTAAGTAACTCTGTCTACTGAGATTAGGACAAATGACAAGATGTCACCTTGTGTTTTTCTCCGATGAGATTTGAACTTGAGACCTCACGGTTCTCGAATACTTTATTAACCACTAGGCCACACCTTTGGTTTTGTACTAGATTAATGATTAATTGGGTTGATTGGCTAATATGGGTCAACGAGTAATTGCAAGATTAGTGCTTTTAAGTAACCATTTTTGAGCTGATTAGTAGTTCTGTTTGACTAGATTTACCAGTTCTTAAAAGGGCAGCCCGGTGCACTAAAGCTACCGCTATGCACGGTGTCCGGGGAAGGACCCCACCTCAAGTTCTTGAACTAGATTTCCCAGTTCTTGAACTATGTTAATTGTGAAGTTACTGACTCTATTGTTGCTAACTAATCAAATTGTTGTATACATGTTTACCCTGAAAACGGTACAGTTGAATTTGTATATAAGGTCAAGAGTACGCGCATTGAATCTAACCATGATTACATCCGTTTACCAGCGGATTAATTATTTATGTAACGAAAGGTAATGCATAAAACGTAAGGGAAGTAAAATAAATCAAAAATGATAAGTAGATCAGCGGAGTGAGGTCCCGGATGGCATCCTCCAACAGTGAGGATTCCTTCCACGATAGTTAGAATGTGCAAATAAGTATAAAGGAAAGGTGCAGCTTAAAGAGCAAGCAAAAAGTATATTGTATTGCCTTTGGTCTGATTCTAGATGCTTTACAAGTGAAGAGAAATCCCTATAGATAGGTACAATGGATGACTAGTAGCCCTGCGGAAAGGGTTTCCTTACGAGGTCCCTATAGTACTATAGCCAATGACGTGACCGTTGCAGGTGCCAGCTAATATCTTCTGCAGAGGTTGGTACAATACACGTCTGCGCCTCTGATGGACTCTGACGCCTCTATCCCTTGTCCTTTTCTTCCACGTCATCCTCGCCTTTCGAATGGAGGCGTTTCCTTCGTAAGGTGTCTCTCCCGAGATGTTACTAAGCGTAGGTCCTGTCTATGGTGCCGAGTTCGTGGCTCGTCATGCGGTTCTTACTCGCGAGGGGTCCTTTTCACTCCATTATGCAACCCTCAAGGATCTTTACCCAATACAATACCTAACTGTTGCAAATTCAATTTTATATGTCTACTTTCTCTAGCTCAACAACAACAACAACTTATCCGGTGTAGTCCCATAAGTGGGGTCTGGGGAAAATAGAGTGTACGCAGACACTACCCCTACTTTGGGAGGTAGAAACTAGAAAGGCTACTTTGGGTGTGTTCAATATGAAGGAAAATTTTTCCATGGAAAATAAGTGATTTTCTTACTTATTTTCTTATGTTCGGCAGGTAAGCAAAAGTATTATTTTAAAAGCATTTGTATATAATTTCGATAAATACTATAGGAGTTGGAGTGGGAGATAGGGGTGTGGGGCGGTGGGGATGAGGGCTACGGGGGTGGGAGTGAAGATGAGGTGACTTGGAGGTTGGGAAGGACATAATCGATGTGTAATATTATTAGTGAAACTTGTTTTCTCTACTTCCATTAGGGAAGTCATTTTTCACATTTTTAAGGAGCTTGTTTCCGAGATAATTTTTTTTTCCGGAAAACTTTGACCAACCGAACATGGAAGACGTTTTCCTTCATACTGAACACATCCTTTGATCTAGCTCAAGCCCCATTCGTCATAAGTAATGTTTATCATACTGCTTTATTATGTGTTTGTTCTATGTAGTGAGAACATAAGATGCGCGTCAAAGTCATGATATAGAGCTCCACGGGAATCTTCATAATATTGTCACCAAAGTTAAAGTGTATGCTATGAGGAACACATTTATTAAATGGTAAATCAATCAACTAAGCCTCAATCCCTTACTACTGGTATCGGCTATATGAAGCCTCCATATCTGTTCTGCTCTCTTGGGTATATGAATTAAATGGTGTTGTGAAATTGGCAATCTGCTACCAAAACTAAATGTATGTACAGAGTTTAGGATCTTGTTCGAGGAGATGAATGCATATGCTGAACTGAATTTTATGCTCCTGCCTGAAGAAAAGTTGGATTTTTATCTGAAATTAAGTGCGGTTGATTGACTATTCTTTCTTGAATTATATGTTTGTTTGCTCAGCATTCTAAAATATGATTATTTTCCAGTGTTAGGATGAAATGGGCACAAAAGCAACATAATGGATATAAAGGGTCATATAGCTGATTCCAACTAGTTTGGTATTGAGGTGTAGTTGATGTTGAATGGTTGAAGGTGCTAAACTTTAGCTTGTATTTCCATCAAATCTTGCTAAACAATTGAGAAAAGATTTATATATTTCAAGTTATCAATGCTAGAGGAAGTCACTTTTTATTTGGGAAATCTCTAAATAGTTTATATGAATAATTCAAATGGAGATGCCACAAAGTTTTTTCTACCTATTGAGGACATTTAAGTTTACTATAAAAACCTCATTGGTTTCTGTAGCTGAACCAACTACCAACAACACATACAAAACACTTGAATCCTGAAAATGGACCTTAATTGTTGAATATTCTAATTCAACCTAAAGTTGTACAACAGTGTGGTGAAAAGTCCTGCTTTTCTTAGAATTGTGCCTGCCATAATTAGTTGTGCTTTTTGAACCTTGACTGTGGTACTGAAATTTTAGATGTTAAATTTGGCTGAACAAGATTAAGTTTAGGTCCAAATAAAAACCAGATCAAATCATCTTTAGTTAGGCTTTAAAATTGAAAGAGACCTGATATTTTATCATGAAGTTCGCAAGCAAACACTCTATGAAATGCTTTAGTTTTTCTACTCCTTTTTAAGCACCATCTCAAAAAGATGTTCCAGCTAAGTAGGGAAAGGATGTATCATCAGTCCATATACACTTCAGCCAGACATAGAATAGCCTTGTGAAAGCCAAACTTTTGTTAGGCTCCCTGTAATCCCTATAAACTTTAGAATATAGTGATAGCAGAAGTAAATTCGTATCTGCTTTATATGTTATGGATTGAGTACTGAATTATGTGGTAGAACGTTGACTTTGAATATGCCTACTCTTATCCTTGGCTAACTTTTTGGTTGAACTTATGTTTTCTGGTATGAAACTAGCAGTCGTGAGTTAGTAGGCAATTTACCTCTCGTCTGAATATACAATGGCATCACCATCAGATCACAAGGCTACAATCATTGATGGTAAAGCAATTGCTCAAACTATTCGTTCTGAGATCGCTTCTGAAGTCCAACTTCTTTCAGAGAAGTATGGCAAGGTTAGTTTCCCTGGCAAGGTTGTATCTGTGTGCTTAAGTGATTTCATGTATGTAATCTTTTCCTATTAATGTGGTAATTACATTGTGGATATTATGAAGGTAATTCAAAGATTATGTGCATACTTGAACTTGTAGTTTTTCATCAGTCATGCAGTATTCAAGCATCCAAGTTGTTTGTTATATTCAGGTCCCAGGATTGGCAGTAGTCATTGTAGGGAATAGGAAGGATTCACAAAGTTATGTGAATATGAAGAGAAAATCTTGTGCTGAGCTTTGCATAAAGTCTTTTGACATAGACCTCCCAGAGGAAGTAGCTGAAGCTGAATTGATTAGCAAGGTTCACGAGCTGAATGCTAATCCTGATGTACACGGTTAGTCATTTGAAATAATAGGAAGTTAATCTTTCTTGCCTTTTGCATTGTTATACTTCCGTTTTTTCGTGGGGAATTTTAGCCTTGTTGTCTGTACTTGGTTTGGTCATTTGACTTGAACGCAATATTTCAACATATTGCAGATGTTAATTTATTATCCATGCTCCTACTTTTTTTCGAACTAGCAGATTATTTTTAGCCAACATCGGGACATCCTGTGTAATTAGCCAAAAAGAAAATTATAAGGTTCTATTTCCTTTATCAGAAAGATTTATTTACAAGGTCTAGCTATTGTAGCTCGATGCAAAATACTTTGACATGAAAAAACTCTGTTTGGATAAACTCAATTGTCTTCACTTTTGGCAACATATTTGGCATCATTAATTAACCAGCCCATTATACATGCAGCCTGTCTATGGCTTTATGTTGCTGGTTCTAAATGAGTACCGCATAATTCAGTTGGTATAACTAAGTCTATTTGACTTCATTATGAAAATGCACAGATTGGATTTATCTAATATGCTGTATCTGATAGGCAACAGCTATCTAATATTTCATTCCTACATTGTTCTGGTTTATTACTTATGTTCTGTAAGTATAAGTATATTGTTGAGAAGAAAATGTGTGGGAGTAGAATATCAACTGATGGATATGAATGGATAACAATGATGAGTCAACTGAAGGCACTTTGTGCATTACTGCAGGTATACTGGTACAGCTTCCGTTGCCAAAACATATTAATGAAGAAAAGGTTCTCACTGAAATCAGTCTGGAAAAGGATGTAGATGGATTTCATCCTCTGAATATTGGCAAGCTTGCAATGAAAGGCAGGCAACCTTTGTTCCTCCCTTGCACGCCCAAGGTAATAAAGTGATAATACACTTCATTGATTCTACGGAATTTTTGTTAGGAAGATCAAAACATCCAGTTATCTAGTTCTCTTACCTTGACTAAGAATCTATGTTCAACTTTATACTATATACATCCATCTTCTGTTGTCTTCTAAAAGTGCCGCTATCTGCTAAACAGGGATGCATCGAGCTTTTAGTTCGAAGTGGGATTAGCATAAAGGGGAAGAATGCAGTTGTGGTTGGTCGAAGCAACATTGTTGGATTACCAGTATCTCTGCTCCTTCTGAAGGAAGATGCCACTGTTACTATAGTCCATTCGCGTACCAAGGAACCAGAGAAAATCATTCGTGAAGCTGACATAATTATTGCTGCCGCAGGGCAGGCTATGATGGTAACAAGGAGCATCCATTTCTTCCCTCCCACTCTCCTGGATATCTCCTTTTCGTATAATTTTTCTCAATTCCCCATTAAATAATATCAAAAACACACCGAAAGTATCATGTTTTTGCAAGTTTCCTACCTGAACTTATCACCAACTATATATCAAAACACACCTCGGATCTGTTCAGGTAGGAAACGCATACACCTGATAGTTCAGGTAGGAACTCACAAAAACGTGATACTTTAGGTGTGTTTTTGACAGTTAACTCGTAAAACTTTTCTGGAAGAATGTTGCTTTTTCAGTTGTTAGAGGGCTGGCCTCTAAACCCATTTGCTGCCTTACTTTTTCAGATCAAAGGCAGCTGGATCAAACCTGGTGCTGCAGTAATTGATGTAGGAACAAATGCTGTAGATGATCCTACTAGGAAGTCCGGTTACAGGCTCGTTGGAGATGTCGATTTTCAGGAAGCATGTAAGGTGGCTGGATGGATAACTCCAGTTCCGGGAGGCGTTGGACCAATGACTGTTGCAATGCTTCTGAAGAATACATTGGATGGAGCTAAACGAGTTATCGAGAAGTAAACACACTTCCTTTGGCTCTGTAGACTACAATAAGATATGTCCAGGCTTCTTAGCTTGTTGACAATACATTTAGAAATGTCAATTACATTCAAGAAATAACAATGAGATTGTTCTTGTGATGTGGAGTTTTGTATCACAAATTTTTGAAGTTTTTTATGACCACTCGCTTAATATGCATTGATCAAATATTTATTGGATTTCCGTTTATACTAGAAGAACTTGTTGAATCTTGGGGTTACACTTACAACTCGCGAAATGTTCTCAAGGACATATGCTTCAAGTTTTAGATTATGTCAATCATTTGATTCGTTTATCGGACTAAAAATATGGATAATATTTCATTGACGTTGATTAATATGTGAGACTCGAGCCTAAAATCTATCTGTTCTCATCTTATACTAAATTATGTGAATCGTCTTATTTAAAAAAAATTTTGGTGTTAAAAGTTTTGATATCGATATCGATGTTATCCGATCCAATAAGGTAAACAGGTAGTCTAGCTATACTATTGCTATAGTAATATGATGCATAAAGAAATAAAGTAATGTTTATACCAAATCAAGTACTCTTTTTGTATCAATTTAAGTGACTTAGTTTGATTAAAACACAAAATTTAAGAAAATATGAATGTCATTGAATCTTGTGATTTTGCGTTGAAGACTCATATGATGTATCGAAATTGAGGGAGTATAGTAGATAAGAATTTATGGACTTGGACATATATTTGATATCAAGAATGACGCTGTAATTTTTTAAAGTTGACCCAAATTAAAAGTGACCTGTCAGGATTTTAAAGTTAAATAGGTCTATAAGAAATCTTTTCGAGTATGGGTCTTATGTATAGATATTCGGATGTAATTTCTACTTTAATGATTGTCCCCAAATTAGACATGAGAGTTTTCTTTCTAGCATCCTACCGTTGGAAAGCATGGAATAACTAACGTCTTGATTTGGAAGACCACGATCACAAGACGACAAATTTAGGTAGGTTTCTATTATCCTCAAACTTATAATAATACCGTACTATATCTTAAAATAATTCTAGCATGAAACCAAGTCCAACGTCACTTGGTCCATTTGCAATTGCAAGTGTAGCACATGTTGCAATTGCAAGTGTAACTCTTTCTACTTTAATTTGATTTGCTAAAGGAAATGCATTATGTGGTTATTTATTAGGTATTTCCCACCATCGATTTTCTTAGCCAATTATTTGTTATTTTCTGCCAAACATGATTCTTTCCGTGCTACATCCTCCGTCCATCTTTGATTTGACACACTCTTTAAAAAACAATAAATAAAAGAATAATTTTATAGTATCATCCCTATTAAATTATAAGTCATTTAAGTGTTGAAATTAAAATGAATAGTAACATTTATTAACAAGGGTAAAATAAATACAAAATAGTAAATTATCTCTTGATTTTTTAAATTGAACAAGTAAAATTAGACTACTATTTTTAGTATATTGGATAGGTAAAGATGGACGGAGGGAGTAGAAGTATTTTCTTATATACAAAGATCATGCATTTAATTACTTTGTGGATCACATAATTGGGACGTGAATCGAATTCTATGATTGTATGAACTTGGAAAAGAAAACGTAATGTTTAGTTCAATTACGTAATACTCCTATATCTAATCGAAATAATAATATTTTCTCCGTTCTTATTTATGTAACGTTGTTTGCCGACTGAGCACAAAGTTCAACAAAAGCATTTTTTTCTTGTGATTAATGATCTAAAACAAGTAAGGATCGATATCTATGCGATTATAAATCATCTCATTAAGATTGTATTTGGTATGAACGGAGGAAGATATTTTTCTATTGATTGGTCAAAATATCTTTGATATAACATTTTTTTAGAAAAACAAACTTCTTAAATAAAAAGAAAGACTTTTTGAATGGAAATAAGGATAATAAGTTTCATAAATGACACCTGATCATGCATGTTTATTGTCTCTTCCCCCCAAATATCAGTGGCGGACCCAGGATTTAGGAGTCGTAGTGTCGGGGAGGTCCGAACACAAATATATTGACGTACATAGTTTTAATGTTCCGCCTGAAAATCAAAACACCCAGCTATCTTCTTGATTTGTAGGATACTTTTTTAAAACCTATACCAACTTTTATACATTTCTTATATCATTATACCTAGTTTGCATCAGGTTTAACGGATTTAAAATCATCCTTCCCCCGTCCCTGTCCCTATCCCCGACCCCTACTGACGTTTCTAACCCCACCCCTCATCCCCTCCACCCTACCACCACCGTTTGAATAATATTTTCTCCTTACTTACAAAACGCTAGAAATAAAAAAATATTTATTTTTCATGGAAATAACTTATTCATACCAAATACATCTTAAGTGTAAAATGAGAAGTTTAAAGTTAAATCGTTTTTAAATAAGAAAGGTAAAGTGAGATTTTTTTTTTTCCGAAATGGACTAAAAAATCAAGTGCGGCATATAAATTAAGACGGAGGAAGTAAAATGAAAACGAAAATTTCAAGGGGGGGCCAATTTGGTGGCACTGGCCCTTTGTTCCTTTGCGTATACAAGAGGCATGCAACTTTGTCTTTGATGACAATTGTTGTTCTAAAATGTGTTATACGTAAGTATGGTCTACACATCTAGAGAAGTAAATTAAAAGAGAAAGAAAAAGACATGCATGGCTTATTATTAGGTGTTAAAAGATATACTCTATATGAAGAGAGTGAGAGTTTTCGTTTCTTCTCAACCAACTATTCCCTATTTCCTTTTCTAGCTTTGTAAGAAAAAAAATTCTATCCATGAATTATGAATAGTTTAGTCGGCATGAAAGCAATACCGTAACAGATATACTTAGATCGACCTACCCAAGAGAGAGAATGCAAGAATGATTCCTCCATACATCAAAATAAGAACAAAAGAGAAGAATTTCCCACGACCTTATTTATCGTCTAAAACCAAGATTTCTTTACATTCATAATTTAGCTGTTAGTTCAAACACTTTTCAAGAAATAGTATTCGACAACAAGTAAAGTAAGAAAATAATCACCTTAAGTTGACATTTTCTCACCTTATTTCCTGTGAAATTCAACCCCAACCAATTTGGGTTATTGTATTTGACTACGACCACTTTGCACTAAATTTAAGATGTAATTTGAGCGTATCTGATTATATTTACCAAGATTGGGATTAGAGGAGGATTTCAAGAATTTGAGGTACCGCCTGTACATAATTAATATAATAAGTTTGAAGTCTCATTCATATAGTAATGTCCCTAGCTTGTATGTTGTTTGAGACTAAGGCAGGTTGGGAATATATCAAGCATGATGATGAATAATATTCGTATGTAACTTAGATGTGGTAGAACCACACAACTTGTTCAAATTTAAGCGGGTTAATGATCCGCTAATTTATTAACTCAGATTTTTAACACAACCCCCTTGTAACTTTCTTTTGCTCGTATGATGCATGTTATTACTATTCAAACACTTCCATATAAACTGAGACAGAAAGATCGATCTATGACATAGCTGAGGCATCCTAACAATAAATCGGTAGACTTGAACCTTGTTCCTACATGACCTGATCAGTTCGATCAGACATTCACCATCTATTTTCATTGTTCAAATCTTTGACAACACGCAACAATTTTTGGATTATTATACGATAATTTTTTAGCGTCTTCTTAAAAAAAAAAAAGAGGATCTCATCCCAAAGGGAAGTACTCTAAATAATGCAAAGTTTAAAAAAGTTAGAAGAAAGCTACGTACGTAAGGGCTAAGCATGAATATTCATCTTAATCTTGAATATGTCGAAGTCATTCTTTTTTAGAATAAGATGGCGATCACAAAAATAACAAAATAAGGGAAAATGTAGGGAAATTAAGAAAATAAAAATTAAAAAAGAGGACCAATACCCACCTGATAAAAGTGAAAATGATTAAAACACGACCCTATCTAAGTTTTTGAATTTATTTATAGATAAGAAATTAAAGCTCTATAGTCTATATCATTTCTTTTGGTCCCAAATATGTACTACTTAGTCTATAGGGAAATTAAGAATTGTACTTCCATCATTTTTCCTGGTGCACGTAAGTATCAAGAGAAAGGCTTTGTAATAATAATTTTTGGTACTTCCAAATTCCAAAGACACCTATTTATTCTTGTGAAATGATATATACTTTGAGCTTTCAATACCTTTTTTTAATTGTTGCCAGCTTTAATCTATAAATGAAAAACACGTTCTCATATTTTGAGATCGATTCTCTAGCTTGATGTCTGCATCATGGAGAAGGGGGAGGAGGAGAAGAAAAAAGAAATCGAGAAAACTAGAAGATGAAAAGTATGTCCATTTAAAATAGGTCGATTTGACATGTTTAATGTAGACACGTGGCATTTGTTGAGACGAGAAGGAAAATGAGAAGAAAAAGACATCGCATGGGTGTCTAATTTTTTCTTGTTCAGTTATTCAAAATTCTAAAAAAATATTCCTCGTAAAATACATGCATGACTCAAAACCTCAACCTATCGGATGATGATGGAGGTGTTCAACCACTAGAGTAAGCTTCACTTGTCTGTCCAGATTATATACAAATGCTCTTATGACAATATCTTTTTTAATTGAGGTAAAAAAAAAAATTAGACATTTTTTTACAAAGCATAGCTCAATGGCAATGAAGTTGATTATGGTATACATTATTTATGGATATAGGGAACCGATGACTAATTAAAATCCACCATAGTACAATATATCATCAGTTTAACGATTTGACACAATTGATTCAATTGAATTGGCAAGACTGCCTTTTGACTGTAAAAAGTATTTATTTTTTAAAAGTAGATACTTTGTTGAGAATGAAACAACTACTAATAATTAAGCACTACCTAAGCATGCAAACAAACTAAAAGCAACAATAATTCAAATGTTAACATTTACTATTTTAACAATTGTCCAATTGAACTATTTGCCACAAAAGCTACTAATTGAACTACTCAATCAGAAGAGCAACTAATTAACAAGGAAAGAGATCAGTCAAAAAAGTGAAGGATAAATGAAATGAAAGTACCAATAATTACACAATGAGCTAACATATTTTTGTTTGTATTAGTTAGTGATTGAGAAGAGTCACTATTTCTTATACGGATTTGGGCAATTTTGCCCCTCTAAGCTAGCTTATATGTCCATTTGACATGAAATCAGAGCCAGATCCTCTACCGGATAGATTGTCCATGCCGTGCAGGGACAAGATAGTGTTGGGGCATGCACAACCTAGGGACCATACTGAGTCGGGCCTGCATGGGTTGATGAATGAAAAGAATCACACATCGGTAATGGAAGGGGTCCTGGATTTCCTTATATGAATTTGGACAATCCTCCGTACTTAAGCTAATTTTTGGGATTGAATTAGACACAAGATCCATCTCATAAAAAATGTCTCTTTATTGGTATAAAAAAGTATAAGAAGAAAGAAATTTTCAACTTGTGCTTCATCTCAGTCTTAACATCTGTTAAATTGAACCATTCGCCACAAATGCTTTGTCCAAACTAATAAGTAATAATCAATCTATTAGATAAACACACCTAAAAGGAAATTAAAGATCAATGAAAGATAAAACAAGTTGTTGTAAAGAGAAAAACGAGAGAGACACAAGGAGAAGAAGACAACCATATGTACCATCTCACCTCGTGTATTTGATTCGGAGCTCAAATTCAAAACCTCTGATTAAGGCAGCACCACTCTTGTTGGTAAGTGGTAACTCTTAGATCTACCTTTTTTTTTTTAAATTTCTCACACTGTATCCGAGACCTATGTTTGGGGGCCTTGTTAATCCGAATTCGCGTTGAGTAAGGCCTATTTAAGAGGAAAGCACTCCCATTTACAAGATCTTTTTTGTAAAATCCATGGCTCGAACCCGAGACCTCTTATTAAGGGTGAAGGGATCCTATCCATTCCACCACCATCCTTGTCGGTAACTATTAGACCTAACTTTTTTTTTTTTTTTTGGTTTCTCACCCGATACCGATACGCACATTGGGGCTGAATTTATCCAGATTTGCGTTGCGTAAGTCCCATTTAAGGAGGAAGTGCTTCCTAAAATTTTTTTTTTTTATATTCACGGCTCGAACTTAAGACCTCTAATTAAAAGTGAAGAAATTCTATCCATCCCATCATAATCCCGCTCGGTACGAACTCTTAAACGATCTAGCAATCACTATTTTGGTCCAACTACAAAAAGTATTGGCACTCAATTCTTTTTATAAATTAAAGACTTCTTGATCATGCATGCATGGCTCACGTATGTAATAGTTCCCCATATTCCTAGATTCCTAGGGGCCAATTTTTTTATGGATTAGATTATATACATGTATAATATTTTTCTTAAAAAAATATTATCAACGAATTTCAATTTATAATAGAAAATTAGTTATATTACATATCACTTTTACCAGATTATCAATTAATATGTTAATCAACAGATCTAATTGTAATTATCTGGTAAGTCTTACGGACTGTTTAACTAAATATTTTTTATACAGTTAGTGCACGAAATCTGAACTTTTTATTATTATAGATAATCAAGAAGCTTTCGGAAATTTCAAATGTTATGAAACTATATTGATGATATTTTCCTAATTAGTATAGCCAATAATTAGTTGATTTTCCATTCTCTTGGGCAATCAAAGGGTTCCCTAGCATGATTAAGCATATAACACAGACTCATTGGTTCAGAAGTCTACATCATTATGCTTTTTAGAAAAAAAAAAAAAGTTTGAAAAATTAAAGTGAAGGGCATTAAGAATTCTTTTCAATTTGTAAATAGACGTTATTGAATGCTTACAGGAAATAAAATAAATAAATAAAAAGTTTGAAAAGATGATCCATCAATTGGTATACGTTAACTTTGACCAAATAAAGTATTTGATAATTTTATTTTCAAGATCTACCAATAATTCGAACTTTTGGTACATAAGTAAATAACAAGAAGAAAAAGGGAGCTCAAAGAATGGACATTAAAACATTATCTTATCAATTTATTATAATATAATAATAGTAATGAAAACATTACTCAATGATTAGTGGAGGACAATAACCAATAAATGAAAGGAAACTTTATTAATTAAATGTTTATATAATTCTTGTCTTCATACGACTTTATAAGATCTTTTCTTCGGTATACAAAAATCATCAACCTTTAGAGTTTATTTAAATAACTATATATTAGTTTCTTGAAAAAAATTAAAGGAACATTGATTTATAGTTGCAATTGAAGTGTGTTTTATATGCAACTAATTTTATTAGTTTTGATTCATGTGACGTTATAAAGGCATCAATATTTAAGATTAAACATCTATAAAATAAAGTATTTTTATGATGATTTTCCTACTTTGTTGACCAAGGAAAAAGGGCTAAAAAGAATAGGACGTGACTTGCAATATAATTGTACTACTCCACAAAGTTAGGTTAATTAATTAACAATTATCGAGTACAAAACAATTATTATAGTAGGAGCGGAGGAGGAGGAGGAGGAGGTTTATAGAGTATGTTATCTAGGCTTGAACCATTATTTGTTTACTATTACAAAATTAAAAGAAACTATGTAATTAAGGTAATTCCTTACAATAATTAGTAACCAATAGGATCTTTTAAGTAAAGTGTAGTTGGGGGCGGCAAAACTAGCCTGTAAAAACATGATCCATTGGATGTATTAACGACCCGCTAATTTATTAACTTAGTCAATTTTGGCCCGGCCAATTTAGTCTATTTAAAAGCATGAAATTACACCCAATGATGTCTTGAAAATATGTGGTCGCGAACTTTTGACCCCTGCTTGCCTCGTAAGCAAGCCTTCAGGCCAAATGTCAGAACTTGTTAAACTTGAAGTTTTGCTCATAGGGCAAGCGGAGTCAAAAGTTCAGGACCACCTCCAAGGTCATTCTCGTAAATCACCCATTTAAAACTAGGGTAATTTAGGCTAAATCCGTAACTCGAGTTGTTTTTTCTATCTTGACTCATTCATCTCAGTTCAATTAAGTAAGTTCTGATCACCCCTTCTCATTTACTTAAGTAAATTTTAACCTGTCCAAATTCAGCTCAACCGGTGTGAAATAAGAATTTAGTCGAACTTCTTAGGCCTGTGACTGATAATAATAAGCAAATCATTCAAGAAGATCCTATCATATCATAGCAATGATATTCATTAGTACAAGTTTGATCTCATGACCACCAAATCCAAATTATTTAGGACCCGTTTGGCTATAGATTTCCCAAGTAGTTTTTGGAAAAAAATTTGGCAAATAGTGTTTGGCAAATAATTCAAATTCCCAAATACTAGGGCCAAATTTCATTTTTTGGTAACTTTTAAAAGTGAAATATGTTTCTCAAATACTATGGCCAAATACATGGTGAAACTTCACCCAAATTTTCACCCAAAAATGACTTGTCAAAAATATTTGGAAATCTATGACCAAACGCTAGCTTAGTAAAGATTTACGAACTTTTTCCTTAATGAGAATGATAGATATAGAAACTGATAAAGCAATCATTCATCACTAAAAGAATAATTCATCGCTTAATAATTCGTAGCTAACAAATTATTTTCTTATAATGCATCGCTAATTCATCATTTAACAGAATGAACGAGCGACAATTTTTTGTTGTTTAGTGATACCATCGCTAATTTATATGTGCTAACCATAGTCACCATGTCTCCAACTTGAATTAGACTACAAGTTGCAATAATGGCACACATCCATTTGCACTACAACCATAAGAAGCAAAAAACATAAATAATTGAAAAAAGGGAGAGAAGAAAATAAAAGTAGGATAACTAGATGTTCCTACCTATCTCTCTACCTCTTGTAAGTTGCCCTAAATATACAAACATTGACAACCCCAAACTCCACTCTCTATCTCTTTACTCTTTTCTACAAAATTCCCTCCTACTTTAACTATATAGAAAAGTATTTTACAAGAAGATAATGAAACAAACAATAATATTATCGATGATTGTGGTAGGATAGTTGAGATCTGTCTCCATACTTAATCAGAAGTCACTAAAAAGGCGAAGAATCCCGATGGAATTTCTTTAAAAATAGCTTGTCGGAAACGTTTTCAACAGACTTTTCAGTTGAAAATTCCATATTTCTGATAGCATTCCGATGAAAATGTTCGTTGAAAATTTTACGTCTTTTAGTAGTGAGTTTCGACTATGAACCATGTAATTGTAGAAATTACTATTATGAAACACTTTCTCCTTAAATGAATCCTAAGTGATGTGAATTTAAATTAAAGATTCAATGGATACCGACTATTAGATGATTAAAAGAAAAAAAAGAAACTTGATTGTAAGAAAAATTCATGGTGAAACCATGAATTTTGTGGCCCATATTTTGGTTAGGCCATGAGGCCTAAAAATAGGAGTTTTAATTAGGCTACACATTGAGTGATCCACCTTTCCTAGCTCTGCCTAGCCTATGCTTTCTTTATTAATATTGGATATGCCAACTTGGGTTTTAAGGCTGCTAACTTAGCTATTTTCACTTCGTGTGACATGTAAGCATTTTTATTTTGTAGTTAGAATAATAAAACATTTTAACTAATAATTATATATTAGACACCGTTATACACATACTATACATGATCACTTATACATATAATATATATTTGCGGACTATTTTTAGTTGAAGTATTTAGATGGACGACTATGTACGTTAATTCTTCAAGTTTTTTTTGGTGATTGATTACCATATGACTTATTGAGGGTGGGGTTGGGTGTGTGTGTGGGGGGGGGGGGGTGAGTGGTGGAGCAGCACTAGAAAATAGAGAAGCAAAAGTAAAAGAAAAAACAAGTAACAGAAATGTTGGAATTTTTAACTAAAGTAGATGAAATGAAATGTTAGTAGATAAATTGGAATATGTGACGTTTTGATTCTCAATAATTAGAATCTCTACATAAGTTGATATTCATATCCACATGTTATATCAGAATATAATTTAATCCCACTAGCTATTGAAATATTCATTTGGTATCAAAGATGTGATAATTAGTTCCTGTCTGTTGGGTGCAAGCTGATGAAATATTGAAGTTGAAATAAGATAATAACTTTTTTCATATTTCACAAATTAATGTGTATAATTAAAGAAAATGACATATTTTATGTGGTTAATTTAATTACTCTGCAATTTTTTTTCCAAAATTTGAACCAAAATGCTTAATTGGAACACTTTATTAAAACCGAGGTGTTCAATTCAAACATCTAGCTAATTAGTTCGAGTGTCTAAATTAATTATCCAGGCTTAATTAATTGTGATCTTTCTTTTTTTTGGAACTACAAATCCACTTGCATGGAAGATAGTGATTCTTATATATCCAATTTATTTTATATTTATTTTAATTCTTGTAATCACTCAAACAATATAGTAATGTTGATTAAAGAGATAATATGCTGTGCCTTTTGTACCAACATGTGAAACATTTGAGACTTAAGTGAGCATATAGAAAATAGAGTATCATAATGGAATATTAAGCCTTTGCTTTCATGCTATCCACATAAGAAATGCAAATGTCCCAAACTTAATATTGTATACTAATAATAGATCTTTAGTGAAAATTTTAATCTAATCAACAAAAGAATCAATAATGGAACCAACTCTCTAAATAATTAATTTCTTGAAATATCTTGAAATATTTATTTTAGTCCATCCATCTAGTACATGTCTTTCTGTGGTGCAGTACAATTACCTGAATATATTATTGCATTAATAAGAAAGTGGATTTAAAATTTGAACTTTATGAGATCGAAATATTGTTGAACTCAATGACTTTTGAGTTAGTGGGTTCAAAAGTTATTGTTCTCATACATATTTAGTTGATTTCTGTACATGTATACAAAATTAATTTAAGTCAAAACTACTAAGTTCAGTTGAATCGAATAATTAACATTTGTCCTTGCCTAATTACTGAGAAAATAACAAAAATAGTCCCTCATGTTTGAAGGGTAGGTTCAGAATTTTTTGTTAAGTATGCACTAAATAGTTTCGATCCATTAAATTTGTCAAAAATTAACATTTTTTTTATTTCCATCAAATATTTAACAATTTATATATGTTCATGACTGTGATATTTCCATCTTAATTATTTTGTGAAAACAACAACATAGGCTACACCTGCATGCAGGCTGCAGCTAGAATAATTTGGAGATAATTATGGATGACTATTAGTTTATTAGTTTTTAGATTCGTTTCTATTTACTAATCAATAAATTAATTAAAATAGTATACTATATACTTTATAAGATATTCCATGAGCATATTCATATATTAAATTCATAACAAAGACTATTAGTAGTTGTTATAGCACACTGCACAGTAAGAAAAAGCAAACGTTCTTGATAATAATTAAGCTCACATCATTACCACTAATTATTTATATTAACTTTAATTAATTATTTACCACTATTGCAACTCCGGTATGTGATATTACTGTTCCGGCGAATCACCGGCGACGGGATGTCGCATATTCGTATGACGATGGCTGATGGGTCCCACAAACAAGATGGACCCCACCACCAACCCATTTGATTGTGGCATCACCATCCCACTTATAAACTCATCTTTCTTTAGGTAAGCTCTAGAAATAATAATAATAATAATAATAATAATAATAATAATAATAATAATAATAATAATAGTATTTTCTCCGTTTAAAAAAGAATAATTTATTTTGACTTGACACGAAATTTAAGAAAATAAAGAAGACTTTTGAAGCTTGTGGTAATAAATTAAAGTTGTGTCAAATGTACCAAATTACCCTTTAATCTTGTGGTCTTAAAGGAATTAAAATATTACCAAAAAAAGAAAGGGTCATTCTTCTTGAAACAGACTAAAAAGGAAAGTAGGTCATTCTTTTTTAAACAGAGGGAGTAATAATCTTCTCGAGTTAGATTTTTGGATTAAATTAGCATAAAAATTGTGGAGTTTAGTTAATTAGATCCAACACTCATTTTCTTATCATGTATAGTGTAACTTCCCAATGAAGGGAATCTAACTTTGCATGTAATTTTTTCGCTGATAACTTCACTTTTAACTAGAGGTCTCATGTTAGAGGGATTTATACTTATGGAGAACCTTTCAGTATAAGAGTTTAACCTCTCCTAGAGGGCAAAATCCAACATATATTTGAAATTAGTCAAGTCAGTACCATACAGACAACCTAAACTTAAAAAAGAAGCTAATGAAAATATTAAAAATAATATAGATGATGATAATTAATACAATAGTAAGTTTTAATAACTTAAATGATTGATGGATAATATACACATAAATAACCAAATTAGGATATTCAAGTAGATTCAAATGGAGATAGTACACATTACACTCACTTGTGAGTGTGAACCACACACACTTAAAAGCTTTGCTTTTAATTGATTGCAAAGTGTATTCCACTATCTTCATATATCATTTTTTTTTTTAAAAAAAAAGAAGAGGAAGAAGCATTACTCCCTCCATTCCTTTTTATTTATTTGCTCCCTTCATTTTGCGTGAGTCAATTTGACTAAGTTTCAAAACTAAATTAGATTAGATTAATTTAATTTTTTTATATTAAAATTTAGATATTCAAAAACTATATGAAAAGTATTATAAATTACAATTTTTTTTCAATTTGATTAAAAAATACATCTTAAAATGTTGGTCAAAGTTTGTATCGTTTGACTCTAAAAAAGAAAAAGAAGCAAATAAAAAAGAATGGAGGGAGTACTATACATCTTTACCATTAATTAATTTGCTTGTCTATATATATGTTGCATTGTCTCACTTCTTCCTTAGGAAAAACACAAAAATCTTTCTAAAGACTTTAGTGTGTTTCCCTCCATTTTCATTTCATCAACTCTTTGTACTCATCTCAAGAAAAAAATATGGAGGGGGAATGTAGTTGCAGTTTTTACCAAAGGGCAAAACCTTATATAGCTATGATTTCCTTGCAATTTGGTTATGCAGGGATGAATATTATAACCAAAGTTTCACTTAATAGAGGCATGAGTCACTATGTTCTTGTTGCCTATAGAAATGCCTTTGCTGCTGCTATTATTGCTCCCTTTGCTCTTTTTCTCGAAAGGTAAAATTACTTGTCTTATAGGTTAAACTATACTGATCGTGTAAAAGAAAAAAAAGTTTACGATATATATACAAAAATAACTCAAGGAATTCTGAATTTTATTTTTTTTTGTTGACAGAAAAACTAGGCCAAAGATGACATTCATGATGTTCTTGCAAATATTTGTATTGGGTCTTCTAGGTCCAGTGATTGATCAAAATTTTTACTATGCTGGGCTCAAATATACATCCCCAACATTTTCATGTGCCATGAGCAACATGCTTCCTGCTATGACATTTGTCATAGCAGTCCTCTGCAGGTACATATATTGTTCAATATTTTTTTATAATCATAATGTTTGGACCAACTTAGTAAAGTTTTTTTTTTTTTTTCAGAATGGAGAAAGTGGACATAAAGAAAATTGGATGCCTAGCAAAGGTGTTGGGAACTATAGTAACTGTGGTTGGTGCCATATTAATGACATTGTACAAAGGCCACGTTGTTAATTTGTTATGGTCAAATCACATAAATTCCAATGAAGTTACTAGTGGAGCTTATGACAAAGACTGGGTAAATGGTTCGATTCTCCTCATATTTGCTACACTTGCTTGGGCTTCTTTCTTTATTCTTCAGGTAATATATGTGACACACTAATATTTCTTTTTGCTTATATTATCTGTTTTCAAGAATCTTAGACTTATTTTATCTTTTGTTAATAGGCTATTACAATGAAGCAATATACAGCTCCATTATCTTTAACTGCACTTGTTTGCTTCATGGGAACTTTGCAATCAAGTGCTGTAACATTTGTAATGGAGCACAAAACTTCTGTTTGGACTATTGGTTTTGACATGAACCTTCTTGCTGCTGCCTATGCTGTAAGTTCCTTTCCTTTCCTTTCCTTTCTTTCTTCCCCTTTTCCGTCACCCTCCTATAGGCGCAGTGGCGGAACCAAAATTTCATCATCTATTATTATCTCACAAGTGAGGTCTGAAATGGGTGGTGTGTACGCATCTTTAATTTACTTCTATCTTGTGAAGATAGAGGAGTTGTTTTCGATAGACCCTCAACACAATATATACATAGAAAATAACTTTGACCTTATATGTATCGTATAGTTTTTTAGCGAACCCTTGCGCCCCTAACTCCGCGTCTGCATAGGCAGATTCAACTTACATTCAATGGTTTCAATTGAATTCAGTATTTTTCAATACTAAACATAGATTTAAATATATGATGAATAACCATGATTTATGTTTTTTTTTAACAAATTATCAGGGAATTGTATCATCAAGCATAGCATACTATGTACATGGTCAAGTAATGGAGAAAAAAGGACCTGTTTTTGTGACAGCTTTTAGTCCACTCATGATGATCATTGTTGCCATTATGGGCTCTTTCATTCTTGCTGAAAAATTCTATATTGGAGGGTAAGTCCAACAACACCCCCCACCCCCGACCCCCCAAAACATTTTATTTTTTTTAGTTGATATCTCAGATAGTCATTCAACTATTAATTATATCTCATAATGTTACTTTCTTTGTTGATGAAAATTGAAATCAATAAAAAAAAGTAATTTTTTGAGATAATAATTATTAGTCAAGTGACCATATGAGAAATCAACTCGTTCTTTTTCTTCGATATACATAGACTAATTTTTTTTTTTTTTTTTTTTTTTTTTTTTTTTACAGAATTGTTGGTGCAGTGGTGATAGTGGCAGGGCTATACTCTGTATTATGGGGAAAATACAAGGAGTACAAAGAAAATGAAATTGAGGAGTCAATAATTCTTGAACCAGTGAAGGGCATTAATGGAAATAATCAAATGATGGTTATAGTAATTAGTGATATAGAAATGCAAAAAAATGGTGAAAAAATAATTTCAGCAGCTCCAGCATTCAGTTTCCCCATGTTGGCTAGGGAAAGCACCAAAGGCTTAATTTAAATTAAATTAGATGGGAAAAAAAAATGTGCAGAGAAATTTTGATATTAGAAATATGTTTAGAGCAATGTACTCTTTTAACCTTGAGAATTTTGTATAAATAACAAATGTTCATCTAATTTCTCCTCCTTGGTGCTCAACATCTACTTTATCATCCTTTGTATATTTTTATATACTTTTAAATTTTTGTCGTTATTTTTATTTAAGATAAAAGATACTTGAAAGTTCTGACGATATTCATATCCTCTGTTTTAAAAATAAATGTCGTTTTTTAATATTAATTTAATTAATTTTTGAAACTAAATTAAATAGATCGACTCAATTATTCATAGCCAATTATTGTACATTTTTCCACTATTGTTTTTTTCTTTTTTCTTTTTTGGGTTAAACCTACTAATCCCTATTGTTGTTATCCTTCTGCCAAACATGCTTTTGAAAATGGAAAAAAATATGTATCATTATCTTCTCTTATTTAGAACGAACTTTTGAAAATGGAAAAAATATGTATCATTATCTTCTCTTATTTAGAACGAACACATACTTACTTTTGTGACTTATCGAAAACAGTCTTTTTATCTTATAAAGACAGAGATAAGGCTTGCTTACATCCTATCCTACTCCTCAAATCCCGACCACTTATGAGATTACATATGTTATTGTTGTTTCGATTAATTATGATTAGGCAAGTCTTAGGATGACATAGAACTAAATAATGGATCTTAATCTACTGGGCTTGCACGAACTCATGAATTGGAAAAGATCAGTGTTTCGTTTTTTTTTTTTGTTTAGTTACAACAACAACATACCCGGTGAAATTTTACATATGGGGTCTGAGGAGGATAAAGTGTACGTAGATTTTATGAAAACTATTTTCGAAAAATCCTCAGCTCAAGTAACGCATATCAAAGAGGTTTGAAAGAAAATACAAAAGTACATAGAAGACATACCATATACTCCTAATAGGGAAGCATAATATACTCGCATTTACCAACAAAAAAAAAGGAAATAGTAACAACAATAAATAATGTGATAATCGAAGCATAATAAACAATATATAGTAATAGAAATAGAAGCACAAGGCACTACGAGAATAATAACATATGTCACTAAACTGAATGTGCATCAGTTAATCGTTCCAAGTTTTAATAGGATCAATGTATTATCCTACAACACAAAAAAAATTAATTAAAATTAGATAATTAATAAGTAAATAAAATTGAAAAAACTTAAGGTGGAGAGATGAGGTCTTCAAAAAGAAATAGAAGAGATAGAATGAGACGTGCCTTAGTTAGGGATAAAAAGAGGAGGAAAATGATAGTTCCATTTGTCCTCAGAGATATATAGAGATATGCGCTAAATTCATGTAAAAATGATTAAACTTCAATTATACGTGTCGAATTTAAGTAATACTTGAATTTGTTCCGAAGTGAAAGACTTGCAAATTCTAAAACATACAAAGAATATAGCTTAAATGGTGATCATCCAAAAATTGGATATTCAAACACTTATACTATTAACAACTCAATACATTATGAAGATTTCATTATTATGATTCAAATACGAAAACTCTGATAAAGAGTGGAAAAAAACAAATCTTTACCAATTGACCACACCCTCATTCAATGGTGAAAAGAAAAAAGAAGCTTGTATGGCCAATTTTATTTATAGTTATTTATCAAGTAGCACGAAAACATTACAAAGGATTTGAAAAGTTACTTTGTTATATACATAATAATAGAAAAATATAGAAAGTGGTATACGAGTAAATAATAATCATCATTTCCGTGTACTCTTGGAGAAATAAAAAATAAAAAAAATGGAAAGAAAAAGTTAAAGGAAAAAGATACTCCATAGGTTTGCTTTTTCTTTTTTAAAATTAAACGGTGTTTATTATTACATATATGAGGTCATCAAGAAGAAATAAAAAGATATAGAAAGATACTTGGCTTAGGATTAAAAAAGGAAGAAAATGATAGTAGTTTTGTTTGTTTTGCTTTGAAAGTTCTATATTATCAATTATGAATTGTGAATTATTTATGCTACAATAAATAATGACTAAGATTTAGTCCTAAGAATTAAAAGAATAAAGGGCAGTTCGGTAATCAGTGCACTGAAGTGTTTGTTATGTGCGGGTCAGGAGAAGAGTTGAACCACAAATATTTATTGTACGTAACTTTATCCCACATTTCTATAAAAGCCATTTCCACGATTTGAACTGATGAACTTCCAATCACATGGCATTACTTAAAAGAATGAAGAGTTAAATTTCAAACTTCAAGTGGGCAAGTAGAGGCAAATGGTTGGAGGTGGATACAATATATCCTTATTTATTACCATAAATAATATAGTTTCTCCTACTTGCATCATTTTCTCCTAATAATTAACTAAAAATTATAGTGTCACATAGTGATGGATTTAATATTTTCACTAAGCTAGCTGACTTAGAATATTATATATACATAAAAATTAATCATAACTTTATATATACGGTACAATTTTCTGTTCGAATCCCTTTCTCCTACTTTTTTCCGCTCCTGCTACCAGAGATGATAATAATCATCTTTTTAAAAATAATATCACATAAATTGAAATAAAGAAGTACGTGGAGAACCGACAAAGCTATAACATTTCTAAAGTAGAAATATGACTTGATCAATTTGACACACAATTGAATTGGTGTCTGATGACACTACCTTTTGACTGAAAAAAGGTCTTTAAAAAGTAGAAACATACTTAGTTGTGAAAGAAATAACCACTACCTATAAGGCTATTAAAACTAATTAACAGCTACTACTCAAAAATTACCACTTATTAAAGATTCAAATCATTCAATCTTATATAAGAAAGTGAAAGATAAAATGTGTACCAGTTGTGTGCATCATTTCAATCTTAAATTGGTCCATTAATTTTACAAAAAGCTTGTTCAAACTAATCAATCAGAGGAATACCACAAAAAAATAAATAGTAAAAGAAAATGAAAGATAAAGGAGTTAAAAGGAAATATATGAAAGTGGGTAAAAAGAAGATAAATAAAAAAAGAAATGGGGTATTATCAGTTTTAGTCTCTTAAATATCGATAAATACTAATTTTGGTCATTGTGATTTCTGATTAAGCATATTTTAATTTTTAGTTAATTGATACATTTTCTCTTTTGATCCCTCAGGCTATGAATTTTTACAACTTTAACAAATTAAGTGGTAAATCATTTAATTATTGATGTATTTTGTAAAATATATACTGTTATTACTCCATATTTAAGGGTTATATATTGCTAAAAGTACTTAAATTTCACATATTTCATCTATAAATAAAGGGACCAAAAACACAATATTGGCTAATTAAAGATATGTGCTTAGCCAAATTATTACAATGATCAATATCAGAATCCTTCAATAAGCAAAAGTGCAATTATCCAAAAAGAAGTTTAAAAAATACTTACCAAAATGTCTTGTTATTGAAAAAAAAAAAGAACTACTTCTAGCAAAATCACTATTTTGGTCCAACTATCAAAAAAAGTATATTAATTATTAAGTTGAAATATTCTTAAAAAGACATATAATTGATCATGCATGGCACACGTATGTATATGTACTAAAAAGAAGGATTTTCCCATCTTCTCAAGAAAACCTTTAACTTTCTAAAATTTTCAAATTATTGAAAAACAATTTTTTGATCTTTGTCACATATAGGCCAGTCAATTAATACTCCTTTTTTCTTTCTATTGGGCAATCAATGAGTCCTCTTGCATGATTAATATAATAAAAAACACATTTATTCAAAAGTGGACATCATTGTGTTTTGGAAAAAAAATATTTAAATACGTGAAGTAGTCCGTTGAGAAAAAAATTCAGTTCTTTAAGCAAATGGTATTGAATATTACAATTGCGAGAATTTATATATTTGTATAATTCCACGAGTGAGATCTGATAAGATATGTCACTAAAATAAAGTGATTCTGCTTTGTCTCTCTTTTCTTCTTGGATTCCTAGGATGAGCCAGTCGATCCTAACATCATTTTTTAGGAGCCGGACAATGAAGTCTCCTCCTCAAATAAAGATGTCTCGACGCTACTCTCTCGACGAGAAGAACTTTTTTAATTGTAATTTTTTCGGTGAGTTCGATTTAGGAGGGGCTCTTACTTCTTGAGCGATAGTTCCATGATCCCGATCAGTTGTTTCTGAAATACCTAAATGGTTATTGAATATTAAAATACAAAAATTTATAAAGACAAAATACTAAGGTGACATTGAACTAAATGTCCTCAAATATCTCTTGATTTGTCAACTTTGATCTAAAAAAAAGGTTTTCATCAATTTAATAATCTATCAATATTTCACACTTTCGGTACCTAAAAAAAGATTTACAAAAGCAAAAGTGTTTGCACAAGTAAATGGAGAATAAACGTTTTCTAATTGTCCATTTCTGTTTTAAAAAATAATAATAATAATAATAATAATAAAAAGAAATCACAAATGAATTAAAGTTTGTGACTTTTATTGTTTTGGAATATGTTTATATAAAAGTGTTTTGGCTTATTACCAACTTAAAAGGCCGTCGATTAAAACAAATTCAATCTCCCTAATCGTAATAGAGGGTAGCTAGCCATTGTCGATATCTACTCAGTATATATATAATAAGTGAATATATATATATATATATATATTGATTATATTGAAAGTATATTGTTGAGTTGTTGTGTAGTGTAAAAGTTCATTTTCTTTTATATTCTCTTTGATCCCTTAATTTCACTTTTCAGAATACCTAAAAGATATTACTTCGTCGTAATTAGGTAACAATTTTAGTATTTTACTACTACGACTCTAACAATTTTTTTCTTTTTTACTAAACTGGTTACTAAAAAAAAAATATTTAAATATATATGTATATAGTGAATAAGTAAATAGGAAAAGAGGGAGCATTTAATTAAAGAAAGATCATGTATCTCTCTATACATAGTTCATTTATATATTTGGAAATTAAATAATTAGACTTTTTTTTTTCTGAAAAAGGAAGAAGTTTTAAAAATATAGCGTTAACTATTAATGTTACGATATGTTACAAATATTGATAGAAGTTTGGTAAGCCCATTTTAAGATGAGTGCTTTCTTACTATGACAAAGTACATTAGTTTGATATAAATATCGGGTGGGATAAATTTTTTACTAAAGAAAGGATCGGTTGAGTATGTTTATTAATCAATCCACGACTCAGTGTCGCTGAGTCTGTTTTTTTTTCATCAATTCACGGCCGCTCAACACTAGTGAATCTGTTTTTTGCAATTAATCCATGACCACTTAACGCCGCTACTGATGTAAGTTGTAACTTTTAAAGAGTCTTGGTTTCGAGTTAAACAAACTCAAATATGTAATGTGCGTAATGTTAAAACTTACTTGCAACCGTATTTAATTATACCAAATTAATGATACAACATGTCTTTTGCACACTCTTTTATAATCAAACTTTTGATTAATTAATGTGCATTTTCATTTCATTATTATTTACCTATGATAAAGTATACTAATTTGATATAAATATCTAAGGATAAATTTTTACTAAAAAAGTGTTGGTTGATTCTGTTTTTTTCAATCAATTCGTGACCGCTCAATGTTATTGAATCAGTTTCTTTTCAATCAATTCACAATCACTCACTGCCACTACGTATATTTTTTTCAACTAATCCACCACCGCTCAAGTCGTTGAATTTGTTTTTTTCGATTAATTCACAACAACCCAACGCCGCTACTGATGTAAGCTGTAAGTTAAAACTTTGATTAACATAAAATAACTTCATAATATAACAGGTAGATGTACAAGAAGATCGACCCATTAATCACATCACTGATATGGCATTGTTATAATTTAATTCATCATAACATTATGAGAATATCATCAAAAGTAAATCGAATTCTCTCGTAACCATTGACAATCTTTCTAATTCCTTCACTGAATCATCATATACTATTAAAAAAAGATGTAGCAGAGACTATACACTATTAATACTTTAGGGCTTATTAATTTGGTACGAGGGATAACGAATAACTAATCCCAAAATTAATTTTAAGATAAGTTCATTCCATGTTTGATGGGATAAAATCGTGCGATAACTTATCTCGGGATTAATTATCCCCGAATTGTAGTGTTATTTTTTTATTCCACACTGAGGATGGAATAACAATCATAGGATAACTAATCCTGAATTTAATTTATCCCAAACGAATTTGTTCCCCAATAAAACGAGCCGTTAAGTTTTAACACTGTTACCAATTTCACCTGAGGAAAAGACAAAACCCAAAAAGAAAAAAAAAAACATAAAGAAGTGGGAGGCCTTTTGAAACGATAGCCCACCATGCATGTTGTCTAGTTGATGAAGGCTAAAAGTTATGGTGGAATTTATGTACCCCATTGCAATATGAAAAATAAAATGAAGATTAAAAAGAGTTTTAGTACAGTTAAATGTTCAAAAGAATTGACACTGAGAAAAATGAGGCAAACAACTTGTTATACTAGTAACATATTAAAATATGTTGATAATATAAGTTTTGTTTATACTACCAATGTATATAAATGTCCCTTCGGGGACATCAGATAAAAAAAATGACAATGTCTATAAATTATATTATTAAAAAGTAGAAGAAAAGAAAGAAAAAAAAATAGGACCAATATAGCTAGGTGTTCCTACCTCATGGAAATTGTCTTATGAAAATGCAAACATTGACAACCCAAAGGGTCACCTTTTATCTTTCCACTCCTCCCTACAAACGAAATCGAAGTTAAAATTATACCCAAATTAGAAAAGGAATGACATAAAAGAAAAAGGGAGACCCCCCCCCCCCCACGCCACCCCAGCTACCCCACCAAAAAAAAAACATGTTTTTTACTCATTCGGTGTTTAGTATTCATATTTGGACATAATTAAATTTTAATTTGCACTAGATCGTCGAATATCGAGTAAAGCACTACCTAACAAAACTAATTTCATACCAGGATTCCCTCTTCAGACCTCTAGTTAAAAATGAAGGAGTATTACCACTTCGTCAAAACAATTGTTGTTAAAAAAATACATTGTCACATTTTGATTTAATCATCTAAGAAACCTAGTAAAAAGATGAAACTTTTGCAGTGCACTCAATGTTTCATCATGTAACTATGTCGACCAAAAAAAGTACCCCACAAATGTTTTCATTTATTTAATTTGCGGCTTAGACATTATAAGGTCATGATGTCCTTACAAATAGTGTTATACCTAGGGCTTTAACATTTGGTTTACACAAATTTGACTGTCGTTTGAGTGACTTGATATGTTGGGATGATTAGATATCCATATTATTAAATTATGTGGTGTTTTTGTGCTCCACATTGCATCCCTTTTATCTGCCTTTGGCTTCTTCTCAATTGACATTGCAACTTGGGTTTTTCAGGTTCAACATGAGGGTATTTCAGTCCATGTGACAGTGTTAAAAGAAATAAATCTTGGGATAAATATGTTACAAATATTGCTAAAAGTATGGTGAGCCCATTTTAAGATGAGTGCTTTCTTACACCAACTATGACAAAGTACATTAGTTTGTTATAAGCATCGGGTGGGATAATTTTTTTACTAAAAAAGGGTCGGTTGAGTATGTTTTTTAATTAATCCACGACTCAGCACCACTGAATTTGTTTTTTCTCCAATAGTTCACGACCGCTCGACGCTGATGAGTCTGTTTTTTTCAATTAATCCACGACCGAGCAACGCTGCTACTGATGTAAGCTGTAACTTGTAAAGAGTCTTGATTTCGAGTGAAGCAAACTCAAATATGTAATGCAGGTAATGTTAATGTTAAAACTTACTTGTACTTGTATTTAATTATACCAAATTAATGATACAATGACATGTCTTTTGCACACTCTTTTATAACCAAACTTTTGATTAATTAATGTGTATTTTCATCTCATTTATTATTTAATTATGATAAAGTATATTGATTTAATATAAACATCAGGTAAGGATAATTTTTTATTAAAAAAGAGTTGGTTGATTTTGTTTTTCTTCAATCAATTTGTGACCGCTCAGCGTCACTGAGTCAGTTTCTTTTCAATCAATTTATGATCACTCATCACTCACCGCTGCTAAGTATGTTTTTTTCAATCAATCCAACACCGCTCAACGTCACTAAATCTATTTTTTTAATCAATTCACGACCGCTCAATACCGCTACTATTATAAGCTATAAGTTAAAAGTTTGATTAACATAAAATAACTTCAAAATATAACAGGTAGATGTACAAGTAGATTGACCCATTAATCACATCACTGATATGACATTGTTATAATTGAATTCATCATATCATTATGACAATATCATCAAAAGTAAGTCGAATTCTCTCGTAACGATTGAAAATCTTTTTAATTCCTACATTTAATCATCATATACTATTAAAAAAGATGTGGCTGAGACTATATACTATTCATACTTTTTAAGTTTTAACACTGTTACCAATTTCACCTGAGGAAAAGACAACCACCCCCCACCCCCGACCCCCCCACCACCAAAAAAAAAAAATCACACACACACACCACATAAAGAAGTGGAGCCCTTTTACAACCATAGATAGCCCACCATGCATGTTGCCTAGGTTATATAGTGGAAGACTGGAATCTATTTACCCCATAGCAATTTGAAAAATAAAATGAATATAAAAAGAGTTTTACTTTTATACATCGAATGTATATGTATACAAAAATTATTTGGTCAGATCAATCAAAAGATAATTATAGGTAAATGTTCATAAAAATTGACACTACTTATTTGTGAAAAATGAGGCAAATAACTTGTTATACTAGTAACATATTAAAAGGTGTTGATAATATAAGTTTTGTTTATACTAACAATGTATATAAATTATATTATTAAAAATTAGTAGTAGAAAAGGAAAAAAGTAGGATCAATATAGGTATTCCTACGCCCTCATGGAAATTGAAAATGCAAACATTGACAACCCAAAGGGTCACCTTTTATCTTTCCATTCCTCCCTACAAACAAAATCGAAGTTAAAACTTAAAATTATACCCAAATTAGAAAAGGAATGACATAAAAGAAAAAGGAAGACCGCCCCCCACCCCACCCCCACCAAAAAAATACGTGTTTTTACTCATTTGGTGTTCAGAATCCATATTAAGACATGATTAAATTTCAATTTGCTCTAGAACGTCGAATATCGAGTAAAGCACTACCTAACAAAAACAATTTACCAAGGTTCACTCTTCAGACCTCTAGTTAAAAATGAAGGAGTATTACCACTTTGTCAAAACAACTGTTGTTAAAAAAACACATTGTCACATTTTGATTTCATCATCTAAGAAACCTAGTCAAAAGATGAAACTTATGCAGTGCACTCAATGTTTCATCATGTAAATATGTCGACCAAAAAAATTAACCCCACAAATGTTTTTATTTATTTAATTTGTGGCTTAGATATTATAAGGTCATGATGTCCTTAAAAATAGTGTTATGCCTAGGGCTTCAACATTTGGTTTACACAAATTTGACTGTCGTTTGAGTGACTTGATATGTTGGGATGATTAGATATCCATATTATTAAACTATGTGGTGTTTTTGTGCTCCACACTTCATCCTTTTACCTGCCTTTGGCTTCTTTCTTAATGGACATTGCAACTTTGGGTTTTCAGGTTCAGCATGAGGGTATTTTAGTCCACGTGATGTTGTTAAGGATATAAATCTTGGATTTAACTCAACTCCGACGATATTCGAATCTATTCCTTATGAGATATGCACATACACCTCGCAATAAAATGGGGCTCCAAAAGTGGAAAAAGAGACAATTTTCACATTAGCGAGTGACGGGTTATTTGGTCTCCTTGTATGGTTCATGTGCGATTTAGTCACAACATGAGCTAAATTTTCTTAGTGAATTTGAAGGTCCCATCTTTCACATGGTACCTAATGTTCGGTCCTGAGTGTGCCACATCGATGGTTGATGGGCTATGTTGTTGTCTCCTTATATGATCTTGAGCAATATATCATTACCAAATAAGTTAACTTTTAGTATTGAGTTAGTTCCAAGATTCATTGCCTTATACAGTAGACCTCTCTATAACGTCACCTCGTTATAACGACATTTCACTATAGCGGCCTGATTTTCTTCGGAACCGATTTTTCATGTTATGTTTTACTTCTCTATAACAACAACATTCTACCTATAACATCAAGGACGTTTATTAGAGTGGTACACTCTTTATAAAATTACCTCTCTATAACAGCGTACTCAAATACTATGTAATAATATCTAATAAGAAATATATTATGTACAAAATAAAATACTAAAATATTCATGGTAATCATCGATAATGTCACGCACACAGTAAATTTCAAGTACGAGTATCTAATTTTTAGGAAAAAAATTATGTTTAAATGATGCATATCTATATTTTCATAACTTCAAGAGGAAAAGGCTACTAATATTTGCCTTTTTTATATTCATGCTTTTTCTAATTTTGCATACTTTTATTTATAACAACTAAATAAGATCTGAACGTTGAATGCCAGTATTCATATATAACAGGACCTCTCTATAGTAGCCATGAAATTTTTGGATAAACGTTGTCACTATAGAAAGATTTGATTGAACTGATTTATCTCTATTAAGCCCGATGTACATATGAAATAAGTCTTTTTTTTAAAAAAAATAAATATATATAGTAGAAGAACAAAACAAAAAAAGAAAAAAAAAGGATATTGTTACATTTGGGAATATTTTGATACATATTTAAGTTATATTCTTGGAATATATCTATCATTGGAGGGCATGAATTATAATACTATATGAATATGACTTCTGATAGCCTAAACAAAGAAAGCAATTTGTCATTTAAAATTTTGTGGTGTTTTTCACTTTCACGTTGCCCTTCTACTTGCCCAACCAGGGAAGCACTAGTTCAACCTTTTGGCAACATGATGATATTTAGTTAATATAGGAATATTATTGGAAGTTATATGTTAACCTCTTATTAATTAGTCTAATTAACAAAGAATTGTTCTCTAAAGCTATTCGATTTTTCGATTTAGGACCACTAATTATATGTTTCGTCACACTTTCCTTTTTTAATCATCAAGTGACCAAAACTGTTCAAGAGATATTACACAAAAGCTATTGTTAGGAAAAGCACTGGTTAGGCAGAGCATTAATTAGTATAAATTGTTTTTTTAAGTATCATCATCATGTTTAAGTGTCTTTTTCTTTTGTTTAATCATCAAGTTTATGTAGCTCCCAACGAATTTAGACCGAAAACTTTTTTCATTTTCACACAAACCTGAGATCTTCAATTAAATACAAAGAGAACTCTAACTCTCATCCTTGAATTAAATTCCATATTACACAAAGCTACGGGTAAGGGTAATAAATAGGCCCTTAGATGGGCAAAGACACTAAATCGGGACCGCCCGCACCATCAATTGTCATCTCCATTATCGTCTCACATCCAAGTTATTGGTAAGTCTGATACCAATTGTTGGGATCCAAATATATACACTTAACATAATGTGACATTATTTGCTACGGCCAAGCCCGTACGATTCCGCCGAAAAAGCTTATTAGCTACACCTATGTTTTAAGTTCTTTTCAGCTACTAATTTGAGATTTTATTCACACATCCAATATGCTAACTACCCCACCACACGCTGGTGTTAATTTGAAAGACTGAAATATAGAAGATGATTTGGGAAATTTTTCTTGTGTATTACTGAATAATTACATAGATTTATACATGTAATGAGGACTGCTTTGCAAAATTAGAAAGGACTACAAAATCATTTTCTAGACTATGTAACAAGATTATAACTAATTTCTGTACAGCTCAGCTATTCTAGAAGATGCTTTATTCCTTGTATTTACTGCATCTTTATTTGGGCTAAATGGATTTTGTACACAATGCAAGGCCCATTTCATGTTATGTCCCCAAATAATAATCTTCAGCCCAAGTCAAACGTCAAGACACTTTATCCGACAAGAGCTTTATTTTCATAGTTCAATCTAGAAGCTTCAAGTCTTGTCTCAATCGTTTCATCTCCTCCTTCTTTCCTTTTCTGTGTATCAATGGAGGAAGAAGAATTCTTCTCTTCAACATCCCCCCTCAAGTTGGAGGGGATGGAAATCACACCCAACTTGTCCAAGATTCTTTGATGAGAAACCCCATTAAGAGGCTTAGTGAACAAATCCGCGAGTTGCCCCTTCGATGGTACGAAAGACAGTGAAATGAGACCGGAGAGAAACTGCTGTCGGACAAAATGACAGTCCAAATCGACGTGTTTCGTCCGTTCGTGAAAAACGGGATTACGAGCGATGTGAAGGGCTGCCTTGCTATCAGAATGCACCGGAACAGGGAGATTAGGTGAAACAGAGAGGTCTTCAAGGAGCCGCACTAACCAGGTGAGCTCAGCTGTTACCCTTCTCATGGATCTATATTCTGCTTCGGCAGATGAAAGTGAAATGGAAACTTGTTTCTTCGATTTCCAAGAAATAGGAGCCCCCCCTAACGTGATGAAGTAGCCACTAACAGATCTCCGTGTGTCTTTGCAGGAAGCCCAATCGGCATCGCAAAAAGCGAGCAAATCCAAAGATGGATCTGAAGTCAAGAGAATACCTTTGCCGGGATCTGCCTTGAGATATCGCAATACACGCAGTGCTGCTGAAAAGTGTGATACAGTAGGCCGTTGCATATATTGACTGAGACAAAGGACGGCAAATGAGAGATCGGGACGAGTGTGAGTGAGGTAATTTAACTTACCTACTAAATGCCTGTATAAAGTAGGATTAAACATTAATGGCCCATCGTCATGTTGTAATTTAGAATAAGGATCAAGGGGAGAAGAGACAATAGAACCAGAGGAATCAAACTCCTCTAAAAGGTCTTGAGTAAATTTTCTTTGACACATGATAAACCCCTGTTTCTCTCTGATGACTTCAATGCCCAAAAAGTAATGAATGTCCCCTAAGGTCTTAACTTGAAATTCTGAATGGAGAAAACCAGTGATAGAGTTAAGCTCAGAGGTGTCACTTCCTGTAAGCAAAATGTCATCAACGTACACAGCTAAAATGGATATAAGATCACCATTTGTCTTATAAAATAAGGAATAGTCATTCAAGGAACTGGAATATCCTTTATATGTTAGAGCACCTGCAAGCCTTGCGTACCATTGACGTGAGGCCTGCTTCAAACCATAGAGTGACTTCCTTAAGAGACACACATGTTTAGGAGTAGGAGGAGAAGAGCCTGCAGGAAACCTCATGTACACCTCCTCTTGCAATTCACCATGCAAAAATGCATTATTGACGTCAAGTTGGGACACTGTCCAGCCCTTTTTGATTGCAATAGTGAGCAAACACCTGATTGTGGTTATCTTGACCACAGGTGAAAATGTTTCACCAAAATCAACACCTTCCTTTTGAATGTCCCCCCTCACCACTAACCTAGCTTTTAGCCTTTCAACAGACCCATCCGAGTTATGCTTTACTTTATAAACCCATTTACAAGGCAAAGGCTTCTTACCTGGGGGCAATTCCACTACTTCCCAGGTCTTGTTGAAGTGAAGAGCTGCGAGCTCTGTTTCCATGGCCTTTCTCCAACCTTGATGGTTGTATGCTTCATCAAAAGTTTTAGGTTCTATGACAGCTGACAAGGAAAACATGATATTTTGATTTGGAATAGACAAAGCACTAAAAGAAAAGACATTGGGACTGTTTGAATGAACAAAACATGAGTTTGTGACATCTGTAAGTAGACATCTGTAAGTAGAATAGTGTTGCATATAAAATCCTTCAAGTATGAAGGTTTGTGACTCAATCTTTCTGATTTTCTAGTGGGTATGGGGCTGGAAGAAGAAGTGAGAGGTGGTGTAGTGGTAGATGTGGTGGGTGGGGGGTCTAGAATAGATGTATCTGAATGAGGTGGGGAAAAGAATGGATATGCAGGTGATACAATATTGGGAGAGTCTAGTTCTGAATCTGGTATAGTATCAGGTGTAGAAAAAATCTTGGTATTGTTAGAGGAACTGGAGATTTTGGAAAAAGGAAAATGATTTTCATGAAATTTAACATCCCTGGAGACAGAAATCTTCCTATTCTCCAACTCCATCACTTTGTACCCTTTCTGGTTAGGAGGATACCCAAGAAAGATACACTCTTTTGCTCTAGGTTGGAATTTATCTCTAGCATGAGATAAAGTGGTGACATAACAAAGACATCCAAAAGCTCTAAAATGTGAATAACTAGGTGGTTTACCAAATAAAATCTCATAAGGTGTTTTCCCTGAGATAGCTTTAGAAGGTAATCTGTTGATGAGGTGGGTTGCAGTCAAAATGCAGTCACCCCAATATTGAATAGGAAGATTAGATTGAAAAAACAAACCCCTAGATACCTCCAAAAGATGTTTGTGTTTCCTCTCCACAACACCATTTTGTTGTGGAGTGGCCACACAGGATCTCTCATGAAGTATCCCCTGTGAATTAAAAAATGCTGCCTCCTGGGTTCCCCTTCCCAGTTCTAGAGCATTGTCAGATCTGATCCTCTTAACCTTTAATTCAAATTGTCTTTCCACCATGATTAGAAAATCCTTAAGTACTGGAAAAACATTACTCTTAGTTTTCAAAAGAAATGTCCACACACCCCTACTAAAATCATCTACAATGGTTAAAAAATAATTAAAACCATCATGGGTAGATGTTTTGAAAGGTCCCCAAGTGTTAATGTGTATTAACTCAAAGATCCTGTTAGATTTAATGCTACTGATAGGGAAAGGCAATCTACTCTGCCTAGCTTTAGGACACACTGGACAAATGTATGTAGAATCAGAAGGGAAAGAGATAAAATCAAGACTCTTCATTACTGAGAAAGGCAAATGCCCTAACCTTACATGCCATAGTGCTACATCAAGAACAACATTGGCAAATATAGGAGCTGAAGCAGACCTAAGACTAGGACTAGAAACTGAAACAGATACATCATTGGAATGACTTCCTTTTGAAATTGAAACTAATTCACTAGAAACAACATTGGAATTTCTTCCTTTTGGAAATGAAACTACTTCTTTAAGAGATCTTGACTCCATCTTAGGTGGCTTGAGTAGATAAAGACCATCTCCTACTTCACCAAAAACTTGTTCCTTCCTCATTAAAAGGTCCTGTAAGACACAAGCACTAGGAGTAAATAAGACATGACAATTGAGATGACTGGATAACTTATGAACTGATAATAAGTTATATTTGAAATCAGGGACATAGAGGACATTATAGAGTATGAGATTAGGCAATACATTTATACTACCAGTGTGTGTGACAATGATCCTAAAAGAGTTAGGTAAAGTTATATGTAGAGGCATAGGAAGAGGAGTCAAAGATATAAAGGATTTAGAGTTAAAACACATGTGTTCAGAGGCTCCAGAGTCAATAATCCAAGTACTGGAATTATAGACTGAAAAACATGATCCTGAGTATTTTAGAATTGTACCAGCAACAACATTTGCATTGATTGTTGGTGCAGAACTGGCTCCCTGATTGTTTTGCATGTCCATCCTCACCTGATGTACCAAATTAGAGTATTGCTCCTTGCTTAAAAACTGAGGATACTGCTCCTTGTTCATGGACTGAGTGTAATTCACGTTCCTTGAATCGTCATGTGTACCATTGAAATTTCCAGGTTCCTCCCCTGTCACCACAGCATTTCCTTTGATTAAGTTCTGAGAGTTCTTTCCCTTAGTGAACTCAAAATCTTCTGGGAATCCTATCAACCTAAAACAATCATCCATTACATGCCCTGTTCTTCCACAGAAAGTACAACTCACATTCGGGTTATACTTTCCTCTCCTTGGTTTGGATCTTGGAATTGGTTTGGCAAATTTCTGATTACCAGATATCCCAAACCTTTGTGTTGGCTGAGCTCCTTTAAATGATTGGTTCCCAGATCTGTAGTTTCCCCTTCCTTGACCTACCACCATGAAAGAAGCAGTATCATGTGAGGTAGCTGTATTCACATAAGCTTCCTTTTGATTTTCATCTTGCAAAAGCAAAGCGTAGGCACTATTAAGAGAGGGTAGGGGATTCATCATTAAAATAGTTCCTCTAGCTTGAGCATAACTATCATTGAGCCCCATCAAAAATTGAATGAGCTTTTGATCCTCCAAAGACTTGGTGAGTTTTCCCTTCCCCTCACATGTACACACACAAGTGCAACATGAGATGAGATTTAAAGAATCCAACTCATCCCATAAGCGTTTGAGCTTAGTGAAATATCCCGCAACATCATTATTTCCTTGTGCTAAACTGGAGATCTCTTTTTGCAGGTGATAGAGCTTAGCTCCATTGGATCTACCAAACCTCTGCTCCAAGCTATCCCACAGCTCTTTCGCTGTTTTGGAGTAGATGACACTGTCTCCTATGTCCTTAGACAGTGCATTTAACAGCCAAGACATCACCATGTCATTGCAACAATTCCACTGCTCGTAATCTGGAGCAAGCAGATCTGGAGCCTTGCAAACACCATTGATGAAACCCAACTTCTTTTTGGCTGATAGTGCAATGAAAATGGACCTGCGCCATCCTGGAAACCCTCTTCCATCAAAGACTGAATTAATTAAATTCATCCCAGGTGAATCAGAGTTATTCAAGTAATAAGGGTGTGTATTGTCGATGGTTCCACTGTTTTCAGTGGTGGTAGACTCGGTTGTGGGTGTTGTTTGAACCATGATTGTTTAAGAGAAAGGAAAGTAGGAGTATGATATGAAAGTGAAGATGAAGAGTGAGTGGATCGAGCTACTGCTCTGATACCATGAAAGACTGAAATATAGAAGATGATTTGGGAAATTTTTCTTGTGTATTACTGAATAATTACATAGATTTATACATGTAATGAGGACTGCTTTGCAAAATTAGAAAGGACTACAAAATCATTTTCTAGACTATGTAACAAGATTATAACTAATTTCTGTACAGCTCAGCTATTCTAGAAGATGCTTTATTCCTTGTATTTACTGCATCTTTATTTGGGCTAAATGGATTTTGTACACAATGCAAGGCCCATTTCATGTTATGTCCCCAAATAATAATCTTCAGCCCAAGTCAAACGTCAAGACACTTTATCCGACAAGAGCTTTATTTTCATAGTTCAATCTAGAAGCTTCAAGTCTTGTCTCAATCGTTTCATCTCCTCCTTCTTTCCTTTTCTGTGTATCAATGGAGGAAGAAGAATTCTTCTCTTCAACATAATTAAATATTAAATGATTCATGATGCAAGTGGATTAAGTGCTTAAGCTTTAACTAAGCAATTGTTATCAGATCATCAAACACTTAGGCTAAAGTATATATCATCAAATTGTGTCCACCTACAGGATTACATGGTTAAGTTGATAATTACACGTAATTGATAAACAGTTCCTTATAAGATCAATGTACGTATTGATGCTTTTTCTTTGTGTATATCCACAAATTAATTGCATCAGCAATCCTTAAGATCCAAAAACATTGGAAGAAAACTAGAAAATCTCAAAGTTATTAAAGGCAAAAAACTGAATTCGCGCCGCGTAATGTCACTCGGAAATCTAAAATTATCCACTTTGTAACGTTGACTAACTTGAATTCATGTCGCGTAATGTCATTAAAGGGGAAAGCGGCAAGCGCTCTATACCAAAATTTATTTTTCAAAACTCAAACCCAAATTTTTTGATTAATTGAGAGTGGAAGAATCATATCATCTTTATCACTTTTTTCTAATTTGCATGTTTTTTTCTCTAGTCTTTATGTTTATTCTGATCTTGAAATATTAACGAAGCACAACTTACCTTTTCAAATTGGGTATAAAATTTTAGATTTAGGCTAATTTGGATTTTATGCAAAATTATCCACCCTATGAATATACATGCATCCTTCCTGTTTAAGTTCAGATCAGCAGCGGAATCAAAACTTTCATTAAAAGAAGTCAAAATATAAAAACACAAAAAGAACAAAAGAAATTCTACATTTAGTGTGTATATATATACATTAAAAAGAAAAAAAGAAAAATCTAAACCGTGTAACTTTTCAAGCTAAGGGTACTGGGTAGTTCAGCACTAATTTGAACGGATTATATTTTCATGAACTAAATTTAGCATCGACTTGACATGACTAATCGATCAATGAGCAAATGATGCAGGATACATACTATAGAAAATCGTCTTTGACAACATAAAATTTTCATCATTATTGAAGTTGACAAAACTTGGTCAAATATATACACATAGGATATGGCAAAAATATTATCGAGTCTACTGTAATCGAAGCACTTTATATGCTTTTTTACATATTGATGATTGTCGTTTTGTGAATTTTTCAGTTTTTTGTTTATTAGTTTCATGAAAGAACAATCGCTATGATCAGATTTGTTTCCTCTTAGGCTGACCAATGTTCGTTATATATTATTTATGTCTGTTTGTTTTTTCCTTTTTAAATAAAGAATCATACAATTATATTTAACAAGATGTTAGTGAGGTGACTTCAAATCAATCCCCTTTCTTTGTGGAATTGTGTGATGCACATGATCTTTCTTCAATCTTGCTTGTGGCTTTGGGCAATTCATATCTTATTTTAACGGTTTCAGCTTTTTCCTAAAAACAAAATAGAGCTTGAAAAGTGTAAATTTGTTGTTAAGAAATTGATATTAGGTCTAACTCGACCCATAAAGCTAACACATGAGAGTGAATTATTCAAGTCATATTAAAGAGATAACTCATTCCAGATAGCGAATTGCTTGGGGAAAAAAAGGTTCAGGTTCTAAAGAATCTAATGCATAACTTTGTCGCCATATAAGTTTAGCATTAATCAAGTTATAATAGAATATCAGAACAAAGAACAAGATGCAAAGAAAAGGTGGATTGATTCAACAAAAAGAGAATCCAAAACGAGAATATTAATTAGAAACTTCAAGAAAATACTCCCTTCGTTTATTTTTATTCGTCCATTATTCTAATAATAGATTTTCATTTTTATTTGTCACTTTTAATCTATTCAAAAAAGATAATTATATTTTTTCATGTTTTTCTCTTAGCATTAATTACTTATTCTCTAAATCATTTTTCAATACCTAAAGTACTAAACATCAACTAATAGGGATAGTGTAGTAAAATAGATATGTCAATCGTTATTTTCTTAATGATCCTGTCAAATCCAAATATAATAAGTAAAAGTAAACGGAAGGAGTATCTCGAATTTCTAATTGGGGTAGATGAAATGCTATGTTAGTCGATAAATTATAAAGTTGTGACAATGTGCTCCTCGAGGAATAAAATTAAGGCAAGGGAATCTCAATATTCTACGTTGAAATTCTAATCACACATATGGCAATAATCCCACTAGCTATTTCTAATTTTCTATATTCCTAAACTTCTAATTTAAAAAAAAAATTCATTTGGTATCCCAAGTGTAATCAGTTCCAAGCTTCCAGTCTGTTGGGTGCTGAGGAATCCCCCACCAAGTTGTCATTTTCTTTATATTTCTTTACTAATATAGAGAGCAATCTGGTGTATTGAGCTTTCGCTAGGTGCGATGTCTAAAAAAATGTCAAATCACAAGGCTTTATTATGCATAATTTTATTATATATTTCTGCAAGCCTATTTCTACAGATTAAACCCGAGACCCTCTGAGTTCTTTAAAAATATCATTCTTAAAATTATATGTTTTAATCGTTAACATGTGTACACATTACAATAAAGTGTCAACTGTCAAGATTATATAGAATATTTAGCCTTTGCTTTTCATGCTCTCCACATAAGAAATGGCATCGTACCCAACAAAGCATCAATGCATCGATCGAAACAGAAATGTTTAATTAATTAATTTCTTGGAGGAGATTCGTCCGAATTCTCGTATCAAAATTATTTTTTTATGTATATAACTATATATAATTAATGTTGAATTTTTTTGACTTATTTATATATTTACTTCTTTATATTTTGAATCTCCTTAGAAATTTTTTTGATTCCACTACTAAACCGGGCTTTTATATATGTCTGTGAAGGATCCATACAAATAAATATCTATATACATTTTAACTCGCTCTCTCTCAACTCAAAACTCATATCGTCTAAATTTTGATGTTGCACTCGCTAATTAACTACATAGAATAATTTGGAGATTAGGATGGATTACTTTTCAATCATTTTATTAATTATTTCGAAGTATGACCGTCAACTTTCCGATGAATCACCGGCGCCGGGATGCTGCATATCGGAGTGACGATAGCCTCCCGGGCCCCACAATAAAGATGGACCCCACCACCACCTCCATTGAGTGTAGCATTAGCATAGCACTAAAAAGGAAGTTGTAACAATAACAATAACAACATTAATAATACTCCTATAATACTTTATATCCTTTCTTATTTAGTACTTACTTCCTAACTAACTGTCACTATGAATATAGCAATGAGTAATTCATCTTTTTTACTTTTCTAAGGATGTTTCTCCACTTCCCGTCCGTCTTGTATTCTCCTTTAACTAGATGCGGATTCAGGAATTGAAAATGTCGGGACACCTTTATTTTCAATATAAACATGTTGATTTTTTTCTTCAAATAACTTAGACATGTCAATTACTTGTAAAAAGTTTGAGGTGAAACTCCTTGAAAATTAAAGAAAAAAACAACCAAAAAAAAAATAAAAATTGGGTTGTAATTAAGAGGGAGTCGAATCAAGCTGAACTCACTAAATATTCAACCATGCATACCAATTCAATATCTTTGTTGCTAGGAGTGTCAATACAGAAGTATATACCTATATATTTTTTCTGAAATTATCGGGTGCCCCTGACCCTCCTACCTTAAGGGTATTTTCCTAATTATGTCTTTGTAGGAAAAAATAAAATAAAATTGGGCTTCTGGTTAACATTTTTTCAGATATTTCCTCTCTCAAGGATGTTTTCTCAAGCCTTTTTTCCTAGGGACGAGTCATATAAAAATGACAAAACAATATATCTCGTGATATTAGTCAAAAACTATAAAAGGATAAAAGTAGTTTATATCATCTGTATGATTTAACTTGCTGCAACATGTTATTTACCAATTATTCAACTTATCAATGAGTACAAGATTTGACCTGATGGTGTAACTACTTCTTGCACTATCAGTATATATAACTTTAACGCTTCCAACTAATTAAACTCCTAAGCGGGTTCCACTAGCAAAATTAATCTATCAATTAGCGCCACGAACCTCACAACTCTACGGTGAGAGGATAGCTCAGTTGGTTAAGGCCCTCCGTCCTTCTTGAATCTCATTCCCCTCCCCTTCTCCCCCAACAACAACAACAACACACACACACACAAACCAAAAAAAAAAAAAAAAAAAAAAAAAAAAAAAAAAAATAGTCACAACTGTTTTAATGGATAGGAGTATATATTGTTATAACATACAAAAACAAATCAGAATATTCTATTTGATTCAGTTTTAGTGCAAATTACAATCACGTATGAACATGAGATTTTCACACGCATGAAACTCTTACGTAATACTCATATTCTCATCTTTATGATTTATACTTCTTTATTATTATTCCTCTATTCGATAATAACGGAAGATATAGTTTTGTAGTCCTTTTCGAACTTATTCTTAGTTGATATCTTTTTTATATGATCTCTTCATGTTTAGTACACATACGACATCAATTGTAAGTGGTCATAAAAGATCATTTCCTCCATAGACAACATAGGTAAAGATATGACATTTGGGCTTAACTCAATCCCGAAAGCTAGCTCATAAGGGGAGGATTGTCTAAGTCCATATAATGAGACCAATTGCAACATTCTCCCACACGCCCAGACCTTGTTAACTAGAGCGTGGACAATATAATATGAGGCCACATCAGTGAACAAAGAATTGGGATGAGTCTGGCTCTGATACCATGTAAAGATATGGCACCTGGTCCTAACTCAACACCAAAAGTTAACTCATGTGGGGAGGATTGTCCAAGTCTAGATAAGAAGATCGTAATTATTTATCCCTTTCCGACGTGGGACTCTTAACAACATAGACCTCCTAATTGTCCTTTGTCCCTTGGCCTATAAATATGTTGCATGTCTCATTTCTTTTCCCTAGAAAAAACACAATTATTCTCCTCTTCATAGTGTTTTCCTCTCTTCTCCCAAACACTTCAAGATTCAGCTGAAAGTTAAAAAAAATAAAATAATAATAAATATAATTGGAAAATGGAGGGAAAAGGAGAATGTAATTGCAGTTTTTACCAAAGAGCAAAGCCTTATATAGCTATGATTTCCTTGCAATTTGGTTATGCAGGGATGAATATTATTACCAAAGTTTCACTTAATAGAGGCATGAGTCACTATGTTCTTGTTGTCTATAGACATGCCTTTGCTACTGCAGTTATTGCTCCCTTTGCTCTCATTCTCGAAAGGTAAAATTACTCGCAAAAAAAATATTATCAGTGTAGTTTAACCTGTGATAGCACATTTTAGTACTCTTTTTCACTACGTTAGAGATTTACTTGTAATTACCTTATATACTTACCTCGTAATTTTGTATGATTTTTTTATGACAGAAAAATCAGGCCAAAGATGACGCTAATGATGTTCTTGCAAATATTTGTATTGGGTCTTCTGGGGTGAGTTTTTTAATTTGTAGTATTAAATGTGTTATTTTTTCACATATTTGACATCAATTTTAATTTAAACAGGCCAGTGATTGATCAAAATTTTTACTATGCTGGACTCAAATTCACTTCTCCAACATTTTCATGTGCCATGAGCAACATGCTTCCTGCTATGACATTTGTCATGGCAGTCCTCTGCAAGTACATATATTGTACAACATTCTTTTATTTTATTTTATAACGATGATGTTTGGACCAGTTTGGACTAATTGATATTTTTTTTTTAGGATGGAGAAAGTGGACATGAAGAAAATTAGATGCCAAGCAAAAGTGTTGGGAACTATAGTAACTGTGGCTGGTGCCATGTTAATGACATTATACAAAGGCCATGTTGTTAATTTAATTTGGTCAAATCATATAAATTCTAATGTCACTGAAGTTACTAGTGGAACTTATGATAAAGATTGGGTAAAAGGTTCAATTCTCCTCATCTTTGCCACACTTGCTTGGGCTTCTTTCTTCATTCTTCAGGTAAGTAACACAAGATTCAAAAGTCTTCTGTTCTTTTTTTTTGTTTGTCGTTTACTAAATGGTGAATTTTTATTTTTTTTTGTTACAGAATATAACGATGAGGAAATATACAGCTCCATTATCTCTAACTGCTCTTGTTTGCTTCATGGGAACCTTGCAATCGATCGCTGTAACATTTGTTATGGAACATAAAAATTCAGTTTGGACTATTGGTTTTGACATGAACCTTTTAGCTGCTGCCTATGCTGTAAGTGTCTTCATGATATTCGGAAAGATTTATGTTCATTAGCTCTACTCGCATTAAGAAATTATTAATTAATTTTGTAATTTAATATAATTTTTTTTCAGGGAATTGTATCATCAAGTATAGCATATTATGTACAAGGACTTGTTATGGAGAAAAGAGGACCTGTTTTTGTGACAGCATTTAGTCCATTAATGATGATTATTGTTGCTATTATGGGCTCTTTTATTCTTGCTGAAAAAATATATATTGGAGGGTGATTATAATTTAAATTTTAATTTCAATTTCTATCAACATTTTACATTTTCTTGTTTTTTTAATGAATTTGTAAACTAATTTATGTTTTTGTTTTTTTTTTGGTTTCAGAATTATTGGTGCAGTGCTAATAGTGGCAGGGCTGTATTCTGTGCTATGGGGAAAATACAAGGAGTATAAAGAGAAGGAAATTGAAGAATCAATAATTCAAGAACCAGTGAAGGGCATTAATGGAAATAATAAAATGATTATTTTTGAAAATAATGATATAGAAATGCAGAAAAATGATGAAAACAAAATCCCAGTTCCAGTAGAATCCATTAGTGTTCCAAAAGCTTAAATTTTTTGTTTAGGAATTAGATAGAGAAAAAAAGGGCATTTTTGTCTTTTAAATCTTTTAGGTGCCTGCTAAATATAAAGGCTCCATGTAACTTTTTGGTGTAAGCTTATAGTAGTAATATCTTTTATGGCATATTTTACATGTTTATTTTAAAATATCAAGTAACTTGAGCCGAGGGTCTATCGAAAATAGTCTTTCTATCTGTACAAGGTATGAGTAAGACTGTGTGCACGCTTTCTCAGACCTAATGTTGTGGTATTACACTGAGTATGTTGTTACTGTTATAATATATTTATGAGGAGTTTTTGTTGGCCATTATGAAATGTAGCATGGCAATGTTCCTCTTTTAATACGTAGGTACCACACTGATTATCAAAAATCTTTTATGTGTTGCCAATTTATTACTCATATCTGATTCATATCCCACTCAGTTAGTGGCTGACTCTATAATTTTATGTCGACCATTTTATACCATGTAACAATAATAGCAAGTTGATGTGCAAATAATATAATGGTGTCACGATCTAAGTTCATGGCATGTATTGTCCGTTTTGAGTGTAGCTCTGCACAAATTAGTTTATCGAGCTACGCCTGTAACACCCCGTACCTTCCCAACCCTACTTGATGACATTGAATAAGAATTACTTAAGTGTCGAGAGTTATAAGTATGTATTTGGAAATGTTAAAGATGAGAAAAATTGAAATTTGGCCTTGTACATGTGACGCATTTTTGTAACGAGTGTTTGTAGAAAGTGTTTTGTGCTTCCGTGGAGCATTTGTGTAATACCTCGTACACATTCTAGCCTCATTCGGTGACTTGGAGTCATGCTTACTTGATGATTAAGGTCACTAAGTAAGTATTTTATAGTGTTTTGATAAGGTATTGGACGATACGCAAGTGTAGGAAAAATTGCCGAAAAATTCAGCAATACATGGAAACTTGCGCCACTGCCCTGTTTCAGGGGGTGTGGCGCAAGCCCCTGAGATCAGAGAGGGTACATTTCTTGCGCCACTGGCTTGTTTTGCAGCAATGGCGCAAGGAACAAAGTTTTACCTTTCCGAAGTCGTTTCGTAACGCAATTCTACGACGATTTCTCGATGGTTTCTTTTGGTTCTTTGGAGTTATTTGAGCATTGTTAAAGCTTCAAACACTTCAATATACTTCTATAGACTCCTACATGATCAAATCATGAAATGTGACTAGTGATCCAAAATGTCCAAAGAAACCAAGGGCGACTAGAATTCCAATATTTGCGATCGAAAGGACGAATGAGAATTGTTTAAGCGAATATTGTCGTGACATTATGGAATTATGTAAACATGTGATATATGGTGAATTTTACATGAAAGTTGATGGGTTAAGCTACATGTGCAATTGGGCCCAAAATTAGGGCCCAAAATGGAACAAAAGAGAAGGCCCAAAGGCAAAAATGACCCATTCTTCCAATATTTGACCAAGTAAACATACCAATTAATGCCACATGTAGCTAAGTATGACTTGGGGTCTATATAAAGGCCCCAAGATCAGATTTTTATTGTCCAAAGCTCTCATGCCTTTATGATATTTTCTTAAATATTTCTCCAAGTTCCAAACCCTAAAGCAAAATATATATCCTTTGGACTCTTTGGCAAAGATCATCCTATTCCAAGCTTTGGTAAGTGTTTATTTTCATGGATTAACATATTATATGCATGGGAGATTATGTATATTATGCTAGTTGTGTTGGCAAGGTGATGAATAGTGTATTTTTGCCTTTGGTGAAAGATGTGTCATCTTGGTAATTTGAACTTGAATTAAGCCTTGTGCCTTAGATGAAAAAGCATGGTATGGACAAAATATGAACATGTATGGTATTATTTTTGGCATTAAACTTGTTCTTGTATAAAAATGAAAATTATGGGATTTTGGCCGATATGTGTTATGAGTTGTATTAAGGTACTTTGATGGATTATTTGTGATGTGTTATGGATAAGAAAGTGTAAAGGAGAAGTATTGTGGTGAAATGTATTGATTTTCATGTATTGGTCAATGTTGGGAATATTATGGAATTTTTGGAATAATAGTAGGAACAATGGTTTTGTCAAGGGGAAGTGGCATGTTTAAGGACACATGTATGACTCATTGATGTTACATGCATTTGAAGAGTAATTGGTGGTTAATGTGAATTCCGTATTGTATTTATGTTGTAGAGTGACACATAAAGAAGGAGCGGGCTTATTGTATACGCATCGAAGGTGGTATATTCTGATTGTGAATCCAAGGTATGTAAGGTTACTTTGTTCGTATCTTTCTACGGCCAATAGTGTTCACATTGACATTTCTCTAGTTCTATTCCGAAATGTACTAAGGTATCCCATATGCACTTATCTATGGTCATTGTCATATATTTCCTACTCATTGATCAACTGTGAATCTCATTTCTCATAGTCATGGTTAATGTTCCGAAAGTTCAAAGAAGGCTATGTTCCAATATTCCAATAGTGCCTATACTTGTGTCTCTTGTTCATGAATTATTGTCCAATGGTTCCAATGGTATCATGGTGCTAGTAATGTTATATTTCTCATTGATATTTATTCACTTGTCCTTCACTTATTGGTCAATGATTCAAAGTTTCCAACAATGTTGTGTTCCAAAGTTCAAGTGATGTTATGACTATCCAAAGTACCAATCTCAAAGTAATGAACAAAGTAATGCATATGTGGTCAATGATCAAGTATGGGTGGCAAGTCTAGGGGCGTAAGCCTAGCTCGACTCGATCCCGATGTGTTGATTTATGGGTGGCAAGTCTAGGGGCGTAAGCCTAGCTCGACTCGATCCCGAGGGTGGCAAGTCTAGGGGCATAAGCCTAGCTCGACTCGATCCCGATGCAGTGATTTATGGGTGGCAGGTCTTAGGGGCATAAGCCTAGCTCGACCCGATCCCGAGACATTGATTTATGGGTGGCAAGTCTGAGGGGCATAAGCCTCGCTCGACTCGATCCCAACATGACGATAAGTCATGTAAAGACCCACTGATCAGTAGGGGCCCGGGTACATTGTTATCATTGAGCATTGAGATAAAGAAAGCAAATAAAGTAATGAAAGCAATCCACATGGTTTCCCAAATGCAACATGGTGACTTATTCACATTGATTATTCATATGTTTTGAGTTCAATATTCATGTGTTGTACAGTTTCATCTGAGCCTTGCATACTCAGTACTTATTTCGTACTGACCCCTCTCGGGGAATTTACCTTACTTGTTGCAGGCGCAGGTACTAGTAGGCCGCCACAGTAGGTTGCCAGCTGGTTGCGGTTCATTGGTGAGCTCCAGTTAGTTCGGGGCTTCTCCGAGTCAGAGTGTCTATATGTTTTGATATTGTACATTGTGTATAAAGCGGGGACTTGTCCCGACTTTCAGTTCGTTTTGGTCAATGCATCTGTTAGAGGCTTTTGTAGACGTATGTGGGTGTATGTGTATAAGGTGATAGATGAAATCTTGACTTGATGGCCTCAACGGCCAAGTTTCTCATATGTATTTACGTCACATGTTCTATGCTTTCAGATTTTAGCTTCAGTGTTTCCTATGACATGCATACGAATGAATAGAAGCAAAGATTGGTTCTCTCGGGCCTTGTCGGCTTCGGGTGCCAATCATGCCTCGTTGGGATTCGGGGCGTGACAACGCCACATTGAGCTCCAAAAGCACACATATAATGTGAACTTGAATTATGCATTACAAAGTTTTTCACTTTCCTCTCATTCCGATATATGTAAGATTCACCTAACGAATCATGCGCAAATCTTCAGAATCTTGCTAGTCTAGAACACGTTAGTCTTGCTTAACCCGTCCTCATCAGCCCCTCCCTCTATCCGTGATGTCACAAATGGTCATGACCAACAAGGGTTGAGGTGGAGCGACACGTATCTTTAATCATAGGTCAGGGGTTCAAGCCCTGATTATATAGAATCGTCTTTGTTAAGGAGCGCTTTAACCGTGTGATGGGGACTTTTCGACGCGAATTTGAATTTTAATCGAGCTTTTCATTGATGGAATTAATCACCACTTGATCATTTTGTGTGTGATTAAAATTTATTTCTTGGACAAAATTGGTGAAAACCAAACAGGACATGGTGGGTACTTTTGAGTTTATTTTACACGTTAGAATTGTTGCTTGTAGAACCAACTTACACCTCACAAAGTGTAAGATGGAGTATGCAATGTACTTCATTTAGAAACACAAATAGAAATTGCAATTTGGTTCATGTCTAGCTTTATTTTTATTGTTGATTCATATATTTTAAGTTGGCGTAATAGTAGCCAAGAAAGAAGGATTTACACAGAGTGTTCATCAATCTCGAGAAATTAAACGTATGATAGAGTTTCGAAAAGAGTTATTTGGTGGATACGGAAGAAGAACGAAATTTAAATTTATATATGAATGTCATAAATGATTCGTATATATAAACGATCAAGTTATCACTAGTGTGAGAACAATGGTACTCCGATCTCTCCATCCAACAATACTTGTCCACTATTGACTTGGCACACATCTTAAGAAATACTTCCTCCGTCCATCTTTACTTATCCGCTTTTCTATTTTGGAATGTCCAACAATACTTGTCCAGTTTATAAAATCAATGGATAATTATTTACCTATTTTTGCCCATTTTATCCTTGGTATTAAATACAATACATCACTCATTGCATCTTTCAAAGCAAAAAATTTATTATATTCAAAGGATGATATAGTAAAATAACCCCTCTATTTGTTGTTTTTTAAGGTATGTGCCAAGTCAAAAGTGGACAAGTATTTATGGACGGAGGGAGTAACAAATAAGAGGGATTATTTTACTACATCACTCTTTGAATATAATACATATAATGCTCTGGGAAATACATTTAATATCAAGGGTAAAGTGGACATAAATGGATAAATTATCCATTGATTTTCCAAACTAAATAAATATTGTTGGACATCTACTTTTAGTAACATTAACAGGTAAAATGGACGGAGGGAGTAGGAATATCAAATGAACTCACAAGAATATGGCAAAAACTAAACAACCAGCAAGTAGAATATTCCCAGATTAAGTTGCTTCTTTAACAGATTCCTTTCCCATGATTCATCTTAATCTGATAGAGAATTTTAAAAAGTCAATTAATTTAATGTCCCATGTTGATTAATTTCTAGTTCAGTATTAATTTAAAATTAGATGGAACAAATGCTGGAATTTTCATAAGCAATATTGGTGGCTGGAATCTAGTGAACAAAAGTATGATTTAATAAAGAATCTCTCTTTGTATTTTATGCCAACATATCTATCTTTATTGAAGCAAAATTCCCAATTTCCATTCACATTACTATCAAAATGGTACATTTTCTTATGTCCGTTGTGTTGGAGAATCAAATGAACGTTGAAGCTTGAGGCGTGTCAGTTATATCGCAGGTAGAAATCCTAAAAGAGATCATTACAAAACCATCCTCTTTCGTTTTACTCACATTCAGTGTTTACAGAAACTCAATGAATATTAGTATGATAAGTGTTTACCATAAATGAATTAGTTTTATGTATGAAGCACTCTCCTTTTAAAATGGATCTTACGAGGTGCGAATTTGTATTAATCGAATCAATAAGTCTTAGATACAGGGTGGTCGAAAAAATATTCTCCTTCTCCGATCCCTTACCTAGCTAGTTAGAATAAAATCATTCTTATCCTTATAATTTTAAAGATACAACGAATATCGTGAATATTTGTGTGTATTACATTTATAGGCTTTATAAGTTTGATCTAAAATAATGTAAATCTCCCAACCCATCCAAAAAAATAGTGACTATTTTGATGCGTCATAATCAAATAATTCTGAAGGTTGATGGAAATAAAATCCGATTCTAGTGTAGTGAAACTTTTATTCTGCTGCCCGATCTAATAAGAGCCTCTAACGCATAATTCTAAGGAATATGTTTCCTTTTGTGTTAGTGCATGAGCTCATGGAATCATATCAAATTTAACTTATGACACTTTGCATAGAATCCAATCCCAGTAAATAAATAAAAAGAGAGGGGGAAAAAAAAAAGAATTACCTAAACAAAAATAGGCTTATCAATTTAGTTGCACGTATTGTGAAACCTAAAAACAAAATATTCTGTATGTGAGACATCACTAGAAAGGAATATAGAGAAAATCTACACCCATTTGGCTGCAGAAAAATGGATAGTAGAATATATATATATATATATATATATATATATATATATATATACCAAACTTAATGCATTCATGAAAAGTCACATATCAATATACTCAAGACAGTCAGACTAGAAACCATATAGAGTATCAAATTTAAATTAATTTCACAGCATATTGTGTTATGAAGAGGAATCTGGGCAAATCTTAGATGAACAAGTTAGAGAATTAAGGCTGTAGCGTCAATAATAGTACATCATGATAGCAATATCTTCAGGTTGTTTTAGTTCAATCACTAGTATTCTAGTCAATATGCATGTCAAATGAACTTTGATCCTAACACAACCCTAAAAGCTAGGATTGTCCAAGATCACAAAAGAATACCAATTAGCCTTCTCATATATTCAATGTGAGACTCTTAACACTCTCAGCATGTCCAGACCTTGTTAATTGAAGTGTGGATAATGTAATATGGGGGTCCATCGGTGAACAAAGAATTAGGATGGATCTGGATGTGATACCATGTCAAACGAGCTCTGGGGCCTAATTCAACCTTAAAAGTTAGCTCATATATAAGATGTTATTTTCGCTTAAATAAAATATGTATTCAATGTTGTGAACTTCAACAATAAGTTCAAACTGAATTATGAACAACCAAACGAAGTTCTAACTCTATATTCACCAATATAAACTTCAACAATAAGTTCAACCAAACTTATGAATAAAAAAAATGCAGTTCAAACTATTTCTGAAAATAGTAAACAAATTTAGAAAAAAGAGATGAAGATAGAAGAATCAAGTCCACTGAATTCACAGTATGTCCTTAAGAAAATTATTCCCCTTAAGCACCCGAGGTTATGGAATATATCGTCCCAGGATAAAATAATTCACTTCAGTAGAATAGCGGTACCTCAAATTCTGCCGAACAATGAACTCACTCAACGGTAGCAAATCACACTTGAGTTTTTTGTAAGAAAGAGGAGTTTTTAACTACAAAATTTCGTGCCAATATCTGAGAAAAAATCAAATATTAATAGCCAAAAGATGTTGCTTCAGAAAAGAATCAATGATTCGTGAAAAGTTGTATTGTTTTAGACCGACGGCCCATATGAGGACCCATGTGCTGGAGCAGATGCCCATATGCTCCCACACATCAGTCCACAAAACCAAAACAGAAAGTTTCCACTTGATCTACATTGGCATCTGTGGACCCATATGAGGGAGCAGATGCCCATGTGCAGCAACATATCACCTTTACATCATTCAAACAGTGAACTGAAGGATCGCGTCCCTTCAATGTGAGTTTTGATATGCGTTCGCATATGCATGTTTGCGTCCGCAAATGGAGAAAAAATTCAGCTCAGATTTTTGGATTAAAAAATCATTAACACTTAAGTTTCAAATGAATTTTGTCAAAAAAGATAGTCTCTCGATCAATTTCCAAATCCAATTCCGAAGCTGAGCAAGCAATGACGACAGAGGAGCGAGGCTTGTCTTCTTCTTACCTCACTAACAACGTAGAGTAGTGCTACCATACTTAAGCAAAAAAAAGTTCATTTCTCCCACCAATGTGGAAGAACCACTTCTTCCATAAAGTGTATTCACTTTTTCCCTCCATCTGTTTCTCTATTTTTCCATTCATCATCAAGATAGAACCCAACATAAGATTTATCCAAGATAATATGAGAAGATCAATTACCCATCTCATATCCCATGTGAACTCTTTACACAATATTTGGCAAGACGAGTACATAGATGGTGCAGGGCAAAGTGATGGGATTGGGGTCTTACTTATTAGTGCCTTTTTTCGTTTACCAACGGATTTACTCTCTCTAGATACCTTCAGGTTGATGTGGGAAACACATAGTAAATCTCTAGATAAATTCAAGTGTTGATGGGTCACATAAACTTAGTTTGAGGAGGAGATTATTGAGTGTGTTGCTTCGTTTTTCTTTTTTTTTTTCCTTTTGAGCCGAGGGTCTATTAGCTTAACTCCATCAAGCCTATACGAATAGTGAAGAAGTATAGAGCACTTTGGTAGTTAAATAGTCTCTCTACTCAAGAAAGGCAGAAGTAAGATCTACATACGTACATCCTACTCTCCCTAGATTCCACTTATGGAATTATACTGGAATGATGTTGTTGTTTGTTTACGATTGAGTGTGCGAACAAGTCCCGCATAAGTAGCTTGAAAAGAAATTACATGTAATTGTGTGAGGCCTTTTCAGTAATTACATGAATGGTATAGTGATACTTTTAATTGTGTGAGGCCTTTTCAGAGAAACCCTACACAAAATAAACAATATTATGTCATGATAAGAATATTTTGAATTGTTTTAGCCCAACAATAACATCACAACTAAACTTTTCATTTATTTCTTAGAAAACTTTCCTTGTGGATATATAGTCAGATATGTATTTATCCACCCAAAAACCTAATTTCTCTATGATTACATTGTCATTTTGTGTCTGTTCCAATAACTTTTCCTCATCATTAATTCATCAGACTCATTACAGAGTGATAATATATGTCCAAGTTGAAGGATTTGTTGTCATCAAAATTCGCAACACTACTAGACATTTTGTAACATTTCTTCAACATGATTGTTGCATTATTAATTAGTCCACTAACAAATAAAAGATCTCTTGTAAAGTTATCCATATCTTTCAATCATTAAAACTTTCTCTAAATGTTAATACTAAACAAATCCAAGGGTTATATATGTTTCAAAAGGGTTACCACTTTTCTTGAGATTTTGAGCTTCATTTGGAAACTTTTCTTATATTATTGATAATTTTGCTACTAGTTTCTTGCAAAAGTCCAATTTACAACATATAAAAAAGATTATTATTTGGGTGATTCAATAAAGTATTATTATAAAATTACACAAAAAAGTAGATAGAAATAGACTTTTTAAAATTTTTGGTAGGACTTCTTCAAATTGGACGGTTTATTCAGTGCAGACTTGAATTTTTCAGTGGTATATACTTAGCCCCCCCCCCCCCCCCCAAAAAAAAACTATATCCGAAATTTCAGTGAATGATCCATCTAATTTTACGGGGGTCCTACTACCCTTGTGGACATAAATATTGTAAAAAAAAATAACCCATTTATTATTAAATGAAGGGAAGCCTTGGAGTAACTGGTAAAGTTGTTGCCATGTAACCAGGAGGTCAAGGTTCAAGCCGTGAAAATAGCTCTCTTGCAGAAATGTAGGGCAAGGTTGTGTAAAATAAACCTTATATATAGTTCGACCCTTTCCTGAATACGTGGATTGCAGAAGTTTTAGTGCGACAGACTGCTATTTTCGCTAAAATGTTGATATCATTTATGGAAAGTTCTGTTTATGTTAGTGCTTAGCCACTAGGCTAGAACCACCTGAGTTTGTTTTTGCTATATTATAACAAACTGAAAAATGGATAGGATTTTGTTTGGATATATGATCTTAATATAGCTCAATAAAATAATTTATTTCACAGAAAAATAAACTATGAATGGGCAACTAGTAATAAAGATATCCACTTGAATTTTCTAAAAAAATCTATTGGAGACAAAGGGACAAATTTAACTGGATAAGGCCTAGAGCACACAATTCCACTTTAATTTCCACAAATAACAACATATACTATGTGGTTAATCTGAATGGAAGTCACTAGTGAAAGGTTTAATTAGTGGCCACACAAATTATATGATTATGCAACTTCTATTCTCCACATAACTTTGTCCTGTATACTAATAGCACTACTTTATCTCTTTGTGTCCCCCTTTAATTTGCTAATTAATCTTAATTAAAAAAATTCTTTGTTCTATTTTTGGGACACACAATTAGTAAGCCTCAACATCAACATTATTAATATCTACCACAAAGGTTGATTGAATTTTTTTAGCTTCTTTCTTCGGATTGAAAATAGGTAAAGTTTTTAGGTCGTCAATTAATTGACGTAAAAATATTGGTCATTCACTTGTTGATCGATCACATGGGAGTTAAACTCGCTCTCTTACCACGTATTCGTTCACTCACTTGAGTCGGACTAAATCAATCTTTTAGTTGGAGAATAATTATTTATTTACTTTCTTGCTATTATCCACATTCGTTTCTTAATTAATAGATGCATAGGTAATTAGGTACTAAGTCACCTAAAGAAACAAATGTGATTAAAAAACAAAGAAGCAAATATTAATGTTTAATTTGATCTGTGAAGCTACAATATTTTGAGGATAAAATATACTCATTGATTAAAGTAAGTTAAAGTTATCAAACATAAATACAAGTGTCCAAATAAAAGACAAATAAACGAAACAAAAGTAGGGCATGCATGATCAGCAAGAAAAGGTAACTCCACTTTCATAATACAATAATAATATTTGTATGATGATGTCAACTAAAACAGTATAATTATTTCAGAAAATCAAAGCAAATAATTGATCAAAAGTTCTTGTAATGATTAATCTTGAAGTATTGTAATGTTTCATGCATCATCAAACCTGAATAGTTGCAACCATCTGAGAATGTTTTTCTATGTTGTAATTATGGATAAGAATTGACAAACATATTGAGTTCTTTTAAGGCATTACATCATTTTAATATTAGCATTTGCTAGAAGATGAAACAATGTGAGTAGTGGGGACTTTAGATTCGAGTCTCATTCAAAATTTAAACTTGATAAATTCAACAACAACAACTACAACAAATCCAGTATATTTTCATAAAATGGGGTCTGAGGAGGGTAAGTGTATGCAATCCATACCACTATCTCAGAGGTGAGATAGAGAGGTTGTTTCCGATAGACCTCCTGCTCAAGACATAAACTTGATAAATTCAACCTTCAAAAATCTCAGCACTACTAAATTCGCTGGACTTTCAAAATTGTAGACCCAAAATACTTTATTAAAAATTTAATAATTTTTCACGTATATATTTATATCATGTGAATATTCGATTCAGTAAATGAGGCCGGGGAGGGGGGGGGGGGGGGGGTCTCTAACTTGTATGCTAAAATGTGTTGGATTTGCAATTAGACGTTACAAGAGAGTGATATATCCAATCACTCACTCTAATATGGGCATGACACATCCCACTTTCTATTCTCTACTATTTTCTTGCATTTTTGGGGTTTGATTTGGATTTTGTTTATAATTTACTAAAGTAAAAAATAATCATCTTCAGACATAATTGAAAAAGTAGCACATACTTAAAATTCATCGAAAATTAGCAAAATCTATGACACTTACATGAATCTCAAACTTAAAGAAGCGCAATTCTATCACAATATCTTGAACATGTCATGAAATCTTACATTTTTATTAAGAGAAAGAGTTTGATAAAAAGGATATGTAGGAGGTTTTCCATGAGATACACATCGTATACGTACTAGGATGCAGGCAACGGAGGAGCAAGAATTTTTATTAAGGGGTTTTAAATATGAAATAGTAAACACAAGAAGAAGAAGCCGACGGTTCAACATCTATTATATAATACATAAAAAAATCATGTATAAAAATTATAATTTTTCGCCGAAAGGAGTTCGGAGGAACCCCTTGACCTTACCTAGCTCCGCCCCTGAATGATCGATGTGAGGAAGAAAATGAATAACTTTATGTAATGCTTTGTTTGTTAATGGCCTTGTGGATCACAATGTTTTTAGGGATAATTACATAAATGGTATAATATAAAGGTATTATTATCCTAAATAATACTACTTTTATTTTATTACGGATTATAGCCTACTTTTACCTTTAATAGCTAAAATCATGGATTGGAGATTTGTTGGTTACAGCCATCACTGTTGGTTGGCCGGAATTCGCCAGAATAGGGAAGGGGGAGATGGATCGGAAAAAGGGAAGAGGGGGTTGTTTGGTGGGTGGATTGTGGTCGGAAAAGGGGAAGATGGGTTGTGCTCCCTTCTTCTCCGACGTGAATCCAGCTTTACCCCGGCAAAATTGGCATAAACTCCGACGAATCAGACCCATAAACCACCAGACCACCACTGCTTGGACGGAGTTTGACTTCACCGGAGATGGTGTTTCGCCGAAAAAATGAGGAGAAGAGTGGTGGTGGCGTTGGGTGTTTTATTTCTCGTTTTGTCGGAGGTTGTGGTGGTTTTCGGTGGGTTGAATGGTTGTTTGGTGGCTGGTTTGATCGGGGATAGTGGGTCTGAAGGTGGTTTGGTGGTGATGAGGTGAAGTTTTTAAAAGTTGTATTAAAATTGTATTACACGTAAACAATTGTTATAATACAATTCGAATTCAATTTTATACATTGTTATGAATTCGATAAGTGTTATTTCATAACAAATATAATGCACTTCTAATAATGCAAACTAATTTAAATTGTTACGGAAAGTTTGAAATTCATATATAATACTTATAATATATTTATATTAAAAATGTTTTAGTTATATATATTTACCACGTATATTGAAAATACGTCTATAATATGTATAATATATTGAATTCAAAATGTGTTACAATTGTAGTTAATAACTAGTTAACTTACCACCAAAACACAGTCAACATATCTGATTATAAACTTTCCCCAACTTTTTTTAGTTTTTCACTCAGCATTCATTCAGTATTAGTATTGAGATGCGACTAAATTTAAATTCGCGTTAAAAACTCTCATATTGAAAAATAAAGTACTCCACAAAGACCGATTTCATTCACAGAACTAGAATATGAAATCTCTAATTAAGCATAAAGAAATACATATCAATAGAAGTGGAGCCAGGTAGAACAGAGGGGATCAATCAAAAAACCCTTCGGCAGTGTTAAACCCCTTGAACTTCTTCACTTTTTATATTTTCTAAGTCAAAAAATCCTAGTTCAGTCACGAACATACCACTCCGCCACAACCGTTATATGTTACAAAAGGACTTCATATAAAAACCAAAAGTTAGTCCATACTCTGAGATCTTTAATTAAGAATGAAAGAATACATATCATCAGTAGCAAAACCAGATAGAAGTGAGAGGATCATCCAAAATCCCTTCGACATATGTCGAACCCCATTTAACTTCTTCATTTTTTATACTTTTTATGTCAAAAAATCCTTATTCAATCACTACATACCACTCCACCATAACCGTTACATGTTACAAAAGGACTTCATATAAAAATCAAAAGTTAGTCCATACTCTGAGATCTTTAATTAAGAATGAAAGGATACATATCATCAATAGCAAAACCAGATAGAAGTGAGAGGATCATCCGAAACCCCTTTGACATATGTCGAACCCCCTTCAACTTCCTCATTTTTTATACTTTCTACGTCAAAAAATCCCGATTCAATCACTACATACCACTCCATCGCAATCGTTACGGGTTACAAAAATACACTCCCTATAAAAACCCAAAAGTTAGTCTACAGTCTACACACACTCCACTCACTACAATCCCAGCTCAACTTAATCCCTAAAACATACAAAAAATGTCTCACCCAAATTCCGATCAAACTCCGGCACCAATCTCCTCAACTCCGTCACCGGAAAATTCAAACTCCGGCGAAGATCCATCACCTCCGACCACCACAAAAACCCGTAAAGAAAAACCCGAATCCGATAACGAAGATGATCCAGACGTCATCTTACGTCAGCCAAAGCGAAGAAAAAATTGCCCAACTGCTTTAGATAAATTCGATTCAGTAAATTCAGTTTCGAATTTCGGATTTTCCTTTTCTTTTGATTCGAAATTCTCCGGTTGTTCAACACCCGAAGTTACTCCAAAATTCGGATCTTTCAATCGGGTCAAACCCGTTATGATGAAAGATCCGAAATCGGAAGAAACGGAGCTTAAAGAAGAAGATGGAAAATCGGATGTTATTGTGGAGAAGAATTCTTTGGGTTTGTTAACTGTAGATTGATATCGATCGGAATTAGTGAGTGAATTGACAGAATTACACTTATCGGCACAGGTACGGCACTGCTCATCGGAAAAAAAATACCCGCCGGCGACGGGAAATGGGATGATGACATGTGGCTATATTTGCAAAGGCGGTTATATTTGTAAACTGGTTATATTTGTAAACACTGAAAACAAGCGCTTGCGTGTGTTTTTTTCGTTGTAATTTTTGTATCAATAGTAATAATAATGGTAATGAATGAGTTGATGTTTTGTTTTATGTTTTTTGTTTGTGTTTACTGATATATTATTCTTTTTTTTCTAAACTTTTGTGGGAATTAATTTTATTTTAGTGTTTTTAACATACTTCGAAGTAGGAGGATGTTGTTATATGCAAATTATAATTTGTGATTTGATGAGGAAAACTAAGCTGACACATCGGAGTTCTTGGTTAACACAATAAGGTAGTGCTTTACCGCATTGTAGGCAGAGACGTGATAGTATTTGTGTGGATGTTTTAGGATTCTAATTAATATATCGTGTCGATGACTAGAACGAGCTTTTACCTCAGCATAGGCATTTACCTAGGGGTAAAGCTAGCTCATTGATTGTGGGTTCGGTCGAATTCAAGAATTTTGATCTAAATTCATTGAATATGTACAAATTATAAATTTAAAACCTAGTAACATTAAAGAACATAAATTCTGAACTCATAAATTCTATATTCTGACTTCGTATATGGCTTTACCGCATCGCAGGCAGTCACGAAATATCATTCATGGTGATGTTTTACGATTCTAATTTCTAATAGTATTCATGGTGGTGTTTTAGAATTCTAATTAATATATCGCGTCCATGAGTAGAATGAGCTTGTTGGTGGATCACTATCATGGAAATGATTGTTTCCATAATAAGCTATTACATGTATGTCATATAAAGATAAGAATATAATTGAAAACAAAAGCTCTCAACTATAAGAACATACAGTATAACCAAATTTTGATTAGGAAATTATTATTACAATTATTATTAGCAGTTAGCAATTTGGTTTTAATTGTGTGTTAGGCATTCTTCTGACATTTTGCTATTGAGACATATAGCACAAAGTTTGCTACGGATTGCCAAATTCCCCTTGGCTTGTTTTATCAAATGATACTAGTTAATTGCTTATGTTGTTTCAGCGGACACATAATAAAGTGTTTTTATTAAATATTTATGGCTCAAATTTTTAAAAAGCTTTTATGTGTACTCTTAAATGTTTATTATATTTAGACACTTATTTTATGTGGTGAACTTATCTTTAAAATAGACATTTGAGAACATGCAAAAAATTCCAAAAATTTAGTAGAAACACATTACATATTCAGATGAGCAATTGAAATAATGTCATAATTGGATATCTACGTAAGAATTTTTGCCAAATTTAAGAGGGTATCAATAGTTTAATCTTATTATTTTATTAACTCCTCAAGATCAATCTTTTCTCACCTAGTCATCAAAGGAGGATTACAAACTTCTGAATAATCTATCAAAATTAGTGCGTGCATAAAAGAAAATCAAGTAAGATGAAAGTAAGATGAAGATGAAATAGTGCGTGCATAAAAGAAAATCAAGGACTAACTAAGATCACAATATCAAGTAAGTTAAGTACTTTACGTGAATATTTGAATAACATGACCCATACATCGAGTGTCTATCACATAGATAAGCATTGTGATTGGCAAAAAAAAAAAAAAATAACATCAACATATATAATTAGCCAAGTACTGTAATTAATATTTATGTCATAAAACACATTATTCCATTTGTAACAAGTACAATATATTAGGATTTTCCTTTTGTTTTTGTACATGTATGAAGCTACAATACTCTTTTTACATGTTTATTAGTGGATGCCGATGTTTTTTATTAATTGATGTAGAAATACTATAAAATGAGTTATATTCTTATTGAATAATCTTCATTTTGACAGACGTTTCTGTTCTTATGCGTTTATTTTGGTATTCTGTAGCTTTTTCTCTTGATATGGTCAGCTTTGTCATTTTATATTCGAGGTGATATGGTGTTTTTTTTTAATGCATGTCTTCCTCTTCTTTAATATTCTTCTAAATAATTTTGCTCTTTATTCACTGTACTTAATCTTCTATTGTTCTTTCAGACGAGTTCCTTTCTTCAAGCTGGAATATAAAAATATTCAAAAAGCGAAATATGACGATTAATTTGGAATGATTAAAGTTTTTGATTAGAAAATTTTCACAATACAATGTAGATATCTAAACTAATAACATTTCATTATTGTCTTATACCGCGCGAGGCGCGACTCCTTTTACTAGTTTTATTAACTCCTCAAGATTAATTTTTTCTCACCTAGTCATCAAAGGAGGATTACAAACTTCTGGATAATCAAAACGATCGATCAAAATTGTTGACTAAATCCTGTGAAATAATTCCAAAAAGATAGGTCTTTAAAATTGGTAATAATTGACATTTCCTTTTCAATGAAAATTTTCACAAATAACGACTTAAACAATAATTCATTCCTTTTCAATGATATCACTAAATTGCACGTGTGATATGTTTCCTTGTCATGTCTAGTGTACTGGTGAAAGTAGTGATTGATATTCCATAGACCATAGTACAACCTACACATGTGCACCGCAAAATATTTCTTGTGTTTAATAGGTAACTACAAAATAATATCGTAAACGTATTTGTGAATAATTTAAACAAATATTATGGTGGTGATCGGTGACGGTAAAGGTAAGGTGTAGGGTGTGACTATGGGGGGAAGGAGACAATTAGTGTCGGACGTCATTTGTGTAACTTATTTTTTTCTCATATTTAAGGAAACTTTAAAATGTATTTCAAAAATTTTTGAGTAACGATACAACCAAAATACTTCTTTTATTTAGTTTAGGAAAAGGTATTAAGTTCCCATATAAATACTTATTTGCATCGAGTGTTTATAATATTAATAGTTAAAAATTTAGATGAGAATACATATAACTTAATCATGATTAAGTCATGAATGTATATATGATAGACGCACATTTTTCACCTTCATCAGTTTGATATAACCATCAAAAAGAACTTTTACATTATAGTGTAAAAACAGAGAAATGTTCCCCCTCTATTATATCCGAATAAAAGAGTTTTTTGTTCTAATCTGAAAGTTTATATTATATAGTCAACAACAGAGAGTTAAATTTGGATATATTTTTCATGAATATTTGAATACGTGGCTGGAGTTAACGACAAGAGCGAATTGACTAGAAGTATAACGGAAGATAAAAGTAAATAATCTTGGATAATACATGAAAAAATTTAAACATTTTTTCTTTGGTATACACTATATGCTAGCTTTTGCTATGCTATTGAGAAATTACTACATTAATTAGTTGAAAAAAAGTAATTAGAACTAGGACAAATATCAGAATTATAGGAGGTTTGACATCTAATTACAAGGCACCTCCCAAGTTTAATATTAGTTACAAGATATACCGAAGCAATTGCCCCAGATACACAGGCCAAATTTCGGGTGTATCTGAGATACATAGACCAAAATCGTGTGTATCCAGATGGGTGTATCTCATGTATCTAGCCGTGTATTTCAGCCCTAGATACGCAGTCTCGGATACACAGTCCTAGATACACAGTCACAGATACATGCGAGCTTGTGTATCTGAGATACACAGGCCTAAGATACACGCAACTCCGGTATATTTTGCAATTTGATTTAAAGTTAAAGAAGCTTTTGTAAATAGCCATTTATGTTTGGCTTTTTATGTTATTTACCCTTGGAACTATACCCTAACGAAGTCTCAAAATTATTTGAGAAAAAGCTCCCTTTAGTGATCTTTAATCATAACAACCCAATATAGGAAAGCCCATATACTATGCCCCATTTTGAATCAATACCCAAATGAAGATGTTGGGCCATATTGGGACTAGACCATAATGACCTAACGAAACTTTGAGCGGATTGGATTATGACACGGTTGGGTCTAGTTACAGTTGGATACAGTTGAATTTTGAGATATCCCTCATATACAGTTGGTCTGCATATATAGTTTGAAAATCATACGTCGTATCTAGTTAGCCACACGTTCAGTTGATGTCTTCACAAACATTCATCTTCTGCTTTGAAAACATATACATACACATTCAATTAAAACTGGATACTATTCACGTGATTTCTTCAGGCTTAGATACAGGGGCGGACCTATAACCAATTTTTTGGTGCTTCGGCACCCGTTAAATCTGAGTCAGATTAGGTATAATTATATAAAAAATATATAAAAATTGATATAGGATTTAGAAAAGCACCCAGTAAACCAAGAAGATAGCTGGGTGCTTTAATTTCCAAGCTGAACCTTAAAGCTTTGGACATCAATATACGTGTTCGAACCTTCCGAGCACCCACGACCCCTTATTCCTAGGTCCGCCACTGCTTAGATATTGTACGAATATAGTCTATTGCGCTGCGTTTTAAAATAAAAATGCTACTACATGAAATAAAAAAATCGTTATATATTATAAATACGGACGCTAAATAGTCTCTATTTATGAAATTTTTGCATTATAATAACTAGGTTGTACCAAAACTCTTGTCAGTTTTCAGTGGTCAAAATATGTTGGATCAACACCCAAAAATCATATATTCAAATTCACTATAAAAACCTTTAAAAATATATTTTGGATCACTCCTTGACACTTTGGTACAACAATTTCTCCAGCCTGTCTGCATCCATCAAAAAAGACCCACACATTTGTTATTCTTCAAGCTCCTGTTGACTACACTAACAAAGAAACTCAAATGAACATTTTACTTGTCCATTTTAGAAATCAAAAGAGTTTTATTACTTGTTCGAAATCATTATTAATAAGGTTAGTTTAGTAAAATGCACCTCTAATTTAAGCTTACTTAAGGATGTGTCGGATCAATAGGAGCCAAGTAATATGAAACGGAGGGAGTAAAGTTTTTCAATTTGTAAGGGGTCAAACTTATTTTGGACTCACTTTCATGATTTCACTAGTCAAAAATAAGATTTGTCACATCACATGTTTACATGTCATTCTAAAGAATGCTAATTAAAATTTTAAATAAGATGGAGGGAAGTTTTTCTTTTTGTAGTCAAAATTGTGGATATAATATATCTAAATCACAGAGTAGCGACATGAGTTATCATGATCCTAGCCAAAGTTTGTCCCCTACAAAGCCAAAAATGTTGATACACCAAATCTGGATATTAAAAGAAAAAGAGCCAAAGTAAATAAATTTAATTGAGTGACACTTTCACCAATTGAAACCTACCAATATGAACATTATATATTCCATCAGTCAATGTTGTAGATGAATTAAAAAACATGACTTCTTCCTTCAAATTTCTCTTATCGGAAAGAATCTCTCAGGTTTGTGTATATTTATCTTTTACAAACCCAACTTGTGAAACTACACTGGACATGTTGACGATTTGGATTTGCTTTTTATATGCCAAAGACAAGCTGTAATCATGAACCATATTTTTGTTGCAAGAACAAGTAAACAAGGCAAATATAGAGCAACTAAATGACAACAAAATCAAGTATTGTGCATCGTTAGGAATGTAGCCGATGGGCTCGGTTGTTTCTTGTTTCCTTTTAATTTTTGTTGATAACGAAGAGGTATGCAACACGAGGATTTCCCAGGAGGTAACTCGACTTCTATACTAGTACTATTCTCCCCTAACCACGCTTAACTTTGGAGCTTTGACGAGCTTAGAAGATGTTAGAAACAAAAAGGCATTGTTATACATTTGTTGGTTGCTTTTCTTTTCACCTCTTTTACACTTATGCAAGAGGTATCATACATAACAGTGGTAATGCATTTCATTACAGGCCTGTCACCTCTGTGACTTAAACCTGAAAATGCATCGCGGTACTGATTCGTCGATACAGTATTTACAAGTACAAACAACCACACATATTCATTTGAGCTTGAGGGATACCCTTTTGGCGTTGTTCCCTCTTTGCAAAGCTCCTCAAATTTAGTTTCCCTCGGGCCTGGATGAAACGATACATGGAAGGCAGATTTCAGCGACCACAGGGGGGGAAATCCTTCATTCGGCTGCTATATACGGGGTACAAGAAGTAGAAACAGCGGGAGCACCCACAAGTTTGAAGGAACGATCCCTGCTGAAGCTGCACATGGAGTAACACCAGAATATCATTTAGTATGAAGAGTCAGAACATAGAACAATTGAGCGTCCAAGTGTGTTTCTGGTGGCAAGAAACATACTTGGACATATGTAGATAGATGTTGCTCGAACTCTTCAACAATGTTGTGACGCCATGCCGGATCCCCCCAAAATGCACTACTTTTGAAGGATCCGACACGCACACATCGACATTTTTGAAGAGTCCCAACTAACATATGTAAAATAGAAGAGTTCCACTAGCTTTAATTCCCATCCCTTTCCCGGCTGAAAGAAAAGCAGGGAACATCGAAGACTGATGAATGATTGCTTAACATGCCTCAAGAGCTCATTAGCTCTTCTGTCTAACACAAAGGGTGTGTTCGGTATGTGTTTTCCAATTTTCTCATGTTCGGTTGGTCAAATATTAAGGAAAACATTTTTTCTATGAAAACAAGTTCCGCTTGTGACATTCCACATTGAGTGTCCTCCCCAACTTCCAATATACCTTATCTTCACCCCACCCCATAGCCCTCATCCCACCTTCCATAGTATTTGTCTAAACTATATACAAATGCTTTTAGTATAATATTTTTTGCTTACCTTCCGAACACAAGAATATGAGTAAGAAACACACTTATTTGAAAATGTTTTCCATGGAAAACATTTTCCTTCATACCGAACACACCCAAACAGAAAATTTTATTGCACAAACTGCTTACATGAAGATATCAAGTTTGAAACTGAAGGCGTTCTGTGCGGAGGCTCTGCAACTGAAGGAGTCCTTGGAGGAGGCTGAGCATGAGCATACACTACAGAGGGCAATGGGCTTGATACAGGGGTTTTATGCAGGCTAGGAGTTGGAGCATGTGCTTGTTGTGGTGGTGAGGGAGCAATGTGAGGTGCAGGGACTGGTGCTCGAACAGGAGGTGGCACAGGAGTATGACTCTTTGCCTTCCTTGGGTATCTCCCAAAATGACAAGGAGGTTGGGCAATATGACGTTTGTGAGTTGGAGGTAAAGGGGCAGGTGCAAGCACTGGTCCAGTTGCTGGCACTGGTGCAGATACTGGTGAAACTTTCCGGCTAACTGATCCACCTTTCTCTGCCCTCGGAGCAGGTGAAATTGCAGGAGCAACACTTGAACCTTGGTGGTGGTGGTGGCTATGGTGGTGATGGTGATGGTGGTGGTGATAAGGTTGAGGGGCTGGAGAAGGTGAAGGACTACCGCCATTTCCACCAAGAGAATGTTGTAAAATCGAAGACAGGCTAACTTGTTTAACCCTCCCAAATACGGTGTTATTCAGGCCAAGGTTTTTAGAATTAGAACCAATGGTCTGAGCCAACTGCTTCAACCTAGAATTGTTAGGAATCCCCACTGCTAAAAAAACTTGACACTGAATAATAGTGGGAGGATCCACCGTTGAACCCCTTGTATTAGTCAACTTGATATATAAGTTCTGCATCCAGAAGAGAAGTGAGAAATATCAGTCGACAAGCAAACAATGAACAAGAATGCTTCTAAGTGAAAAAAACAGAAACAATCTTGAAATCCTCTACCATGACCAAGAGACCAATGCATTCACAAGTATTGTCAATAATATGGTATGTAAATACGAAATTAAATATATTTATACATATGTGCAACATGTGAGTCCACAAGTGTTTGTGTGCTAAATAAGGTCTTCCTGCAAAGCAGCAGCTCGAAGATGCAAACACCGCAAACCTTTTGCAGTTCTGTTTAATTATTGAACCATAATGATGCTTATCACTACCTTGACAGTTCTTATTAGCAGAAGCGGGTCAAATCCTAGAACTTCAACTCCAAATCATTTTCAATGCCCTGGAGCTGTCTGTCACAGACCTTTAGGAAGTACACATAGTGACATTCATTTACAAGGACTTTCGAATTTCAAATTCCTAAATAGTCACTCTATCTGTAAATGCCGTCAAATTAGCCTAACAGGGAGAATATTATCTTTGCTAGTTGATACCTCCTATTATCACTTTCTTAATAGTCATGGACTGTACACGCAAGGAGAAACATTCACCTTGAGGCTATAAATATAAAAAAGAAACTACAGGTAGTTGAAGCTACTATTTATCATTTTCCATTTATTTAATTGCCTTGAATACAAGAATGACAGCTCCTATTATCACCTTCTTAATAGCCATGGACTATACATGCAAGTAAAAACATTCAACTGGAGGCTATATACATAAAAAGAACTACAGGTAGTTGAAGCTACTATCTATCATTTTCCATTTATTTAATGACAGAAAGCTATTACCAAACTTAGTCAACACTCAACTATACAAGTAAACAAAAAAGAAGAGCTGTAGGAGTCATGTACCAAGAAGAAGAATCCAAAGAGCGTGAGTAAAGGACATTTGGAAATAAAACGGTGATCATAAAGACTGGCTTAATTACATCCATCATGAATCGTATCAATGACCAACATCAGAGGAAAGCAAAAGATATACAGGTCAATGCACTTAACAGCAATCATATTCACGTACCTCATATGATGCAAGATGTACCCCTGATTTCAGCTGGCTTGTTAGTTCATCAAATTTATCTTGAATTTCATCAATAGAGGAGTTCAATGTGAAGTTGAATTGGATCTGCACATTTTGCAGAAGGAATCCACTTTGTTTAGGGATCACTGTAATCCCCCCTCTGAGTTTCAGCACATCAAAAGAAAAAGGATCCCCAAACAAAGATGGTGTCAGGCGCAGAAATGACTGATGAGTAATTACAGATTCAAGATCGGATCTGACTAAACTTAGAGCAGTTGGAGAGATCCTTGTATTTTTCATATCAGAATCAACCGCAAAGACAACCCTTGTTATGTTTGATCCAGCAATATTTTCTAATGATATTATTTCCACCTGTCATATGCATAAATATTAAGAAAAGTAATAAATAATGAAAAAAGCAGCTAATCTAAGAGAGGAAACGAAAAACAAAGAAGAAACTACATTTGACATACTTTGGTGTTGGAAACACTTATTTCATCAAAAATATCATCCTCAAGTTGCACGATAAAATCCTCCATCAAAGAAACTGGCTTCTCAAGCATGAAACTGGCTACTATGTCATGACCTAGAAAGCCCCCGACACAAAATTAGTGACAAATCAACAGGTGAAAGTATATTCAAAGTGCAAAAGATGTACTTTGATCAGTTATCTTTTAAATGTATTAGCATAAGATATTAAAGATTACTATAGAAGAATACATGAGAAGAAATGAAGGGTTCTCAAAGTAAAGTTTGCATTGCATGTTAATATCCCCGTGGAGATCGTTCATTAACATTTGAAACCCCTTGCTTCTGGATCACACCAAAGGGATATTCTACTCTATGCCCTCAAGTAGCTCCATCAATTCTACTAGCATAAGTTAGCTCGTGACGTTGTTGGTAAAACTCAGAGAAAAGAAAGCAATGGTAAAAATTAACAAGAAGTTGATTCAAGTCTGCAGAAGAGAACAATTAGATACTTCTTTAAAAAAAAAATTATATTTGAATAAGAGCTTATGCGCTTTCTTTCTTAGTTAATTTATAGTAAGATTTGATTATTACATGTATTGTTATTGGGTGGATTGCTAGTTGAGCCACTGACTGATGAAACGAAAATAAACACGAATGATCAACTCAAAACTATGTGATGACAAAACTTTGTGAACTCAGCTGAACAGAAGAGGTGAGACGTTAGGATGCTATTAAACGAACTAAATGGACCACCAGAAGCTTCTGTGCTGCCAAGGACAGAAACACATTCACTAACTTAGCTAATCGTCAGTTATCAAAACCTCCAGACACTGCATCTTTAGGATTGTGGATCAACTGGTCCCAGTACTTTACGAACTTATAATCAATGTCTAGCCCACATAATGGGAAAAACAAATTGTCGCATGCCAGTGCATGGCGCCCGTTTAAATACAGTTGGACAATTATCTTATAATAGAGTGAAAGGTCCTAAAGAAAAAGGATCACTGAGGTATCTTAACTGCTCAACCATCATGAAAGTCCTGAACTATGGAGCTGTTTCTTGAACATCATCGATTTAGGGTAGGTATGTTAATATCGGAGAATTTCTAACAGCATAAAAAAGTAAAACTTGCTTGACCAGTTGGAGCTTTCCTTGCAAGTGAACCACACTAATGGCATGGGATCATAATACAAGGGTATCGCAATTAACTGTTACCTCTTATATGCTCAAATATCACAAGGATCAAATGTCAAAATAACGTATGACAACTCAAATTCTTAGTAAATTTTCTATCCAACTCAAGTTCGGCACCCAAGGGTGTGGTCTAGTGGTCAATGAAGTGGGTGAGAACCATGAGGTCTCAGATTCAAATCCCAGCGGAGACAAAAACACTAGGTGATTTCTTCTCATCTATCCTAGCCTTGGTGGATAGAGTTACCTAGTACTTGTTGCTGGTGGGAGGTGGCACGTATCCCGTGGAATTAGTCGAGGTGCGCGAAAGGTGCGCGAAAGCTGGCCCGGACACCATGGTTATCAAAACAAAAAAATTAAAGTATGACTAAGTGTAACAAGAAGGAATATAACGAAAATCACCAAAAAGAAAAGGAAAGATAAAAGGACCGAAGGGGAAATTTTTGTGGAGATCTGGAACAGTGACAAAGAAGTTGATCGTCTGAAATAACAACACACCATCCTACTGCAGTGTCTATGACCAGTTTGAAACACAGCATTTCCATATGACCAGTTTCATCATTTAGTTTTGATCTTTGACCCTGATCGAATATGTATACATCAAATTCTTCCTAATCTAGATAACTAGACGACATACCCAATTATTTTATATGGCTATTACTGTAATCCAACTGAGAGACAGAAAAGGTTATATTTTCTTGAGATGCAATAGATGAGCAAAAGTAACATTCTAAAGCACAACGGATAAAGGGAAAAGAAGTCAATACATCAAACAGAAATTTTGCTTAATGAGTAAATGTAAATTAGTACAAACAAATTACTAAAACAAGAGATTACCTAAAAAATATTCTAACATGAGCTTTAATACCAGAACTACCAGTCATCAGCCTATGTCAATTCATAACAATTTCCACTACTTACAACAAGTCAACAACAAACAACAGACCCAACGTAATCCCACAGGTGGGGTCTGGGGAGGGTAGTGTATACACAGACCTTACCCCTACCTTGAGAAGGTAGCGAGGCTGTTTCTGATAGACCCTCGGCTAACAATTTCCACTACTTAATGCCCAAAAAATAAATTCTATATCTTATGTATCAATTAAAGGCAAAGACTTTTTCCAAGTTTGACATGGTAATAACAACCTCAAATAGTGAAAAGATCACTTCATTTTACAAAATTAGAAGAAACCTACAAATCAAAAACACCATTTCTTTTAAGAAAGTGGGATCAAACCATAAGATTACACTAACCAACCCAAAAAGGGTAATGCATTCTATGTCTTATGTATCAAATTAAAGGCAAAGATTTTTTCCAAGTTTGACAAAGTAATAACAACCTCAAATAGTGAAAAATTGACTTCATTTTACAAAATTAGAAGAAACCCACAAATCAAAAACACCATTTCATTTACAAAATGGGATTAAACCATAAGATCACACAAACCATCCCCGAAAGGGTAATTAGGATCTCAAAAAACCAAATTACGAAACCCATAATTAACACAATAAACTACACAACAAGATCTGCTACATCATAAAATTCCCTTTAAATTTCTCCTAACACCTCGACTATTCCGTCAAGACGGGAAATCTTAGTAGCTCAGTTAGTTGGCTACCTGAACTTTCACCTTATCGGTAAGGATTCGATTCCCTACCTTGTAATCTCCTTCCCATTTCCCCTTAAGCCCTACCCCATATTACCAACAAAAGGAAAAAAAAAACACCAAGACAATGATCACATTGTGAAACTCAAAATCAAGAAAGGGAGTACCTCTAAACTCAAAATCCACAAAAGGGGTACCTCTAAACTCAAAAATCAACAAAAAGAGTACCTCTAAACTCAAAATCAACAAAAGGGGAACCTCTAAACTCAAAAAACAACAAAAGGGGTATCACTAAACTCAAAAAACAACAAAAGGGGTACCTCTAAACACAAAATCAACAAAAGGGATACCTCTAAACTCAAAAATCAACAAAAGGGGTACCTCTAAACACAAATTCAACAAAAGGGGTACTTCTAAACTCAAAATCAAGAAAAGGGGAAACCCTAAACACAAAAACAACAAAAGGGGTACCCCTAAACTCAAAAACAACAAAAGGGGTATCTCTAAACTCAAAATCAAGAAAATGGATACCTCTAAACTCAAAAATCAAGAATTCAAAAACAAGAAAATGGGTACCTCTAAACTCAAAAAACAACAAAAGGGGTACCTTTAAACTAAAAATCAAGAAAAGGGTGTACCTCTAAATTTGGGGTCTAGATCTAGATCCCCAAGATCTCCAATATGAAAAATTGGCAACAAGAACACAGCAGACAGCAATACAGCCCCACCAAACAGTAAAGCAAGTACACATCTAAACTTAACCCACCCACTAAATCTTCCACACCTATTCTCTACATTTTGTTCTGTGGTACTTCCAACTACTACTGATGAAATGGGTAGTTGATGTTCTTCCTCTACTTTGCCCATTTGGAACTATAATGGCAACTGTAATGTGGGTTTTTTTCCTTTTTGCTAATCTCCATTTCTAGTGTTGTGTAGTGAGAGAAACTCCATGGATTCTTCTTCTTCTTCTTCCCCTTTTGCTTGTGAGTGTGTTGGAGAAAAAGAGAGAGAAACTTCCTTTTTGGTAAGATTCACAATTTCAAAGAGAGTGGTAATATGTACTCCACTTCTTTTCTACTAATACTACTAGTACTACTAAATTGAACATAGTCAATGTGGGTAAACATTTATCAAATCAAATAATTTAATCTTAACAATTAAAGTGAAAAATGCTATATCGTAACTCATGGCTAAATCATAAACACAATAACAACATACTGATGTAGTTTTACAAGTGAGATATGAAGAAAATATCTAATCTTGAAGGTAGAAGTATGAACTGCGTATACTTTAATCTTATATGGTGAAAATAGAAAAAATGTTTCTAATAAATCATCGGCTCAAATAAATTATAACAATAATTAATTTAAAAAAAAAAGGAGATAAGTAGTAAAGCATAATAACAATTACTAAGAAAAGAACATACAGTAACAAAATATAACAATAATTAGTAAGAAAAGCAATAATTGAATAGAAAAATAAAACAGTAGAGAGTAATAATAAAAATAGTAACAAAAGAAATAGACAACGTGCGACTACCTACTAACCTTCTATCTTAATCCAGCTCAACTTCTAAATCCTTCTATTTAAAATCATATTCTCGATAAAATGTAGGTGTGTCATGTCTTGTCTAATCACTTCTCTTTAATACTTCTTTCGTCGACTTCTAACTCTTCTCAAACACCTCATAACCAATTTCTCGCACCTCCTCGCTGAGAAATCTATACATCTCCTTTTAATATGTCTGAAGCATTTTTAGGATTAGAATATAACTTGGGATAATGGAATAACTTATGTAATTAATTAAGGATAAAACACTCACTCATACTCAGAATTTATATCAATTCAATAAAATATGTAACACTTGTCTTTACGAATATCCTTATCAATACATTATACTTAATTAATATATATGTATATTTACTTTAATTATGACTTAATTTAATAATAAATTCGTATATTTTAATGTAAATATCGAATGTAAGTAAAAAAAAATTAACCTTAATTAAGATTTTATTTAGTAGATAGAAAAAACTTTTTGTTGTTTTGCTAGAATGGCATTTTGTTTTTAAGTTGTTGTTTATGGCTTTATCGGTTGGTATTTTGGATTTTGTAATAAATTCACGTATACAAATGAAAGGTTGAACTTCTCCACGTTTTTTGTCAACTTTGGTCCCTTGTCTTGTCAACATAAATATGGTTGTAATTCCTCACTAATGTTTAGGGTGATTTTATAATATTATCTATGGTATTTTTCATGACTTTTTTATTTAAGTTATTTCGTTCTTTCTCTATATATATATTATTTTGAATTATTTATTTTTGAGTTAAGGATCTATCGGAAATATTTTCTCTACCTATAAGATAGTGGTACGATTTATGTACATTCTACCTTCCTCAGACTCCACTGTGTGAATTACATCAGGTATGTTGTTATTGTTGTGTAAAAATAAATACATGTAAATTTTTTTCAAAATAAAAAAGGAAAATAAAAAGAGAGATTACATGCAAAAAGGTTTTGAAATAAGTCAATTTGTCAATTAATTCAGAAATTTATTTTGAATAAAAGTTGGCTAAATATAACAAATTCATGTGTATAGACCACATATATTAATTTATGATGGAAGCTTGATCATTTTTTTCTTTTTAAGGAAAGTAACATTGTATTAATATTATATAGTTGATTAATTGTGATTAAGTGATGACTTACTAAAATAGATTAAACCTTGTGATGATGTAAAGAGTATATAGTCCATAAAACATTATTTTTTTTTCATTCTAAAAATGGACTTGAAATCTACCTTTTCATCCACTTCCTTTTATGGAATTCTATTCAAACAGAAAGAAAACAACTCTGGATTATTACTCCCTCCGCCTCATATTAATTGTTAAATGTTATATTTATCTTTTATATTCTTTTTAAGAAATCATACAAAGAAGTATCTTTTACTAATTAATTATTTTTAACTTTTTTGAATGTAAATCAATATTGTTTAATTTTAAAAATAATTAATTTTAAGGGGGGAAAAAATGAAAAAAGTTATTTAATTCTATCTTGATTTTGTAAACAAACAGAATCTTTCAGATGAATATTTTTAGTAATGTTAACAACTAATATGGATCGGAGGGGAGTATGTGGTAATTCTTTTATTATTAGAGCCTCGGGTTCCAATTTTGGATAGAAAAAATTATCGTAGGAAGCTTTCTTCTTTAATGAATCTTATCCGATACAACTCCGTACTATTCGAGATCCATTTCAAATAAAATTCTACATAAACCAAACTTAGACAAAAGGGATAATGAACACAAAAAAAAAAAAAAAAAAAAAAAAAAAAGTTGACACGGTAAGGTAATTTACTTACGTAAAAGAAAAAAGAACTTTCTTGTTTTCAAATTTATTTAAACAGTAAAATATTAAATAGTAAGCAATCTCCAGTAGTAGTTATTACTTATTTGTTAATCTTGTTATATATTTTATTTCAATTTCGAAGAGGACGCTCAACCAAACAGAAACTTCACATTGATTTGGATAGAAAGCCTAACCAAATTCTAGGTGAACCAATAAAACAGAAAGCATAGCATAAGGACTTTATAAATATAAATATGATACTTTAAAATATTTACTCAAAATTGTTATACCGATATTCTTAATAAATATTATTTTAAGATTACGTACATTACGTATTTGAGTTTGCTTCACTCAAAACACGACTCTTTATAAGTTACAACTTACGCCAGTAGCAGCGTTGAGCGTCGTGGATTGACTGAAAAGAACAGATTCACCGCAGCGGGGTGACCGTGAATTAATGGAAAAAGACTATCTCAACGACGTTGAGTCGTGTATCGATTAATAAGAGATGAGTCGTGGATTGATTAAACAAGCAAACTCCGCCGACCCCTTTTTAGTAAAAAGTTTATCCCACCCAGTGCTTATATCAAACTAATGTACTTTATCATAGTTAAATAATAAATGAGGTAAAACTGCACATTGATTAATCAAAGTTCGGTGTTTAAAGAATGCAAAAGACACGTCATTAGAAAGCATAGCATAAGGATTTTATAAATATAAATATGATATTTTAAAATATTTACTCAAAATTGTTATATCGATATTCTTAATAAATGTTAATTTAAGGTTACGCGCATTACGTATTTGAGTTTGCTTCACCCAAAACACGATTCTTTATAAGTTACAACTTACGTCAGTAGAGGCGTTGAGTGTTGTGGATTGACTGAAAAAAACAGATTCACCGCAGCTGGGCGGCCGTGAATTAATGGAAAAAGACAGTCTCAGCGGCGTTGAGTCGTGTATTGATTAAAAAGAGATGAGTCGTGGATTGATTAAACAAGCAAACTCCACCGACCCCTTTTCAGTAAAAGTTTATCCCATCCAGTGCTTATATCAAACTAATGTACTTTGTCATAATTAAATAATAAATGAGGTAAAACTGCACATTGATTAATCAAAGTTTGGTGTTTAAAGAGTGCAAAGACATGTCATTAGAAAGCATAGCATAAGGATTTTATAAATATGATATTTAAAATATTTACTCAAAATTGTTATATCGATATTCTTACGTATTTGAGTTTGTTTTACTCAAAACACGACTCTTTATAAGTTACAACTTACATCAGTAGTGGCGTTGAGGGTCGTGGATTGATTGGAAAAACAGACTCATCGGCGTTGGGCGGCCGTGAATTGATGGAAAAAAACAGACTCAGCGGTGTTGAGTCGTGTATTAATTAAAAAGCGAAGAGTTGTGATTTCATTAAACAAGTAAAGTCAGCCGACCCTTTTTTAGTAAAATGTTTATCCCACCTAATGCTTATATAAAACTAATGTACTTTGTCATAGTTAAATAATAAATGAGGTGAAAATTCACATTAATTAATCAAAGTTTGATAGAGGTCAAGATTCTGGTTCGAAGGAAAAACGAAGTCATTAAGTGATAACATAATTTATCAGTAGTTCTTCTGTAGTTCCTTTTTAACCTTTGTACATAGAATATATCTTTGAGCTTTGATATTGTTAACGCAATTTCTGATACAAGTGATTTTATTTTTTTGTTTTGAAAGTATGTTACTTGAAATGCTTTCATAGGATTCAAAATTATCAACTAAATTCACAAATGATTTCATTTTGGTTTGCTATGAGAAACAAGAAATGTCAATAATGTTTAGGTTTACATATAATATAATACCTTCTTTGTGCACTTTTACTTGTCGCATTTTACTTATTGAGAGTCAAATTATATGAACTTTGATTGATATTTTAAAATATATTTATACATCGTATTAATATGAGAAAGATGACAACTTATAGTATTTGACTCCGAAGATTAGTCAAATAGACCTTCGTCACATGACGAGTAATAATATGATGGTGACAAGTACTTTTTTTGGTTCACAAAAAATGTAAGTTATAGAGTGATGCAATTAATAATAAAACGGATTGAAGCACAATGAGCCAATCACGGGCACAAAGGTTACTTCTCAAAGTTGTGTTGTTGTGGGGTACACCGCACGCACCCGTGACCAAATTCAATTTCTCCCACATGTAATGCCCAAAGTGGTATTTTCAACTTTCACTTCTTCTATATGCCTTCTTTTATTGTTAGTTTTTTTTGGATCATGAAAATATCTCATAAGACTTTGAAATTAAGAAGAGGAGGATTAGTGTAGCTTGTGTCCAGGAAATTAAATGAGTAGGTACCAAGGCTATAAATGTATGGAAGTTAAGAATTAGGGTAGAAGGTTTGTAGGTAGCTGAGTGGTGTGACACTTTTGTGTGGGAAAAGCAAGTGGCTAGCCTCTTCCTCTTCTCTGTCTTTTTAGTGCATAATTAGTGCATTTGTTGTTGCACTTGTCTTGTATCTTGCGATATGTTTTTTGGATACAATTCTTTTGAGCCAAAGATCTATCGAAAACAGTTTCTCAACCCCACAAAAGTAGGGGTATATTGTTGTTTATCATTTGACAAAACTCGGTCACATAAAAAAGAATCATGTGCAAGAACTCTTACCGCATCATCTCAACTAGCTAAGGCACCTAGCTTAAAGTGGTCGTTTAGGAATTAATAAAGTGAGGTGAAAATTAAGGTTTATATTCCATCAAAGGCAACAAAGACCAGATGATTTGTTTGCATTTGCGTAGAAATTAACGAGCACTAATTGAGTTGCCAGTACATGTGATAGGAGTAAGTATTCCACCTGATGAAATTGTCAAGGAGCAAAAGCTGACTTAGATACCACCGCTATTAATAATACAAAAAGGAAAAAGGAAACAGCTATATCACCAGTAATATTAGCCCAAGATTGTCCAATTATGGTTTATAATCAAACTCACACATTACGAACAGTACATGTGCGTGACAAACATAGGTAAACCGATCTAACATGTATAACACTTGGTAAAGAAGAGTATAAAGGACAGCCCGGTGCACACAAGGGTCTATGGCAAAGAAATGCATGTTAATAGATAAAACAGTTATAGAGGGGGTTTAGATTCATAGTTACAAATATGCTAGTAGTACTTAATAATCCAGTTAAAAAGGACGCAAATTTGACACATGGAGAACTATCTATGCTTGCGAAAGAAAACAAGTCAAGACTGGTCGTACATCCAAAAAGACTACACAAGTACCGAGTATTACAAATAGCTTTGATCATAGATATGATCACCACCCTCCGCTGCCACCGGACTTTTTACCTCCACCCCAGCCAGAATCCTCGGACTGAACACCGTTGTCCTGTCCCCAGCTGCTGCTGCCACCACCACCACTAGGACTAGCACCCCAACCACCTCCCTCTCCGCTACCACCTCCAGCACCACTTCCTCCACCACCACCCCAAGACTCCCTGGCAGGTGAATTTTGGACTTCACCCCAACCTCCTCCTCCCCCTTCCTTAGAACTCCACTTTTGAGAGCCATAATCTGAATCTTGTCCGTCATTATCATTATTTCCTCTACCACGTCCCCGGCCACGACCACGTCCACGACCACCACCACCGTAGGGCCTTGGTGGCAATCCACTTTGATCATCCTGATTGCTTCGATTTCTGTAGTCATTTCTACCTGCAAAACCGAAAGTACCCATTAACAACCAGTATGTGTCTTTCTTCCCTTTTATCAACCTCGAGATTAAGAACATATATTGCATAGCAACAGTAGAATGACGTCCAATGGAGTGAAACACATTCTAGACATACAGTGTACAGAAGGATAACCAATAATGTTCTCTCGGCCACAAGAGAGTTTCCTTAATCTCTTTTAGGGCAGATAAAAGTCACAATAGGATGCGATCTCAACCTGCTCGCTGAGGTTTTTAGGGCAAAAATCAAATGACATGCCCACGAAGTAGGGCAAGCAGTTGAGACAATGCGCCCCCGCAAGAGAGGCCACCACAACCCACTCACAAAAACACTTTTCTAGGGAAAAGGAGAGCAGAATGGCACACCACTGCAACTTAAAGATGCGGGCCAGTCGATGCTGGAAGGAGCTACATAAAATAAGGGCAACTCCTCCTAGCTGCAAATCCAGCCCAATTTTATCTCAAAAAAAAAAAAGAGGCATCTAGGAAAGTGACCAGTTAGACAACCCATTAAAGTTGGTTTAGCGCTTTCAGAGCGTGATGAAGATTGAAGAGCAACCTTTCATCATGCCACTAAGAGGAGAGAGAAAGGGAGAGAGAATAAGAAGGGACAGTTTTTACCTGATCCGGAAGACCTATCTCTGTCCCCAGACCGACCACCTCTTCGACCACTATCATTGGATGAACCACCCCACCCGCCACCAAATCCTGAGGAGCCCCCACTTGCAGGACTGCGCATAGGCACCATTGCTGCAACTGATCGTATTGATGGTCCAGAGTCATGGGGATCATCAATATGTCTTTGAAAATATGCCACAAGGCGATCAATTTCTTCAAACATCCTCTTACGGAATTTAAATCCTTTCGGGTACAGACCAACATACTCATGGTGTGGGTTGGAACTCCGTATATAAGTCAAAATGAATGTCCCAGGGTGTTCATGAGAAATACCAAAGCTATAGACAATCCTCATAGGGTACTCAGATTTCTCAATTTTCAAAAGCTCATCAACTTCTGCCTTTGTTCCCGTCTTAAACTTGCGGTAATTTAGCATTGCCTTCAAATGAGCTACTAATGGATCAACATACCGATCCATCACCTGAAATAAACACAGCATAAAACCAACGAGATTGTTAGTGTTTCCAAGAAACTAAAAAAGAAAATCCCACAAATGTATAGTGCCTCAAAGGGAAGAGAGTTTCTAACAAAGGCCCTATGAAAATTTGCCAAGGACCACAAAATGTAAGATAAACCCCCATTTAGTTTCTAGGTTCAATCAACCAAAGATAACATACATATCAGAGAGAGCCATCCTCAACTAAATGCCAACGAGCAAAATTCTTGGGAACAATTAATAAATTTTTATGGCAAGTATATGGAGCAATTAATACTTAAAAGTGTTCTCTGAGAAGAGACAGCAAAATTAACTACATATGGAAATAAAAAAGTAGCAATTATAATTAAATTATCCAATCAACTTTAACTACATTAAGAAAAAGGCAAGCAAAACCAGGTCCATTAGTCATCAAATTTGACCTCTCCTTCTCAATTTATTTGTCCACCATTTGACCAATATATTTAAATTTAGCCCAAGGATAGTGTAAAGAAAGAAATCTGGAGAAAACTGCAAGAGAGAGAGAGAGAACAAATTATATTTCCTCCACAATGACATTAATGCAAGCTAAGTGCACTGGTACCCATGTTTCTAGTTCTACTTTCAGAGAGCATCAACCATCATCTTACAGCTTGTTTGGATAATTGTTACATATTGTATTGTAACATATGATGATGATGATGATGATTGTATTGTAACATAATGTTAATTTGCATACAATTTATGTCTTGATCGTTACTTATTTTATTGTATCGTATATCAATAAAAGTGTCATTTATTTAACAACCAATTTGGTCTGACCACGTAGTTACCTTTTTTCCCTCATCTTGAGAGTCTGAGTTGGATAATTTTCTTGAGCAGTAGAAACTAGAAATATAGTTTCTCACTGAGCATCTTCACTATTTTGTTGCTTTCATCTAAAATAGTTAGCTGATATGTGTTTGTTCAATAATGTGTGTTCTCTTCTTACTTTTTTCCCCTCTTCATCTGAATATTTACAACATTTTGTCTAAATCTGAAATGCTACTATTTCCACATTAGAAATTGTGACCAGAGCCGGGGGTCTATCGGAAACAACCTCTCTACTTCATTTGAGGTAGTGGTATGGACTGCGTACACTTTACCCTCCCAAGACCCCACCTGGTGGGAATACACTGGGTATGTTGTTGTTTGTTGTTGTTGCTTTTACTCATCACTTAACAATCTTATTTACCCTTACCCTATCTTCTTTATAATAATTCTACCACATTATCCTACACTTTTTCTTGTTATATTGTAAGCTCATTCTTCAGGTTGTTGGTGTGTGACATTTTGAAACAATGGAAAACAATAAAATCTATCAAAACATATTTATCAAAACAATACAGTAAAGAACAATACTATCAACTATCAATACAATACAATACAATGCATTATGAAACGATGTAACAACCATCCAAACAAGGACGTCTATGCTTATTTATTTTAGCATTATTCAACTCATTTTTTGGAACTGTTGTGTCCGGGTTTAGCTTGCGTGCACCTCAACTAATTCCATGTGTCCGGGAGTAGCTTGCGTGCACCTCAACTAATTCCACGGGATACCTGTCTGTCACCTCCCACTGGTAGCAAGCATCAAGTACAAGGTAACTTTGTCCACCAAGGCTAGGATAGATGGGAAGGAATCACCTAGTGTTTTTTGTCTATGTTGGGATTTGAAACCTGAGATTTTATGGTTCTCAACCCACTACATTGACCACTAGGGCCACACACTTGGGTATCAACTCTTTTCACCGGTTGGATCCCTAAGTTCATATTGACAACGGGGAACATATGCTCCCTATGGTCTACAATCCTCCCTCTAACAAAACTAAAGGGGAGAGATGCCAAAAACTAGATCAGGAACATTTCTCATTAATATAAAATAACTGGACAGATGAGCAAAGTACCTCATCTAAATCTTCAAAAGTATCCTCTCCTATTTTCAATGTTTTTCCGATACGCAGCAAGCTTGTTATATCCTTATGTTCCTTTCCACCTTCCACAATATCCTTGTGAGCATAAACTCCATCATACACTTTGAGAGTTAAAGTCAAAAATGATGGTCCACGTGAGCTGGGACGTACAATACTTTCACCCGGTTCCTTGTCCGAGAGGAACTGCACAAAGTATGAAGAGAGTATCAAGATAAGCGTATGCATCAAATGCTAGAATCGCTAAAGAAGCTTATTTCTTGTTATTGCAATGTCACAACATAAGAACTACGCACCAAATTTACACACAAAATCTGTTAAGATACAACATACCTCCATTGCTTCATCTGCTGTAATATTTTTGAATCGAGGATGAACTATCATCCTTGGCTTGAAATGCTTCTTTGCAAGTTCCTTTTCTTTACGAGCTTTTTCCTTTTCAGACTGTAAACTAGTGCGATCTTCATGGTAGTATGGATCCAAGTTCTGATTATTCTGATACCTATTATTTCTCATATCATTCTCTTTACAACTCAGGAAAACCTGGTACCTATTTTTTTGGATTGACTTGATTCTGCAAGTTAAGATATCACCTTCACGCATTTTTTCAGTCAAATCATTGACATCTCTCCAATCATCTGAAGAATCTTCCTTGGTAAGAATGCCAGTCAGTCCACACTCAAGAGCACAGATAGCTTTCTGTGGTTGAACCCGACGAACTGTTGCCTGCACGATTCTTCCCTCGGAAAGAGTATCCTCAGACTCACCAGAAATCATATAGAACTCTTCATCCTGGCTTGGCTCCACATACTGTCTACGCCAATCTTGAAACCCTTGAATCAGCTCCAACTTTATATCACGAAGTGTTTCCTTTTTATTTAAACGTTCCTTTTCTTTAGCATATGCATAAGGTTTAACCGACCTCAACAGATGTGGCTTCTCTTTGACATGCTCTATTGCCATTTCAAGCACTTCATCATCATCATTATCTTCTTCACCCATGTCTCTAAGATAAATATCTTTTGCCAACTCCTGTGCAAGACTATAGGATTCTGGGTGGATCCTTGTATCATCCAACAAATCAATATATGTATTGCTATTTGCAGTGTATCCACTGCGGCGTACTCGCAAGAAGCCAACTGCATTGACAAATACCTTTTTACCAAGATGATGTTCAGTTAAGAGATCCTTCCTAGTGAAGATTGTCTGCTGTCTCACCAGGGATCTTTGAAGAGATGCTGCCTTTCTGGGACCTAGCCCCGAAATAAATTGCAGCGGGGCAAATAACCATTCATGACTTATAGCCAAATTAAGATCAACACCCACCTGGTTAGTTATATCCACCATAACCTGTTCAACAATGTCGTACTTCTCATCTGGTGTGAGAAAGCTCTCTAAAGTATTCAGCTTCCAAGATACAATTTCCCTCCCCGGTCCACATAATGTCGCTACCATTGCTAAAGGATTTTGAAGATAACGTCCCAATGCCACAGCCCGCCTCACAATACCTAAAACCCTGGAGTGGATAAGTACAGCTAAATCCTAACAGTTGTATATAAGCTCACAGGAGAGTGAATACCTGACTGCGTAGGAAGCTGGTCAGTAGAAATGCGGGAATTCTCATAGAGATGCGGAAGGGATTCGTCTCCGTATATTATGTTCAGATTATCCATCTCATGACCAACATCTCTTGGATTATCCTCCACCATCTTGAAAATAATCTGAATCACATAAACAATCGAGAGATACTTTAAGCCATCGCATTAAAGAAGCTATGCTGATAAAAAGCTGGTTTACAATATGCCTGGCACAGGCACTACATGTCCTACCACAATACTGCTAGTTTATCCCTAATCACATTAGCTATCATTCAAATAAAAGTCATGGATCAATACCTCGTAAATATCCTCCTTGAGCCGTGTACAAGACAGATTTACAGCTCCCAGCACCACAACATGTGGTTGGTGGTCCATCATGAATTTTAAGAGTCTCTGCTGGTCATTCTTCTTCCGCTGCTCATCATTAACATTCTGGCCACGAAGGCTGAGAGATCCAGCATACAGGATATCCAAAACCTCTCCCGAAGAATCCAACATCACAAAAGTGGTTGCTGGCTTTCCATGGCCCCAACAGCAAGCCATAACCCTGGGTGCAGGCTCTTCATCGGAGCCAAGATCATTTTCTCTGCGTTGATATGGTCCCACTGACACTTTATTCCACAAAACATTTCCATATTCCATAAGCAGCCAGTTCTTTGCTTTACTTGTTAGCAAGGATCTTGCTTCCTTTTCCATCGAAGGCAAAAGAAAATTGAAAAATGCATCCTCAAGTATTAACTTTCTCTGTTCGTTCCATAACTGAGCAGATTTACTCACACCGTCACTGAGAAAATGAACCTCCGACTCAGTTATAAGTTCGTTAAGACAAACTTCAGGCAGCTTGATAGTAACTTGGAGGAGTTTCTCCTCTTCAGCTTTCTGTATGAGAAGCCACTGTGCATCCTCAAATTTGGAGAGAGGTTTATCCCGTAACCACTTGACTCCAGCAAATTGATGGAAGGAATCAATCACCGCATTCCCATCAGGAGTAGGACTCGTTGATACTACGGCCTTGGCCATATAGGTACCACGCACATGTTTACGGACACTTGGTTCACAGCTTATCTCTACTGCCGCCTAAATTGATCACTAAGAGTCAGCTATTACAGTCACACATGGCAACGAAATCGTTACAAAGTAAGTTTTACATAAATGTCCTCATACCATGTGTCTAGCGCCTTTAAGCACAGCTTGCGGTGTTTCAAACATTGCACAGGTGAAGTTCGATGCCATCTCTTCTGGTGGTTCCTTAGCATCCTCCAGCTCATCCTCCTGCAAGAAAGTTCACGCCTTCACTGTGATTTCCTAGTACCAACTAGTAAAATGTTACCCAACACTCCTCATAAAAAAAAAAGAAAGGGAACAACATAGCTATTTGGAGATTATTTGAGTGCTGAAAATATAATTGTCGGCATTGTGCGATTTAAAGGTCTTTAACTAGGTTGAACGTTGACATGTTAGCAAGTCTGCCTCTCGCAAATGGGATTCATATCTCTATAGGAGACTATGCATATTTAATAAGCCCAGATAATCATTTTGTACTGTCTACTTTGTTGAACACGTCTCATTTCTAATTGTATGTCAACAAGCAGACTCAGAGTCCAGACGTAATGATGTTTTAAAAATGAGTTCATATGTGTAGGTGTAATCAGTAAAATGGTGCTCCTCCCGTGACTCCCCGATTAAGATAATAGTTACCATGAAAGCTATTTTATTTTCTTTAATATTTGGCAGAGTCAAAACATATAAGAGAACATTTACCATCTTCTCTAGAGACATATGTCTACCAAATTGCTCGGCGCTGTATCCCAACTTGCTCGCCACTTCCCATAAGCCAGATTTGCTGCAAATACTGTATTGTGATTTCCTCTTTGGCCTCTTATATTGTCCTTCATCCACACCAATCTCTCCAGGTGGGAAGTGCAAGTTAAATTTTGAGTCAACATCGTCAACCTCTCGTTCAGACTCAGCCTCCTGGAGTGATTTGGTAATTGATTCAAAGAGCTGCTGATTCAACTTTAGACGTGTTTCATCATACACCCTACGGGACTCTTCTTGAAAGCGCTTCTTATAGTACAACTCAAGTGCAGACTTCCGCTTCTGAAGGAGGAGCCACTTTCTGTCTAAATCTTGGATCGCCCAAAGCACCTGCAGCATAATCTCTTTCAATATTCATTTAATATTCCCAAGGTTCTCAACATGGGACAATCCATAATACTTTGAGAGCAAGTCTCACCTTATGCCATCTTACTGCAGGTTTTATGTCAGAATCATCGGCATCATTGGCTTCATTGGCATCATCGGCATCATTGGCGTCACTGGTGTCATTGGCGTCATCGGCACTAGTTTCAGCCTCTTTTGGATCCTTTTTCTGACAAGGTACCTCTTCTGGGTCCTTTAATAAGCTCATGCATTCTTCCTTACGGTACATGGCAATGAATGGGACCTAATAACAAAGCAAAAGTTTGCAAAGTTTCAAATGACATGCATAGATAAGATCAAATCCAAGTTAAGCTTAGAACTCACATCAAACTTCTGCACGTGCATCAAATCCAGAAATCTCATAATGTCATCTTTACGTATTGGCAGCTCAGTCACTTCATCAGTTGTCCCGCCATCTTTCTTCTTAAAAAGAGGCACAACGCCATCAGCAAGCTGATTGTAGATCCAGTTACTCTCTTCCATACTAATGGTTTCACCTGGCACAGGACCAGTGCTTTCCTCGGATATCTACAAAGAATCAACGAGAGATTATACTGTTAAGAAAGAACATAGTAAACAAGAAAAACGACAAACCTCCTCAGACAAGAAAACTAAGATGTAAAATTCAATGACAAAGAAAAATGTTGGTGTTGCGCACCTGCATTCTTTCAGGGACATCTCTTTTCCGAATCTGCTCATCCTTGTCAGTCATATACTTCTCAGCTAGAATAGTAGGATCAAATTCATCTTCAAGTCTCCTTTCACTCCATCCACCGGATTCATCATGCATGCCCGATTTTGCCCGATCTTGTTTTCGACGCATTAAAAGTTCGTCAACATCACCAAATATGTCATGGGCTTCCTGGAGAGCAGAGGAAGAAACTCCTGGTGCCTGCCTGGACTTCTTTTTGTTCACCTTCTTCCTTCTGCGGAGCCAAAATGACAAAGTGAGATAAATCAGAAAGCTATATAAAACATCAAGACGAATCCTACAACCACATATATCTCAAATGCTATACCTAATAGGAGCACCATGTTCATCAACTTCTTCTTCATCAACAATAAAGTCGGCCATCTCATCTTCCTCACCAATGTCAGCATCCTCTTCTTCCTCCAGCCTATCTTCCTCCTCAGCAATATCCTCGAGTGGTGGCCCTGGATATGTCCCGGGGAGCTCAGCTAAAAACATGAGAAACACCCCCGACAACGAAGACAATTAAAATGATGTTTACCTTCATCATCACCAAATAAGCTACGCTCGAGCTTCTGCTCAGCTGTACGCCCTCGTCTCCCAGTTTCATCAAACTCCTCCTCCTCGTAAAAACCAGAACCATCATCCTCCATATCCCTCTGAGCTTTTTTAAGCCGCTTGAACTTTTTGCTCTCCTAATCAGCCAGGGTGAAAATCAGAAAGTGTAAACAGCTACTGACAAAATTAATACCCTACATATGAAATGCATATATATATGTGTGTGCTTGCGTTTTTATATTCAGTAAAGCAAAAATCACAACTCACAAGTTTTGGACGAGGCACCGCAATATTGCTTTCCTGGAGAAGTTCATAATCATCTTCATCAAGCACGTAATTCCTCTCCGACTCCCTGAAACAGCAATATATAAGGCAACCATAAACAACAACATACCCAGACCAAGTGGGGTCTGGGGAGGGTAGAATGTAACATATAAGGAACCATACACAGAGAAAAATTATGCAGTATCTGAAAAGACGAACTCACCTTTTCTTCCTTTTCTTCTTCTTTTGCCTCTCGTCATCACTATCAGCTTCATCCTCTTCATCCTCCTCTTCTACATCATCTACTATAAACCCATCTTTCTCGTATTCATCCTGACCCTCTGCCCAAATAAAAGCACCAGAATAACGTCCCCAATTACAACAAATACATATAACCATACAACAACAACAACATCATACCCAGTCCCACGAGTAAGGTCCGAGGAGGATAGAGTGCATGCACACCTTACCCCTACTTCGTAGAGATAGAATTGTTTCTGTTAAACCTTCAGCAAATACATATAACTCTTACAACAATGACAACATAACCACCAATGTAATCCCACAAGGTGGGATCTGGGGAGGGTAGAGTGTACCCACAGCTTACCCCTACCTCATAAAGACAGAGAGGTTGTTTCCGATAAACCCTCAATATAAACATACCCGGTGTAATCCCATGAGTGAGGTCTGGGGAGGCTAGAGTGTATGCACATCTTACCCCTACCTCGCAGAGATAGAGAGGTTGTTTCCGATAAACCTTCGGCAAATACATATAACTCATACAATAATAACAACAACATACCCAGTGTAATCCCACAAGTTGCGTGTGGGGAGGACAATGCATGCACACCTTACCCTACCTCGTACCGATAGAGAGGTTGTTTTTGATAAACCTTCAGCGAATACATATAACTCATACAACAATAACAACAACATACCCAATGTAATTCCACGAGACCTCCACGTGTGAGGTCTAGCGAGGGTATAGAGTATGCAGACCTTACCTTTATCTCGTAGATAAAGAGTCCATTTCCGATAAACCCTCGACATATACATATAACCATAAATATATGAAAAACTCAACCATATTAAATTAGGATAAAATACCTTCTTCCTCTTCGTCTTCATCTTCATCCTCCCGTTCATCAACTGCATCCCCATCAACTGGCTCTTCATCCCTCTCTTCTTCCTCAATTCCAACTTCATCTACACACAAAATTTTCAATTTCTATAACCACATGCACATTCAACTACTCAACATTTTCAGCTAAAACAACCATCACATTTCAACAAAAATTCCAAAAAGTTAAGAAAAAATCAACCTTCGTCATCGGAGATCATGTTTTTTTCAGCCATTTTAATGAAAACCCTAGCAATTTCACACACAGTACACGCAGAACTAGGTGAAAGTCGAAATCCTAAACCCTAGAACTTTCAATTTCTATAAACACATGCATTCAACTGCTCAACATTTTCAGCTAAAATAACCATACATTTCTACAAAAAACCGAAAAAAATGGGGAAAAAAAAAAAATCAACCTCCATCATCGGAGATCACGTTTTTTTCCAGCCATTTTTTTCGCTGATGATAGCTTAGAGCACAACAAAAATCTAGCTATTTCACACACAGTACACACAGAAATACGTGAAAATCGAAAAAGCTAAACCCTAGAATTTTCAATTTGCATTCAACTACTCAACATTTTCAGCTAAAATAACCATACATTTCAACAAAAAAAATGAAAAAAAATCAACCTTCGTCATTGGAGAACACGTTTTTTCCATCCATTTCACACGCAGTACACGCAAAACAAGGTAAAAAATGAAAACCTAAACATTTTCAGCTAAAATGACCATACGTTTCAACAAAAATTCGAAAAAAATGAAGAAAAAATCAACCTTCGTCATCGGAGATCACGTTTTTTCCAGCCATTTTTCGCCGACGATATCTTAGAGCACGATTAAAAACCCTAGATATTTCACACACAGTACACGCAGAACTATGTGAGAATTGAAAACCCTAACCCTAGAGTTTTCGATTTCGCGTTACTGATTATAGCGAAAAGTGTAGAAATTAGTATTTATAGTGTGAGGGGGAGAGAGTACGGCGGTTCGTAACAGTGAGGGAAAATGGCGATACAAAATGGGCAGAGGTTCAGTGTGTGAGTACTTATTTGTTTTTCTTTTGAGCTAATTAGGAATTGTGGGAATGAATAATATACATAATAATAATAATAATAATGTTCTAAATAGTTTATTCAAAATTGGATTTAAAATGTAGATCTTATAACAATGATAATGATATATTTAGTGTAGTCTCGTAGATGGAGTTTGAGGTGGATAGATATAGTGTTTGCAGATCTTTTTTTGCCTCGTAAAAGTAGGATTAACTGATATTTGTTACTGGCGGAAGATAGCACGTATCCCGTGGATGTAGTTGAGGTGCGCGAAAGCTGATCCGAATATTACGATTATCAAAAACAAATAGAGAACGTGAATACTTATATAACAACAACGATAATAACATATCTAGTGTAGTCTCACGTATGGAGTTTAGAGAAGGTAGAGCGTATGCAGACTTTATCTTATCTTGTGGAGATAGAGAAAATCAATATTTATAGATGATTAACATTCATGGAGTTTTTTCATTGCAATGTTAATAATAGTTTATCAAAAAGAAAATCTTTAGGCTTGTTAATGAGGAACTTGTTCAAAAAAATACCGTAATAAAAGAAATATATGAGTATGTCATCGGGTATTTAATCAAACAGGATCATTCAATTTCTATAGAACCTACCTCCCATAAATGTTTGGGTAGAATTGAACCTGAGCGTTGATCTAGCTAAGCATTCTGAAGTAGAGTAGTAGTTATAAATCCTGTAGATCATCCCCGTGGAAATGGCGAAAAGAGAACCCCAATTAGTAGAAACCTCTTTCGAATTAAATTTAATGAGATACCAAAATATCGTATCTTTATTCATAGAATTTCACGTCGATCAAAAGTTCAATAGGCAGACATTTAAGAGTGTAATTATTTATCTCTTAACAAACTGGGAATGAATTGATGACGCTCTAAATAGTTTATTCAAAATCAAGTTGAAAATATAGATGAATAGCTACAAATACTTAATTGATATTTATATGAAATTTTTTGTTGGAATGCTACTAATAATTCATTAAGAACATATTTAAGCTAGATACAAGAAACTTGTCCAGAAAAATCGCTGATGCAAAGATTAAAGGAGTTTGACGCTAGCTATTTGACTAAATAGGATCGTTTGGTTCCTATATAATCTACCTTCTCCTCCGAATGAGATTGAATGAGATCCAAAGACTCAAATATCAATATCGATCAAATATTTAATAGAAGATATTGAGAGTGTAATTATTTATTTTTTAGCTAACTGAGAAAGAATTAATATACTCTAAATAGTTTGTTCAAAATCAAATTTAAACCGTAGATGAATACTTATAAATGCCTAACTAGTAGTTTTATCGCTAGAATACTACTAAATAATTCATCAAGAATAAATTTTTTAAATTAGATAGCAAGAAATATGTTCAAAATTATTGTAATAAAAGAAACATAGAAGTTTGTTATTAGGTACTTGACTAAATAGAATCGTCTAGTTCCTATGAAATCTATCTCCTCCTCTAGATGAAATTCAATAAGATTCGGAAAGATTATCTTTATACGTAAACTCTCAAGTACTTAGATCGAGCAAAAATTTAGTTGGCGGACATTGAGAGTGTAGTTATTATTTCATAATTGATTGGAAATGAATTAATAACAATAATCTAAATACTTTATTCTAAATCAAATTCAAAATATAAATACTTACTTAATATTTATTTTGAGCTCTTTCATTGGAATACTATTAATAGCTCATCAAGAAAAAAATTGTTTGGCATGTTAACGAACAACTTCCTCGGAAATATCGTAATAAAAGAAATACAAAGGTTATTGTTGGATATTTAACCAAATAGGATTATTCAATTCCCATAGGACTGCCCATTTGGCTATAAGAATTTTTTCTTTTTCTCGTTTTTTTTCCCACTTTATTTCAGATGCAACTCTAAGTTGGGGTTTGGCCATTAGAATTTCCAATACAACTTGGAGTTGTATTTGGAAAAGTGAAAATCCTACTTCTCGCACAAATATTTAAAAACAAATCCAATTTATATTCATGGTCAAACACAATTCTAACTCCCATTTCAATTCCAACACCAAAAATTTATGATTTTCATGTCCAAACGCCTACTTACTTTCTCCGAACAAAAGAAATTTAGTGCAAGAGATGTTCCATCAATAGAATCTCAAACTTTTATCAACTATTATTTTGAAAAGTATTTTTATTTATTAAAATAATTCTCCAAGGACTCAAAATAACTATTTAAGCACATTTTCTCGCTACATGAGTGTTTTTCAATACCTTATACTGACATGACACATTGTGTGTTTTACTCAAGTATGATCATGTAAATAAAATAAAATAATCAACAAAACATTGTGTCCTACACCCAACACCATTGATCCACCAACCATTCATACCTTTGAAATCTCCAATTAATGTTCTATCGAAGATAATGATCATTGTACTACATATACATTCTGACATATATCTAATATAAATTAAAAATTATCATTTTTAACCTAAACAACTTAATCGATCAATAATACATACCCTTCATGGTCAAACCTCAAATAAGTTCTAAAGATGAGATGAGAGGCGATAAACCTAAAAAATTCATAAACCGTACTCTTACAGAGAATACATAAATTGCACAAAATACCTATTGTGAATGCACTTATTTAACAACAAAAAGAAATCTATTCAAACAACTACTATAATATAATCCATTTTTATGAACTTCAATGTAATAGCAAAATAAACAATGTTAAAGTCATCTAGTTAAAAAAAAATCTGTAATTTAAGCTAGTAAAAATATCAATCTACAATGTAGCTTAGAATTTTAAACAACGATAATCTTGTTATGCCATCTAGTTTCTTAATAGCTTAGAGTTAGAACTCAAATTTTAATTTTTGTCGATTTTGTTCATTAAAATCGCAAATTAGCTCTTAGAAAAAACAGTCAATAGAAGAAAAAGGACAACATAAAATGAACAATAAAAAATGAAATATGAATTTTCAGATGAAACAAAAAAAAAAAAAAAAAGAAGAAGAAAAGCAAATAGGTTATAAAATGAAAGGAGGATTTCTAAATTAAATAATAGGGAAATAAGATAAAAAAAAATCTTTAATTATTATTGTATTTCTTAAATTTTTCACATATAATTATTTTAAGGTGTTTGAGACTCATATTTCTATAAAAAAAAATAGGTGCTTAAATATCTATTATATGATCACAAGTGTTTATTCAATAATTTCAAATAGCTATCTATGTATTTCGCCTATACAAATTGTGAATTTATTTATTATGAATAAGATATTTGCAGAAGACGATTCAAGAATAGTACCACAACTATTATAAAGTGTCACGACTTTTAGAAAAAGCATAAGAATATGTAAAATTATCTAAAATTCAAATTATAATAAATTTGGTAGACGATCTCACTATTAATTTTTAACCAAATTCTATTAGCAGGATCAAATACACTTCATTTTGACAAATTTAGAGGATTAAAAATCCTCGAAACATAGTTAAAGGATAAAAATGACTCAACGTTAAAAATAAGAGACAATCTTTTTTAACTAAGTAGGCGTTTGGCCATGAAAGTTAATTTTTTTTTGGAGTTAGAGTTGTATTTGACCATGAATATTTAAATTGGAGTTGTTTTTAAAAAATTTATGAGAGAAGTGGGAGTGAAGAAAGTTGTATTTGGAATTATCATGTATTCTTGTTAGATAATTGATAATTGAGAAGTTTTTTTGTCAAATCTTGAAAGTATCTATGCTTGAAGAGACACAAATATGCTTATGATTTGAGGTAAGTTTTCTAAATTTTTTGTATGTTCTTGATGTTTATAATAATAAATTATCATGTATTCTTGATAGACAATTGATAATTGAGAAGTTTTTTTTTTGAAATCTTGGTAGTGTCTATGCTTCAAGAGACACAAATTTGCTTATGATTTGAGATAAGTTTTCTAAAATTTTCGTATGTTCTTGACATTTACAATAATAAATTATCATGTATTCTTGATAGACAATTGATAACTGAGAATTTTTTTTGTCAAAACTTGATAGTATCTATGCTTGAAGAGACACAAATTTGCTTGTGATTTGAGGTAAGTTTTCTAAAAATTTAGTATGTTCTTGAAGTTAAAATAATAAATTGTCATGTATTCTTGATAGACAATAGCTAATTGAGAAGTTTTTAATGAACAACACGTTTAGGTATGGAACTTTTTTACCAATTGAAATCTTGATACTAATGATTAAATAAAGAAATTCGCTTGTGATTTGAGGTAAGTTTTCTAAAATATTAGTATGTTCTTGAAATTTACAATAATAAATTATCATGTATTCTTGATAGACAATTGCTATTTGAGATCTTTTTTTTACTCTATCACTAAATATACTTATTTTCTCAACAAGAAAATTGGTTCTTTTTATAATCACATGAAGATATCTCTCTCAAAGTAAAGGTATGTTCTCAACTGTGTGTTTATAATATTGTTTATGAAAGCTCTACTCCTTGTGTTTATTTTGATATTCAGTTAACATAAAAGCCACAAGTTTTTGTTTTGCAGTTCAACATTATCTATGTTTAGCTTGTCTTTGAATAAATTTGTAGTTTATTTGTACATGAGACATAATCATGCACCTATTATGTTCATCAAGGTGGATATTGTTTTCATGTCCTTGAATCAAGGGTATATGAAAATAAATTTTGGAACAAATATTGACATTGAATAAATATTCATGGAACCGAGCAATGATTGTTAATGCCCCCATGGTGTTGTGGAATCTTCCAAAGACAAGTTTGAAGTTTTCTACGTTGATTATGGAAACCAAGAAATTGTTTATTACAATTAATTGTGACCTCTTGATGCATTTGTGTCCTCAAATTCCGATCTTGCTCAGCTCTGTAGTCTTGCTCGTGTTAAAGTTCCTGGGGTAGAGAATGATTATGCTCAGGAGGCAACTTACCAGCTAGGTGAGCTTTCTTCTAAGTGAAAGTGATGTCAACATAAATGCTATATTGCTTAAAGAAGGACTTGTTAGGATGGAGAAAAGGAAGAGATGGGAGCCAAGGACAAACAACAGGCATTGTATGAATTGGAAAAGTAATGGATTGAATCAGATGAGGAGGACATCCCTGCTAGAAAAGTTGTTGGGAAACGGTGAATGCTGTAACAGAGTTAACTTGGTAGCAATTGGATGGGGGCTTTTCAGCCTAAAAATCTACCAATCAGAGAGGTGAGAGAAATTTTGTTCTCTTTCTTCTCCCCCTCTTTTACTTTAATTTTTATTTATATGAAATAAACCGACTTCCTTTGTCGTTGGTTCCATCATGGATGTGATAAATTTTATGTCATAGCTGTGAGACATATGTATTTGTTGTATGGATGTAGAATTCTAAGATTATTAGCCAAAAAAATAAAGGTTTATTTCTTTCTGTTTTTTCTTTTTCTTTGTTTAAAAAAAAATGTGTGCATCTTTTAGACTCCAAGATTTTATCATATATCATTATTTGTAGTTTTGAAATCATCCGTTAAATGAGTACCACAGAATGAGAACCTAGAAATCCAAAAGCTTCCTAAGATTATTAGCCAAAAAAATAAAGGTTTATTTCTTTCTGTTTTTTCTTTTTCTTTGTTTAAAAAAAATGTGTGCATCTTTTAGACTCCAAGGTTTTATCATATATCATTATTTGTAGTTTTGAAATCATCCGTTAAATGGGTACCACAGAATGAGAACCTAGAAATCCAAAAGCTGCCTGTATATTTTAAAGATCTTTGATCCGAGATTCTTATGTTCGTTTTACTCGATTCACTAATTTTTTTTTAAAAAGTTCACTTTAATAAAGAACACGTGGAAAAAAGATTGAGCAAAATCATCATTATTTAATTTCTTTTGTTCCTAAGTTTTTCTTTTAGAATTTAGGGTTCAAATTGTTTAAAATTCTTTAATGTCATGCGTCTTTTCTTTCACCTATTTTACCCTTCATAAGTACCTTCTATTTTGGATATAATAAATAATTGTGATAACTAATTAATTAAAATTTTGGGTGAATCTTTTTTTTTTTAAAAAACCCTGTCGACTAAGCTTTTCTTAGTTTAGTTGTATGATATTTTAGGCATTTCATTGTATAGGCATTTTTATCTTTAAAAAATAAATTTTACACTATACAAAAAATTAATCCGTGGAGTGAATAATATATTGGAAGTTTGAAGGTAGACCCTAAAATTTAAAGGTTTTAGGTTAAGTAACATGACACATGAAGTGGATGTAGAAGTGAAGATCAATACACAAGTTAAACTTAAAGAGTCAATTAACATTTATATTCGTGTTTTTTTAATAAACACTCAACTAACTATGATCGAATACTTGAATTCTGAAAAGATAAAAGAAAAAAAAAGAAACCCACAAAAACATAAAAAAAACAAAATTTGTTAATAGACGTAAAATCACGTGCAACACACATACAATAATCTAGTATCCAAAAAGGTTCCCTGAGTCTAAAAACTGAATGAAAATGATGAAAGTATTCCAAGTTGGGCCGGGCCGGGTATTGGAGATATTGGGCCTTGAATTGGTCTAGTTATTCATTCAGATCTCAAAAGTAAAAAAGGACAGCTACGCACGTACACTAATCTAGTATCCAAAAAGGTCCGCTCTCGGGGTCTAAAAACTGGATGCAAATCATGAAAGTATTCCAAGTCGGGCCAGGCCAGGTCTGGTATTGGAGGTATTGGGCCTTGGATTGGGCTACTTATTCATTCAGATCTCAAAAGGTGAAAAAGGGCAGGTCCTCGCCGATTAGGGTTTTACAAGTCTCTCTCTCACTCTCTTTCAGCTAAACCAAATTCTTCTTCTTTTTATCTCTCAGCCATAGCCATGACTGCTCAATCTCAAGAAGACCTCCTTGCCGCTCATCTCGAACAACAAAAACTCGAAGTAATTCTCCATCCCCATATATATATATATGTGTTTGTGTGTATATATATGTGTCTGTGTATATATATATATGTGTGTGTGTGTGTGTGTGCTTATATATATGTGTAATGTGTTTTTGTGTATATATATATATATATATATATATATATATGTAATGTGTTTTTGTGTACATATATATATGTGTGTGTATATATGTGTTTGTGTGTGTATATACGTGTGTGTGTGTTTATATGTGTGTGTGTATATATGTGTCTGTGTGTATATATATGTGTTTGTGTGTATATATGTGTGTCTCTGTGTATATATATGTATTTGTGTGTATATATATGTGTCTGTGTGTATATATATGTGTTTGTGTATATATATATGTGTCTGTGTATAAATATGTGTGTGTGTGCGCGCGCGTGCGTATATATGTGTCTGTGTGTATATATGTGTGTCTGTGTATAGACATATGTGTGTGTGCGTGTGCGTATATATTTGTGTTTTGTGTGTGTTTTACTGATGTTGTTAGTTCATGATCTGTTTTGTTAAAATTGAGATAATAGTTCAATTATTAATTTTAAGATTTGTTTATTGCTTGAGATTTATATCGTGTTTTGTTATACCTAAATTGTTGTATTGCCACTGTCTGGATTAAATGACAAGCCAATTGACAATCTATATTAAAATTTTGAGCAAAGATCTGGAATACACCTAAATTATTTGTACAACAGCATAATACCTAGCGTAATTTCACCAAGAGAGACTGTTTCCGAAAGACCTTTAGCTCAATGAATATGCCCAAATTGTTAATACAGTAACAGCAACTTACCCGGTATAATTGTAGTATTCTACTAAGTTAGGTTTGGGGAGGGTAGAGTGTGCGCAAACCTTACCCCTACCTTGGAGGTAGAGAGACTGTTTTCGATAGACCCTCAGTTTAAGGGATATACCTAAATTGTTAATAGTATTATTATTCTTGTAGTTTATTGTTATTAGATTTTTGTTAACTTTGTTGTTTCTTGTAACCCGATTAATGTCTCCGTACATACTACCCTCCCCAGATCCCACTTGTGGGATGGGATTACACTGGGTATGCTGTTGATATGTTTCTAGTAAAAGTTTTCCAGTTTCAAAAAAATATTTTCAAGTAAAAGTTTGAAGATTGAGGTTATTCATAAGTTTCTTGAGTGAAAGTTTGAATCTTTGTTATGAAAAAAATCAAAAGGTTGAATCTTTTGAGGTTACTAACACAATAAGTAGGATGATAACATTTATGAACAGAAGTGTAAAGAAAGAAGGAAAATGGACAAAATTAAGCTTCTTTAGTCCGCTTGTGGATGCTAAAAGTTATCGACTTTAAATGTATTCTCAATGTTTGTCATAAAAGCAGCTTTTCTCTTGATAGAACCAGTTATTTTGATCCTTGTTTAAGCTTATATAGTTTTTAACTCACTACTCTTGTAGTGTGAGGAACCGATCATCGAGGATGAAGAAGATGACGACGACGATGATGACGATGAGAAAGATGACGACGACGCTGAAGGTAGGTGTACAACCATAGTTAACAATTCTGATTCCTGATTTGGTTTGTTATTATTCTGCCAGTTCATATAAGAATGGTATCATTCAATTTATCAGTGCTGTGGCTGAGACGCCCTTTAGAAATGGATCTCATCTGACATCGTTTTTCACAAAAGAATTTCGTATACATGTGAGTATTTTTCTGATATTACTACAACTTGAAACTAATTTAAAGTTAATATCAATATGAGACAGGAAGTAAAGCCTTAAAACCAACATAATCCTAGGCAGTAACCCATGTGGAGCGATGATCATAGACCGACACCTCTTGCATAAAATCCTGCATACTTCACTGTAGTGCCAATTTCTACTTCTAAGTATTTTTAGTATTCCCTCCTTGATTTTGTGAGGCACACTTCGGTAGGCACTGAGATTAATATGTTGGTTTTACGTATAATATGTTTCCAGACTAGGCTCTTACTTTCAGTGTTTGTAAAGTTTGTCTGATTGGATAGCTCATGGCAGGCTTTAAATTGTTTACCAAAATGTTTTAAGTTGTGAAGACTGATTATTCTATATGGAAGTGTCTCACATAAAATGCAATAGAGGTAGTGTTGATGTTTGCATTTGTTTGTCACATTGGTTTATAATTACTCCTATCTATTCCATGCATTTGATTTCTTCTTAGTTTTGTTTTCTAGAGCTTGTTTTTGTTCTAATCTCTTGTAAGTCTAATACATTTATTATCAAATCATAGTTATGTGAAGGTAGTGTTGATGTTTGCATTTGTTTGTCACATTGGTTTATAATTACTCCTATCTATTCCATGCATTTGATTTCTTCTTAGTTTTGTTTTCTAGAGCTTGTTTTTGTTCTAATCTCTTGTAAGTCTAATACATTTATTATCAAATCATAGTTATGTGAATTGTTCATGGTTTTTTAGTTTAACTCTTCCTGATTAGTTCCCGTCAGGCATTGATTTAGATTATGTCAGATGGACATGGCATCTTGCTGGGATGCCAAAATCCACTGAACCTTTCCGTTCCAATCAGCACACATGAAATAATTTGTCTATTCCCTAACAACAGATAATATTTTGAGATACGACCTGATATTATGATCTCCAAATCAGTCTATAATCAAAAGGTTTGTTTTACTTTGAATATCTTTCGGAGATGATGTGAACTTAACTTATAGCCTTTTAATCCCCCATATTTGGATATAAGAGATTTGAAATTCATACATTTTCATACTCAAGTTTTTTCCACAGATATAGTCGTGCGACATTTCAAAGTTGCGGACGTCGTAACAAATATCAATAAAATCCGTTTTAGGTGTCAATTGAAATGCTCATATGCTATTTACATATTTGATTATACATAAGTTTCTGGTGTTGGATTATAAGTTCTATTTTCAGAGGATTGAAATAACCAACCTAAAAGGAGAACATGTATCAGAAGATCCGGTTCCAAAAGGGTGCCTCCCCGTGCCAAATGCCCACGGCAAAAATATGGACAAGCTTAACTCAAATAAAAGAGAATGTATCAGAAACTAACATAAGTCATCGTGTTCACCTGGAAGTATTCCTGTAATTTATAAAAAGGATTCTCAAGGTCCAAGATTTAATCTTGGATATTGCATTTGTCCGCATTGGAGTGCTGCATATTTATCTCTGTCCTGCCATTAGAGTTGCTTCTTCCCTGATTATCGTGGCAATACTTAAATGCTTGTTGTTGTGGGCAGAGCTCGGAGATGGTAGTGGCAGGTCAAAGCAGAGCAGGAGTGAGAAGAAGAGTCGAAAAGCTATGCTGAAGCTAGGAATGAAGCCAATCCCAGGGGTTAGCCGCGTAACTGTCAAGAAGAGCAAAAATGTAAGTTGACATTGTTATTATTTGCTCCTTTCCCTTTTTTCTTTGTTTTCTTTTAAAAACAATTAAAGTTACTTAGGTCGTAGTGATAACTCTCTTCTGATTCTTTTGTTTTTACTTCATTCAGATACTATTTGTCATCTCAAAGCCAGATGTTTTCAAGAGCCCAAATTCAGACACATATGTCATATTTGGTGAAGCCAAGATTGAGGACTTGAGCTCACAATTGCAGTCTCAAGCTGCAGAGCAGTTCAAGGCTCCTAATCTAAGCAACGTTATATCAAAGCCAGAGCCATCGACTGTGGCTCAGGATGATGAGGATGTAGATGAGACTGGTGTAGAACCAAAGGATATAGAGCTGGTGATGACTCAAGCAGGAGTCTCCAGACCCAAAGCTGTCAAAGCTCTCAAGGCTGCAGATGGCGATATTGTCTCTGCTATCATGGAGCTTACAAATTAGGATGCTTTCTGAATCTTATGAGCAGTGTTTTCTTTGAAAATATTGAGGTCTCGTGAGCTTTAAAAGTTTTGAGTTGCTGCTCCTTTTTATCTGTGTGTCATGTTTATCTTACCGTTTATCTGTATACCAGATTGGATTGTTATGTAAGAGAAGGCTTAAACTTATGCTACCCCTTTCCGTCTCTATTAGTCTTCACGCTCCGTTACTGGGCTGAGGTCTGCTTGGCCTTTCTGTTTCTTCCGTCTCTCCATATTCTGAAATACTTAGAAATAGTCTTGGGCTAAAGCAGGTATCAAACACCGTGTGGGAAATTGTAAAAGAAGTACCAACTTGTATTTTATTTTGGGAAATTACCTAATACCACAACTTAACTTATCTAAACTACTTAAAATCTCTATCGTTTTGATTAATTACTAAAATCTCCGATTTACATTATCTCTCTTTAAATTATTAGATACATCATTGTCGCCCTTAAAACGTGAATGCAATAATTGCCTCCCTAAAATTCGGCTGAAAGTTTTCTCTCCACCAATTTAATATCCATTAATGTCTAACCTCCTCCTTTTTCAAAAATTTTCCTTTCTACAATTTCAAAAATATAATACCCAACACTAAAAACTTCTAGAACGCCCAACCTCCATCTCCACCGCAACACCACCACCATCAATAGCGGAAAATTTTTAAATTGAAAACTAGAATACCTAAATTACCCAACCTCCATCCCATTTCAGCAACAACGAAAACTTCTAGAATACTCAAACCCCAACCACTAACTCCACAGCACCACCACTATCAATGGCGGAAATCGATTCAATTCTCTATCAACACCCTCAATTCTCTCGAAGCGTTACGAAATTCTCCCACAAGACGAAACTTTCGATGCCGCAAAGCAGATTGAGGAGGAGAAATTCGCTGCTGCTGGATCTACGACTAACAGTAACGATGACGGCATTAAAGATATGTATCGAAATGCTTTTTTGCGTTATGTAGTTACATCAAGAGACCTTCTTAAAAATGTATTATAGTTATGTATCGTTTTAAAAAGACATGAAGATACATAAAAAATATGTTGAAGATACATTATGTCTGTCAGATCTATAAGTGAGATACATAAATAAAAAAATGCTTTTTTGCGTTATGTAGTTAAAAAGTCTTATGTATCTCACTCAAATTCTATCTACAAACAAGTTGTATAGTGTAATGTATCGTCATGCTTTTTATTCTACTGATACATTTGTGCGTCAAGTTATGTAGTTTTTTCTTGCTTGAAAAATCATGATCCGTTTTTAAATTTTAAAATTTGAAGTGATTACGCAATATTTGAGATACTCAGAAGACATTTAAATGGATGTCGCGTGATTTGCTCCATAATGGAATATATTTCTGTCATTTCTATTTTTACGTGCTTAATTATTATCTAATGTATCGGCTAGATGGATGTATCATATGTTGAGCTATGTATCCGGATGAAGCGAATTCTGGGATTATATGTAATTTTGATAAAAGTTGGGATAGAGAGTAATTAGATGTTATAAGTGTTGAGATTTTTGTAAGTTATCCTTTTATTTTCCCACACATGCTCCATGTTAAGCTTTTAGTAATGGGCCCAAACTCTTAAAGACTCTTTCAGACAAGAGGGAGTTGCTTGGATGGTAAGCACCTTTCACTTCCAACCCTTAGGTTGTGAGTCAGGGTCACCACTAAAGCAAAAAGGTGGGAGCTCCTGCGAAGAGGTAAAAAAGAAAAAGTTCATACTCTTTCATTTTTTAAATGCCTATATTATGTTGGGTGTGTAGGGAAGGGAAAGGGAAATAAGAAGTTAAATTCGCACCTAGTTTGGGAAACTTCCATTAGTAATTAAGTTGGTTCATCCATGGCCATGGCCCAGGACCAAATTACCTAACTTGGTTCTATGCTTGAGAGCCACAAATTCATGAATCATTGAGACAAGCTTTATGTATATAACGTGTGGGGGTGACAAATGAACGGTTTGAGCTGAAATGAACGGGTCAAAATGCGTTAGAATCAACAAATGTGTTATTTTCTAATCTTGTCCAAAGTTTGTTTGGGCTAAGATTAGTTAAATGGGAAGTCATTGCTTGATTTTGAACAAGTCAAAATGTGTTAGAATAAACACGAGTCACTGTTTAATCCTGTCCAATGTTTGTTTGAGCTTGGTTAAACAATGAAAAGTTGTGACTTAATCTGCACAACTTGATACAACTTTCTGTCATTCTTTCTACAGATATGAATAAACATTCTTAACCAAATGTTCCCAAACTAGTCTGAGTAGTATGCATATTTTTTCCTCAGTGGAAACTTCACATTAAGTTGAAGCATCCTAATAAATTAGTAAGTTAAAGCATATATGGAGTGGTGGGGATTGCTTGCTTCCCTTCATAGTTTTGCTACAGATGATACACGAGGAATCATGGGCGCTATGGAGGGGGATGTGAGGACACAATGGATGTTGAATAGATGCCGCCGCTGCGAAGCGAGGGAACAACTTATTTGGTCTTGAAGTGCACTCATTCTTGTTAAGATAATGAATTGCCGCCCCAGCTTGACTCGAGACCAAGACTCCTTACAACTCGCAACGAGCGGCACTGAGCGGCCGACAGTTGTGGAATTTGTTTTTTCTGCTTCTATTAGAGAAGTTTCTTTCCTCATTTTTAAACAACATTTTCTAGAGAAAATGTTCTCCAAAAAATTTGATCAACCAAACATGAGAAATCATCAAACATTTTCTGAAAAATATTTTAGTCTGGACCGAACAGACCCTTATATTCTCTAATTTTGTAATATAAGTCAGTCCAATAAAATTCCATGTACATCTATGAGTTCCTCTTTCTTTCTTTGTACCAAGTCCAGCCAAGCAAAATGGAAAATATAATAGTAAAAAAAGGGAACAAAGTATCCCTCCATTTTAATTTGTGTGAATCTATTTGACTAGATACAAACTTTAAGTTTAAAAAAAAAAGAAAATTTAAAAAATTGTGATTCTAAACGTATCATAACATTTGTGTAACTACAAATAACCATCACAAAGTACAAAAGGATACTCCCTCCGTTTAAAAAAAAAAATGATCCTTTCCTTTTTTTGGCATACTGTAATTTCAATTTTTCGCGTGACATGTTTAAGACCACAAGATTAAAGGGCATTTTAGTAAATTTGACATAATTTTAATTTAAGACCACAAGATTTAAAAGGCTTCTTTATTTTCTTAAACTCCGTGTCAAGTCAAAATAGATCATTCTTTTTGAAACGGAGGGAGTACTATATTATTTTCTAAAAACAAATTTAAAAGAAACTAAACCATACAAATTGAATTGGAGGAAATATTTATTTTCTCATTTTGTTTGTTATCACACAGTGTTTGGTACTTATTTTGAAGCATCAACTAATTCAAATTTATCGCATAAGATTCATAAAAGAAAAAATCACTTCTTATCAAAACAATTTCATTTTCAAGATTTGAATCTGAGATCTCCGATTAAGAACGTACATATTAATGTCCCTCCAACCAAAAATCATTTATGGTTCTTCTTCCTCTTCTCATTTTATACTCTCTTTTTTTCCATAGGAAGGAAGAACAATATAAATAATTATTCACCAAACAAATGAAAAAAAACATACTAATTTATAGCATCATGCTATGATAAGCATGACATCATATTTGACAACTAACAATATTTGCCAAAAAGGTCATTTAATAATTAGATAGTGATTGAAAATTGACAAAAAGACACGTCATTGCTTTGTTAACAGACAACTCTAAAGTGGGCCTTTAAATCCTTAGTCAACAAACAGCCCAAATTTATTTCTCTGTTTTTTTCCCAACCATATTGCCACGTAAATAATTTCATTTAATTCCATAACAGCCCTTTAAATGGAGTGATTTTAGTTTTATTATAATATGGAAATGTAAATTTGTATTTTACAAGAAAATTATTTTCGAGAGAAAAAAACCCTTAAAGATCAACACAAATTAGGGGAAGAAGTGCAAATGGTCCAAATGATTTTACCCATGTGGTTCCAAAAGGCAAAAGGTGTTCTTTTTTTGACCTCAAAGGTTAAACTTAAAAAAAAATGAATAAACTAACCAAGAAAATACACAGCAATATACTCAATGTAATCCGTAAAGTGGTCTTGGGGAAGCGGAGGTGGGGTTGGGGTTGGGGTTGGGGAGAGTGGTGTAGAGTGTACGCAGATCTTATATCTACCCTAGAGGTGAGGTAGATCAGGTTGTTTCCGAAACTAAGCAAGAAAATATTTCCTTCTAATTTATATGACATTGTTTGATTCAACATAAAGCTTAAGAAAGAAAGAAATATTTTTAAAACTCGCCGTTTAAAATAAACCTAAGTTATTTATATGACTATAAATTGTTAACGTGAAATTTCAAAGAAAAGTAAATACTAGTGGTAAATCTTATCGGCCATTTCTATAAAAATATATAATTAAAAGAAATATGAGTCAATTTCAAAGTAAAAAGGACAGTACGATCAAGTACAGCAACCTATATTTGACTATTTTGATTTATTGAAAATATCAAATAAATTCATCTAGTGCTTCAATCAAGATGGCTGGTTAGGTGATCATCAACTTCTTTGCAATTCCTTGCTCTAATTGTTTCAAATACCTATACATCTCAAATAAATGTTGATTTGAATTAGTCAGATCTCAAAACAGGTACACGTATACGATGGATAGCAATCCAAAAAAGAATACTATCTCTTTGTTCACTGGTCCATGTTATATGTGAAAGGATTCTTAGAGTAACTGGTTACGTTGTTGCCTTGTGACCAGATGGTCATGAGTTCAAGCCGTGAAAATAGCTTATAGCAGAAATGCAAGGTAAGACTGCATGCAATAAGTCCTTGTGGTCCAGCACTTTTTCGGACCCCAACCATAACGAAAATTTTAGTGCACCGAATTGTTTAGTTCATGTTATATGTAGTATTTAATAATCGTTTGGTTTATGAACAAGTTATATATATTGGTGATTATAATATGAGAATGACATTATAAGAAATTTAACTTTTAACGATCTTTTTCCGAATGTTAAAGTTCATTTTTAGCTTTAGAATAACGAGGGGATAATAAACGGCCCTTAAAATACATAACATTCGATCATTAAAGCCAAATAGAAAGAAAGAATATTTAGACATGCATTTGGTTTAAAGAGATTAAATTAGATAAGATTTTATTTCAAATTTTAACCTTGTACTTCTAGTAAAAACTTTGAAAGAAAGGCAAATTGTCATAAATTGTCATTTTATTGTTTTATCCCAAGATTACTAATCCCTTCCTCGAAGTTTATTACCTTGGGTTTAATCAAAAGGCTTTTGGGCATTTGAAACTACTCCCTCCGTTCATTTTTACTTATCACAATTTGACTTGCACACCCATTAAGAAAAACAATTAATGACGTAACTATTTTATCATAATACCCCTATTAAATGATGTTTACTATTGTGTCTTGAAATTAATTTAAAGAAAAAGCAATAAATGCTAAGGGAAAAATAGAAAAATAAAAGTTATATTGTCTTGATTAGTGAAAAATGAAAAGTAAAAATCGAAAATTAAATTAGGAAATTTGTGACGCGTAAAACCTAACAGAGGAAGTATTTAGTTTGTTTAATAATTCGATCGCTAATTTTCCTCTTTCATTTCGATGTTGAATTTACATATAGTAAATTTTACAACGAATATCTTTTGAGTTCAATCGCCAGCGGTTTGTGAATTATAAAATTTATATCTTATAGTTTGAACATGTCAAAAGTACTTCATGCCTATGTCATTTTCATTTAATATATGTCTTTTTTTTTTTTTTTCTTATAGAGTAAGTCTAGCTTGGAGGTCAGCTACATGACCAAGTCTAACAGTTAAGACAATATACTTCAATTTTCAATTTGCAAATAACTCATAAACAATTAATTGTTCTAGTTAAAGAATCTGCCAAAAGATATCATAACTCTCTAGATCCTAAGTCAACTTTTTTTTTTTTTTAAAAAAAAAAGACTTGACTAAATTTGAATTCACATATTGCAAAGCTTATTTTTGAGGATGACGCTTTCAACGATTTTTTTTCATTTTCAAAAAATTCAATACGAAACTTTTGATTAAAAATAAAAGTATGGTAATTATATATCCTACACCACAATACAAATTTGTGACCCCAAGTCAACCTTGGTATGCAAGAAACCTAACATGTCAGAATATTATTCCTATCACTATGCAGTAACCTTTTGACTAGGGTAAGCATTTGCAGCTATATTTCTTGTTTAATAATCTTTTTTTAATCTTCCAATAACATATAGTAATAAAATATAACTATTTCCCAAATCAAGAACAAGAATATTAGAAAAATAAAATAAAAAAATATTTCTGTTCAACTCTTTAGAAGTCTCGAACTATAGAAAAATAAGGAAATTCTTATTTTATTTGACTTGGTTGTTAGAAGCTCCATCACCAAGCCTTACAATAAAGATAAACACTATACTCTAATTTCAATTGTAAAAAAGTCGTCTAAATTTTGAGTTCATGAATTCTGAATTTTACAAAGCGTAATTAAGTGAGTAATGAATGAATTATTTATATGTATTAAGTTAATTTTAACATAAATATAAGTCTAATCAAAATTATTGAATTCCCTTATGCTCGTAAGTAGAGATGTAGCTCATCCACGACAACAACAACATATTCAGTGTATTTCCACATAGTGAGATTTGAAGAGGGTAGAGTATATGCAATCCGTATCACTACCTCAGAAGTGAGGTAGAAAGGTTGTTTCAGATAGGCCGTCGGCTCAAGACATAATACAATATAGAAAAAGATGTAAAAGAGGTACAAAAGACAATAAGAAGCAACACAACAACAGAAAGTAACAAAATAATACAATTAGCAATCACCCAAAACAATATATATCAACAAGAATTCAAGAAAAAAAATTATAAGTGTAGCAGTACGACTATCCGCTACGATTTGATTAATTAAAAATGAGTGGATGACACCAGCAAAGACCCTACTAGATACCATGCAGAATAATATATTAAGATATATTCATGATCTATAGACCTAAAGTCAACCTAATCAAATTATGTCATAGTGTTATTTTTTTAATTTTTTCCACATGACTTGGGTAAACATTTGCTGCAATAGTTCTTGTTTTAATTCTCGAAGAACAATTTTTTAAAAAAAAAAATATACATGCATTATAAATAACATTATTCTCTATACAAGCTGCCAAGACATAGTACCAAATACAAATATATATTATTCTCCATAGGAAATATAAATAAATGGTTTTATAGATCAGACCATCAGTATATATTGACAATTAAATACAAGTGGGGCAACTAATTTAGTGTACTATTTTTGTATTTAACTTGTTACTGCTTGTTTTCAAAAATTTGAATTTCAAAAAATTCATGCGTCAAGTTTCTTTTGGTTTTTCATTTAGCGTCTGGCGTCGATTGGAGCTAAACTAATCCATATTCGCAATGTATAAGACCCAATAAGAATCCTTTTAATGAATTCTAAACAGAAACAGAAACGCTTCACCTTTAATTAGAGTTTTTAAGTTTGATCATGAAATATGATTTGACCCTTGAAAATCAGGAGGTATTGTTAAAATTGTGGTACGATAAATAGAAATCATATGGAGTATATTTAACTAAGGTCTCGTATTCAAGCTTTTGATAATAATTCAAATCCTAAAAACGATAATAAATGCGAACCATTTTCTGAATGAAAAAAAAAAAATCCTAATACCCTTAAAATGGCAAAAACTCGGAAGCATTTTCGTAAATTGCAAAATTATTTTGCCACAAATTTCAATTAATCATGACTCTTAAATAGGAATTTCTCAAATTAACCATAATTCTTTATATGACATAGGGAGTTAGGGTAGACTTGAAATTAGAAATCTCTAAATAAGCTATTTTTACAAAGTTCACTTTCTCGCTCGCAAAACAAGACTTATAGATAATAATCAGACCTTATTAGTAACAAAAATCAGAATATAAAGCCACAAATTTAAATTAATAACGAGTCTTAAATAGAAATATCTCAAATGAACCATAATTCTTCCTATGCATCAGGAGTTCGAAGCACCCAATTTCTATTGTAATGAATATGAACGCAATTGACATTCCTCGAAAGTTAGATATTTATGTATTAATAGAACCTTTTACTACAATTTTCTTCATTTGCTTTTATTTATCACTATTTTTTTAATTAAATTTTCATTTTACTTGTCACTTTTGACATATTAAGAAAAGACAAAAGAATTTTTTTTATTTTATCCATAACATTAATTGCTTATTCTCCAAATCATTTTCAAGATATATTATACTCTAAACATCAATTAATAGGGATAGTATAATAAAAATAGTCATATTAATAATTATTTTCTTAATGAATTTGCCATGTCAAAAAGTGATAAATAAAAGTAAACGTAGATAGTATTTATTGAAACTCAATCTCTATTCCAAATGTACCATATAATCAAGAAAAATCATAAACCATAATAAATGAATTTGCCCACTCATGAGTAAATTTTTCATAATAGCCTTGTTTTAGTACATCCTTTTTTATATATAACTCTTGGGGGCAAAATCCACAAAAAAAAATAATTAAAAAATTAACAAACAAACTTGGAGCAAAAAAAAAAAAAGGAGAAAAGCATTCACACTTGTAATGAAAATTTAGAAATGCTAGGTATTCTTCCATCATTAGTAAGGTATTCTTCCATCATTAGTTAGAAGTTTCCGATTCAAATTCTACGCATGGAATCACCTGACGCAGATTTAAATTAATTGTGCTTCAATATGAATACCAAACTCCGAATTATTGAGGAGTAAAGAAACATCATAGATTGCACACCAACCAAATACACATTCCCCTTTCTTTAACCAAAATTAAACCAAATTTTTGTAAAGAAAAATATTATCATCTAATGATTCACTTCAACATCAGAAACAGTTCCCCCCACCCCACCCAAGAAGTTACATCAACTATGAACAGATCTAATTTTCCCATTTTACCCTTCCTCTAACTACAAGGTAAAATTACAATAAAGTCCCTAATAGTTACTACTACTACACTAGCAATTACATTCCTGATTCAAGGGTAGGAAAGCCACAAAAAGAGTCAAAACCATAGCCACCATCAACAGCCACCGCAGACGGCTGATGCACGGCGGCGAAACTCCCGGACACCGCCGGTAGTGGTGGTGGTGGATGCATGAACGATGAAGTGGGGTCCAGCAAAAAAGCTGACGTGTCAAGTGTAGGCAAACAGCTCATCGGTTGAACCCGGTCCACCGGTCTTCTCGCCTCCGGTTTCACAATAGAATTAACCGGCAGCTGTCCAACACCAGTCACCTGCTGCACCATCTGCCGGAAACTCTCCACGTCAGCAGTAATATACGTAGTCGACGCGCGCTTCGACGCGCGTGGCTTACGCTTAACAATCTTCTTGCTCACTCCACCACCAGCACTCCGCTGCTTCGTCGAAGCAGCGGACTGATCCGACCCGCCCGAAACAGTCGGGTCAGATGCCGAACTCGAAACTTTAAATGGTGAACCAACTTCCACAATCGGCATAACAACTTCATGATTCTCCTCATTGGAAAATGATTTCTGCATCAGGACCTTGGTCAAGGTCTCGGTCTCCTTAGCGAACATATCGGAGAAGCATGTTTCGTTGAACATAGAACGATAACTCCATGGCTGCTCCATTGTAGTCAAATTATTGGAAAACGCCATATTAATTCACTTTGGAAGAGCTAAAGATTCAATGAAAGTGTGTGTTTATGTGCAGAATTGAAGTTTACAACATGTTTAAGGAAGAACTAGAAGGGTGTTTTTTTTGGAAGTTTAGAGAGGAAAATGGTTAAGAAAGAGGGGAATAAATAGGGAGGAAGGGAAGAAGGAAGCGCGTTTTATGGGGACACGCGTCAGCAGATATTGTACGGACAGTAATGACTCAATATAGAATACAGACTGGTTAATTTACTTCTAGTAGTTTGTTTTGACTGTAGAGTGATAGCAATTTAATTTTCTTTTCCTCTTTTTATTATTGGAAACTACTCCATCGTCTCAATTTGTTTAATGGAAAAAGATTAAAATTACCCCGAACTATTTGAAATGAAATAAAAATATTTTCTATTTATTTTTTACCCTCTATTTATTTTTTGGCTCCTGAGCCGGGGTCTATCAAAAAAAGCCTTTCTATTTCTACGGAAATAGTGGTATGGACTGCGTACACTTTACCCTCCCCAAACCCCACTATGTGGGAATACACTGGGTATGTTGTTGTTGCTGTTGTATTTATTTTTTGGCTCAAAAATACCCCTCACTTTAACAGATTGCCACCAAAACACATCATGTGGAAAAAAAATGTCACATGACCAGTTCACGTCAGCATCCCATTTATCAAAAAGGCCAAAATTACCCCTGAACTATTCGAAATAGAGTAAAAATACCCCTCTATTTATTCTTTGACTCAAAAATACCCCTCAATTTATTTTTTGACTAAAAAATAGCCTTCTCATTAACGGAGTGCCACCAAGAACACCACTTGGAAAAAAATTATCACATAACCAATCCACGTCAATGTCCCATTTAATAACCGTACCCGATTCGTCCTCATAAGTAAAGGGTAAAGATAGATTCACCCTTTATTTCACTTGAACTCTCCAAAAAAAAACAAAAAACGATCCAGACTAGGGATTTTGAGAGAAAAAAAATTCTTAGTGTATGGATTGAAACTCGACCCGTCTTTAGCACGTAAAAGAATATGGGAGAGTTTTACCCATGTACTAAGGGCTTTCTTTTCCCTCAAAATCCCTAGTCTGCATCAATTTTTTTTTTGAGAGAGTTTAAGTGAAATAAATGGTGGATCTATCTTTACGCTTTACTTTCAAAGACGGGTCGGGTACGAGAATTAAATGAGTTGTTAAGTTGGATGGTTAAGTGGATCGGTTGGGTATTAAGTGGGATGCTGACGTGGACTGGCCATGTGGTAATTTTTTTCCACGTGGTGTGCTTGGTAGCACTCCGTTAATGTGAGGGGTATTTTTGAGCCAAAAAATAAATGGAGGAGTATTTTTACTCCATTTCGAATAGTTCAGGGGTAGTTTTGGCCCTTTTTCATAAATAGGATGCTGATGTGGACTGGTCGTTTGACATTTCTTTTCCATGTGGTGTGCTTGGTGGCACTCTGTTAAAGTGAGGGGCATTTTTGAGCCAAAAAATAAACGGAGGGATATTTTTGAGCCAAAAAATAAACGAAGGATATTTTTGCTCCATTTCGAATAGTTCAGAGGTAGTTTTGGCCCTGTTTCGTTTGGTTAATAATGATGAGTGTTTTAAAAGATAGTTTTGATACTCGTTTGAAGGCAAAGCACTGCTAAAATGACTTGAAGCTTTGTTTTGTGAGGCTTACATTTTAAGTGTTTGATTATGTCCTAAACACGCCTAATGCCCGACACTCGAGGCTCGCCAAACACAAGAGCGGATCTACAGTAGCGGGTGGAGGTTCCCGGGAACCCACACCCACTACAGTAGAACCTATAATTACATTGAAAATTATATTAAAACCAATAAGTATTTCCTGATAGGAACCCACAACCAAAGGTATTGTTAGCACAGGGAATTAGGAAGTCACTTTGAAGTGCCATGTTCCAGTTGCACGCGGGTTCGACTCCTGGCGGGGAGCAAGTTTTTTGTTCAAAGTCTTTTTATTAGGAACCCACAAGTTTAAAATTTTAAATCCGCCTGTGACCAAACAGTTTCTTAGATTATTAGTCAACACTATTAATCTTTAAAGAGAGGCGAAACAGTTCTTACATTATTAGTCAACACTATTACATTCAAAATTCTTTAATAAATGAATGTTGCATAGTAATTTTTTCATCTATAAAAATAAAAAAATCAAGAGTAACTGAAATAACAAGTTAAACTATTGCTTATTTATCATTTGACAACGTCGTGACTTGCGAGAGTGAATATCGACTTAATATTTTTTTTAAAGTACATACCGAATTTTGCATCTTCACTTATTATTGATCGTCATAACCTAATTAAAGATTAGTGAGATATTAAGAGAGGTAGATCATGTGATAAGTGATAACGGTTACAACATGGGATAATTAGTTGGTATATCATGGTATTAATAATTACAAGAATTATACCAAATATAATTAACCATATTCTTACCAATTTATATCCACTAACAAATACACTTTACTATTTTAATTTAATAAATTAATAAATAAAGACATAAACACCAGCAATTTTTGTTAGCATTAATAATATTTTGTAAACCGCATGGTTAAATAAATAAATATTGTTTTCAGAAGATCCAAAAACTGGTAAGGTTTATTTTTGACGGTGGAGGCGTGTTAGTTAGACGCGTAAACACGAGTCCCAACGTCGGCCTTAACCATTACATGTCTGCTGCTTTGCCGTTTAATGTTTCTCCCTTTTTTTAATGTACCGTTCGGTGTTTGCTATACGTCGAAAAGTTTCGTATTATGGGATAAAACTTTCTTAATAAAGACGACTCAATATTTAATAGGACTCGAATTCAAGATATTTGATTAAGGATGAGAGTGTATATATCACTCCACTATAACTTTTGTTGCAATAACAATAAAAAATATCCAATATATTTCCACAAAATGAGATTTAGAGAGAACAAAATATACGCAGTCCGTACCACTAACTCATAGATGAGGTAGAAAGGTTGTTTCTGAAAGCAGTGGCGGAGCCACATATACTTGAGGGGTGTCGATCCGACACCCCTTCGTCAGAAAATTACACTATACAGCTACGTAATTTTTATTTTTTTTATGTATATATATTATGTATTGACACCTCTTGATTTTTTCGTGAATTTATTTCTTTATACTTTGACACTCCTTAGTGAAAATTTTGGCTCCGCCACTGTCTGAAAGACCCCCGGCTCAAGACGAAAATATTCTAGAGAGGAGCATAATATAAAAACAGGAAACAATAGGTAGTAATAAACAACAGATAATAATAAATGTGCCTACCACAAAGTAGTTCTCCACTCGACCTTTCTGAAACAACAAACCTCAACAAAACTCCAAAATCAAGACACTACAAACAAAATAGTAGAACAACTAACACGAACAATAAGATAAAATACACCTACCTACTAGAAGAGACGTACTCCTACCTAATATTCATCTACCTTAATTTGTTTCCTCCCCAACTTGTTGGTAAGTAAAAAAAATGATAATTCAATGTGACACTGTATAAGATTTGAGTTGCAGCCTAACAAGCAAACACTATTAAATACATGTTGCATCTAAGTGATGTAGGTAATTTACTAGACCGTTTGGTCGGGATTTAATGTACACAGAGAGATATCATAAAGTGAAAATGTTGATATGAGTAACGAAAATTTTTGTGCAATACATGATCGTTTATCCGTGAAAGATTTTATGTGTCCAATTAATCTATGCAAAGTGACTCGATTTCAAAAAAAAACTTATGAAAGGATCATTGTTCGATGGGTATGTTGTTTTCCGGATTTGGTAAAATCTGTATTTTCCAATAACTTCAATCACATGTTCAAACTAAATTAGAACAATCACATGAAGTTGTAACTTTATATTTCGCAACTTTGAACCTCAAAATAGGTTCAACCCAACTTATGAACATCAACAAAATGAAGTTCAAACTATTTTCTGGAAAATAACAAAATCGTAAGAAAAAAGATGAAGACAGAAATGGAGAATCAAGTCCACCGAATTCACGGTGTGTCCTTAAGGATTTATTCCCCTCAAGTATCCGAGGTTATGGAATCTTTCCTCCCAGGATAAAATGATTCACTTCAGTAACATAGTGGTACCTTAAATTCTACCGAACAACGAACTTACACAACGATTTGATGATCACACTTGAGTTTTTTCAAGAAGAAGATGTTTTTCACATCAAAATTTCATGTCTATACCTGAGGAAAAATTCAGGTATTTATAGCCAAAAGGTGGTGCTTCAGAGGAGAAGTAATGGTTCACCAAAAGAGGCACTGTTTCGGACCGTCGGGACCACCTGCACCCGCAGGTGCCACACCTGCGTCCGCAGGTGCCAGTTTGGCACAAAACAGAAAGTTGTCGGTGGTCTGCGCTGGCCACCTTCGGCCACAGGTGACCACCTGCGCGGACAGGTTGGCTTTTTCGTTTTCAAACAGTGCCTCGAAGGGTCACGTCCTTTCGAGGTGTGTTGTGACATGCGTCCGCACATGCCATGTGCTTCCGCAAATGGAGAAATTTCAGATTGAATTTTTGGATCATTAACTCTCAAGTTTGAAATGAATTTTGACTAAAAAGATAGTCTCTCAATCGATCATTTGCCAAATTCAAATCCAAATCCGAAGCCGAGCGAGCGACGACGATAACGGCGCGGCTCGCCTTGTTTTTGCCTTACTATCCACGTGAAGGAATGCTTCCATACTTAAGCACAAGAACATTTCCTTCTCCCACCAATGTGGGAGAAACGCTCTTTATAAAGTGAAACCATAATTCACTTCTCCTTCATTTTCTTTTCTCTATTTTTCATCCACATTTCACTTAGAAACCAACAGGATAGTGGCCTGAAAATAACAAAATTACTTTCACTACTAAGTGTCTAAATCATGCTTGTCTAGTCTAGCGAATTGAATGAGCAAAAAAATTACTTTTTACTTTTACTTTTTATAACTAATATTTGTATAAATTATTTAAGAATTTATGTGTTATGCAAGAAAAAATAAGATAAGAATATGATACTAATGTGAGATTCTTACGTCCCTGCATACTCAAGACTTGCTCCGATCTGAATAATATAACATAAAGTCCAATATCCGGTAAATTAAGAATCAAGAGGTATCCAATTTTGGTACATGCATGATTAAAAATAAATGTTGGGCAAAATCATACACTAAAAACAAATTCATAAAATGAGAATTGTTCAAATTTATACAAAGATAATCAACTCATGTTGAGTAATTAAGTCGTGATACAAGAATTGACTAATGCATGCAAGTATGCGAAGAATAGGTAAAGTGATTTTTAGGTGGCATTTCTTTCAAAGTTGTTGTAAAATTATTACTTACTAACAGTCTAATCGCCGACCTTCGACCTCCATATATTCATATCTTGGATTATGCCCTTAGTGATTGGAGCTGTGTCATTTCTTGACTAATCACTTTCCCTAATTTTTTTCCGGTCTAGTTCTACCTCTCCTAATTCTTGTTATTGTCAATCTCTCACACCTCCTCATTGACGTGTTGACGTACCTTCTTTTCACATTCCTGAATCATGTCAGTCTCATTTCCCTCATCTTGTCTGCAAAGAAGCCAACCCCACTTTGCTCCGTATAACTTAGTTCCTAATCATATCCTCTTAGTATGTCCACACATTCATCTGAGCATCTTTATACCTTTATTTTCTAAATGTGATCATTTTTAAATGACTATCATTCTACCCTATACAATATTAAGCTTAACTATCGCTCTGTACAACTTACTTTAAACCTTAGTGACTCGTTTTTATTGCACATTACTTTTGAAGCGAGCCTCCATCTCACTATCCCGCTCGTATCACTATCCCGCTCCAATACGATGCGTATGTTATTTTCAAAATCAAAGATAAACAAGTTGAAGAGTAGCCAATAAGGTGGGACACGTCGTCTAAGATTCTACCTAATCTCACTTTTATCTTTTGCTCTCAGGTGGGCCTAGTGGGCCATTAGGCCCACTTATCTATTATCTGTGGGCCCAATCATCAGGATAGTAACATTTTTGCGGTGACATTTCTTCTTTTGAGGTAAGTACTGTACCTACAACTTTATTTATTTATTTTTTTTTAAAAAATATTCATCCCAATTTACATTTGGTATATCTGACATGCATAAAATTCAAGAAAAGAAAAAAGAACCTTGGAGATGTGTGGTTTAGATATTTGAGTAATTATAAATAATTTTATTACGGAAAGTGCTTAGAAAGTTTGATTATATTGGATTTATGTCGGAGATAATGTGGCAATTGTTACACCATTTGTGTGTATCGTTACTACACTTATGCAATAAGAAATTTCACTACCTCAACGGTTTAAAGATTGTGGATATGCACGTATTAATAATGAAGAAACTTTCCTCTCCTCTCGATCGAGCATACTGCAAGCAAATTGATCCTCCCACACTTGTACTCAAAAGCCATATTAAAATTTTGTTTAACTAATCTTGGATTATATTTCAAAGTATACAATTATTAGTAGAGGGCGTCCATTTCTCATGTCATTTAAAATAATGTTCTAAAGTTTAACTTGTGTCTAAATATAAAAATGTTACATAGTTTTTGAAATAAACTAAAAGGATGTGTTACATAAGTTTAGATAAAATGATAATTAGGGGTGTTCATGGTTTGGTTAAAAATCAAATCAAATCGACATTTGGTTTGGTTTGTTTTGTTTTGGTTTTAAATTTTAAAAACTGATAATATTTGATTTGATTATGGTTCTACTAAAAAAAACTGAAAAAAATAATCAAAACGAACCAATAATTTATATATATATATATATATATATATATAAAATTTATAATTATTTGAATATATAATATTAGTTTTTCATAAATAATTATAAATATTCTATACCTTTTCATCATTAATTTGGTTTAGTCTACTTATTTCACATGCACTACAACTCTTTTAAATCTCATTTATTTAAAAATATGTTCAAACTCAATACTTGAAGTCTAATTATTTAATTGTATATATGTGATGTATTGTCAGTTTTTAATTTTCTTTAGTAAGACATCTATATATTTTTCTAATTGAAAGAACCTCTACAGTTATGCAACTTAAGCATGCTAAAACTTCAGAATAGTGTTGAAAAATAATAGAAGATTCATATACTTTCATTTTGTGATACTAGAGAGAAATTTATTGATTTCTAATTTTCATTTGAAATAGTTGTCTCATTTCTCTTTGTTTTACTATTTCAATTTATCATTAGCTAATCATAAATCGAAAAAACCAAACCAAACCAATAGTTTTTATTTTATTTGGTTTGGTTTTAAAATTTTAAAAACCAACTTAATTGATTTGGTTATGATTTTAATTAAAACAGAACCATGAACACCTCCAGATATCTCACAATGATTACTCACAGGCTCAACTCCAATATCTAAAAATAGAATTATCTCCGACAAAGAATACATCACCCTAAAGATAATGAATTCAACTTAAATATAAATTAATCGAACCTCGATATAAATATCGAATATTAATGAAAATAATAATATTACGTAATTATGAAATTAATGTGAACATTCAAAATATAATAGGGGCGCAAGCAATGACAGCATGCAGAGAAGGAATCTGTGAGCTAATAGTGACGTTACATAACATGTTTTCTCATGTGGCTACCTATCAAATTTATTCTTTATGTTTTGTAACTTTGAAATAATAGAAATTTATGAATCTGATTAATTTAGATTCATATAAAAAAACGTCTCACAATTAGAGCGTCTTAAGAAGTTCTTTACTTTACAAAATTAAGATTCGTGATCGTTGATTAGGAGTGATAAAATTAATTATTTAGGAGTTGTTTGGTTATCGATATAGAATAGACAGAAAATAGTGATATATTTCATGAATTGAGATATCATATGAAATTAAATATTTCACTTTTTATTTTGAGATTGTTATCACGCACAATACCTATATTTAAGCAAGCAAATCTTTTAGTCTAAAACGATACAATTTTATATGCAACTGTGTGTTTTTACTTTAGTACTTTCTTCTTTTTATTTTATGTAACGCTAAAATTTATGTGATACATTCTTTATTCTGTCTTAGACAAGAATGATATACTTTTTGTAACTTAAAAAAATATTTTTAAATTTTTTCACCAAAGAATATTTTCTAATCACATAAATATTTGTAATATGATTTAGATCATCAATTTTAAAAAGAAATTTAAATTCTTTGACCAATCAAATATCACAATATAAAATTAAAAGGTCCGAGTAATTGATTTTGATGGCTTTGATAGTTATAGTGAAAGCTCCATATTTGTATTCCCATTGATGAGACAATCTTGCCCCCCAATATGCTATAAATCTATTATTAAATTAATTCTCATTTATTTTTTAATAAATAAAAAATTATCAAGACTCCAACGATCAAGTATTGGCAAATATTAACCGCGTATTACTTAATTATTGTCATCATATATGAGACGAGTTTTCATCTCATACAGCTCAGAGCTAAACAAATAGGAGGTGTGGGCCACCAACCACATATAAATCGCCAAATAACACGACAGACAGAAGAATGCCTAATATAAAGTTGTACCCATCACTTTTCAATCTCCTAAATTTAAATTTTACATAAGATTTTTATTTAAAAACTAAATATAAAATTTTAAAAATATTTTAGAACTTGACAAATTACTTAGTTATATCTTATATTATATGTCATTATCAATACAAAATCTTGTCAAATCCATCCAAAAGATAAATATAATTTAATTTATATTCAACGAACTAAAAAACAAGAGACATCTAATGCGTAATGAGAGTAAATTATCATAATTTATCATAGAGACATGATATGCATCACATATTCAATCAACGTATGATATTAGGGGATTTTAGTGGGCCATTAACTGACTTGAAAATTCTTAATAAGAAAAAAATAAAATAATAAAAGAAGTAAACTATAGTAGACCGCCAAATATTATTTTAAATTTCTAAATTCCAAATTAAATCAAGCTGTCTCCTCTATCTTTAAGAAAAAAAGATAATCACTTATCTCTTAATGGCACATTGCCTTGTCATTAAACAATGACAACATTGAGAGCTTAGCTATATCGGGATAGAGAGGTTGTTTCAGATAAATATTTAATTAAGAAAATTATTTTTCAGAGTATTTAAAGGACATGCAGGAATAGAAAATATGAAGAAAATATTAAAGAAGAAAAATATTGATAATAAAAATAGTAAAGATAAATCAAAGTAAAAGAAATAAAAGTAGTAATAAGATTGGAAAATAAGACAATGCTCGCATAAAAATAATAATAGTGGTAAGAGAACAGACAGATGCTCCATACTAGAGTTCTGCTCTGCTATTGTAATGAGAAAAAATGTTCGACGCGACCTCTATTCTCTCCTATCTAACTAGGATAATATCCTCGATATGTCGAAGATTTGTAATGTCCTATCTAATGACTTCTTTTCAATTCTTTTTCATTCTAACTCTATCTTTCTTCAAATCTATGACCGCCAAGGTACCAACTCTCACATCTCTTCACTAAGGCATCTATCACATGCTCGAACATCTCAATCTCGCTTCCTGCATCTTATCTACTGCATAAGCTACTTCCATCTTACCCTGTAAAAAGTTGTCACCAATTCAAACATCAACTAGTTTTCTTAATCAATGTAGGGGCCAATATTCTAAACTTTTCAATTAAAGAAAGAAATTAAAGTGGGCCCTCAAAGTTCCTTTAATGCAAACCAACCCCAAACCTAATGTAGTTGGCCCACAAATTTTTTCTTGTTAAGTGTTTTTGGTAAAGGAAAATTCTCTTTCGGACCATCCAAATAGGGAAAAAACTTGCATTTTTATAAGTTTAAAAAATATTATTTTCTAAAGGAATAAAAAAAAATGAAAAGATAATTCTCCACTTACTAGGAAACTTCCTAGTGACTTGTCAAAAAAGTTTGAATTGAAAAATCTTATGGTATGCAACAAATTGCTAAAGAGACGTATTATGCAAAACTTTTGTTTTCTTTTTTGTGGGGTGAGGGACTAGATGGTGACATATTCACGGAAAATAACAATGATAAAATATTATGCAAATTATTGTAATTTCTTTTGTGATCGGGAGTTAGTTTTTACAAAGTCCAACTCCAAATACAATGTCAGAAGTTTTATATGGGTGAAGTTCAGGTACTTATTGGTCAAAGTTCGACCACTTTTATCTGAACTTTAATAAAGTTGCTTGAAGACAAAAAAACGTGAACTTCATTCATATGTGATTTCAACATTTTAATTAAAAAATATTTGCCTGCAAGGGAATGGTTGAATGGTTGGGAGGTGAGTTTCCCTTGTGCTAGACCAGAGATTAAATTCAGACTCGGTCTATCGCTCAACCATGAGCTCGTCGCATGGGGCTTGCTTAGTACGATTTATATCTCTTGTGTGGTTTGCAAGTTATTACACAGTGAGCAGATTACCACAAAGTACTCACCTAAAGAACAGAGGTTGTGACTGAGATTGTGGATTTTCCTGTGGGTTCCAAAAAAAAAACATTTTATCTAAAATTTGTTCATTCAAATTAACTTTAAACAAAAATAGTAACGTCAAAACAGACTGCCCCATGAAATAGATTGACAAACATCTTCTAAATTATAAAATCGAACAAGAAAAAAATGATCAAAATGACTAAGATTTACTTAATTATTAAGATATTTAATTGGAAAATCATAGTGACAAATTGAAAAAGACAACCTTAAATTTTAGCATTATGATGCTTTCAGCATTTCATAAAAGCAGCCGTGATTTACTGCCTAATCGTGCTTATTGATCTAACACATAAAATACGTTAATTTTTTCTGTATCGTTTTAATTGTATTCGATATCGCCAAAGACTCATATGTAGGAATATTGACAAAGTCTATTCCTATTTAATTATCTATCTTATTTTATAAAATTTAATATTACAAAAGCAGAAAGTGATTATTCATTCTTGTACGTTATCAATTTCTTTTGTTTTTTTAAAAACGTCATCTTGTCACCATCTTGATATTTTCTCAAGTATAAGTAAACAAAATTTAATAGCTATTAATAAACTATAGTCTAAGTCAATGAGTCAAATCAATCTTCCATTGATACTATATTTTCATGGAAATTTTAAGCCTCTTATTCATTTGTGAACAATTTTAAGTCAAACTCAATTCTTATTGTGGCTTACATTGGTCTTCTTCTAACATAAGTTAATGTTTGGAGAAAATATTGTAACATAAATCAAAATGATTGTTAGTACTATTGATTGCCACAAAGAAATAGAGTTGAGTGTTCATATATAATCATTCAATTATCGAAAATTATGTGGTAAAGTCATCTATTGTCACGAAAAAGTTATTTTATATAGTCATTTCACATAAAAAAAATGATTCTTTTCAGTAATTTCATGAATTTTCCTACATTCAACTCCCGATTTGGCGTTTATATCTGTCAAAGTAGACTTAATTAATTTCAACACTAAGAATAAATTTGACTCCATGAGAAAATTTTTGTTATATAATAATGCATACTCATCTCTATAAAACCCCTTGTACATACCATTATTTAAAATCGTGTGTGTATTTGGCAAAAGAAATTCTTAGAGTACTTTCGAAATTGTGCAATTTATTTGAAAAGTGGTGTAAGTTCAAAGAAGGCGTTAACTTATAAAAAAATAATTATATAGTTTTATTATACCTTTTCTTTTCTTTATTTGGAAGCGTGCAAAATTAATAAATTGCCATCTAAAACTTCTTTAACATCCGATTAGATTCTCTTTTGCTTTTTCTTTAAACTTTTTTTTGCTTCGGGATCGGTGAAACTTTATAATAATGATACATTTTAATAGAACAATGATTACATAAATCATTATTACATGTCATCAACGATAGGGGTGGGCATAAAAATTAAAGCATCAAAAAATCATATCGAATCGAATTAGTTTGGTTCTTCGATTTGGTTTTGGGTGTTTTTTTTGGTAGTTCGATTCTTCGGTTTGGTGTTTGGTTTAGCGGTAACAATTCTTCGGTGCACCGAAGAACCAAAGTTTTTTTTTTTTTAAATTTTCATTTAACTCATATTTGACCCAAAACTTTTCAAGACCAAGCCTCAAAGCCCATACACAATTACCCCATCAACATTACCTTCCATCCTTATTACTTTTACATTTTTCTATTTTTTAATTTTAATTCCTAATATACTTATTTTTTTAATTGTAATTCCTAAAATTTTTCACACAAATACTCCTAATTTCTAATTGTAATTCCTAAAAAATTTCACACAAATACTACCACCGTATTGTGATATGAAAAATGGAGCACTAAAATGATATGTATTTAAAGTTGTCCTCACTTGTTAGTCTATTACAATGTTATAGATTTTTTAGTGTCTTATATTTTGATTCGGTTCTCATTTTATTTTTTATTTTGCACCGAAAAATCGATTTAAAAACACCGAACTAAACCAAACCGAAATTGAAAAAACCGAACTGAATTAGTTTGATTTGGTGTTCGGTGCACACTTTTTCAAAATTAAAAATCAAAGAACCGAATTAAAATTTGATAAAACTGAACCGAAGAACCGAACGCTCACCCCTAATCAACGATGTAGGGGTAAATAGTTCTTCATCCTTCATCAGAGTCATGATTATAAAGTCACATTTGGTGAAGAACACTTTATCTCCCAAAGAGAGATTTTCCGACTCAAATTTAAATTTATCAAATCTCAAAAATGAGTATCGAATATCGAATTAGAATAATAATAAAAAATTCTTTAGTGATTCAATGATAAAACAAACATAAAAATTCTGACTTTTTTTTTTTGTAATACATATTTTCTTTAATATTTTTCATTTATATATATATATATATATATATATATATATATATATATATATATATATATATCGACACCTCGTTCTGTAACTCTCCTTCTTTCGTCCGTTCACGAAGCTTAAATAGAGAAAGCGACAGCAATATATATAATTTTTTTGTGTATATTATTAATATATCTTTATCTATTATAATATATTGCTCTACTATAGACTTACGACAGGCAAGATTATCTATTATTATATATCACTTTCAAAGGAATAAATGAAAGGGTTTATAAAAAAAAAGTTTGGATAAAAAGGAAAAAAAATATAATTGCTCAAGGTATCCGTTTGTCGCAAGAAAAGCATAAAGTGTTAAAAAAATATAATCTCCACCACCCTTTTTATCCCACCCCCATCCGATTTGATAGGCTGCCCGCATAAAGAAAAGAGTTTATCGATAACATAACAATTCATTCTTCTGTGTAGCAAGTTGAGTTGAGGCATGGACGAAATATAAGTTTTATGGGTAATCTTTAAAAAATTTATCATTAAATATGTTACCATATCACATAAGTAGCTGTGATTAACAATAAAAATTTATAATATGTTTTATACTATAATTAATCCACATAAATACTAAAAATAAAACCCGATCTGGCCAGAAAAATTCTGCATTAATATTAGTCCCCAATCATCTCTATGCATGAACCATTAAAGAGTATTATATCAGTGTCAACATGTTCGGAGCGGGTCGAATTTCAATTATCCTCTACAAACTCATATCGTTAGATTGAAAGGCTAGAGTTTATAGTTGACGTTGATCTATTATTTTTAGTGTCTCAAATTTATTTTGCTGACACATAATATAATTGAACCAATCCCGTTGTTTATTTATCTGAATAAATTGAATTACAACTTTCATTGTATTGTGCTCTATAACTAACAACGCAAAAGGTATTATGTGTATTTGGCAAAAGAAATTCTTACCCTTTCGAAATTGTGCAATTTATTTGAAAAGTGATGTAAGTTGATTTATATATATATTAAAAAAAAATAGGAAAACTTTATATTATTGTATTGTTGTAATTGTATGTTTTCTTTTCTTTATTCGGTCTTTAAAAGTTAAGCGTGCAAAATTAATATATTTGCCCTCTAAAACTTCTTTAGATCTAATTATTAGATTTTCCTATGCTTTTTTCTTTGATTTTTTTTTTATTTTTTTGCTTAGGGATCGGTGAGACTTTATAATAATGATGATACGTTTTAATGGACCAATGACTACATGATTCAGTGAGAACACAAACGCAAATTCTTAGTCAAAATTTATGTAATTTAACCATGAAGAAACAGAACATGAATGCTAAAAAGACTAGGCAACTCGATAGACAAAGCATCTCACGTCTAATGCACGAATTTGAAGAAGGACTGCATCCAAGGATGTGATGAAAACTCACTATATTTCTTCAAATCAAAAATAGGAAATTCCAACAACTCCTCACCAGCAGGTCTTCGTAAAGCTCCCGCTATGCGAAAGGTTCGGGGAAGGGTCCGACCACAAGGGTCTTTTGTACGCAGTCTTACCTTGCATTTCTGTCAGAGGATGTTTTCAAGGCTTGAACCGTGACCTCCTGGTCACATGACAACAACTTTATCAGTTACTCCAAGACTCCCTTCTTCAAACTTCTACACTCATGCCAAGAAACCATTAGCAGAATGAAACAAACAAAATTATGCAAGGAAGAAATTAATAACAACATATCAATTACATGGGGGGAATATATGTACACATATTATATCCTACCTTGTGAAAGTAGAGAGGTTATTTTCGAAAAATCCTCTGGCTTAGATAATGCATATATATCATCAAAGGACATACTCCCTCCGTCCAACAATACTTGTCCACTATTGACTTGACACACATATTAAGAAGCAATAAATAATAGGTGTAATTTTACTATATCGCTATTTGAATGTAATAAATGTAATGTCTTGAGAAATACATTGAGTGATAAATAATATTTAATAGTAAGAATAAAATGGGTAGAAAAAGGTAAATTATCTATTGATTTTTCAATCTGGATAAATATTGTTGGACATCTAATTTTAGTATAATAGACAAGTAAAAATAGACGGAGGGAGTAAAAAAAAAAAAAAAAGAAACATTACAAGTACTAGAGGAAGCATCACATAGCATACATGAAATAATTTCTTAGTCCCCTTAATTAAGGAATTGTAACAAAGAGGTGAAGGTTTATCCAGTAAGTCCTTCACTTGCTTTGTCCATATGTGTAGCAATGTTATATTTGTACTTTAATTTTTCGTTTGAATATTATGTAACAATGTTAAATTTCAAAACTTATTACTCCTAGCTAGGAACAAATAGCTATAAAGTAGCACCTCTACAGTTTACACGAATCGAGTGTTTCATGTTGCTTCAGGGGTTGTTTGGTAGCTAGTAAAGAAGCAAAATTTTCATGTATTAATTTCTAGATAAGTTATATAATATTTGGTAGCTAATTAGAAAATAAGTTATTCATATATGAAATTATGACATTCGGTCTGCATAACTAAAGTTATTTCCACACATGTATAAACATGCCATAATTAGAGAAATTTGCCTTAATTTGATTGTTGGTTTTGGTAGGTTTTCAAAACCAAAAACCAAATTATTCGATAACCTGCTAAGCATAGTAAGTCGAGTCATTTGCCTTGAGAAATACTTACACAAATCATATAACTATGATTAACAATATAAGTTTATATACACAACAATATTTTACATTGTTAATTTGGTGTAAACATCATGCGCAAATAATATTTTTCACGAGTGCTCTTGTTGCAGTAACTACAACGAAGACCAAGGTGGATAACGAAAATCAAAAGCTATATGGTTTGCACCAACCAACAGTAATTTCAAAAATAATTATAAGGTATCCATTTTCTAATGCCTTTGATAAATGTAGAAAATCTCTTCGAAATTCTCGAATAATGTTACATGGTTTCTTGAGACATCTTGGACAAAAATACCCTACTTAAAACACGGAACAACTCCAACATCTACAATGTTGGACTTCAAAACTTTGACAAGTGGAACTCCGGCACAATGTGGAGTATGTTGTTGTAAGTGTCCCAACGTCGACCATATAGACTAGCTATCAAGACGACAAGCTCTAGAACACTGACGTAAAGCTGCTCTGAAAAATCATCAGCTTCGCGTGTTTTTTCTTAGTTTCCCACCTGGTGTACAGTATCAGCATTGGAGCTCGACTTGATCCGAATTCGTGCAGGATAAAGCGCTCCTTCACAAGAAACCATCGGCTTGTGTGTTGGTTATACTAGCGGAAAAATTCAACATGACCAGCAATATCCCTGCACAACATCTTCGCCTCACCTGCCAACTTCAAGCTTCTTGAAATGACAAGTCCTGTTCTTTTGTGTGTTGATGTTGGTTTATAGGCTTTGGCACCTTCTTCATTTCCTATTAAAAGAGCTTCTCTTGCAGGAACCACATTTTCCCACCAAAATTCCCACAAAATCCCATGCATCAACTCCCAGTAACTCCGCTCTCGGTAGACACGGAATATTGTGCTCCCGTTTGGTGTCCAACAATACACATCAACCCAATCTCTGTCCATGATTTCCATTTGCCCTTGCACCTGAGGCATGTAGTAGAATGGCATCGTTGACCACGGCAGACCTTTTTCTGGTTTTCCTTTGTTGTATGGGCATTTAACTTCCAGAATCCCACCTCCAGGTAAGCTTCCAAGAAGACCATCCGGGGAGGCACCAACCCAACCAAATCGTTCATCTGAATGGACCGCGAACCCGAGTGAGCTCACATCGCGGCCAGTGATGCTTTTGTAGCGCTCTATGGCTACTGCTTCCATGAGAACACCCCAATCCATGGCACACCTGCTCGGAGATGGTAGTAGTAACTGGACATCTGGAGCAAATACCTTCTCATGCCAGAGCTCATACCGTCGATTCCCTTTCCAGAATCCCAAAGCAGTGCTGAAGGTGCTTGTAGTCAATTTGTCCTTGCGAAGGGCAAACCACTCATCAGAACGTTGTGGAGCATCTGACTGGGTTAGGCAGGCCACTGAAACTAGTGAAGGTGGAGGATAACCGAGAGGAAAGCTAGGAGAGATACATGGTGCTGCCAAAGTTGAGAAGTTCCTCAAGAAGACAATACCATGATAGCTTCTGCCATGAAGGGGAACAGCTGCTTTTGGAATGCTGCTGAATCTAGAAATGCATGCATTGGTCATAGCTGACGGCTAACTGTTCGAGTAGTTCCAATCCTGCAAATCAATAAATGTAACCATGAAACACAAGTAGGATAACAGCTTGTTTGGCAGAGCAAGTTTAGAATGTATCTCAATGATCAGAAAAATGGTAAGAGTCAAGCGACAAGTTCTCGAGAGGGCCAAGAAAAATTCATAGAACATTTTTTGTGTAAACAAGACAGTGGACTCATAGGTAAAATTCATGGAACTAGAGAATAGTTTGATTACTATATTAGAGGGTACATATGTTATTTTTTTAAGGAGGGAAATAACTTGCAAGTCTAGACACATCTTGCTTGCTTCAATCAACTTTGAGAAAAATGAACAACTTAATTATCTTTATAAGAGTTCTTTCCAGTGCATCTTATGGAAATCAACAGATGCCTTTAATATCATATGGAATTTTTAATAGCTGTATAGTGTAATATATTGTACTATCAACTATGATTTCAAGGTCTTGGAAATTTGACATTGCAGTTTTGCTGGTATTCACTGGATGGATCTAGGTTGTAATGCAATTTTATGTTTTAGTAAGACTGTTTTCACTGGATTACACGTTTCCTCATTCCACTATATTGTTTGGTTTGTTAGATTTGGATAAAAGCAGTGAAAACGGATAAGAGTTCCAAAGATTTTTCAGCAGTTATTACATCAACCCTTTTTCCTCTTCCTTTTTTTCTTTCAATTTGGCCTTTCCAGTTTGAAACAAGTTAGTGTGTCCTTCTCATGTTTCTTCAGAAAACAACAACAACAACATAATACCCAGTAAAATCCCACAAGTGAGATCTGGGGAGGGTAAAGTGTACGCAGACCTTACCACTACCTAGGGGAGGTAGAGAGGTTGTTTTCAAAAGACCCTCGGCTCATGTTTCTTTAGACTGATCATAAATTTGGGAAAGGTTATAGGGAATCAACTGCTCAATATCATACTTTATTTTCATAGGGTCCGAAGTTTTCTTTCATTTCCTTTTTATGTTTTCCTGGTAATGCAGCGAAGAACTGATAAGTTTTATCTGGAATTATGTCTTTCAATACCGTTAATCGATAAATTTGATTTTGTCAAAAGTATGCTCTCAATAAAACCTTCCTCCTCCCTGTCTAAGGCTCATTTATTCTCTCCAAGAGCACTGCCATTCTTGAAATTTACCTTTCATATGGTAGTTCATCCCCACAGAATGTCTTCAACTTCATATAATCCACTTGAATGCAACAACTAATTTTCTATCTAATCTCAGAATGACAATTAAATATAGTTACCTTGTAATTCCAAAACAAATTTTTACAAGTTCCTGGAAATCACACAAAGTGCTTCTGAAAGGACGACTCTACTCAAAAAGTCGTGTGATTTGCTAATCAGAATGTTCATTATTATTCAATGGATGGAATGATGAAACTTGTTATCTAGACAAAGCTCAACTCCTAGTCACCTCACTTGTCTTCTATTGGTTGTTGCTTGGTATAATTATAAGAACCAAGATTTGACATGTAGCAAAATAAGAATATTCACAGTTTAATCTTTCAGCGTAAGCCAATCCAAAGGTAAACAATGAGAAAAAATGGACATAAAGGGCAGTCCGGTGCACTAAGCTCCCGCTAAGCGCGGGGTCCGGGAAAGAGCCGGACCAAAAGGGTCTATGGTACACAGCCTTACCCTGCATTTCTGCAAGGGGCAGGGGCTGTTTCCACGGATCGAACTTGCGACCTCCTAGTCACATGGCAGCAACTTTACCAGTTATGCCAAGGCTCTCCTTCAACGAGAAAATATAGACACAACAGACACATTCACCAGAATACTAAGCATACCCTAATAATTTCCCAAGCAACAAAGTAGTGCAACAAATTTACATGAACTATAAAGTTATTCTCAAAAAACTAAGATTATAGGACACTTTTAAAAACATCCAATGCAATTCGCAATACCTAGAAGGCTAGAACCAATCGGTGAATAAGTGTGATATCATTTAATTTCAGTTTTCTTAATATGCTCTAGGGGGTTCATTTTTTCTACTAAAACAGAAGAACATTGCGAAATCATAACGAATATAGTGCAGATATTTCGACCACCAATGTTGTCTCATGCAAGTAAATAATGTACCTTATAGATGAGAATTTTGTAGAACACCCGTGAAAAGGGAAAAGGAAAACAGGAAACGATTATTCTGATGTCTCACGCACACAATCAAACACCTTTGGTGAAATAGTGTGCACAACACTTTTGTAACAAGAACATGCATGTAGTTGGTACCTATCACTTATGGGAGTCTTGAAATGTCCCAATTGACTGCTTGGATCATTAGAGTGTACAGATCATAGAGGCCTACCATTCCATGCATAAACCTTCATTTTTGAGAGAGTGCTGGATAAATGAATTTTCAGATTATATTGAATTGAGTTGAATGGAAAACCAGCAATTGAGAGCTTCAAGAACCTCTCTGATTTTTTTGCCTTATCTGTGTGATTTGAAAAGTAGTATAGTTGTTTGCGCCCTTCAACAATTTTAGGGCAGCCCAATGCACTAAAGCTCCCGCTATGTGCGGGATCCGGGGAAAGGCCGAACCAAAAGTGTCTATTGTATGCAGCCTTACCCTGCATTTCTACAAGAGGCTATTTCCACAGCTTGAACCCGTGACCTCCTGGTCAAATGGCAACAACTTTACCGGTTATGCCAAGGCTCCCCTTCCAACAAGGGTCCCACAACAATTTTGATTTAGAATATTTATCAGAGAAAAATAGGAAAAATCACCACTACCTGTATCCCCTTCTAGTTCCCCATCATAAAGAAAGGCTTCCAAACGGTGATGGATTCTATTTCCTTCAGTAAGCAATAGATTGAATTACAAAGCTGTACTACATACAATTTGTCTGTGTGTCAAATTCTCCAGTGCTGGAAGGACTATTGCGCTCAATATATTTCAGCTCGAGTCCTGCTGAAGAAAATTCAAGATTACTACCTAAACAATAGATGTTTACTCTATATTTTTGTCAATGCTCATGCATGAAAAATTAACCTCTAATTGAGATAACAAATCAGAAAGCAACCACAAAATTGAAATGAGTTTTTTAAAAGAAATCTTGATCAGTTTTATGTTCTTTTGTTTATTGCCTTTGTTGGTTTGATAAATGGATGGAAAAGTGGAGATCTTGCTTATTCTACACATGAGTTCTAAAAAGTTTGTATCTTTCCGAAATACTATTTCATGTCCCGTTCATTTCCTGAATATTCTCTCTTTGCACTTCACTCGGTGAGATAAAACTAAGCACTGAAAAACAATTTCTGAAAGTGAAATTCCAAGGTTATCGCTAGTGAAGTTATAAAAAACAAATCTTTAGCAAAACATTTCCTATTACAATTTACAAGAAACATAATCTAATATCTATAGGCTGTGTTAAGCATGCTTCTTTGACAGAAAACTATCCAAATGAGAAGAAAAGTAAAAGATAGATACGAAATTGAAAATTATCCAACTATCAATCAATGCCTTAGAACTGAAGACAAGTTGTTCCATCTCCGATTTCTCTTTCTTTCATCTAAACCTGTGATACACTGCGCTTTAGAAGCATGGGTGGGGCTAGAGTGTAGTAGCTATGATCCAAATTCTGTATTTGTTTAGGGAATTCTAATGTACGGTTTATTATTTAGAACCCAGTGACTTAAAAAGAAACTGGGATCCCAAACCTGTAAGCTTCAAACACTAGCTCCACCTTACAAGGAGTTTCAACAACAACAAACCCAGTCCCACAAGTGGGGTCTGGGGAGGGTAAGATGTAAGCAGTCTTACCCCCTACCTTTATGGGGTAGAGAGGTTGTTCCCAATTGACCCTCGGTAACCCTCCTATTCAAACCGGGCTTAAGACCGGCAATGTGAAACGAGCTCACACAGACGGAGTTGAAAATCTAGACAATGGCAAACATATGCTACAAATAGAAAGAAAAAACCACGGCTAAAAATAGAATCCGAAAGCATAATATGAGAAACTAAAGGAATAACATGTCCTGCAATTATACATCTCACAAGAACTTGTACAGAAAATCCACTCCATCGTTACTTGTATTCCCTAAAAACTAAATTTTAAAAGAGAAGAATAAAGGAGCTGATTAGGCATTCACAAGGTCTCAAAGATTCAGACACACAGAAAAAATAAAAACACAATTTCAACTTCCAAACACCAGTTTCTCAACTTCAAACCTCAAATACTACTCACAAAATTTGAAGTCCCTTTCCGAAATGCTATTAACTAATTTCATGTCCCGTCCATTTCCTGAATATTCTCTCTTTGCACTTCACTCGGTGAGATAAAATTAAGCACTGAAAAACAATTTCTGAAAGTGAAATTCCAAGGTTATCGCTGGTGAAGGTATAAAAAACAAATCTTTAGCAAAACATTTCCTATTACAATTTACAAGAAACATAATCTAACATGTAATTATCCAAAATGAGAAGAAAAGTAAAAGGTAGATACGAAATTGAAAATTATCCAACCATCAACCAATGCCTTAGAACTGAAGACAAGTTGTTCCATCTCCGATTTCTCTTTCTTTCATCTAAACCTGTGATACACTGCGCTTTAGAAGCATGGGTAGAGCTAGAGTGTAGTAGCTATGATCCAAATTCTGTATTTGTCTTAGGGAATTCTAATGTACAGTTTATTATTTAGAACCCAGTTACTTAAAAAGAAACTAGGATCCAAACCTGTAAGCTTCAAACAATAGCTCCACCTTACAAGGCATTTCAACAACAACAAACCCAGTCCCACAAGTGGGGTCTGGGGAGGGTAAGATGTAAGCAGTCTTACCCCTACCTTTATGGGGTAGAGAGGTTATTCCCAATTGACCCTCGACAACCCTCCTCTTCAAACTGGGCTTAGGACCGGCAATGTGAAACGAGCTCACACAGACGGAGTTGAAAATCTAGACAATGGCAAACATATGCTACAAATAGAAAGAAAGAAAGAACCACGGCTAAAAATAGAATCCGAAAGCATAATATGAGAAACTAAAGGAATAACATGTCCTGCAATTATACATCTCACAAGAACTTGTACAGAAAATCCACTCCATCATTACTAGTATCCCCTAAAATCTAAATTTTAAAAGAGAAGAATAAAAGGAGCTGATTAGGCATTCATAAGGTCTCAAAGATTCAGACACACAGAAAAAATAAAAACACAATTTCACCTTCCAAACACCATTTTCTCAACTTCAAACCTCAAATACTACTCACAAAATTTGAAAAAAAAATTCAATTGAAAATGCATGTGAAAACACAATTGATCTCCCAAACACCATATTTCAACTTTCAAACTTCAAATACTACTCACAACTTTGAACTTTCTTCAATTGAAACCACAATTTCAACTTCAAAAACTACTCACAGAATTTGAACTTTTTTTCAAGTAAAAACACAATTTCAACTCCCAAACTTCAAATACTACTCTTTTTTTTTTTCTCAAATAACACTCCATTCATGTCCAAATGCCTACTAAAATGCATAGAAAAATGAAACACAAACTAACAGAAGTAAAGAAACTCAGATAATTTAACAAAATGGATAAAGCAGAGAGGGAAAAAAACCAAAAATACCCAAAATCAAGAATGCTTACTTGTGAATAAATGAAGAAGAAAATAATAATGAATAAATGGAAGAGCTTTACAATAAAGCGAACCAAGGGTTTTGGGGAACAAGAAGAAGAAGATGCAATATCGACCCCCCACTTTTTATTTATCCTAACTTTAAACTTTTGGATTTATGATGTAAAAAGTTGCTAAAATAAATAAATAATCCAATACTTATTAGGCGTTTGAACATGCGATTTAATCTTGTGATTTGAAATCAATGTTTGAACATGTGATTTAATACTGATTTACTATCATGAGATAGAATCTCAAATTCTCCAAAAAACTTGATTTGAGATTTCATATCGAAATTTGAGATTCTTAAAACACAAAAATTGATCCACAAGTTTATATTTTGTAAAAAAAATATATTTATATCTACCAATCGTTTATATCATATGCAAATGAAATTTATAATTCATATTATTAAACCGTTTATATCTCATATAAATCATTACTCACAACATTTATTATTTACCAAATTTATTAAAGTAACAATGTTGGTTCGTCTTCTCGGTCATTTGGTCGAGAAATGTAAGCAACATGAGAAGATTATTCGTACTATGTGAGAGGATTATATTAAAGAGTGGTACGCTACAACATATGTTCAAATTTTACTTTTTAATTGAATTAAAGTTTGACAATAAATGTTGTATTTTTTTAAGAATAGTTTTGTGATAGTGTATTATGTTTTTGATATAAATTTTTCGTTTATTTGGAAAGATTGTATAAATAATTAGGATAATTTTAATAGTTTTCACAACTTACGATTTTTTTTATGTTTATGAGAAAACATCAACATAAAAAGTTCAAATTGCATATCCAAATAAAAATTTAACTTAATCTCATGATTTCATCTCACATGGCCAACGGACCCTTAATGAGTCCGAATAATCTGAATTAAATATATAATTTGAATTCACGCATTGCAAGACTCTTTTTTGAGACTAGGCATTCAAGAGATGACACTCTCAATAAAATATTTTCTAAATTCTAACACTCAAATCTAAGACTTCAACCATACTCACGACTTATATTGATATATCATATTTATTTAACACCTCTTACTAATTCTTATATTTTTTCTCTTCAAATGGAAGTCCTCCAAATAGAGAAATTTTAACTAATATTTAAATTGTTATAAAGTCAAAATAAGTTCAACATTTAGATAGTGTCCGATTAAGCTTATATGCAAGGTCTAAAATTAGTTACGCTCTAACACAAAACATTCATATAACTAAGAGTATTTGTGATTTGATAAAAATATAAATCAAATCAAGCTGACTAAAATAACCAACATTTTAGTTTGTTGGTTGATTTGATTTAAAAATTTTAAAATTGATTAAATTAATTTGATTTTGATTTTAATCAAGAATGATCCAAACCGAAACATCAACACCAAGTAACATGGGACTTTGGATTAAAAGGGACAAATAAGTTTATCAATTAAGTGAAAGTCCTTCAAGTTTTTAAAATTAGATAAAAGTGATAATTTTTTTTAAAACTTTTTAATACAATTGTTGAACAACTATCTGCAATTATTTGAGTAATTTTTTATTTTAACTTAATAATACTGTGAAATTTTTTTATCCCTTTTATTTAATTGAAAACTTGTGAGGGTGTTTTAGCTTATTTTTCTCAAAGTTTTCTCAAGTAAGTTAACATCATTTGTGCATGTTCTAGACTTGTATGGCACAGGTAATATAAGCTGTCTGGAACACCTTAATTGGTCAGCATTGTACCTTGCAATTTTTATTTTTTCCAATCAAAGAACTTGCACAAGATCCAACGGCCCACACTATAGGAATATTATCATAACTGTAAATGCATTAATGTTTTTTTCGAAAACAAACAATCGACTCAGCTTCCTTCCTCTTTGACCTTTTCCCCAATAACAATATTGTAAAAACGTATAGGAGAAAAGGCCATAATACAAACTTCATATGGATTCTTGATCCAAAATTGTCATCATATTGTTGATATTCAAATTCATATTTGAAAAGGTAAATTTGAACACCCTTTTTGTTTTCTTGTTTTTTGGTAACTTCCCTAAGACCCCTTTTGATTTGAATGTAAATTGCTTAGTTTTAATGATGAATTATTGATGGGTTTTTGTCCTTTTGGTGTTAATATTGGTTCTTGATGAACCTTATGAAGAGTATTGGTGAAAAGATTAAAGCTTTTTGGAACTTTTAGCTTTTGTCTTAATTGGGTTTTTGCTAATTTGGCAGTATTTAATTATAGTCTTGAGCCCGTGGTCTATTGGAAACAGCCTCTCTACCTCATAGATGAGGTAGAGGTACGGTCTGCATACACTTTGTGGGACTACACTGGGTATGTTGCTGTTGTTGTGCAGTATTTAATTGTAATGGTGTTACAAGTTGATTCTTGGTAGAGCCATTGGGGGCAGATTGAATTGGGGAATTAGTTGCTAAATTGCTCAGTTTTTATGATGAATCATTGATGGGTTTTCGTCCTTTTGGTGTTAATATTGGTTCTTGATAAACCCCAAGAAGAGTATTGGGGAAAAAGATTAGAACTTTTGGAATTTTTAGCTTTTGTCTTAATTGGGTTTTGTTAATTTGGTAGTATTAGTTGTAGTGGTGCTAAAAGTTGATTTTTTCTAGACTGTTAACATCCACCTCACCTTTGAGGTAGAGTTAAGGATCGCGTATAATCTATCCTCCACAAACTCCGGTGTGTTGTTGTTGTTTCTTCACTTCCCTAAGACCCCTTATGATTTGATCTTAATTACTCAGTATTCTTGATCAGTTATTGATGGGTTTTCGTCCTTTTGGTGTTAATATTGGTTCTTGATAAATCCCATGTAGAGTATTGGCGAAAAGATTAGAACTTTTGGAACTTTTAGCTTCTGTCTTAATTGGGTTTTTGCTAATTTGGTAGTATTAATTGTAATGGTTCTGCGCATAGCATGGGCTTTAGTGAATTGGGCATTTTTTAGTGCTAAAAGTTGATTCTTAGTGGAGCCATTGGAGGTAGATTGAATTGAGGAATAGTTGCTAGATTGCTCAGTTTTTATGATGAATCATCGATGGGTTTTCGTCCTTTTGGTGTTAATATTGGTTCTTGATAAATCCCAAGAAGAGTATTGGGATTTGGGGAAAATATTAAACTTTTTGGAACTTTTAGCTTTTGTCTTAATTGGGTTTTGCTAATTTGGCAGTATTAATTATAATGGTGCTGCGCATAGCGGGAGCTTTAGTGCATTGGGCGGCCCTATTTTTAGTGCTAAAAGTTGATTCTTAGTAGAGCCGTTGGAGGTAGATTGAATTGAGGAATTAGTTGCTAGGTTGCTCAATTTTTATGATGAATCATTGATGGGTTTTCGTCCTTTTGGTGTTAATATTGTTTTTTGATAAACCACAGGAATTGTATTGGCGAAAAGATTAAAGCTTTTTGGTACTTTTAGATTTTGTCCTAATTGGGTTTTTGCTAATTTGGTAGTATTAATTGTACGGAAAAGGGTCAAAAATACCCTTAAAGTATTAGAAAAGGCTCAAAAATACCCTCCTTCCACCTATTGGCTCAGAAATGCCCCTCTATCCATCTATTTGGATCAAAAATGCCCTTAAGGTTAAATTTAAGCTCTAAATTGCCCCTCCTTTTAACATATGGAATAAATAAATTTTTAAATTAATAATGTGGCATTATTTTTATGGTTTCACATATAATTAGACTCAAATTCATTCACAATCCCACCCATTGACTCAAACCCAATTAAAAGACCGACACGAAACATGTTTATCAAAAACGTAAGTAGATTTTAAATAAGTGAGCAATTTACAAATAAGAATCCAAATGGATCATCTTATATCCACTATATGTTGTTTTTCTTTTTTACTTTTTTTTAAAAAAATAAATAAATTAATTGTTCCTTTGTTTCAAAGCTAGTGGATTTCCAATATCCCCTTCATACTTTTTTATTTCAACGAATATAATATGAAGAAACTAAAATAATGAAATAACTGATTTACGAAGAAATAGTCAAAGAATAAATTTTTAGAAGAGAAAAATAAGGCAGGAAAAGAAAAGGGTATTGAGAAACTGAGTGTTAAGTTTCATTTGAATGTGAAAAGAGGGAGAATGAGAATTGGAATGAATTAATTTAAGAGTATGCAGAAACACAAAGTTGTAACAAATATAGGTTGGAGGAAGATGGAGAAATGGTGGGTTTTTTAATTGGGTTTGAGTTAATGGGTAGGATTGTGAATGAATTTGAGTCTAATTATATGTGAAACAATAAAAATAATGCCACATATTTAATTTAAAAATTCATTTATTCCATATGTTAAAAGGAGGGGCAATTTAGAGCTTAAATTTAACCTTAAGGGCATTTTTGATCCAAATAGGTGGATGGAGGGGCATTTTTGAGCCAATAGGTGGAAGAAGGGTATTTTTGAGCCTTTTCTAATACTTTAAGGGTATTTTTGACCCTTTTCCCTTAATTGTAATGGTGTTGTCTTAATTGGGGTTTTGCTAATTTGACAGTATTTAGTGTAATGGTGCTAAAAGTTGATTCTTAGCAGAGCCAATGGTGTTAATGATTTGGTATAGTTTAGAGGTAGATTGAATTGGGAACAATTTGTTTTCTTGTTCTTCACTTCCCTAAGACCCCTTTGATTTGAATCTGAATTACTCAGATTTTTATGATGATTTGTTGATGGGTTTTTGTCCTTTTGGTGTTAATATTGGTTCTTGATAAACCCCAGGAAGTGTATTGGCAAAAAGATTAATTTTTTTGGAACTTTTAGCTTTGTCTTAATTGGGTTTTGCTTGTAGTAATAATTATAATGGTGTTGTGTATAGTGGGAGCTTTAGTGCATCGGGCTGCCTGTTTTTTAGTGCTAAAAGTTGATTCTCTGTAGAGCCGTTGGAGGTAGATTGAACTGGGGAATTAGTTGCTAAATTGCTCAGTTTTGATGATGAATCATTGTTGGGTTTTCGTCCTTTTCTTGTTTTTATTGTTTCTTGATAAACCCCAGGAAGAGTATTGGTGAAAAGATTAATTTTTTTGGAATTTTTAGCTTTTGTCTTAATTAGGTTTTACCATTTCAAAAAAAAGGTTTTGATAATTTGGTAGTATTAATTGTACTGGTGCTAAAAGTTGATTTTTTTTCTAGACTGTTTTTGTCTTGAGCCGAGGGTCTAGCGGAAACATCCTCTCTACCTCACATATACAGTTGATTCTTAGTAGAGCCATTGAAGGTAGATTGAATTGGGGAATTAGTTGCTAAAATGCTCAGTTTTGACGATAAATCATTGAGGGGTTTGTGTCCTTTTACCATTTCTATTGGTTTTTTGATAAACCCCAGGGAGTGTATTGGTGAAAAGATTAAAAATTTCGGAAACTGTAGCTTTTGTCTTAAATTAGGGCTTTGCTATTTTGGTAGTATTTAGTATTCAAGAGAGAGTGTGTGTGTGTGTGTGTGTGGGGGGGGGGGGTTGAATTGACCACTTTTCTTTTTTCAATTGTTCTGTAGTCGACTATAGGTGATTCTTAGTCAACTATGCTTCTGCAGAAGGTTAATAGAGTAGAACAAATAGAAATAGAGTAAATGCAGTAAGATAAATAGACAGAGAGTTTTATACTAGTTCAGATCATTGATATGGTGCTTAATACAGTTCTCTTGGGTTACAAGGGTTTCCTTAGAGCTTTGTTGAGTAACTTGAGTACAGAGAGTTGTTAAAGTAAGGTACTGAGAACTCTCTTGAACTGATCTGAATTCAGTTCTACCTTTGGCCACAGCCTCTACTACCTATTCTCTTCTTTCTTCTGTACTCGCTAGTAGGCTATTACAGATTACAGTGCTTTAGTATGATATAGAAGGGACTAGGAATGCTCAAGTGGAGTTGTACGATTGCTTCTTCTGTCTTCGTCTTCTTTATATAGGCCTCTTGTGATGGAGAAGAGTTCCTCCCTTGATCTCTTACTGATTGCTCTAAGGTAACCCAAGGGATGTGCTCAATCAAGAATGATTTGAATTGATCTTGACTGAGGCATGATTGACATTGAGTGTGACAGATTTCTTTGTGAGAAAGAAATCTTGAACGGAATATCTGCTGTCAATGTTGAGCACTGTCGGCTTGTTATTGCTGAGACTTCTATAAATTTCTTGACTTGATTTGCTGTCTTTCCAAGTATAGCTTTGGCTTGATTGAGGATGTAATCCCTTCCTTGATGCTGAAATGCTGCGATCTGCAGCTTTCTTGATTGGTTGTTATTTTTTTCCCCGTATTTGTGTCTTTGACAGATTCTGGGGTCCTTGAATGCCGACGTCTCCTTGACCTGGTGACTTGACATCTTAACCTTGGATCTTGGCACTTTCATTGCAATGAAATTTGCTTTCCTTGTGATAGGTTCTTCTTTCCTTTTTGATCTGCACAAAAGAATATTTTGCAATGGTTAGTTGTCATCATCGAAATCCACAGGGATAACAATTTCCCTCTTTTTGATGATGACAGTCAAATGAGGTATTATTTATTCATGTTACTTCCCTAAGTATTTGGGATGTTTACTCCCCCTGAGTTTACGGCTATAGATGACTGTGATGACTGTTTAGCTCCCCCTCATTCTTTGGCTCTCAAGGGAATTGAGTTTCCCAGCGCGTGACATTTCTGCAAGTGATGATAAGCAAAATACGGCACATAGGGACACAGATGTAATGTCATATTCAACAGTTAAATATTCACATCAATCATAACACCATCGAGAGAGTGATGCAAATCCAAGACGTGATCAAAACATGATAAAGAGCAAGCAACATGCATAGATATTCTCCCCTTTGAGAATAAAAAAGGATAAGCAGTTATGGGAGGAAAAATAGTTAGGGCACTGGTGAGAACACCATAAAGTTTGTACAGGCCAAGAGATTGAAGCCCTCAGCAGGGGCATAAAAAAAAAAGAGTTCAGGGGTCTAACGACCACCAAGGAAATACTTAAAGGTATTGATCACCCTTTGAGAGAATGAATGAGAGGATTTTTCATGTTCTTGGTGGACAGCAACAACTAGCTCTGTGTTGGGAGTATCAATCACCTTCGTAGCAGAGTCGACTTTCCCGAGGACTTGGTTCACACACTTGACTTCTTCACACTGTAGGTGGTCGACATCCAATTGTACCTTGCCTACAGCCGTGCTGGTACTTTTAGAGAGACTAATCATCACGGTCAAAGATTCTTGGATATTCTGCATCCCAGCAGACATAGTAGCCAGGAAGTCCTTGATCTCAGCTATTGACTCTGTCAAACTTGAACTGGGAACATCTGTGCTTTTGTCTCCACCAGTAGGGGCTGCCTTGGTCTTTGAAACTGAATTTTTAGACCACTTACCATCAACAAGAAGGTAACCCATACTGGTAAAAGTTCGACTGTCATATGTAGCACTGATCTCCTTGGGAGGAAAGCCGGAGAGGTCCAGGAATAGGGCACGCAGGATTCTAGAGATCAACATACCATAAGGGAGATTTGCAGGAGAGCTGGAGTCATCCGCACTCTCAACCATGTAAGCCAGAAACCATTCCGCCCAATTTATCCTTATCTTCTTCAGCAGGCAGTACAGAACAAAAACATCCCTGTCAGAAAGAGAACTAAACGAGCCTTTACGAGGAAAGAGAGTGGTGGCAATAATGTGGGCTAGGATTCTGTTTTCAAAACAGAGAGTAGAGGGCCCAAAGTCCGCCAAATTTGAGCCAGGTTCAGAGATAAACACCTTTGCTTCATCGAGAGACACCTCAAAATCCTCAGGCCAACCACCATTCATATAGGAGACTCTGCCAGAAAACTTGGTACTAAAAACTTTTTCAAACAAGTAAAGACTGAGCACAATACGATTTCCCAGCACTAGAGTTTCAATTTCATCGCTATCTTTTGAAACCCTAAGGTTTGCATAGAACATTCGAACTGGTTCCTCAAACACTTTATTGTCACAGAGTTGAAACAGTAGAGATAATTTTTGGGCGTTGAAGAAAGTGCTTACAGGGCAGTGAGAGTCCTCAATCTGTTCCAGATTTATGATCCTTCCATTAGCAATGGGCCTGGACTTGAAAGCAGAGTACCGTTTCTTTTCTGAGACTCCCCAAAAGAGTTGCATGTCTTGAAGACTGAAATCATCGGACTTCTCCGACTTGAATTTTTTGTTAGCATGACCTTGAGGGACAAATTTCTTCTTATAGCAGGTCTTGGATGATTCAGCAATTTCATCGTCTGAAGAATCTAAGATAAGATCCACAATGACATCTGTTTCTCCAGAGCTTTGAAGACGCTTGCTTGTGCGTCTGATGGAGACGGAGGAGAGTTTGTCTTTTGCCATTTGAGAGGGTTTTGAAGAGAAGGAAGAGAGGAGAATAGAGGAAGGAAAGATGAATTGGAAGTGAAGAGGAAGAGGGGCTATAAATTTGGTGAAGGAAGGTCAAAAGGTTTGATGGGATGTGAAAGGATGGATGCTGAAAAGGTGTATGGGAAAGAGTGAGTAATTAAAGAATAGGACAAACTTGGAAGGTGAAACAAATAACAACAACAACAACAACATACCCAATATATTCCCACAAAGTGGGGTCTGGTGAGGGTAAAGTATACGCAGTCCGTACCACTACCTCAGAGGTGAGGTAGAGAGGCTGTTTCCAAAAGACCCCCGACTCAAGACAAAAATATTCTGTCGAAGGACAAAATATAAGAACAAGAAACAATAGGTAGAAATAAACAATAGATAATAACAAAAAAATAAGCTTACCACAAAGTAGTACCAAACTCGACCTCCCTGAAACAACAAACATCGCCAAAACTCCCAGACCAAGACACTACGAGCAAAGCACTACGATAGCTAGCACGTATAACAAGACAAAACACACCTACCTACTAGCAGAGACACACTCCTACCTACTACCCATCTACCTTAATTCGCGTCCTCCACATCTTCCTGTCTAGGAAGGTGAAACAAATAAGGAAAATAAATAAAAAGAACACGGACCAAAATGAAAATTATAAGTAAGGAAAATAAATAAAGAGAACACGGAGCAAAACAAGAATTATAGGTTTTATAGGCATATAAAGAAAAAATAACTTAAGCATTAAGCAGTTTAATTTTTAAAATAGGTAATACCAAGGCTATCTATAAGGTAGCAAAAACGTTCCTCTAGGAGAGGTTTTTTAAAAACGTCAGTCAATTGATTTTCTGAATCGATAAACTCCAAAATAAAATCGCCATTTTCAACATAATCTCGAATAAAATGATTTTTGATGTCTATATGCTTAGCTCTGGAATGATGCACAGTGTATTTCTTTTTTTTTTTTTACAATGGTAAACTTTACTTCTATATATCCACAGGTATGCTACATCAAAGTGTAGTCCCCCTTCGCAAAAGTTGTTACTTTACAAGATCCTCAGATTTCTAATTATAGCCAGTCCATAGCATTAAAAGCTTCTGCTGTGCTATCTATAACTACTTGTTTACACCAAAAATAATAAAAGCCTAAACAGTCTTGTCTTAATCTTCTGCATATTGCTCTGCTTGCCTTCAAAACATCTTCTGCGTATTGCTCTGCTTGCCTTCAAAACATCTCCGATTCCTCTCTTTCCATATAGTCCACCAAATGCATGCTGGGACCAGCTTCCATCTCTTCTCCTTCTTCACTGCATTGCCATATCTGTTCCAACTTCTTAGTACTTCTTCAATTCTTCCAGGTTTTACCCATTTTATCTTCCTCTTATGGATTAACATTTTCCACAACTGATCTGTCCATTTGCAGTGCAAAAAAAGATGGTTGACAGTCTCAACCTGTTCTTCACATAAGTAGCATCTAGAGCATAAATTGAATTTTCTTTTGGTTCAGATTCTCATAAGTGAGAACTGCTTCCTTTGCCAGTAGCCAAGTAAAATAGTTAACTTTATAAGGCACTTTGATCTTCCAAATCATTTTCCATGGTCACCCTCTCTCATGTGAACCTGTTGCTGTCAGCTCCCTGTAGGCTGACCTGACAATGAAGATTCCTTTATTATCCACCTTCCACACCAACCTGTCCCTCTCTTCGCTTAGGATAAGGGTTTGAGGAACTGTCTCCTTGAAAGCAGCAATAGTGGTGATTTCCCAATTATTCAGGTTCCTTCTAAAATGTAGGTTCCATCCTTGTTTTGTCCATAAGTGCCACAGTGGCATCCTGAAGTTGCCATAGACTGTAAAGCTCAGGAAAGGTCTGTTTCAGAGTCTCTTGCCCCCACCATTTATCATTCCAGAAAGCCACCTCTCACCATTTCCAACCTTGAACCTTGTCCTGCTAGAAACTAGTTGCTATAGGTTCCTAATGGATCTTCATATACTACAATTGTATGGACTGATTTCCTTTTCTGTCATCCATTTGTCTTGAAGACCATATTTTGTTATAATCACCTCTTTCCATAGAGCTTCTTCTGGGGATGCAAACTTCCATAACCACTTCATCATCAAGCTCTTGTTCTGTATACTTAGATCTCTGATGTTGAGACTACCTCCTCTCTTGCTTGCTAGGAGCTCTTCCATTTTATTAAAGGATATTTCTGCTTATCTTCACTACCTTGCCATATAAAATACCTCCGGATACATCTAATCTTTTAGTCACACTGGTTGTGATAGGGAACGCTGACATCATATAGGAAGGGAGAGAATCCAATACACTATTGATCAGAGTAAGTCTACCTCCTGATGAAAGGTATTGACTTTTCCAATTTGTCAACTTCCTTTCGCATTTCTCTATTACACCACTCCAATTTTCCTTAGATTTGCTCTTTGCCCCTAAAGGCATTCCCAGATATATTGTGGGGAGTTCACCCACTATCCCCCCTAGCTTCTCTGCCAAATCTTCAATATTGGAGACTGTATTAACTGGGTAAATGAAACTTCTACTCCAGTTAATATGCAATCTAGATACTGCTTCAAAAATGTTGAAGATGACTCTTAGTATCAACATTTGTTCCTCTGTGGCTCCACAAAACACTAGAGTGTCATCTGCACTGTATACAATAGACCCTTGTGGTCCGGCCCTTCCCCGTACTCTGCGCATAGCGGGAGCTTTAGTGAACCGGGCTTCCCTTTATCATGTCTTTTACGGTAAATTTCTTCTTAATGATAAAAGAGCTGATCTTAGGCTTATATCACTTATGAGTGGAATATGACAAAGCAGCTATGCCTGAATCTCAAACTAATCTGGTTTGGATATATGAATTCTCAATATCTTTCTGCTGTAGTTCGACCTGATTCATTCTAGTGCTAGTAGTTTATCTTTTAAGAAAGATACCAGAGTGGTCAATTGATTTTGGCTTCAAAGAAAGCATCTATCTGAAATTGCTATAAGATGCAGATACTGTATGATATTGGGATTCTAATTGTTAAGCAAATAACCTCATCTGTACCAAAGAAAAGGGTCTCTTGTACATCAAGGTTATTGAAGCATGTTAACAAATTTATCTTCCATTGAATCATTATAAGGTGAAATACTTAAGTGCTTCTGTTCTGTAGCAGCTATACTCAGAACATCTTATACCAGGAACTTGGTCTTTTCTGTATAGAAATGACGCTGGAGATATAGATTTTATATATTGTCACTTAGTTAAAGACACCTGTATTCATAATAAACGATCGATTATTTGTTGTATATTGGTGATTCAACTGTTTGATTAGTTTCCCTTGCTTATTAATGTTCCTATACAAAGAGGAAATCGAAAAGGCATCCAGGAGAGGAGCATAAAATTCTGAATTTGTAAAACTAGTTCTTATCTCAGTTCCATTCCGCTTTAATTTGAACCAAATAGCAAAAGCTGCTTAAGTAGGGCATATGATATATTTTAACCTTAGACGGAAATTCACCAGCTAGTAATTAGTAAAACAGGAAATGATAATCCCAAACAAAAGTTCTACAGGTTGCTCTTTATTTATTTTATTTATTTCTACAGGTTGCTCTTTATTTATTTTATTTATTCTTTTGGGAATCTTCACAGAGTTTTTACAGCTTAGCATCTGTTTTGAGCTCATATTGCCAGTCTGAAGCCCAAATAAAGGACGAACATTGTAATTTGACAGCCTGCCATCTGCATAAAATATAAAATCAATTGACCAAGGATTTGTTTTGGTTTACTGCCTGAATGGCCACCTTCTAAACTTTAACTCATGGGGTCAGATTCATACCTGCAGCATCTCATTCTCTTTATGATGCACACACTTCTAGAATGTTACCTTTCTCAAATAAATAAATAAATGATACTCACACTTCTTATGTAGTACCCCTGTGTCTTAAGAAATAAATCACCGGGGGTTGGAATGGAACTGGTCTAAATGGAGTAGAATGCATATTAAGGTTCATATAACCTACTCCAACTTGTTGAGATTGAGGTGTGGTTGTTGGCTTTTTGCTCTTCTATTCAGTACTAAATATAGAAGTTTCTCTTAGTGCTATTTAATAAAGATTGAAGAAAATAAAGGACTGGTAGGAAGTTTTCTATCTGTATTTGAGCAGTGAAACTTTTGAAGACCCGTGATACTGATCCTATGAAACTAGGATATACAGGAAATAATTCATGTTAATCACAGTGAACATGAACTCCGCAAAATGATTTGCCTTCCCTTGAAAGGCATTTGAGGTCCTGATGTCATATTTCTTTAAAGTCAAGGGTTGATATGCTTAACTTCCCTTTTCTGTCAAGGGATGTTGTCTGCACAATTATTTGGTTTTATTCACTTTGTTCTTGTGTGTTCAGTGCACAGGAGTCGAGAGTTAATATGCTTCTTTATAACAAGATCATTGCTACATTTACATATTCAGAATATACGTCTCAGATTTTTAATATGGGGTTTTCACTTAGGACTTTGAGTATTCATCTCTATTTACTTTATATTAGGCATGTGCTGCAAATGAGACGTTCCCAAGCAATATTGGGGTCATTCAGCGAGTTAGTTTAAAGCTCTAACAGCAAGCCTGGTTGACAAACATTTTGGTGAAAGGTCAGAATTTTTTCCCTTTAATACTAAGTTTGGAAGCTTTAGCATAGGCTTAAAATTCTAGTTTATAAGTATTCTAGTCTGTAAGTCTTCCAAAATGTCCTTCTAAAACAATGTGCATCTTCTGAAAAGGAATTTTTCACCAATATCTTAACCATAAGAACTGCAACTTGTTTGGGACTAAGGTGTGTTTGTTGTTGATTGTACACCAAAAGAAAATATTATATGGACCCCAACTTTATTATAAACAAAAACAACCTTTCTCTTTTGTATTTTTTTCTATTCCTAAATAACAAAATAGCCACCCACTTACAATGCTTGTTTTTGACTTGGGTCATTACGAAATGTTTACTTGGATATTGAATTTGGTCATAGAGCTTATTAGGTATCCTTTTTACAATTTGGATAAGAATCAAAAGTGAGCTTGTTAGGTATGCTTGTTATGAAGTGGTTTGGCACTCCATGGACAATGCCTAAAACTGTGAAAGAATTATTGTTCTGTTGGAAGAGCGGGAGAAGGAAGAAAAGACGGAGGGCTTGGAACATGGTTCCACTTGCGTTAATGTGGGTAGTGTGGAGAGAGAAACAAGAGAGCTTTGAAGGAGTAGAGTCGAGTTTCTCTCAGTTGAGGAATAGCCTGCGTACCCTTATTTACTTTGGTGTAATCAGAAAGTTCCTATTTGTATAGATGGTTGGCTGGAGTTTGTAGAGAATTATATTTTCTAGATTCTTTACCATTTGGTATATTCCTTGTATTCGGCCAGTTTGGCCATGTTTATGAATGAGAATACATTTACTTGATAAAGAAAAAGAATCAGAAGTAATGTTTAATTTTCATTTTCGTATATTTTGCCTAAGATGCAATTTTGACTTCTCAGGTCAGAATGGCATCGTCTGCTGACTCATGGATGCGAGAATTTAATGAAGCATCCAAACTTGCGGATGAAGTCGGTTCTATGATTTCTGCAAAGAGCTCTTTGCCCTCTTCCGGACCTGAAACACAGCGTCATTTATCTGCAGCTCGGAGAAAGATCACTATATTAAAGACAAGGCTTGATACTCTCCAGTCCCTTCTGCCAACTCTCCCAAGCAAGCAGCCTTTGTAAGAAAACTGCATCAAGACTTCTATATGGGTTTTGATGATAGTATGCAAAATTCTGTTTCAATTTAAAATGCTATCTTTCTAAAGTACTCACGATTAAAGAGAAAACTGGCAAATTAAGGTTTTCATGCTCTGCTTCAAATATTTACTTCGACATTTGCTGTTCTATAGCTTGTGCACAAGGCTGCATTATGATTGACCTGAAAATTTACTTCATGATTATATACCCTTAATCATGGCTTATTTCTCTTATTCCCTTTGTTTTGGTGTTAAATTATTGTTATGCCTTCCGGTTTCAGATGTGAGATAAGCTGCTCAGATTATAAGTTATGCTTATGACTTGCTCTGGTAATGGGTAAAACTGAATGTTAATAAATTTTTTAAACCTACTGTTGTTACAAGACACAATTTGCAACTTGAACATAAAGTTAAAATCACAATTTAAAAGTGAGTTAATGAGTACTGGGTATGTTTTGCATAGGATCTAGTGGGTGGAGTGGGGCGTAAAGATTGAGAGGGTTACAGAGGGGCAGAGAGGTTAGGAAGAGCTGTATTACTGAAGTTGTGGACCGAGGAGAGTGTGGCTCCAGTGACGTTTGATGGGGTTTAAGGAAGAAGGCTGAATAAATGCTGGTCAGTTTACAAATGATATGCTAAAGTTGCTGCCATGTGACCAGGAGGTCACGGGTTCAAGCTGTGGAAACAACCTCTTGCAGAAATGCAGGGTAAGACTGCATATAATAGAATCTTGTGCTCTGGCCCTTTCCCGGACCCCACATATAGCGGGAGCTTTAGTGCACGGGCTGCCCTATAGTAAAAGAAGTTCATTTTCTGCAGGTAAGTACACCACCATTTGTTCCCCCCCCAAAAAAACTTACAGTTTAATCCATTAGCTGGAGGCATTAAAATATTCTGACTGGAAAATGGAAGTGGGGTAATAGGCTCGTCTCCCCATGACCTTCTCTTGAATTCTCAAAAACCTTTGTGAATCATTAATCATGGAATCTTCTTCATAAGTGGTTGTGTGGAAAATTTTATGTCGTCTTGTGAACATGATTAATTTAATTCTTCAGAAGCAAACTGGTTATGTGAGGTGAATGTAATCAATGTCTATAAGCGTGTTACCACATAATGCAAGTTCTTTTCTGTGTGTTGTCTAACAACCTTTGCAAGCTGTGATACATTAAAATGTCTTTTGAAATCAATCTCTGCACTTTTTATGCCAAGAAATTTTCAATTATTTCACAAGCAGATAATGAAAATTGCCCCCTTTAGATAGGAGGGTTTGGAGGTCGCGGATTAGGGCAAAAGGTTAGTAGGTAGTTGAGTGTTGTCTTTCTTTTAGACGAATTAGTTTTGGTGGTAGTCTGGAGCACCGTGTCGGTCGTAGTATTAGTCTTATTCATGTAATTTCTTTTGTTATCTGTTACCATCTGTCAAATGTTTATTAGTTTCGGCAGTCGCACTATTTTGTTGATGTTACTGTTCTTTGCCTGAATGCTCTGAACTGTTTTCCTATTAGTTGTCATATTTTCTTCACTGCCGTTTTCCTTATATTTACTATTTTGATTTGCTACGCTTGAGCCGAGGGTCTTTCAGAAACAGCCTCTCTATCTCCATGAGGTAGGGTAAGGTCTGCGTACACTGTACTCTCCCCAGACCCTACTTGTGGCATTTTACTGGGTATGTTGTTGTTGTTGTTGTATTAATGATTTTTTACTTGTAAACAGAACCAAAAAGGAGATGAAACGTCGTCATGACATGCTTGATAATGTGATTACGAAAGCTAATCAGATGGCAACTACACTCAACATGAATAACCTTGCAAATAGGGACAGCTTGCTTGGACCAGAAACTAAGCGACCTGATGTTATCAGTAGGGCAACTGGTCTTGACAACCAGGGTCTTGTAGGTTTTCAACGACAAGTTATGAAAGGCATGTCCTCATATCACTAGGAATCAACATGCTCTTTTCTTGTTCCTTCTGAAAAATTTATTTGACGTGGTTGTCTTTTGATTTATATGTAAACAGAGCAGGACGGGGATCTTGATAAATTGGAGGAGACAGTGACAAGCACAAAACATGTTGCATTAGCAATCAACGAGGAGCTGAACCTACATACTGCTCTACTGGTGGGTGATATCACTGCAAAAAGTTTTAGTACTTAACATTTTATGGTTTTTGTCCGACCCTTGAATTTATATCTTGTCATCCAACTCTGTTACTATATTTTAACAGCATAATGTTTATCTGTTATGCAGGATAACTTAGATTACCACGTTGATACAACAAACTCCCGGCTTCTGGTACTGCTTGTTTCGTTATGCTTCAAATTGACTTTTATTTTGGTTTGGTTATTGTTGTGTGTGTGTGTGTTACATGGGTTATTTCATTCTTATATATACAAAAACAAAACAGAAGTGGTTTTGCTTTTGCTAAAGTCAAATAGTTTATTACTATGCATTATAACTACAAAAAACAATGTTACCATATTAATAACTAGAGAATAAAACAAGATTTTGTACGATAATCAAAAAGCTAACGGGTGCATTAGCATTCAAAACTGTAGATGGTAAAATTGGAGCAGAGGAGGTAAATTAATGGCATAGTACGTAAACAGAAACTCAAACTTGGCCTCACCTGGTAAGTAAGCACTCCAACTTTGAAAGTGTACATCTAGACACCTCAACTTGATCTTAACTAACAATTAAACACTCCAAATCATCCTTGCTGCGTCTCGTGGACACCCTATGCTGACGTGACACATAAATTTTAGAGGTGTTTAGATAATCATTTTGTAAATTGGAGTGTTCAATTGATACAGTGGAGACGAGTTGACGTGTCTAGATATGCATACTCAAAGTTGAAGTATTTACTTGCCAACTGATGTCAAGTTTGAGTTTCTGTTTATGTATTATGCGTTAATTAATTGTATGGTTTTAATTGTGTGCATCTTTTGAAATTTTGAATCCAACACGCCATATTAAGTAGTGAAATCTTCTGATTTTGTCGCGCCCAAGCTAATGTGAGTTTCCGTTGTCCTTTAAACAGAGGGTGCAAAGGAAATTGGCATTTTTGAATAAACGCACAAAAGGTGGTTGTACTTGGTTGTGCCTTTTGGTCATATTCATCGTTATTCTAGCTGTCGTCATCTTCCTATTGGTAAAGTACTTGTAATTATCTATGACGATAAAGTATCATCCGATTCTTCTGTTGTTCATTGTTGGCTACAAGAGAAGCCAATATGTTGCATTCCTCTTGCAACTTCTTCAATCAACTTCAAAAGTTCTAGCCATACAAGGACCGCGAATTTGTCCTGCATTCGTTATGAAAGTATGTATTATGTATATTTTGTGTTTTTCGCGTAACACAGTAGAGCTTTTAATGTAAGAAGAAAGAAAGCTCTGCCATGGATACCAGTGGTAGTTGTAGAGACGAGTCTTGAGAACATATTAAATTTATGGTGGAATGCATTTTTTTCAGGCTTATACTGGCTACTGTTATTGCAATAAGCAATTTAAGTACCAACTTATATTTCACAGTTTATATAGCTTGTTGTTTTGGTGTTTTTATTTGCCTATAATACTTCTGAATGTGTATAACTGGGAGTACAATAAGCAAACTGCGTTAGTGCACATTCAGATCTCGCTATGTCAGTCATTCCTATAAAATGTCACTATTATGGTCAAGGTTTTCTTGGAATCGATTTTTCATGTTACATTATATCATTCTATAGTAACATTTCACTATAGCAACCAAAAATTATCCGGTCAAACAATGTAGTTTTAGAGTGTTTTGACTGCTATTAAGTAAGGTCCTACGGGACAAAGAAATAAAAAACATTCGTATTTCTTGAATTTAGGGGTGTTCAGCTTGGTTTGAGTTCACTTTCTTTTCTTTTTTTTTAAAGAAAAAACTAAACCATTTTTGTCTTTTTTAAAATATTGAAATTAGATTAAACTAAGTCAATTTTTTATTGGTTCAATTTTGTCATGTATTTTCGGAAATTTTTAAGGTGACACTTTCTAACAAATGCATTTTCATCGATTATTTTCTAGCAATATATTTTTATGCTGATTACTCTTAAAGAATATATGTGTAACTAATATCTTTTGAACAGATATTATATTAATATAATTAATTTGGTTCGATTTATATTTATTTAAAATCAAAACTAAATTAAATTATATTATTTTGAATGGAAAATTAAATTCAAATCAAATAAAACAATATTGTTTTTTTTTTTTTCCTAATATGATCACATAATCCGTTTTGGTTCCAAGACTTGCTCACTTTTTTTCTTATTTTTGTTAGGTAGTTTTTGGTAATATTTTTACTAATTTTCCTTTCCTAGTTTTAAAAGTTTTCTAATTTAAACCTTTTAATTATTTTTTTTTTCTATTTATTACCATAAAAGTAATTTGAATCCCATTCAGATAGATTTGCTCTATAGAGAGAGAGAGGAGTAACTTTTGTTCTTTCAATCAGAGCGTCTTCCGTTTCTTTGATAAGGTTCTTTTGAGTGTTGAGAGCAAGCTGTTTGCAAAAAATTACACTATATATAAAATAATTCTTTTTATCGTTTTATGTGTATACATAGATTTTGAATCCCATCTATACGAGAGTAGAGGTTGGTTCAGTAGTTTAAGGTCGACAGGCAGAAGATGGAGCATAAGTTCGCGAAGATGAACATAACAAGGAAGAAGATGGAGCAGCAGAGGCAGGAGATGGAAGAGCAGTTGTCGAAGATGGAGCAGCAGTTTGCTTTGGAGAGGGAGAAGAGGGTGCAGGAGTTGGCTTCTATAACTTCGATGACACATGAGGCGGAGAGGAAAAAGATTGTGCACGACATTCTTTTATTGACTCAATGTATGTTGATTGATGAACATTATGATGTTCGTGTTGAAGGGAGGGAAATCATATATAATCTTAGCAAGGTAGCTGGTTTGGCTATAATGATTGATGCCTTGCGCCCTGATATTGACAGCATTTATGAATATGATAGGAACATCACTGTTCAATCTTTTTGGGTTGTTGCGACTGCACTCGGTATTCCTGGTTTGTGGCCATTCCTGAGAGACGCTTGTCATAGCTTGAAGTCTTGGCAGGCTCGTCATACAGGCGCTATGATTGTTCAGCAGATGGCTATTTTTCTTGGTTGCGCTGTTGTTCCACATTTGAGGTCTTTGGTGGAAATTATTGGACATGGTCTTAATGACGATATCAAGAAGGTCAGGACAACCACAGCTCTTTCTCTGGCGGTTCTTGCTCAAGTTGCTGCACCGTATGGTATTGAGAGTTTTGATTCTGTTTTGAAGCCCTTATGGAAGGGTATTGGATCACACCGTGGCTGGGATTTGGCTGCTTTTTTAAAGGCTATAGGTTCCCCATCATTCCTCTTATGAATGCTGTAAATGCTAGCTAATATACCAAAGAAGTTATGGTTGTCCTTATTCGCGAGTTTCAATCACCTGACGAGGAGATGAAGAAAGTTGTGCTGAAGGTTGTGAAGCAGTGTGTGAGTACCGAAGGTGTGGAGCCGGATTACATTCGACAAGTCATTCTTCCTGAGTTCTTCAGAAACTTCTCATTTGGAAGAACAGCTTTGGACTGCAGAAACTACAAGCAGCTTGTTGAAATCATCGTGGAGATAGCAAAAAAAGTTGGTGTTGCTGATATAGTTGAGAGAATCGTTGAAGACTTGAAAGATGAGAGTGAACCATACAAGAGAATGGTCATCGAGACTATTGAGAAGGAGTTTTCAATTCTTAGTGCATCCGATATGGAAGTTGAACTGGTTCGAATGGAGTAGAATGCATATTAAGATGGACATGAAGTCATCTAGGGAATATTATACTTTTACTAGATTTTTGCTTCTCATAGCTAATAGCTATCAACTTCTAATATTCACTTGAGATTACGCGAATTCAAGCTTAACAGTTATGTTCTTTACTTTTGGCTGCTGTTGGATATCTCTGAAGCACTTATGGTGCGATGCTGATCTTATGTTGCGTGTTTATAAAAGTGTCGGATGTTATGTTGTGAAGATGTTTGCAGCTTGGGTTCTCCTTGCATTTGCCACGAGCCCACGACTTGTCTTTTACACCTCAGATTAACAAAAACAATTGAGAATTAACTCGTTATGAAAGCAGTTCCAAGTTAAAACTTCAAAAAACTTAATCACTTGTCCCAAACTCTATCTGCCTATGCTGTTTATATCATCCTAAAACAATGAGAATCTTCTGAAAAGGAAATTTTCACCGGAATAACCCCCACCTTGTTTGGGGCTGAGGCGTAGTAGTTGTTGTTGACTCATAAATGTGAGAATTTTATGTAGCATCCAAACTTGCAGACGAAGTAGGTTCTATGATTTCTACAAGGAGCTCTTTACCCTCTTCCGAACCTGATACACAACATCATTTATCTGCAGCTCAGAGAAAATTCACTATATTAAAGACGAGGCTTAATACTCTCCAGTCCTTACCGCCAACTCTCCCAAGCAAGCATCAAATCAACGCAATGCATGAACTTTACTTTTAGGATAGATAGACATAACAGAGAAGTGAACATCATTTTGCTCCTTTTTTCAGGAGTTTAGTAATGATTGTTTACATGTAAACAGACCAAAAGGAGATGAAACATTGTCATGGCATGCTTGATAATATGATTACGAAAGCTAACCAGATGGCAACTACATAAACTCAACATGAATAACCTTGCAAATAGGGATAGCTTGCTTGGCCCATAAACTAAGAGACCAGATGTTATCAGTAGGGCAACTGGTCTTGACAACCAGGGTCTTGTAGGTTTTCAACGACTAGTTATGAAAGGCATGTCCTCGTACACTAGGAACCTACATGCTCTTTTCTTGTTTCTTTCATATAAACTTAGTTGACGCGGTTGTCTTTTGATTTAGATATAAACATTGCAGGATGAGGATCTTGATAAAATGGAGGAGACATGTTGCGTTAGCGAACAATGATGAGCTGAACCTATCTTCCTATTGGTAAAGTACTTGTGAAATCCGCGATGGTAAAGTATCACCTGATTCTTCTATTGTTCATTCTTGGCTACAGAGAAGCCATATGTTGCGTTCCTCTTGTGTTTTCACGTAACACTACAGAGTTGAAAAGACATTCAGAAATGAATGTTGGGCTCTTTCTTTCGCTGCTAAAACTTCTGTTTCGTCGAACCCCGAGCTCGTGGTCCTCCTTTGAGTGTGGACTCTATCGAACATACAGGGAATTGGAGGTAGCCTTCTACCAATGTCAAGTCATGGACTGGTTTTTTCTGTTCTTTTTCTATGTGTTGGTGTTTTATATGACCGACATGAGACAACTTGTCTTTGAATGAATCTGTCAAGTCAAGGAAAACGTATATAGCCGCAAGGATAGTGCATCGTCTATTTATTGTTCTCGCCCGTGAGCCTGGCTTTTGTTCTTCTTGGCATTTGTTATTTTGTCATGAATGCACATGGAAGTGGTGATTGTAGAGACAAGTTTTGTGAATATTTCAAATTTATGGTGCAGTGCATTAGCTATTGTTATTGCAATTAGCAATTTTACTACCAAACTATTTCACAATTTATTTATGACATTGTTTTAGTGTTATTCACTTCGCCAATCCTTTTGAATGTTTAAGGATCGCAGGGATGGATGGATCCACTTTGTTGGCTTTTAGGCCCTTTTTGGACCTATAGTCAATTACTATTATTGAATTTGGGTCTACAATTAGCCAACACGATTAGTGCGCATGGTATGATCAACTTTCACTATAACAATCATTCTCGATAACAACATAGTCATTATTATAGCTAAGTATTTTTGGAATTGATTTTTCAGATTATGTTAAATTATAATTCTATAACAATATTTCATTATTGCAGTCGAAATATATGGACAAATAATACAGTTATAAAAAGGTTTAACTGCTATTATGCTAAGTCTCTTCGGGGAAAAAGGAAAAAGAAATCAAAACATTCACATTCCAACTAGGGGTGTTTACAGTTTGGTTTGAGTCGGGTATTTTTTTGAAAGTAACTAAAAACAAATTAAGCCTGTTTTAAAATATTGAAATTAGATCAAACCAATTAAGTCTGTTTTTTAATAGTTGATTTTGTCGATTTTGTCTTCTACTTTTTCCAGTTATTGTTGGGGTTTTAAAAATAAGTGACATTTACTACCAAACGCATATTTCATCGACTATTTTCCTGCAAAATATTATCATGCCAATTTCTCTTTAAGAAATGAAGACATTATATATATGTAGCTTCAATCGATCGATAAATAAATTAGCTACTCCTAAGGGACTTAATAAAAAATTTTGCAATGAATTCTTCTTTTGTGCAAAAAAAATTCAAGATGTAATGCGTCTCTATTTGATAATTACGCTACTGTGCCTGAGCTGGTGAGGACTCTCAGATACATGGATAGTTCAATGTGCTCATCGGCACCTAAATATGAGATATAGATCATTCTAGGTACATTAACATGTCATACTTCTCCTGTTTGAACTGAGTTTGAAACCAAACTCCTCCTTAGAAGGATAGATGGGGCGATTTGGGTGAGATCCAAAGTGAATTCAACTTTCAAGTCACTCGTAGGATTCAAATGGTTTGAGGGAGGAGAGGGGGGGGGGGGGCACCACGGCTCCTCTCTTCTCGAGAATTCATGCACTCCTTATCAATATATGACCATCTCTTAAGCACAAGTTTAGGTTCTTTCAATGAAAAAATAATTTATCTAGACATTTAGATGATAATTGAATTAAACAAATATAAATAATTAAAAAGATTCAAAGACAATCTACTAAAACATGGAATCAATTTTCGAACTTATCAAACTAGAATGAATGACAAAGACTAATTTTTTTATATTTTACGAATTTGTTTAAACGTAATATAGTACGAATCAAAAATTGAACGTATAGTAAAATTTTAAAAATCTTACATAAATCAAATGATTTTTAAAAAAATTACAATATCAAATCTTTTTTTTTTTTTTTTTTGTTCATTTGCTTAAACTTTCCCCTATTGGTCTTGGGTCGGATAGTCCATATCCGATATCCTGAACCGACCCTGAAAACTTTCATATAATATCACATAATATCTCATTTGGCTCTCCACAAATTCCTTAAACCCCACCGCCACACTTCACATCGCCGGCAACGAACACTTCAGGTATTCCTCTTTTCCCTAAATACATTATTTTGTCCCACGGTTTCAATTTACGTGACACTTTTCGAATTTCGACGTTCAAGTAAGTGGTTCTCAAATATGTGCATTTTAATTTAAAAATTAAAAGATTTGATGCCCGAATTCACGATCAAAATTAAACTGTTTGACTCTTAAAATTCGAGCTGTGCCACATAAATTGAACAAGAGGGGAGTGTTAGATTCAAATTGATTTGCTATTAATCTGATAATTTGTTCAATTTTTCAGGTTAATTTGGTCGTATAAATCTCCAATTAGGGTTAGGGTTTTTGAAGTTTTTGTGTATTTGGGCATAATCATAAAAAATGGATGATGAGATTCAGAAAACGCAAGAGGAGAGAAAGAAGATGGAGCAACAGATCGCATCGATGAATACAGTTACTTTTGATACTGATTTTTATAGTTCGAATAAATTTGAGGGTTATGAGAAATCGATACCGGTGAACGATGACGATGATACTTTCGATACGGAGAATGAGGTGGCGAGGAAGATGGCATCGTTTACTGCACCGAAACAGTTTTTTAAGGAGGTGCCGAGGGGTGGAGGGGAAGAGGAGGAGGTTAGTGGGTTTAATAAGCCGAGTAAGATTATTGATAGGGAGGATGATTATAGAAGGAGGAGATTGAATCGGGTGATTAGTCCGGAGAGGAATGATCCGTTTTTGGATAAGACGCCAGGGCCGGAAGTGAGGACGTATGCGGATGTTATGAGGGAGGAAGCGTTGAAGAGACAGAAGGAGGAGTTGATGAAGGAGATTGCGAAGAAGAAGAAGGAAGAGATGGAGAAGGCGGAGGATGGTAGGGATAGTAAGGAGAAGGAGGTAGTTGAGAAGCCAGCTCAGAAGAGGAGGAATAGGTGGGATCAGTCGCAGGATGAGGGTGGTGTTAAGAAGGCGAAAAGTGGGTCGGATTGGGATATGCCTGATTCAACTCCTGGGATTGGGAGATGGGATGCGACCCCGACACCTGGTAGAGTCGGGGATGCAACTCCTTCGGTTAAGAAGAATAGGTGGGATGAGACGCCTACACCTGGGAGAGTTGCTGATTCGGATGCTACACCTGCTGGTGGTGCTACTCCTGGTGCAACACCAGCTGGTATGTCGTGGGATGCTACACCAAAGCTGGCAGGGCTTGCTACTCCGACACCTAAAAGACAGAGGTCAAGATGGGATGAGACTCCAGCTACTATGGGAAGTGCAACTCCAGGTGCTACCCCTGCAGCAGCTTATACACCGGGTGTTACTCCTGTTGGGGCTGCTGAACTAGCTACACCAACCCCTGGTGCTATTAATTTGCGTGGCCCTCTTACTCCTGAACAATACAATTTGATGAGGTGGGAGAAGGACATTGAAGAGAGAAATCGTCCCTTAACCGATGAGGAGCTTGATGCAATGTTTCCTCAGGAAGGTTATAAGATTTTGGATCCTCCAGCATCCTATGTTCCCATTAGAACACCTGCCAGGAAGCTCCTTGCCACGCCAACTCCTATAGGGACTCCCCTGTATTCTATTCCGGAGGAAAATCGGGGCCAACAGTTTGATGTACCTAAAGAAATGCCAGGTGGTTTGCCATTTATGAAGCCCGAGGATTACCAGTATTTTGGTTCTTTGTTGAACGAGGAAGATGAAGAGGAGTTGTCTCCGGATGAACAGAAGGAGCGAAAGATTATGAAGCTTCTGCTCAAGGTTAAAAATGGCACACCCCCTCAGAGGAAAACTGCTTTGAGACAGCTCACTGATAAGGCCAGAGAATTTGGTGCTGGGCCCCTATTCAATCGGATTCTGCCATTGCTCATGCAACCTACACTGGAAGACCAAGAAAGGCACTTGCTGGTTAAGGTTATTGATAGGGTACTCTATAAGTTGGATGAATTGGTTCGCCCATATGTGCACAAGATTCTTGTCGTGATTGAACCTCTGTTGATTGATGAAGATTATTATGCTCGTGTTGAAGGGAGGGAAATCATATCTAATCTTAGCAAGGCTGCTGGTTTGGCGACTATGATTGCTGCCATGCGTCCAGATATTGACAACATTGATGAATATGTCAGGAACACAACTGCTCGAGCTTTTAGCGTTGTTGCATCTGCACTTGGTATTCCTGCTCTGCTGCCATTCTTGAAAGCAGTTTGTCAGAGTAAGAAGTCTTGGCAGGCTCGTCATACAGGTATTAAGATTGTTCAGCAGATTGCTATTCTTATTGGTTGTGCTGTTCTTCCACATTTGAGGTCTTTAGTGGAAATTATTGAACATGGTCTTAATGATGAGAACCAGAAGGTCAGGACCATTACAGCTCTTTCCCTGGCTGCTCTTGCTGAAGCTGCTGCGCCATATGGTATTGAGAGTTTTGATTCCGTTTTGAAACCCTTATGGAAGGGTATTAGATCACACCGTGGCAAGGTTTTGGCTGCCTTCTTAAAGGCCATAGGTTTCATCATTCCTCTTATGGATGCTGTATATGCCAGCTACTACACCAAAGAAGTTATGGTCGTCCTTATTCGTGAGTTTCAATCTCCTGATGAGGAGATGAAGAAAATTGTGCTGAAAGTGGTGAAGCAGTGTGTGAGTACAGAAGGTGTGGAGCCAGATTACATTCGCCAAGACATTCTTCCAGAGTTCTTCAGAAACTTCTGGGTTAGAAGAATGGCTTTGGACCGCAGAAACTACAAGCAGCTTGTTGAAACCACTGTGGAGATAGCAAACAAAGTTGGCGTTGCTGATATAGTTGGGAGAATTGTTGAAGACTTGAAAGATGAGAGTGAGCCATACAGGAGAATGGTCATGGAGACTATTGAGAAGGTGGTTGCAAATCTTGGTGCATCTGATATTGATTCTCGATTAGAAGAGCTGTTAATTGATGGAATCCTTTATGCCTTCCAAGAGCAAACGAGCGACGATGCCAATGTGATGCTTAACGGGTTTGGTGCTGTTGTAAATGCCCTTGGCCAAAGAGTTAAGCCGTACCTTCCTCAGATTTGTGGTACCATAAAATGGCGACTGAACAACAAGAGTGCCAAGGTGAGACAGCAAGCTGCAGATCTGATATCTAGAATTGCGGTAGTTATGAAACAGTGTGGGGAAGAACAACTAATGGGCCATCTTGGTGTTGTCTTGTACGAGTACTTGGGAGAAGAATATCCAGAGGTTTTAGGATCTATACTGGGGGCTCTCAAGGCTATTGTGAATGTTATTGGTATGACTAAAATGACTCCTCCAATTAAGGACTTGCTTCCTCGGTTGACCCCTATTTTGAAGAATCGTCATGAGAAAGTCCAGGAGAATTGTATTGACCTTGTTGGTCGAATTGCTGACCGTGGTGCTGAATTTGTTCCTGCAAGGGAATGGATGAGAATTTGTTTTGAGCTTCTTGAGATGCTTAAAGCCCACAAGAAAGGTATCCGCCGAGCAACAGTGAATACATTTGGGTATATTGCTAAAGCCATTGGACCTCAGGATGTGCTTGCAACATTGTTGAACAATCTTAAGGTGCAGGAACGTCAGAACCGTGTCTGCACCACTGTTGCAATTGCTATTGTTGCAGAAACCTGTTCACCCTTTACAGTCTTGCCTGCCTTGATGAACGAATATCGCGTGCCTGAGCTTAATGTCCAGAATGGTGTACTGAAATCCCTCTCTTTCCTTTTCGAGTACATTGGAGAAATGGGCAAGGACTATATATATGCTGTGACTCCATTACTTGAAGATGCTCTTATGGACAGAGATCTAGTACATAGGCAGACTGCTGCCTCTGCTGTGAAGCACATGGCTCTTGGAGTTGCTGGTCTTGGATGTGAAGATGCACTTGTCCACCTTCTGAACTATGTCTGGCCAAACATTTTCGAGACTTCTCCACATGTGATCAACGCAGTCATGGAAGCCATTGAAGGAATGAGGGTTGCACTGGGAGCAGCCGTAGTCCTTAACTATTGTCTACAGGGATTGTTCCATCCAGCAAGGAAGGTTAGGGAAGTTTACTGGAAGATTTACAACTCACTCTATATCGGCGCTCAGGATGCCCTTGTAGCTTCTTATCCTATTCTGGAAGATGATGAAAACAATGTTTACAGTAGGCCCGAGCTGAACATGTTCATTTAGATATTTGCCTCTTATAGCTGCTTTGCCATTTTTAGGCGTTTTCCTATTCCAGGACGATGAAGTAGTGTCTCTTGTTTTCTGCTAGACTTGTGATGGCAGCTTGATGTTCAGGTTGTTTGTATTCATGGCATAAGCTGTTCTTAGAGATGATGCATCTTATATTTTAAATTGCACGATAGCCTTGTTCCCTGTTTCCTACCTTTCTTAATATATTTTCTTAGCTTTCATCTGAACAAGGAATAATAGTTTGTATGAAATGTTTTTGGGATTTGGTAATGTTGGCTGATTTTGTCCTCTTAAGTGTGCTGCTAAAATTCATGGCTCTTCTCCTTGTGGACTCTTTGCTCTATTTGGTTCTCTAGCTAACCGAAAGCTAGGAGTAGCTACTGGCCTGGACTGCTCGTAAAGAAGGAAGCTAAGAGGCCGCTGAACAAAAGGTTCCGTTTTTTATTCTTCTGACCTTACAACAACAACAACATATCTAGTGTATGCAGTCCATACTACTACCTCAGAAGAAAGAGAGGAGAGGCTGTTTCCGATAGACATAGGATGTAGTTTGTTTCAAACTAAATTTTAAGCTATTATTCTTATTATCATTTCCACTATCACTATTATCAACTATAAAAAAGCTACTTCTTGAAACACAACAATTTCCTTAACAGTAGGACATATCGAGGATTACATAATTTACCACTATGAGGAGCGGCGGAATGATGAAATTGCTCCTCCCTTAAAAAGATATTTTGAGTTAAAGATCGGAGTGATGAAATTTCTCCACTCGAAAGAGATATTTGAGTTAAAGACTTCGAAAATAGAAGAACTCATGGTAGAAAGCATTTTTAATTTTGTTTTTTCCTTCAATGAACCTTATATCGATTAGAATATAAATTACTCGGGTCACTAGATTTTAAATATCAAAATTGTGAAGGATTACAAAAAAAAAAAGGGCTATTTTTACTTGATCTTATCCGAAACAAATTGGTAAAATCATATCAAGCCTTTTATTTTAATGGTGTGAATAAAAAATCTTTTACACAATAAATATGAGTACATTGTTGTTTTATCAATATAACTCGAGTCAGTTTATATGTACTTTTGACTAGTTTTATGAAATACTTATTATCTTTCATAAGTACTAGTAGTAAATTTAAAAAGAAGTGGTAAAATTGGCAATTAAAGATCAATCCTTTATTTCTCTCGTCTCAAATTATCTATCGTAATTTCGCTTACACGCTATTTAATATATAATAATTAGAATTTTTCATTAATATTTGAACAATCGTATGTTACCAATAATTAATGTGTTTGTAGTTTTCAAAAGAATAACAACTGTGAAGTGTAAAATATGAAAAAATGATTAATTTTATTTTGAACTTATTTTATAATGTCAGGACATATAATTTGATAATTAGGCCATGGTATAACAAATTACTCCCTCCGTTCCTAATTATTTGTCACCTTTTTGGTTTGCACGCTCTTTAAGAAAAATATTAATTAAAAGGTAATTTGACTAAATTATCCTTATTTATTACTCATCTCTATTTAATACTTCTCTCTTTTGCACTATATTAATATCTCTCCATATTTATGACTAAGAATAAAGATGGAAAAACCCAACTAATTATGTCTTGATTTTCTTAAATGACAAGTACTCTTTGTTTCAAAATAGTTGGTCCTTGTTGACTTGACGTTCCCCTTAAGAAAATATTTATTAAGAGTTTATTTTATCAAATTAACCTTATTAATTATACGTTGAAAATATAAATTTGAGAATATACACTTTATGTAATCATTTAATGATAGTAGTACTATTTTAAAAACATAATAAAATTATTTTAATTTTATAAATGGGACAACTAAATTGAAATAAATATTTTTAGTAAGAGGGCCAACTAAAATGAAATGGAGAGAGTATTATGTACTTCCTCCGTTCTATTTTACTTGGCCTCTTTTGAATTGACACATCCATTAAGAAAATATTAATTAGAAGTGTATTTTATAAAATTAACCTTATTTATGATGTTTTGAAACTCTAAATCTAGCTATTTCTATTTTCTTTAATTATTTACTACTGGGGGTAATTTGGGAAAAAAATAATAAAATATTATTAATTTGTGGAAATGGACAGCTAATTTGAAACAAGTATATTTGGAAAGAAGGCCAAGTAAAATGGAATGGATAGAGTAATATCATTTTTAGTAAGGAAGAAAAGTATTTAGTAACGGAGGGAGTAGTAAAGGGAGAAAATTGAGAAGGAGGTGACAAAAAAGTGTTTGAAATTAAAATTTTATATTTCTAGTTTTCATTCATATGTATTGTTGTATGTATGTAATATTCTTCTTATCCAGAAAAACAAACTCAAAAGCTGGAGAGATGGCTCTCCTTATCTTCACCACCACAACTCCCTCTATTCATCTCCTCTCTCACTCTTCACAAGCTTCTGCATTCCCTACTCTCCTATGTAAGTATTAATATTCCTTAACATTCTTGAATGAATACTATGTAAGTGTAATAATCTATGTGTTATTTGATATTTTGATTTGTGGTTATTCTTGAAACTTGTTTAAGGGATTTTGAATTCTGGGTCTTTAATTTCCATTAATGGTGTAGCCACATGTAGTGAAGGTGGCTAGTTTAACACCCTTGGTCGAAAAATTATACTATGTATATATATTAAATCTTGAATACACTTAACGAAATTTATGGTTAAACCACAATGGTTACTAAGTATATGTTGTTGAAATTCTGTTTTTTCACAAGAGGTTTTTAACTTAGGTGTTCAAGCTGGGATTTTGGGTTTTTGGTTTTTCTAATTCTGAAATTTTAGTTGTTTCCTTTCTATGTATGTGATTTGGGATGGCCATCTTTTTTTTCCCCATTTGGGTGCTAAAAAGGGGAAATGTGAGTCTTTTGTTATCATGTTTTAGGTATTGTTTAGAGAACCCTTGATTCGAAGCAGCTTCCTTTGTACTTCAGTAGGGGAGGTAGGAAAAAGAAAGAGATTAGATAACTATAGAGCAGATTCAGATCCAACCAGCAAGGCATACAGTCTTGGACACTTAACCAAGCTCTTGATGAGCGGTATCCACCTTCACCTTCACCTTATCTTGCTCTCCTTAGCCTCCGGCTTGGGTGTGGTGAAGCAAAGGATCAGTGAGATCGACCCTGATCAGTGCAGTTAGATAGTTAGAGTTAGTAGTTTCTTAAGCAATTCTAAAAAGAGGAGATGCTCTTAGAGTTAGGGAACGAGTGAATTAAACGAGTTCAATACGCTGGATAAGAAGTGAAAGTATACGAAGCAATCATTAGAGCGATGGGGTATAATAGGTAAGAAGAGGTAGGCTCGCATTCCTGGTATAGGTATAAGAAAGCCAGTAGAGCTAAATAGAGGGAGACTCTATTCCTTGATGAACCGGGTATTCCCCTGCCAAATTTACCTGCACAAGGAAAGATCTCTATAGGCCTAGGGAAGGAGGCAAGCTCCACTACAGGTCTGGGGGAAGAAATAGTCATAGGGAAGAGTCTGCAACAAAATCAATTGAATAGACAGAGAAGTTCGGTAAGCCTATCGATTCAAGCAAGTCCGACTAGTTTAGGCGCCGCCTTCCAGACTTCTAAAAGCGGGGGTTTTAACTCTAGAGCCCTATTCTGGTTACAGAGTGCGGGTAGCCGAAAAGTAGGTTAGCAAACTGGTGAATCAATATGCTTTGCTCTTGCCTTCGCTTCCAGGAGGAATTCTATCATGGAAGGGTAGTTGATTGGGGAGTTCGCGAGGAGGGGTGGGGTGGGGGATCAGGGTCTACATTTTGCATTTTATTGGAATGTAATTGTTCATCACCATCTGAGGTTAATGTATGCCTTTTATGTGATTCGATTGATGAAGTTCTTCCCTTTTTTGCATTGTTCATGTAGGTATTCCGTCAAAATTATTCATTTATGTGCACATACATCACTTGACTATCCCAAACACATGCTATTGTTCATAATACATGAATATGAAGTGTTAATTCAAACAAAAATTGGGTGACTGATGGAAAGTCTATATCTAGGAGAGAAAATAGGTTGAAAAAACAGGACATATCGTTGGCTCACTTCTTTTCTAACGTATATCAATTCTCCAAGATCAGATCGGGAAAGAAATAGAAAGAATATGCTCGATTGTCTTTCTGGTTGTTGATGTGGCCACACTCTAAAAAGGTTTCTGAATGTTGTAATCTATTCTGTATTAGCCTCCAGGTTCTGCAACAATCACGTTACCCTAACAACAAAGTCCTATGCCAACAGTAATATTCAAGCACCTTTTATCTCCAAAAGGAGGGGTGCACTGATCGCCAAGGCAGCTGCAGACGTTGATAGTGTCGGTCCTGAGAATCCTGAGCCTTCACCAGAAAAAAATGAGGAAAGTGTGCCTGTTGAGAATCTCCCTCTGGAGTCTAAGCTTCAGCAAAAGCTTGAACAGAAGATGAAAATGAAGTTGGCAAAGAAGATTAGACTACGGAGGAAGAGACTCGTTAGGAAGCGCCACCTAAGGAAGAAAGGACGATGGCCACCTTCAAAGATGAAGAAGAACAAGAATGTCTAGGCTTAACCTGATATGTCTTGCAAGTTTATCTGCTTTCTCGTGTTCCTTCTAATATCGAAATACTGTAACCTTTAAGATCATTTTCTTCAATCTGTACCTGATACTTTAAGAAATTAATTAGATTTTTTCCCAATTTGTTTCTTGAATTTTTGGTAGAATTTGTTAGTTATTGAACTAGTTCTGATGTTTATTCATTTCCACTTTCCATGGGAATATATTCCAAGTACAGTCATTCTTCATTTGCTGTTGTGGAGTTCCCTTTTGCTGCCCCTGCCTTCTGCTTTGTTTGGAGGTTTTCGCGGAAAGATGGCTTCAGCCTAATGCTCTCCTCTCCCTTCTGTTCCTACATTTACGCTGTTTTAGCTCGATGAAATGAGTGCTCTCTTTTCTGGGGTCATCCTTCTCATTGTCACCACTTACTCTTTAAGTTAAGGGGACAAAAGAAGTTGAATTTTCCTACTATCTGCGTAATGTGTCATTGGATCTCCAACAGGCTTGGTGACTATACAGTATACATTGACATATCCTGTAACACACATTGGTCGCTCTGGAAATTGGTACTAATTGTCCTAAGAGCTTTGTTCTAGCAGTAAGAGCGTTGTGTGTAATGGATGAGTTAAATGCATCGTAGACAAAAGCCTAGTATTTAAGCAGGGAAGAATAGAGCGCGAATTTTGTCTTCTGGTTCTAGATGTATATCGCAATTTGCAGGATAAATCTTTACTCCAAGTCCACCTATTCAATTCTGGGCTGACAGTAATAAATCTGTGGATCCTTAAGCTATGTAAGTCAATAACTTTGGTCCAAGGCCTTATTTGTCCTTATTTGAAAATAATTGAAGAGAAAAAAAAGAGACCAAAGTGGAATAGCATAGTAGTAAATTTGGAGAAATTGACTGATGAGGAGACTCAAAGCAAAAAGAACCACTCCACTCACTACTTCAGTGCATTTTTATCAGATCAAAGTCCACAAAATGTCTTTATCCAGTTTGTGGTTGACAGAATTTGCTTGCAAGTGCCAAATATCAGTCCCATCAATGGCAAGATTGACTGATTGTGTGTTCCTTTACTCCTAAAGTATCACCATTTTGTGATTTTCATAATTATATTAGTGTTCCTTTTACTCCTGGACTATTAACTTTCTTGAAATTAAAAATTCCCGAGTTGAATATATGAAAAAATATTTAAGATAACGTGTTGAAAGGTACGTGAGAGATGAAAAAAGCCTCAAAAATGAATTTATATAGCATAGTCAAGTTCATAATAATTCAGAGGTTCTATGAACACTCAATAATTTAAGTATGAAACTCACAATGTGATAATAGATTTTAACCTACTCACTCAAATTTCTTTTCCACATATATTGTGACTTGAAACTTTTTGAAGAAAACTTCTGAGGCATGATATTCACATAGCATGTCATATTCCTCCGTTGGTACTTTGTACTGTAATATGAGTTTATGATAGTTCTAAGGAATTTTGTGAACATTCAATAATTTAAGTATGAATCTCGCAAAAACAGTGAGAAGTCTAGAATAGTTTTAAACTATTCACTCTATATCAAGGATATAATTATATATGCTGATAGTTTCAAGAATATTTACAATATTAGAGAATTTGAACCTGTGATATCAGGTGACTTGCTATTTTTATCATGTTATTACCCTGTAATTACCTTACAAGTAACCTGATTGTGTAAACAATATTTACACGATTTGTGCGTAGAACTTGAACTCTATTACCAATACTAGGCTGAAAAAGAAGCTTACTACTCAAAATACCAAGGGTAGCCAGGAGGGAACAGGAAGGGACTTAATGACAAGAAGACTGTGAAGGTGAGACACTCATTAAATATGGCTAATTTTACATACATTTTGCCAAAAGATCAGTGCAGGCCATGAAAAATTACATTTCTCAGTATAGTCTCAACACACTCTGACAGACAAATAGTCAGACTAGAGTGTCACCCCTAAGAATATTGAACTTGCAAAGGGGGCATGTTGCATTGATCCTTAGCCATTTGCTAATGCATCCATGGTGGAAATGATGATTGCAGGGAAGAACACACAGCTCTACCCCATCTACATATTTGTAGAGGCAGATGCAACACTCCTGTGTAGCCAAAACAATATTTACATGAAAAGTTAGCCTCTTATGGTAAGAAGATGATATAAAGGAATATAGTTTGATATATGACGACAGCTAGCCTGTGCGAGTTCAGCTTATATTGTCAGTTTCAAGTCCGAATAAAGCAGGAGATTTAACGTTGACAACCAATGTAAAACTAGTCAATTTATGGTGAATCCTCAATAACGACAACAATATAATACTCAGTATAATCCCACAAGTGAGGTAAGGGGAGGGTACGATGTACACTGACCTTACACCTACCTTTGTGGGGTAAAGGTGGAGAGGCAGTTTCTGATAGACCAGATATATAGTTAATATCGATGGCAATAGTTTTGGGGTTTTCTTTCAGAAGCATGATGAGAAATTGATATAGGTTCAAGAAAGAAAGATGGATCATCTTGCTTTCTTCCAAAGATATCACTCAAAGCACTCATCTCAATAAAGAGGACGACGGAAATATTTCAGACGTTGCCAACCCTTGGCAACTTCTATCTTTTCCACTCTAAAATCCATATCGCAGAAATATCCAGTAAAGAGAGAATATCAGTTTGATGAATGGGATGTATAATCAGATAGAGAAAATGTTGAGATGAATTCAGAACATAAAAGAACTCGCATGTTTACATTTAGAGAAAATTACACACTATAGTGGTGCCCTCGCCAAATATATCTGAGAAAATCCAGATTCCTTCATTCAATGATCTCGAACCAACTTGTAGTAGAATCTTCATTTTCAATTACTTCCAAAGATTCCTCAATTACGATGAAAATTCTCTCCTCTCCGTGTTTATGTTTCCAAGATTCTCCAAATTTTCTCTCTGTGTTTCTAATAATAGTTCAAACAGTGTAGTTTCATCAAAACTTACAATCTTATCCTTATTTCAAATTTTGCAAGCACAAGAACAACAACATACCCAGTGTGATCCCACAAGTGGGGTCAAGGGAGGGTGGGGTGTACGCAGACCTTACCCCTACCTTGTGTGAGGTAGAGAGGTTGTTTCAGATAGACCATTGACTCAAGGAAAGCGTTTTCAGTAACATGTTTGACAAATACAAGAGTAAAAGCTATAGAGAACATATGGTAGAAAAGTTCTGACAGCGGATAGTACAGATAACCTAAGTAAAAGAAAAAGCACAAGAATGCACAAGAGAATAAAATAGCAAACTACGAGTAAAAGATTGAAATGGAGGAAAAGTGGCAAACATGCTTACAGAATCATCTGGTTGAAGAGCAAGCTCCGGTACAGAGTCAGTACTGTTGAACTGTGATATTAAGTGATCTTCTCCTGTCTTCATGTTTACAAGGTTCCCTGGATTATTTGGTTGACCATATCTATACTTGGGAAGAGTCTTGATATCATTTTCAGATGCTCCATCTCCAAGTCTCATGCAATATGCAACTGTTGTGATAAATGGAAAGAAACAAAAGAGCGCGAAGAAGACTACACATGCCATCGCAATGCAAAAGATCATAAAGAACACATCAAATGCCAGGAAAACAACTGATAACCTGCAAAATTTAATGATATTGTTATTTAAGCTACCAAACATACTAATACTTTTAGGTCCCCCCACCCTCATCCTGAATCCCAACTTACACACACATACGTATATTTAAAAAGCAAATAAAACTAGTCTTGCACCCGTACTTTTGAGAAATAAACATAAATGAAGAGGCGGAGCCAAGACTCGAAGCTTATAGTTTGGGATTCTAACCCTTTTAAGTACTCGGTTTCTGACGTAATAGTTTGTACATATTAAATGAATATCTTAAGAAAAATACTAAGCTTGGACCAAAGTTACTAGTTCGGCCGAACCAGTACCGTAAACACTACCTCCACCCCTGCATAAATGAGTCAATGGAAAGTAAACATAGAGCGAAATAACAATCACCACTTGATTTCTTCAGCTACATAAATCTAGGGAACCTGCCATTTGGTCAAGCTTGTACATTGTATATTTTCCTTTTTGCTTTTTCCATATGCTTTTGGGGGAATGGGAAGAAGGGGAAATCATTGCTCGCATCAGTAATTATAAAGTACTAAAGCTTCAAATTCTAGAAGCAGGGCTCGTACCAGTAAAGACGAGGTGAATCTTGCAGAAGTGCCTGGCCACCCATGACAATCCAGTAAAAGCCAAACACCCACCAGATTGATGAAATCACAGTATTGACTGATTCCAGCCTCTTCATGATGCTGCTAAAAGATAAAATGATGGAAAGTTAAATACATAACTCTCATCATCTAAAAGTGAAAACATTTCACACTCAAAATAGTAAAGGTCAATAAGAATTTTGAGCTTTAGTCCATGAGTTGCAGGACAAAAACAAATCCATACATTGGGGGGCTAAAGAGGAGCTGGAAAGTGACGTAGCATTGAAGAAACAGAGCCGCGGCAATTTTCCTTTCTTTCCCTCTCTTGAGCTTTAAGAACAACAAACTAATTGATTCTTTACCCTTCTTCTTCTTCTTCTTCTTCTTTTATTTTATCTTTTTTGCGGTGCAAACTACATATGAAAAACACAAAGCTTGAGGTATTGATATGTCATGTGAACCACCACAGCTGAATATTGATTCAGTATTATAATTACTCGTTTCCTCCTATGTTTCCTTCATAAGATGGAAGATCAAAATCTTAAGAGACAAAGGGCATTTCATGCTAGACTCAATGGATGAGAAAAGACTATAAATCAAATGTTCTCCAAAACATCCTTAGTCCTTCAAAGGTTGGGCAGAAATGTTTCACATTATAGGTACATTCCATTAATGAGGCCACCAGCATAACACATGAACTGTCTGGAAACTATCAATTCCTAAGATGTCCAAGACCTTGCCATTTTAAACAAGGCAGCAAAGGAGGACAGAGTGTGCCTTCCTGGACCAGCAATTCAAGCACAAGATACAAGACCAAATTTGAGAACTATGCCAATATAAGGTCGAGCTTGCCATCAAGAAAAAGAAAGATTGGCTGGGGGAGGGGGGAGACGAAGCCTCCAATTTCCCCATGCTATTTTGCCTTGTTGAATTCTTGAAATTGGACCACAGTACATGTGAGCACTATTGTCATTAGAGCTTTCGTTGATAAGATATATCAATCAATGAACTAACTATGCTCAATCCCAAACTAGTCTAAAGTCGGCTTTATGAATCCTCTATATTCAATTGTGCTCTATTGAAGTTCAATTCCCTACTACTAATAACTTGTTTTCAAAGGTAAATTAGGGATTCTACAACTAGAGGTTCTAAGTCTCACCTATCCCTACACAGACAAACAGGCTTATAAACTCCGGGAAATCTCCATCAAACTTCACCATTTGAGAAGAAGTCCCTAGATTTCCTTACACTGAAAGCCAGCCCCTCTTTTAAAGTTCATTTTGTGTGTGTGTCTATGTATGTGATGAATCACGATCTCTCCTAAGTTATAGCTGAAACTTATCAGAGCAGATGAACATTGATTTCCTATGGAGATGTATCAGCAAGATGCCAAATACTAAAGGCAATCATTCTCAATTGATAGCCTTTTAGGAAATAGTATGATTTCTTAGGAAGACCAACTAAAGCCCATAAAACATCTCAATTCATGCTTATATAATATACACGCCTGTCTTCACCTCAAATATCTCAGCAATTGCTCAGAAGAGACCCACCAAAGCCAGTACATAGCCTGCTATAGAGCTTTACGCTCCTAGTGACACTAACAGAATGGTTCAACCTGTGAGTTGTCTCATGGCACCAGAAAGCAAACAGAAACAACTCTAGCTTAAGAGGACATCTGAAAATAAATCGCAACTAGATTTGCTTTTCAATCTACCTATAAAACAGACCACTTTGTATACAAAAGCCATGTTAAGGGGTTCACTTTTAGGTATCCAAGAACTAGAAGCTAGACTTTGTTTATCAAATAAATTAATTACTTATCAAAAAAAAAATCAAATAAATTAATTGATAAAGAATAAACAGGGAACTAGAGGCTACACTTATTTCAAGAGGATCTTAGATTCAAATGAAGGAAGCATTGTGAAGTTTCTGTCTTTTGATATAGTCACTCCCAGATAGACGTTATCCCCGAGATATATGTAATATGTACCAGAAAAATTGGATCTTGCAATAAGCTTTCAAACATTTTGATTTAAAAAAAATGTTATTTCTTCCTCATCTTTGTTAAAGGCATATTATACCGTTGTCCAGTTATTCTTCTTTGGGAAGTCAGTAAACTAAGAATATTATGAGTCTATGACAACCAAGTTATAGGACAAAGACTGAATGAAATCAGAAACCCAAAGAGGAAAAAGGAAAAATACAAACAATAGACTAGTCAAACTAGGTAGATGGATTTCTAAGGATACCCTCAATTATGAACTATCCACCCTAGTCCCACCCCATCCCAGTCCCAACCCTATAGAGAAACCAAAACTTACTGCAACTAGAAAAAAATAATACTCCCTCCGTTCCTAATTCGTTGTCGTCCTTACCAAAAATAGATGTTCTTTAATACTTGTCATTTCACAAAACTTATGCATAATTAGTTGTTTGTTTCCACTTTTACCCTTATTAATAAATATGAAGAGATATTAACATAGTGCAAAAAAGAGAAGCATTAAATAAAGATGAGTAATAAATAATTTAGTCAAATTACCTTACCTTCTAGTTAATGCTTTTCTTAAGGGGTGTGCAACTTAAAAAGGTGACAAGTAAATAGGAACGGAGAGAGTAGGAAAGAACAAACCACAGAATGGCAGTAAACAATAAAAATGTTACTCCCTCCGTTCCAATTTGTTTGTCCTACTTTCCATTTTAGTTCGTTTCAAAAAGAATGTCTCTTTCCTTTGTGGCAACACTTTAATCCTTACTTTCCACGTGACATGTTTAACACCACAAGATTAAAAGGCATTTCGGTACATTCTACATATCTTTTAGTTTGAGACCACAAGATTCAAAATTCTTCTGTACTTTCTTAAATTCCGTATCAAGTCAAAACCACACAAACAAATTCAGGAGAGAATGAACATTTTCCTAGTGTAACACGCAACAAATCACCAACAAGCAAAGTCTATCTTCAAAAAAATAAAAAAAATAAAAAAATCCCTGTTCAGAAAGCTACATAAACCAAAAAATTAATTAAAAATTAAATACAATATCAACAACCAAACCCTAAAAATCAAACAAATTGAACAGGACTTTACCTGCTGTGAAACAGTGAAAAAGGAGATACTCCATCAAAATTCACATCATCAAAATCATCAAAACTCCTTCTTTGAAACTCAAACCAAATAAAACCAACATGCAAGAGACACTGAAGTGCATAGCCACCAATCCAAAGCCTCAATGGAGTAGAAGGCTTTTCTGCAATAGTAGTCAATAACACAAAACAAGAAACAAGAACAAATGCCAAATTCCATATAACATCAAGAACTACAATGGGTCTTGAATACCCATAAGAAACACCATCATCATCATCAAAATCAAAACTTTGATGTTGAAGATTGAAACAAGAAGCTAATCTTGTTAAAGAAAATGAAAAAGGGGTACTTAAACCTCTAAAGTATCTAGGTTCAAAACCACCACCATTTCCACTAAGTAAATTTCTTTGGAATTCTTGGTCCATTTTGTATAAAGGTTCAATCTTTTTGCTTGTTAAGTGTTTTTATGAAGTTTTTTTTTGGAGGGGTTGTGTAGGTACTTGGAGGGGGGTGGGCAAAAGCACTAAAAATTTATTTGGAATTCTTGGTCCATTTTGCATAAAGTTTCAATTTTTTTTGCTTGTTAAGTGTTTTTATGAAGTTTTTTTTTTTTTTTGAAGGGGGTGGGTACTTGGGTGGGGGTAAGGGGTGGGTAAAAGCACTAAAAATTTATTTGGAATTCTTGGTCCATTTTGCATAAAGTTTAAATCTTTTACATCTTTTTGTTTGTTCAAGTGTTTTTATGAAGTATTTTTTTTAGGAGGGGGTGGCTGGGTACTTGGGGTGGGGGTAGGGGGTGAGAGTGATGAATAGTAGTTTTGGATGAGAACACTAATTATAATTTTTTTTGGAATTCTTGGTCCATTTTGTATAAAGATTCAATTTATTTGCTTGTTCAAGTGTTTTTATGTTGTTTTTTTTTTTTTGGAGAGGGGTGAGTGGGTAGGTAGAGTGGGGGGGGGGGGGGGAGAGTGGAAGTGATGACTAGGTAGTTTTGGCCTTTGGGTGAGAATTGGTGGAATGCTATCAGCAGAAATTCTGGTTATTCTTGGTAAAGTGCCATTGGCACTCTTGTGAGTGGGGGGTCCAATTTTGTCATATGCATAAATTATGAAATGAAGGAAAGGGAAAAGGCATTACCTATATAATAAGAGGGAGTTGCCCATGCCAAAGCAAGCAGCAGGTCAACATGCTTGCTTTGGCATTTGGGGGCACTTTAGTCATTTTATTAAATTATAATAGTATGATTGGCTAAAAATGGTTATTGCTATAGCTGCTATTTAAATATATAGTGCCCCTTGCCTATTTTGTCCTTTTGCTTTAGTCATCTTGCATCAACCTAATGCCACATGGCTTGAAACGTGGGTCCCATAATTGCTGCTATTTGAGTTTTCACAATAATGTATGTAAAAATATTTCTACTATTTTAATTTATTTATCTGATTTTGATTTCATATAAAATTTGAAATGTAAATAATAATTTTTAAATATTGTAGTTTAAAATTAAATATCTATAAAATATACTAAAATACTTTTTGTTCTTATAATCTTAAATATGTTATATAAAAGTTAAAAGTAAAGAACTGTAAGAAAAAAAAATTTAATCTTGAAATAAACTAAAAAGAAAAATAAGATGAATAAATTAAAGCTAATTATATTTAACCAAAAAAAAAATAAAGCTAATTATATGTTTAAGTTAAGCTAAACAGAGTCTTCTTTCTAAGATTATATTTTTTAATGACTTAAAAAAATATTTTACAACCATTAAAAACTAAACTATATAAATTAACATAAGGAAAAATTCTTACGCAACGTGAACAAATGCAAATAGGAACAGAGGACAATTTCTTAATAGTTATTGAGTTTTTTAAAGGAACAGAGGATAATTTTTTATTGAGTTTTTTTATACATACAACTTATGATTTACTCAATCTAAATTTATGTTTATGATTTACTCAGTCTAAATTTATGTGACTATATTTACATTCTCTAATTATAATTTATAAAATATGTTATAGCATTTTATAATTATAAATTTATGTTATGGAAGGTTAAATAAAATTACAAATTAAAATATTTTAAAATATTAAACGATATTATTATTTTTTTAATACATAAGTGCATCACATATATTAAGTCAATCGATAATTGTTATGACAACAATATTGAAATTTAACATATATCATATTTACTTTAAAGAAGCCTGCTAAGAAGATCGTAAAACTTGATAAGTATAAACTTCATATTCAAATAAATTATTACTTCAAACTTATTATATAAAAATACATAATAAGTACTATTTACGTTGGGCCCATGCTGGCATAACACTATTTACGTTGGGCCCGTGCTGGCACGGGCTCCGAATGTCTAGTAATTAACCTAAATTAAAGTTAAATTGATACACTAAATATAGAAAAATGTCAATTTTTTTAGATCGATCGAAAGAGTGTCACATAAATTAAGATTAAAAAAGAAAGTATATAATACCTGTCTTATATATTAAATCAATATATAATTTATATATATGGGTAGAAAAAATAAATATTGAGTCTAATTGATTATTTTGTGTAAAGATCAAAAGGAGAAAAAACCAAAAATAGAAATTGGGTTACATAATTTCCTCCAACTGTTAGAAATATATTAATTCTTGTCAATTTTTGCTCAGACTCATGTGAATTTATTTAAAGTTTTCCAAAGGAAAAAGAACCAAAAATAGAAGTTCAGTAGCATAATTTGCTCCAACTTTTAGAAATATATCAATTTTATTTTAATTTTGGCTTGTAGAGTGAAAGTGTGAAATCATTAAACTTTTCCATTCAAAATAATTTTTTTTTTGGTACCAAAATAATGATTTTTTAGTACAATTTGACCTTTGTTTCAAAGATGGTGTGAATTTCATCATGATAAATCACAAGTTCATGTAAGTCTTTTTTTTTCTCTAATTCTTTTTCATACATGGCATTAGAAATGTGTTAGCCTTTCTTATTTAATATTTGAATTTAGTTAATGTTTTATCATGTGAAGAACATTACATTCATATTGATTCAAATGGTATCCTAATAATTTCATCAAATAATTAAGGTGAAGAAAATCACATTCATATTGATTCAATCATTCAAATGTCAAATAATTAAGATAAATCATAATGACCTTCAGTCTTGGTTGTCATAATTAATACTCCCTCCGTTCCCTTTTACTTGTCACATTTTGTCTTGACACACCCATTAAGAAAATAATTATTGATATGGTTATTCTACTATACTACCCCTATTAACTGATATTTAGAGTATCGTGTCTAAATGGTTTGGAGAATAAGCAATTAATATTAGGGGTATAATAGGAAAAATTCTTTTGTTTTTTCTTGATATGTCAAAAGTGACAAGTAAAAATGAAAATTCATTTTAGAAATAAGTGACAAGTAAAAGCGAACGGAGGGAGTACGTTCTTATTTTTTTCAATAATACACTTAATTATCTTTCCTGTCAAAGTCTCAATACTTTTTAACGGACAATTAAATAATAATTTATACTATATGGTTGTACTGCTTAACATTTAAATAGAAATCCAATTAATTAACATATTGTGTTAACCTATATTGTTAATCCTATCAATCACTTTATGGACTTGATTTTTGAATGCCATTGTTTGTTAAGGTGCACTATAAAAGAATTTTGTTGTTAATGAGTACTTAACAATTGAGCATAAAAAGTAAAAGTAAAAAGAATATGGTATTTTTTTTCAAATTACTTATTTGATTAAAGTTGGTGAATTAGGTTCCAAAATTACTTTATAGAAAGTTGTTGCATATAATTAAAAGAGATAATATATTTTATGTGGTCAACTTAACTATCCAATAAACGAATGAAAATAGATGCAAAAGTTGTTTCAAAATATGAATCAAAAGTGTCTAATTGGAACACTTTACTAGGAGTTGAGGTATTCAATTGAAATAGGCTTAGTTCGAGTGTCTAAATTAAATATTCTGACAAATTTAAAGAGTTGACTATGTATTAAGCCAATAAAAAGAAGATTAAGTACTCAAATATACACTCTTCCTCTTTTCTTCTTTTATTTTTTTAATAATCGTGGTGTTCGGACATCTCCCACCAGCAATAGATACTAGATAACTCTATCCACCAAGGCTCAATGAGATTCCCATAATGTGCAATAGAACAGCAAAAGTAAAAGGAGATTTCAAGAACTAATGGATGAACATGATATTATTGATAAACAACCACATTATATTCTTAAATTAAATGGTACATAGTACAACTTAGTATGAAGATTTAAGGACAGAAGCAGTATCAACATTGCTGCTAATTGATTTTATTAAAAAGTCAAATGAATTGAGGGATCTTGGGGCCAGTACAACATCCATGTTGTCACTAACTTTCTCAAGCGTTGCTTTAACAGGTGATACCTACATAAATAGGAAAAAAAACAGGTATCGTAAGTTGAAAATTAGATATCGCGCTAAACTAAACGCTTCTGTAGATTTCTGAAGGAGAAAACTTAGTCGCGCTGGTGTTTATACTAAATCAATAAGTATATGATATGTATCTTCTATATACACATATCACTAAAAGATTAAGTGCATTTTCACCTCAATTTGTTTCTTAACAATGGTAAATATTTCCATGTGGTATTGTGGTTTAGTGTAAAAAATGGGTGAGGTAGCAAGTTTTTTTAGAGATTCTTGACTTGTTCCATAAAGGAAAGGAAAGAAGCAATTAAGATTCTTTTGATAGTTATTGAGTATGAATTTATTTTAGCCTATGTTGCTCAGGCTCTCCAAAACTGTTGCCGCATCCATGTCAGATCTTCAAAAAATGCACTATTTTTGGAGAATCTGACATGCTCCTGCAGTGTTTTTGAAGAGTCGGAGCAACATAGCTTTTAGCTGCTAAATGTGAAACAACTTATGCCAAACCAACAAATCTTGGTAGTAGATCCAGAAAGCAATGTGTTCCATGAAAGACCACAATCTTTTAGAATAAGAAGTAAATAGAAGGATGATTGTACCTTATAAGGCTCTCTGAAGGAATTTTCATCCATCACATTTCTGGATGTTAATGTGTTTTTTATAGCCCCAACTGACGTCTCTAACAAGTTCTTCCCCAATCCACTGATAGAGATTTTAAGAGTAACCGTGGTGGTTCCAAAGTTTACGACCTGGGGAAAATATCTCAACGTATAAGTAATGAACCAGTTAAAGAAGGAGAATTGCAAGGAGAATTGCATGTGTATATGCAAAATGGTAAGGAAGATCGTGCATCTTAGGAATTCGGAGATGAAACTATGCTGTCACAAAGTTCTACTTGTTAAGGGTGAACCTCGACCATTCAAAAGTCTTGAAGTGCTAATGATGACTATCTATGAAGAAGCTAACATAAGAAACCAGACGAACATAATCCTCAAAGAGTGATGAACCAAAACAAGAAAATATCTGGACCTTTATTCTCAAATAATTGTTGTTATCAACTGAATTTCGCCAAGTGATGGCAGATGCTATAAGTGAATTTGCAGGATTAGCTTGTAGTGACGAACTCAGAAGAGTTGCGCCATTTGACTCTTTGAAGAAATGCTGCATCCAGTAACTAGGGGTTCCATACATTTGTGAAGAGGTGAAGACAATTGCATCTGGGTTCCACCTACATGAATGAACAATTTTGGTCGATTGAATACATTAAGAAAATCTTTAAAAAAGAAAAAGAAGAAATTAGAAATAAGCGCAGAAGCAATCAGATATACCTCCTGTCATTGTCATTAACAAATAAGGGTGCGTAACTTGCCATTTCAATTGCTTCGCTGCACAGAGGATTTCACGTTACATCATAAAAACAGAACATAGTATAGGAAAGAAAATGAACTGTCTATTAGGTTAAGGTGATTCGTGTAGTAAATGCCTGATCTATAAGAACAAAGTTATCCATCATACAATCAAATAAAGGTATTATGTAGTATGCTGCATGATAGAATGGCGTAAATTAGAACATTTCCAAGTAAAGTCTGAAGTAAGAAACAGATATTTGCATAAGAAAAAAAGAAGGATGTTAATCAACAGAGACTCGGTAAGTGAAATCACATATCACCCTTTTTTCCCTCAAAAAAGCTGTGACACAGAGACGGAGTTTACATACATGGAAAGCGTTTCAAAACCTTTCTCCGACATAATAAGTCAAGGACGTTTTTTATCAAAAGAACTTGAGACGTGTACACGCAGGAAGCGTAGCATTTACAGAAAAGAAGATTAGACAAATGCTACACAGGTACCTGTTCTTTTCTACCCCAATGAGGAACCCAGCTTCACCCAATGCTGCTAAAAGACTACCTTTTCCAGCATCATTTCCAGTCACAGCATACTCACTCACAAAAGCCTGCAGAAATATACGCTATACATAAGAACCAGTTAATAATCCAACTCATTAATCATCAGAAGGAAGCTTAACCGACCTTTGGTCCACTGCGTGGTGCACTATCAAAATGGCGAGAATTAGCAAATACAGAACTTGCGCTGCTATAAATCTAGCCATAGAAACATCACAAAGTTAAAGCTTTTATACAAGTGCTAAGTGTGAGAGATACTTGGAAAAGCGTCAATATCTTACATGAAAATCATATAAATCAGCTGGGTGATCCAGTGCTCTCGTAGAACCATCACAGTTTGAGATTATTTTAATATCTGGGTATTTATCTTTGATGGCTGAATAGAACTTGAGGTAATTTCCTGAATCACAAGTAACAGAAATCAGTCATAAGTCTTTTCACTCAAATCGATGCAGTTTTGAAATCATGTATCTGGACTAATAAAAGAAATGATTCCCTTGGAGTCTCAAAGGACTAGCCTCAGATATCAATGGTAAGAGATCAAACTTTCAAGAGATATTTTGTTAGACACCTAAAGAGTTCTGACAAGTTTTCTCAAAACCAGTAAAAGGAACTGACTACTAAAGTAAAATATAGAGAGATAGAACAGGAGCATGAAGAGCGAGGTACAGTAGAAACCATGAAGATCATAAATCTACATCAACTTTTAAATTCATATTAGTATAAAAACACAAAACTTATGCTACCCCACACTCACCTAGGGGAACGGGGAAGAGGGTCACTTCAAATCATAGATTAAGTATCTCAGGTCTAACTCCCGGCACAAATTTTGGGAAGGCAATGAGAGACGTGCAACTTTATGGGAAAAAATAAATTAAAATGTCCACTAGAAAGTTATGCAACCTATAAATCCTTTATGCGCCATAATAAGTTCCCTGTGAACCAAAAGAGCAATAAATCATCTGCCAAAGACAGTAAAGTATGCATACCACGGTATTTTGTTTTTCCACAATCCTCATTTCCGACAGCAACATATCTCAAATCAAAGGGCTCTGGATGTCCCATTTGGGCTCGAACAGAACCCCATGTTGAGGTAGGATCACCTCTTGCAAACTCAAGACCATCTAATATTTCCTGGATAGAGACAAAATATATTTGTAAAAATGTAATGTAACTAGGAATAAATGAAGACAAATTGTTGCTCCAAAGAGGGAAGCAAGTGAGTATTAAGCAATATCCACTGCTAATTTTACTTTTTGACCAATTTACGCCACGATAAAAATGTTTGTCCGCTCGGCAATGCTTTCAAAACATTGATTACTTTGGTGACTTGAATCTGTAACACAATGAACATTAACATAACCTACTAATGCAAAAGCCAAGAAAACCTCCGATTGAGTATTATGACCATTAAAAGTGTGATGTGAGCTTTGATTGCCTAAAGATTTTGAGAACAACAAGACAACTCGCAGCTGACAAAACAGAGAAACGTTCATGACACTATATCAAATTTAAAGAACATTTATCATATTAAAGCACTAGGTCATATTCAATGAGCTAAAGATTCAATAACCTACTTGCACGAAAGGTAAAATACTGGTAGTGTCAACTTGATCGTGGTGGCTGACTCCTGAAAATTTAGATGCACAAAAGGAAGAAGTTTAAATTAATTAAATTGAGTAAATAGAGTAATAAGAAAAAGAATTCTGCATTTGTGGAAGTGCAGGAACTACCATTGTTGAAAACCCAAACTGGCAGTGTATCTAAGTCCTCGGCAAGCTGCAGAAAACAAACTTGAGTCATTCATATTCAGAAGCATACAACTGTTTACATCAAGTGTGTGGAGATGTTGGTTTTTTTGGGTGCTTCTGTGATTTAAGCATGAATGACCTGCCAGGTGTTTCAAATACATGTGCAACAAAGTTGGGAAACTGGAATATTACCTGCAGAAACTCAAAATGGCCTAGTCCATCATCAGTCCAGTAATTCCAAACATCACCAAAATGCCCGGGCCTCTCTTCCCATTTTCCAATGGTTTCTTTCCACCGAAATGCATTTCTTAACCAGTCACCTTCAACAAAACATCCACCTACAAACAGATAATGTGAAGGTTTATCAAAATCAGACAACTGATCATTGAGAAGCTCAAGTAGTAAATACCGATGGATAGGAGGAACACAGAGAAAAAAACAAAAGCAACTGGTAAAAGAAGACACACAGCACAATCTTGGAAGAGTAAGTCCTCTAATTGATGCAGACTTTTTACTACATTTTCCTAATATTTTTCTCTTTTCCTAGCGAACACTGTATAAACCAATTGTTTGAAATTCTAAAGCGCTCAAATACAAAGTAAATAGATTAGAAAGAGGAGATTTGACTTCTTCAAGGAATCAAAGCAAACATGAAAGAAAAGATAAATCAGAAAGTTTGAATTTCAAGTTAAGTTCCTTCATCCTACCCCCTGCCCCTGGGAATGAAACATGTTAATATGATGAAAAATTACAATTAAAACTCTAATGAAAAGATACTTCATTACTCGTTTAAGGAATTGGAAATTAAAATATGAAATAAACTTTGACTAGTTTCTGATATTAATCCTATATCTAGATGTTCACCTCCCATATTATCTCTTTGATAACCTCATCTTCCTTATTATCTCAAGGGTGATAGTTCTTATATCTAAGTGCTTAAGATAGAGAGTATTTCAAGTCTGATCTGACAAATATCACCATTGATAATACTGGAGATGAGGTTATCAGGGGAAATGAACTCCAGTGAGCATAATTTCCATTAATACATATACAGTTGTATATCGGCTTCTTTCTATCTTTAAGTAGTAGCTGGCTTTCTGTGGCTTTCGTAGCTTCTTTGTGCATACATTCTTTTTATTATACTTTTATCTTTCCCATATACTCGTGAATTATTCCTCTCTACTGATACTCTACTTCCTCATCAAGAAGGGCTCGTGTGAAAAGGCTTATAAATATAGCAGGTATAAAATACTAAAAGCTGTAATTCCCAGTCCATCAGCTGATAAAAGTTACATGATCCTCATGGAAAAAGTTCAAATATATTGGAAAATACCTGGAAATCGAAGGAATGCTGGTTTCAAATCTTTAAGCATTCCAAAAAGATCTTTCCTGAAGCCATGCCCCTGTGCCAAGAAAAGTGCCACAAATAACATTCATAAAACGAATACATCTAATGCCCCTACAAAAATGAAAAATAAAAAAGAAAATAATTGGAAATAATATCATGCTCCTTGACAAAGAAGGATCGTTAGAGTAATACATAATTGTTGGATATATACAGCCAAATAATGTGAAAAATGAAACAGTTGCAGTAATTTGTAAAATTTATCTACATTGACAAATTTTACATACTATTAGGTAATAATGCCTATGTGGTCAACAAGTTCTAATTTTTTTCAAATGTAAAACCTAATAACATCCTCGAAGTATTGATACAGAGGATTCATATAGCAGTTTATTTGGGATTATGGTATAGTTTATTGTTTGATGCAAAACCTGCATTTAAGAATACTGCACAGATGTAATTATATTTCGGTATTTGTTTCTAAAGATATAGAACTGAAGCTGGCTACACATTTTGTATATAATAAACAAGAAGAGAATTCGTGAACCGTTTAGAAGCTTTGCTCAGAAAATATGTATTAAGTCAGCCAGCTGCGTTACAACCATTCTCTCCTTGGTCAAAAAATGAGTCTTTTCTGAATAGCTACAAGAAAGCTCTAAACCACTCACCTTGTATGTGTCAGTAGGCATTAATGACACTTGATCAAACCATATAACACCTTTCTTAGATGATCTCAGTTCCAGTCTTGCATTGGGATCTGTTCCTGTTGCTTCTAACATAATTTCCTTCTTTGTCCAGCTTGAAACATCAGCAGCACTGCAAGAACATGTTCAATAAATCGTGTGCAAGAAGCAAACTTTGTAAAAGCATGGAAAATAAAGCCGACTAGACATCTACTTACACTATGTTGGCAGTAGCCAGCTTTGGTAATCCATTTGAACCAGTTAAAGCTACAGATACATCGATTGATTCTTGTGAACGAACATAAAGCACTAGTTTGTAACTCTTTCCTTGCTCAATATTCTGCAAGAAAACATAAAATAAGGTTATTAAATACAGAACATGCAACAACAATATGCACAAAGAAGGAAAGATCAGTACGTATTTTACAATATAATTCTGATTGAAATCTAAACAAGACTTAGGGTTACAAGTGACCGAAATCCAATGTGCATTTAGTATCGACGAATATTGAAAGGTGAATCCTTGAGAGAGGAAGCAAGAAACACACAGAGAATGTCTAAGTCAAGCATTAAAAGAGTAACATACCATGCCCCAGAATCCTGGGTTGTAAATGCCAACTCCTCCATCTGGACAGATATTGGCACCTGTAAGGTCACATAACACCTGCACTTGAACTGCAATTTTATTCCGATCAAAGCATGATGATCGGTCTGTTGATACAATCACTGAGGACTCGTCTCCAATGATAGACCAAGGATCAATATTTGAAGGTACATTTGGGCCTCCAGCTTCAAAACCTAAGGTTTCAAGAAAACTGACACTTGAAGAAAGTTGAAGTAAAAAACATATTGGAAGCAAAGCCTTATGCAAGAACAGAAATAGCAATTTCGCACCAATTGCCTTATCAGTATATTCACCACAGTGTTCTTATCAGTCTCTTGGACAATAGTAGCATATGGAGTATAAAACCGTCCTAATATTCACCTCTGAAGAGATAATTCAAATGGGAAAAGTAATAATGACAATCCAAGAAACAAGACCGCACAAAATCATGTGATGGTTGTCCCTAGTTCTCTGCTTGAGCAACCTAAATGTAACTATTTTCAACCTTTCTAACATATGAGTCTTGTTTGTCCTTTCTTTTTCTTTTTCTTTTTAGGCCACAAAAGGCAAATTAGTAGTCAATTACTATGAAGCAAAGCATGTTTTCATTTCTTTTTAGAGACTTCTCTTTTTCTAAGGCAACCATAAAATCGAACTGACCTCTATTGCTGACAAGCTCAGCCCACAATCCACCAGCGCCAGCATGATTGATCTCCTGAAATACAATGTTCCAGGTATTATGAACTAATTAATTGACTGTATCCAATATCATGGAAAATTAAGTCCAATTTATTCTGTATAGCGCCCCCTTATGTCCATGAAAAAAAGGTACGATCATTCTCTTCCAGTAAGATATTTGGAATATGTTGAAGATTCATAAGATTAGGCATCAACAGAACTTGTCAGATGTCCACTGTCAAATTTCACATTATGGACAGACGTAAATTATAGGAAGTCCTTTTTCGTGTAACTATCATTTTTACTTCTTTGGTTCGAAAAGGAAACCTTTACAAGAGTTAAGAATGCAGGTTTCAGTTTGATGGAAATTGGAATGAACTAATAAAAACGTATCCTAAATGTATTTTCGAGAAGAAGAATTCCATGACTCTGAGTATCATATACACTGGAATAATTATCAGGTATATAAAGAGTTTGCTCAAAGAAAGAAAAAAGACAAACGAATTAAACACCTAATACATGAAATGAATTGCACTGTAAATTAGAAGCTAAAAGTTTCTCATTTGCACCACAAATTGAGCAGTCAAATGACTAAACTCACCTCAAAGAATATACCGAAGAGGGTATCAGGTATTTTCGTTGCTGATGCTTCGGATGCATTTACAAACAGTACTGCTGTCTGGTTTGCTTCAACCTCAGTAGCAGAACATTGGTATAGGGCATAAAGACCACACAAAACTAAAAGCAGTATGTGATGGAGGGAAAGCCTCGACTCCATCTTCCTTCTCAGACTATTTGCTGTTGCTGTTGCTGTTGCTGTAGGCTTCTAGCCTATTTAAGCTCTGAAAGAGGTGGAAATTCGGTTAGATTCTGATCATTAATGGAAGTATAAAGCTGTAAAGTTGCTACCTTTTACAACAACCTAATGTCAGCCTGAGACAGGACCAAAAAGAGGATTGTCTGAACTAATAACAATATGAGCAATTTGACAGATTTTTCTGCTTATACTAGCATGAGAATCAAGGAATACAACTTTTTTTAACTTGTAGTGCATATATTATGTCTATTGGCTCATATTAAGTTCCAAAAGCATCCAATCACTGGACAAGCTTTGACAGATAAAATTAATAGGAGCCTTCTCAAAAATATTTTTTTTCCTTCTCAAAGATTAAATTAATAGGAGATAAAACCTGAGGAATGATAAAAATGGCCAAAGTCAGAATATAAATGAAACTCGTTAAGCTGAATTCACAAGGAGATGCAAGACGCAATGGCTCAAAGGCCAAGCAAACTATGATATACCAAATTATTGAACTTAAAATAGGATTCCATCTGGTCCGGTTCCTAGTTTAACAATTCTGCTTCGTTTTTTTATTTTTCTTTACTCCACGCCTTCAACTTCAATTATGACCAAATAACAAAGTGATCATGCTATTATATTCTATAGTCAAGCAAAAATAGTTGAGGTTAATAACCAACCCGAAGTTAGACAAGCAGTAACCCCATTGATATGATAATATCAGAGATATTATTTTTACCAACTCATTTTTTAACTACTACATGAAGGCCTCTCAAATACATTGTATCTAGAGGAAACAAGCTTTGTTTGTACAAAAGGCTATGATGTAGCATGTCCAATTTATTTACACTTTTGCACAAAACAAAGCCACTGTCAAACAAACAGAGAGCCAACAAGTAAAGAATGCAACTTAGGATTGGCCATGAGAATGCAACCACTATCCAGTAAGGACCATTACGATTTCCCCTCCCACACAAAGCAGTAAAATTGACCGTGTTCGGAAAGTAGAGAAAAAAGGAACATGAAGCAACAACAATAGCAAAGTGAGTTTTTTTTTAGGCCACACATAAGTCATTTGCTTATTATCGTGGCAATCGGCCAACCACTAGCATTTATAAGTTGTTGGCGGCCGCAAGGTTGTCATGAGTTAGTAAGTTTGGGGACCAAACACAGTTCTCTGTGCACCGGGCACATAGCCTGTTGAAACAGTTGTGACACAGATGGAAATGCATGCTAAGACACACAGCGAGAACTCTGCATTAGTAGTAAGGAGCTTAGCAGCCATTTTTTCTTTCCATATTAGTAATATATGCATATGTTGTAATTCCTGTTCTATTTAATTCCTGAATTCAATATGGATTAACAATACATGTAATGTCTTAGTAATACCTAACATAACAGCACATAAACAACAAAAAAACCTCTGTAAAATTACCTGCTATCTCTCCTTTGTTTCTAATTAAGTATGTAATATTGATTTTAAGATACTAAGAAGGCATTTAAAACAAAAAAATCTGTTTAGACAAGGAATGTAAAATTCGTGTTCTTTGTTTTGAGATATTAAGTTGACTATAATCTGTTTTTTGATTACAGGTGTATAATAAGTATTAATCCCATATATTAAACTAAATAAAATCGGATTAAGTAATGTATTTATTATACAGCATGGGCAATTGGACATTATTGGAGTCAATTTTGATACAATCTAAAATTACACACATGTTTAGATTAAACAATGCATATCCAGATTTTAATCCTATAACATTACAAATAATAGTGAAAATTATTAATTGTATTACAATCTCTATATTATATTCCATATATAACTTGTCAGCTATCCAAATGATCCCTAAGTTTATAAGAACAGAACAGCTCAAAATTTTCTTCATTATTATTTACCATTTTTTTCTTTTGAGCCGAAGGTCAATCAGAAACAGCCTCTCTAGTCCGCAAAAGGTAGGGGTAAGGTCTACGTAGATTTTACCATCTACACTACACCGGGCAATGGCTTAGCCACATGTAGTTAAAGGTGACCAGTTGAAGACCCTTCATCCAAAATTGATACCATGTATATAGAAAATTATACGAAGTATATAAGGTAAAAAAATCCTAAACATCCTTATCCAAAATTTCTGACTTCGCCACTAACAACAACGGGTATGTTGTTGTTGTTGGTCATTATTTACCATTCAACCCAAACAAGGGAAGACAATTTTTGCTTAACCGATAAAGTTGTTGTCACGTGACCAGCGGGTCATTGGTTCAAAACAATAAATGCAGGTAAGACGATGTATAATAGACCCTTATGGCCCGGCACTTCCCCGGACCCGCACCGGGCTGCCCTTTGTTTATAGCTGAATTACAAGTACAAACCCAGTTCCAAAACATTCATTTCCATAAACCACAAATAAACAAGATTTCTACCCCAATCACAAAATACCCACAATCAAAAACTCATAAAATTTCAATAAACTAATCAAGACTCAAAATTTATCAATCAAGATCACTTTTTTTTACCTGTAAAATGAGCCACCACACAAAATATCCTTCTGGGTATTCGTAACTCTGACGTAACAAACGACTACACAGGTCACAGAGTAACAAATTGATTTTGTTACAGAATGAGCTCACACTGTTCACTTGCAGCAAGTCTTGTTATAGGTAATGACTTGTATATTTTGTATATTTGTGTGTATATTATAACTGTATATATAGGGACTAAGATGGTGGGATTATGGAGAAGAAAAAAGGTAGTTAATTTTCTTGCTTGAAGAATGAAGTAAGGAGAAAAAGTAAAGCAAGAGTAACTTTGATCTGGCGTATACAGTTTTGTTTTCTTGGAGTGTCAGAGTTCAGAGTATATTTGGACTTTGGAACTTGGGACCAATCCTCTTATCCTCTTTAGGGGGTGTCCCACATTATATAAAAATGTGTGCTTAGTGGTAAGTGGATTATCCATACTAGTTACTCCCTCCGTCTCCTTTTGTACAACTCTCAAGGAGAAATTTTTATGCGATTTTAGAAATTTTCATATTGGGCGATCGGTTTGATTTTCGGTTTTAAGGTTTTAGTTAACGGTTAAATCGATAACTCAATAAGATTATATTAAAATTATATTTTTACCCCTAGTTTTATAATAGTGGCTTTATATTTTAAATACATATCCTATTATTTTTTGAATTCTATAGTTGTTAGTGTTATTATTTTATTTCAAAAGTGATTGGCTTGGTGAGGTTCTACCCATCAGTATAAACTCTAAACCTACATTGCTTTTCTTTTTTGAGAGATCGGTATCGATTGCTACCGCATTCAAGTCTGTTACTTAGTAAAAAGAACACAAGTTTGTTTTAGTAATAATGTATTTGAATTTGTTTCTACTTACATTGTGTTTGCTTTTATGCACGAAGGTAGTATATATATATGAACATATAAAAATAGGAAAAGAAGGTAAAAAAAAAATTCAGAGGAACATTTTCTTATCGGTTAAATCAAAAATCGAACCGTTAAGGACCAAAAATCGATAACAAGTATCTTATTGACTTGGTTATCGATATAAGCGTATTTACAAATAAAAAACTGATAAATCGAACTGATCTACACAAAAACGAACCAAACCGATGCACACCTCTATGTTTGGCCATGAATATAAATTGGAGTTGTTTTTTACTTTTATGGGAGAAGAGGGAGTGAAAAAAGTAAAACTACACTTTTCCAAATACAACTCCAAATTGCATTTAGAATTCTTATGGCCAAACACCATTTTTGAAATAAAGTGAAAAATAAATAAATAAAAAAAAGTAAAAAATTCTTATGATCAAATGGGGGCTAGATTAACACACATAGGGGTGTGTACATGCACTAGGTTAATCAGATTTTTTAAATATGACAAACTATTTGTATCGGGTTTACAATTTTGGCTTTTCTCAAGTTTTTTTTTTTCTCAAAATAAAAAAATCCAGTTTGCCGATTTGAGGTGATTTGCGGTTTGATTCTGTTCACACATAAACACATGTTGTGGTCAAATAAAGTACAACTTTATGGTAAGTGGTAAAGTTGATGTCATATAATTAGGTGGTCATGAGTCTGAATTGTAAAAATAATTTCTTGCAGGAGTGTAGGTTAAAATTAGGTATAATAGATTCTTGTGGTCTAAATTTTTCCGGACCTCGCTCATACGAAAAGTTTAGTGTATTGGACTATCCTTTTATGAATTATGATGGAATAACTATCACACTTAATTAAAGGTCTCTGAATATGAGCCTTTATGAATGAAGAAAATTTTGTTGGACTTGTTGTTTCCAAAAATTGGGGCAGCAATGCGCGATTTTGAATTTAAAATCGAGGTACAATACAAATATTGAACACCATGTGAAAAAAGAAAAAGATAAAAATGTACAATACGAATATGCTACACTAAAATAATTCATTATAGTTAAGAGACTAGATCAACGGAAAGTATGCATTAATTAAGCATAGTTGAACAATAATTTGTTGAATGATAATTATGTATATCAAACAGTTTCTTCGTTCATTTTTACTTGTCACATTTAGATTTTGCATATAATAAAACAGACACAATTTTACAAGAGGGAATACTAAAAATACTAAGTAGGTATTTAAATATGAATTTATTAATATCTTTTAAAAAAATGAAGTTGAGTTTATAAAAAGTATATTTGAAAGTTAAGATGTGTTTGAACAAGAAAATACAGTTGAAATTTTGTGGATGAACACTTAAAAAACTCTTATAAGTATGATTTTTAAATTTCACATTTCAAGTTTGGAACTAAAATAATAGATTATTCAATAAAAAAATAAGTTTTTAAAATAATTTTTGAAATACTATTTCAAGTTCTTCAAACAAGATCTATAAACAAGTTGGTTCTAGAATATCACTCGAGAAATTTGAACATATGATCTAAAATAAGTTTTCAACTCTTTTATTACTTTATATATGGAGATTTTTCATTTCGTAGAGATTTTTCGTATTTCAAGTTAAATATTAAAATAATAGATTTTTTAAAACAAATACGTTTTTGAGTATTTTCTTTAGGAGAAATGACGTTTTTAGTCTCTTAGTTATCGCGTTATTTCAATTTCAGTCCTTGTGATATCCGACTATCCAACTATGCACTTTTAACCTTCAATTAAGTAATGTGTGTTATTTTAATCTCTGACTAACGAATTTCATCAAATTAAACTAAATAACTATGAATAAGTTGTAAATTAGTTGGAAGTTGAAAGCACTCATGATAATATCTACATGACTTCTCTGTCCTTTTCTTTTTATTTTATTATAAAAAAATTAAACTAGAAATAGTACTATGACAACATAATATACAACAAATACTTTTCAAATACAAAGTCCACTTCATTCTTAAATCTTCTCCACCAAATACCTAACATGTTGAAATTTCATCCACTTCTTAATTACTTACTCTATTATTTATGCATAAATAAAATCTGAAAACAAATAGTATGATAATTAAACTATGTTTATGGATATTCCATTTATTTTCTTAGATTGAAGATAAAATTGTCAACTAGTTAACTGGTCTCGTTTGGTTGGGATATCCCATGGTTAGTTATCTCGAGATTGTTATTCCACCCTTCATGTAGATAAAAATAACACTATAATTTCGAGATAAAAAATTTCGAGATAAGTTATCCTGCGATTTTATGTCAACCAAATATGAAATAAACTCATCCTTAAATTAATTTCGGGATTAGTTATCCCTTATCCCTCTTACCAAATTAGACTGTGCCAGTGAATAGAAAATCATATTATGACAATTAATTGAAAAGGAAAAGTTGGAATTCTTCAAAATAATTACTAATAAAAATGGTTGTGCAAATATGTGTTTAATATAATGGCAAGCCATTTGATTGACTGCTAAAGAATTTCTAAATTATTTTTTCAAAGTTAAATGTAGCAGTATAATTGCTTAGCCCCATATATACACATCTAAGTTTAGCATTAGAGTAAAGAGAGTAATTTATTGAGTTTATAGAAAGATATACGGAATTGTATATTTTTATACTAATTTAAAGAGTTGAGAAGAATGCAACCTTTTACATGGTCATTTTTAATCGATCGACTCAATTTCAATTTCAAATGATTAATTGATTAATATTTAGATCAAAATAATTGCTTTTTCTCTTTCATTATGACTTTTCGTAAAGGTATTAAAAAAAATTCCGTATAGGCACGTAGAGTTGTTCGATCATAATAAGGTGTCATCTCAAATTTAAATGTCAATTTTCAATTTTTTTTTGAAGATATATAGTAAACTTTAGTGGGCTCAAAATTAAAATTATGTTTATATTTAAAGTTTTACTCTAACGCGATATATAACACATCTTTTAAGTTAAACAACAAAGGGATATCTTTAGTGCAATCATTTTGTTGGATAAGAGATAATGTGTGTTTACGTTTACTCTTAAGAGAAAATTGCAGTAGTTATCATATGATTTTTTTGGTGATATTTTATTTCATGTGATTGGTTTATTTGAAAAGAAATAATTTTATTCCATTAGTCACTCTCATTATGTCTTGACTTTTCCTCCCCGCCGTTTTTTCGGAAGATTAGTAAATCATTTAGAGTCAAGTTTGGGCAAGTGAATAATATGACTTCAAAAATAAATTTACAGATTATGCTGAGAAATCCTAACGTCACGATATGGATAGTGGAAGATTCTAAAATTAAAAGATTAGAAAGGAGGAAGGAATTAATTCTTAAAAGAGAAGAAACAAGCTTAAATAGTAGATACTTGAAACCTTATTTAGTAAAAGTAGTGAATCAATTTAAGAAGAATAAGAAAAGGAGAGAGGGAACTCAAACGAAAAATTTTACTATTGAAAAGATCAAATTATGACTCAAGGTAGAATAAAAAGGGCATAATTCAAAAGAAAACTTAAAAAGGTCTCCACGAGCCACAAGGCTGCTACTATTAGTTTAAATCAAGCTTAATTACAATGAAGAAGAAAGAACTTTTTTATATAGGAGTAAATGTGTTGCCACCCTAAAAGAAGTCCTAAAGGTGGCCAAACTAAATTAAATAAAATAAAATTTCTAGATGTCTAGAAGACTACCAACACTTTATTCAATAAATCTATAAATGCGATCAACCTGACATTAAGTTAACTTCTAAAAACACTTGTCTGGGTTGCTTAACTTGCTCTTTTTTTAGACAGATATTGGTCCATATTCCAACTCCTTTTGGACTTCAAATTGGGCCTCCAAACAATTTGTAAGACATTTCCCAAAAATCAACTTTGGGCTGAAGCTATTCTTTCATCATAGACACATATTCATTGCTAATTGAAGCCAAATAAAATGTCTTGATAATCTCTGGCCTTTAATGACATTAAGCTTCCATGAATGCTATCATAACGAATCGCCATGATTTTAATTTGATAGCAAAAGTTTGTCTTGTCATAAAAATTGCTAAAAGTTTGGTCAAATCCTAACGCATTATCATGATTTGTGAAATTTTTAATCATAAATCTTAACAAATCATTGTAAAAGAAAACTGCACGGGAAAACATTTTTGACATCGTCGTATAATTTGTACCTATATTTATAATTTATTTTTGTATATATATATATACCATTTCAAATATGTGGTTTTTTAAGTTACACTTAAAGTTAAAGTTTGAAGTTTTATGTACCAAAATGATTTGGATTTCAATAATTTTTAGTTGACTTTAATCATTTTATCCTTAGACAGATAAAAATGAATGACTTAACTTCAACCATAAACGACTGAAGCTTAAGTAAAAATGACTCATATAAGACCAAAGCGACTAAACTTTAATAGTACGAACATATGAAGCTTCAAACACAATAATTGAAATTGTCCCGAAGTGGAAATCTGAAAGAAAAAAAAGTTAAAGAAACAAACACAAATTAAATGATAACATCAAAATTGAATATCCATGCACTTATACGTCGAATCATTTAACCAATATCGCGGACTCACATACTAAGTTAAGTGGGTATGGCTGATACTCATTGGGCTTAGGCCCCCTATCAAAGTGGACCAGCATTGTGCATCAACAATCTAAGCTCAACTACTTGAATTGAACTAACAATCTCTAATTCTTCCTATTTGTATTCACATGTACTGAACTAGTGTTAATATTTTCAAAAATAACAGGATACATAATCAATGAGAGAAATTTTAGAAGAATTTAAATAATGGATTACTAGAATATAAAATTGTAAATAATTTAAAGCTTCATAATCAAATTCACATTTAACAAACCATAGATTGAGTAATGGAGTGGATGCTTAATTGATCTTTTTTTCTTTTTAGATATAGCTACAATTTAATATCTTGAGATGGTCTGGTTTATAAAATAATCAATAAATATATAGATTTTATATATTTTGATCATATTGATAATAAACTGGATAGAACTGCATGTATTGAAGGGGATCCTTAGAGTAACTACTAACTAGTAAAGTTGTTACTATGTGACTTGGAGTTTAGTGCACCAGACTGTCCTTTTTACAGAACAACACGTATTGATAAGTTCTCTTCTTTTATTTTTTATTTTTGACTAAAACGACAAATAAACATGACTTGATGAAGTACTTCCTCCGTTCATTTTTACTTGTCATATTTTGCTTGTCGAAAATCAAATTGCATGAACCTTGACCAACATTTTAAGATGTACTTTTGATCATATTAATATGAGAAGGATTGCAACGTATAACAAATTCGTATAATTTTCAAACATCTAAATTTTAAATTAATCTACTTTAATTCAGCTTTGAAGTTTAGTTAAACTGACCGACTTTCGTAAAGCAAAATGTGACAAATAAAAATTAACGGAAGGAGTAAAAGTAATATTCATGTTTAATAATATTTGAACTCTATTCCCTAGTTAATAATTTTATCAAAAAATAGTTCCCCTGTTTTCCAACTCTTCCTTGTCTTGTTAACAAAGAAAACTCTTTTTCCCTCTTCCTTCCAATATATACTCCATTGTTCATTCTCCAAAAAGCTTTGTACTCAAAACTGAATCTCCATAGTAGAAAAAGCAAAGGGAATTGAAAGCGTGAAAAATGAGCAGTATTGGAACTGGATATGACTTATCAGTGACGACATTCTCGCCGGACGGCAGAGTTTTTCAGATCGAGTACGCCGGAAAAGCGGTGGATAATAGTGGTACTGTTGTTGGTATCAAGTGCAAGGATGGAATCGTACTGGTAATTTGTTTTGTTTGTTTTGTTTTGGTTCTTAATGTTAGGGTTTTGAGATATAGTGTTTTTATTTTTTGGGGGAATTTTGGAATTGTAGGGAGTTGAGAAGCTGATTGCGTCGAAAATGATGTTGAACGGATCTAATCGTCGGATTCATTCAGTTCATCGTCATTCTGGCATGGTAATTGTTTATGCTCAAACTACTGTTTTTCAGTGGCTAATCTCTCATGTGAATGTAATATTTGCATTATTTGATTGAAAACAACAACGTACCTAGCATAGTCCCACAAGTGGGGTCTCAGGAGGGTAGAGTGTGTGTACGCGGACTTTAATTGAGTGAGAACGGGGTTTTTGATTTTCACATTGGAGGAGCGCCTTTTTTGGCTTACAATGCAATTACTAGTACAAACTTTTGCAGAAGTGCAGGGTAAGACTGTGTACAATAGACCTATGTAGTTCTGCTCCGTGCATTACGGAGCTTTAGTGCACAGGGTTTCCCTTTTTAATGAAACTACTAGTACAACAAATACGACTATGCCTGAGCCTCTAAGGGTGATATTAGCTCAATTCTTCCCATTTACCTAAGCCTTGATGGATAGATTGATAACATGTAACGGCGCACCTAAGGGTGTGGCTTAGTGGTCAATGAAGTGGGTTGAGAACCATGAGGTCTCACGTTCAAACCCCAACAGAGACAAAAACACTAGGTGATCTCTTCCCATCTGTCCTAGCCTTGGTGGACGGAGTTACTTGGTACTTGTTGCTGGTGGGAGGTGGCAGGTATCCTGTGGAATTAGTCGAGGTGCGTGAAAGTTGGCCCTGACACCACAGTTATCAAAAAGAAAATATTGATAACATGTATCGCTGGATTAGTCGAGGTATGAGTATGGTTGCTTGGATACCACCTTAGTTTGAGAGAAACAGAAGGAATTAAACTAGGTTGGCTAGGTCTCATTCCTTTTGGACTAGATTGGCTATATGAATCCTCTACATCCATACATTCTTTGAAGACAAATTGGGGTTCTCTAATGTTAAAGATTCTCTAATTCTTCTACTTCTTTTTGTTTGATGATGGTTTCGGTTTAATTTTGTCAAATGTTTGGCTAAGAAGATTAAAGCTTTCTGTCTCTATGTTCTTTAGCACCGGACTAGTACTGAGTAAAGGTTTTAGTCTCTTGTTCTTTCTTTTCAATGGCATGTAAAGTAAGATGGTTTGTAGTTATGAAAGTGTACTGATGTTACGGTTTATTAATTTTATTAGGTGTAAATTTACAGTAAATTATCAAATGATCAATTGAAGTTGAAAAGGACCGATGGCACTGTTAAATTTTTGAACCACTGCTCTGTTGGTTTATTCTTCGGGGACGATTCATTATATTTTGCTGATTTTTCTTTATGTACAGGCTGTTGCAGGGTTGGCTGCAGATGGGAGGCAAATTGTTGCCCGTGCAAAATCTGAAGCAACCAACTTTGAAAGGTTTGCTTCTTACAACCTTATTTTAAAACATGTACGTGTAATTACATCTGTTCTCCTGTAGTTTAGGATTCATGGGAGTTCACATCTGACATTTTTGAAAATCTATGAAAATTGCGAACCAATTTTGTGGTTCTTATTGGCATTTAAATTCTGTTTTTCATACTCGTAATTTTCTACTAGTGTCTGAAAATGTACATTGATTAGTATTGGATCAATTGACGATAAAAAGATTTAACTTCCACTATATAGAATTAATAAGTTGTATGGCACATTTGAGTCTTTGATTAGTGTTACGTAAAGTTTCATACTCCATAAATGTGAGTGTGTCTGTGTGACACATGGTCGAAAAATTTAACACAGTATCTAAGTATCTATACATGGTGTCAATTGTCATGGCTTTGAAGTGCAGAGGTCGCTTCTTGAGTGAGCTTTTGCAGGTGAGTTATTTATTCAATTATTTCGTGGTTTTAAGGACATAACTGGACGATCTGGCCCTTATGCATACTATCTAGTTATCTATATTCAACCTAGAACTCAGATCAATGAAAAATATTGCACATCGAGAATTCCACTATGAAGCTACTCAAGACTAAAAAAATTTGGATTGATTTGTGTTTTTCTTTTCAGAAGCACCTTCATATTACTAAGTGAGATAAAATGGTATTTAAGTCATTTTTCTGTCTCTTCTATTGTCACTATTGCGTCAAAGAGGTATTGTCTGATACCTCTCTGTTTCTGTTGGTATTTCCAGCAAAGAGTTATTGGCACTTTAGCAGATTCTGTTTTTAACAACTTCCTACTTAGAAAAATGTCAGTGTTGTCATGTGGGATGTTTATTAAGCTCTTGGATTTGACAGGGGGATTTTGCAGTTTGTTTCTTTTATTATCATTACCAAACGTGTAGTGTATATGTTTCCTTCATTAGTAGATGAAAAGTCAAAAGATTTTAGAGCCTCATCTTTGAACTCTAGATGGTGATGAATGATTTTTCCCACTCAAAATTTGAAAATTGTTGCTGCAGAGTCATCCTATACCACCACCCTAATTTGACTCTTCTATTGACTGGGTTTGTAATGTGTAGTACATATGGTGAACCAATTCCGGTGAAAGAGCTTGCAGAACGTGTTGCTAGTTACGTACATTTATGCACGCTTTATTGGTGGCTCAGGTATGTGGGAATATCTGTTACTGTCTTATACTCTGATGTCTTCCTTTTACTTACTTTCCGCACCTGAATTTTTGGAGTACTACTTGTTGTAGGCCTTTTGGATGTGGGGTTATCCTTGGAGGCTATGATAGAGATGGACCTCAACTCTACATGGTTGAGCCGTCTGGTGTCTCGTATGTGAGTTGAATCATTGTTTAACTGCTACGTAGTTGAACCATGTAGCCTGCTACTATATTTTTTTTAACGGCTAGATAAGCTCTCTTTCCTTGCTGTCGATCGAAATTGAATTTATTGAAGATGTTGATGTGTTCTGTTGTTTGCTGTAGAGGTACTTCGGTGCTGCTATCGGGAAGGGCAGACAAGCTGCTAAAACGTAAGTGTGTAGATCTCTTCTGTAAGGCCTAAATTTCAAATTTGAAACAATCGGGCATGGTTTTGTGATGGCAGTGACTTTTGAATTTGCATTTACTTCCCACTATCGAAAAGGGATTGTGAGGAATGTTCCAAGTTAAAATTTCGGTCAGCCTTTTCACAGTGCTATGGATGCTATCCTTGGGGTTGTGCAGTTGTTTTTTCTAGATTTGAGGCTCTGTCCCCTACCATCCACAAGAAAATGACTAAGTTTACTCCCTTCTCTCCTAAGAAAATGTCAAGTTATTTTCTTCACGAAATGGTTAAACTGATTAATATCTTCCCTAGTCCGGTTCCAAAAAAAAATATCTTCCCTAGCTTGGACAGTACATTATTTATGTTTAAAACTAGAACTGACAGATCCAGAAACTACATAGGAAGTTACTACTAACATGAATGTTTGGACTAAAACAAGAATTGAATAGTTGTCTTCACATAAGTTTTTCTTTGACTTCACTAGGATACAGAGTGTCAAAGTCGATTTCCTGATACATTGATTGTGCTTTTGATGTGCATATTATGCCGTTTACCCAAACAATTATGGTGCTAAACACTTCTCATTTAAAAGAAATGTTTGAAAGGTTCGAATATCCTTTCTTGCCTAAGTTTGTCAGAGGTGCTGTAATTGAAGTTCAGGGACATCTTATTTGGACTCCATGAGGTTTGACTACAATGGGAATGTCCTCTCAAGTTTCTACCATCGTAAGAGCACCCATTATCAATGAGAATTACTTGGTCATCAGAGGAAGTCACTTAAACAGCCTTAGGCAAAATCTTAAATCATTAAACTGGTCTAGTATGCTTAGGATATAATCTATTTTCTATTTCTTACTAAGCAAGAAGATCTATTTACCTGTCCGCACAAGGGAGAATGAGAGAGATCTATAACCCCATTTGTGTTACACACCTTCTTTGGGGTGATTTGAAATGTTTGAATTAAAAATATTATTCTATGTAACTTTGAATTTTCTGGAATTCAAATTGAAAAATTGATTTGTGTTTCTCTTCTCATTTTTTTCCCTTCTAAAAAAACTGACTTTATGCTTACCTATTGACTGATATTCTTACTGTTATTCAACTGCTTCTCTCATAATCAATATGATATACAAGGCTAATTAATATGTAGTAGTTTACATTTTATGCTCTGTCAAAGTATGTCATAGACTGGTTCTGTGAATTGCAAATAGTCAAGCAGTTTGAATATGTTAAATTTCAAGAGGACAAAAACAGTTTTCTTTACTGACCTTAGCTATATTAGAGGTCAGTACAAGTATCAATAATCGAGGTATTGTGCATACATGGTTATATTAAATTTCAAAGATGTTTAACAGTTCTCAGTTTCAAAAAAAAGATGTATAACAGTTCTAATGTAAACATAAAGAGGTAGGTGATGTGTACCCTGACCAAGACACTATACGAGATGTCAGAAACACTATCCCTGTGTGCCTGCACCACCTTTCTAAAGATATAGAATTGCATATATTTGTCCCTTCAGGTTTTACATTCTACCCTCCCTAGACTCTACTCTGTGCCCCTGTGGGACTACACGGGATATGTTGGTGCTGTTGTCACTTCAGTTTTATAAAGGTCTGATGATTTTCAAAAAATTCCAACTAAATATTTTACTGGTATAGTTAGTATGCTTGAAGGAGACTAAGCTATTTAAGATTTTAAAAAAACAGTGATCAAGCTGGGTTTTATTCAATCAAGTTTTGCCTTATTTTTTATTTTTTGTGTTATTTCTGTCACCAATTTTCTTTTATGCACACTAATGTGATTTTGAAATAAAATCTTTGCAGAGAAATTGAAAAGTTGAAGCTCTCTGAAATGACATGTCGGCAAGGGGTAATTGAGGTAGCCAAAATGTAAGTAATTGTGCTGATTGAACTTTACAATTTGATTCATGCTAATACTTTATTGCTAAATTTTTGTCGAAATCCGACATTGATGCAAACACATGATCTAGTTGTGTGTTGATGTTCTGTTTTTTCGACATTGAGAACTGCCTGCAAATCAATTTATAGAACTTTTTCCAGTTCTTTCAATCTTTAATTATTTCAATTATATTTGTTTAGTTTTAAGTGAAATTTCATATGCACAACTGGTGTTTAACTCTGTGTAAAGGTATGTTGGTATCATCTCTAGCGTTTGGGAAAACTAATTTTAGTTCTTGATGTAGTGGTAACTCTATGCTTATCTGTACGTTGCAAGAATGGAGACATCAATTTAGAGTTTTATCCAGATAATTTATATTAAATTATTTAGGGAGCCTTGGAGCAAAGGTCAAGTTCTCTCCATGTGACCTATAGGTTCAGCTTTTTAACAATATGTTCTATCTTGAACCAGAATTTACGGAGTACATGATGAGGCAAAGGACAAGGACTTTGAACTGGAAATGAGTTGGGTGTGTGATGAGTCTAACCGACAGCATCAGAAGGTAATTCATCCTTAGGAACTGGTATCTTTGTATTCACTCCTGCATTTTCTTTTTTCTTATTTGGCTTGGACCTGTCACACAAGCAAAAAGGAGATATTAAAGCAAATAACTCTTTTTAGCTTAGCTATTTCTTTTGTAGTTTTCCATCTTTTATTTTGTTTGCGTGCATGTATTTCATAATGGCAAATGGATGTTATTTGATGTTAATTGAAATTAAAATCCGGTTAGTAACTCGTGCTGATATTTGATGTTGCCATAGGTTCCTACTGATCTGCTAGAGGAAGCTAAGGCTGCAGCTAAAGCTGCACTTGAAGAGATGGATGCAGACTAGGGGCACAAATACGACTTTGTTCTCTATTTATTCATGCATCTACCTTTTATCAACTGAATCAAATAGTCTGCTCTGCCATGTTTGGAATTTGGCACCTGTATGATGATTGCTTTTACTGATGAAAGAGATTTCCTATTGTTTTCACTGTTGACCGTAATCTGTACACAATTTTCTAATATCAAGAGAATAGATTGCATTCTCATATGGGAAATTCTCGTTTTTTAAGCGGGTTTTTACCTTTGACGATTTTTTTTTTTCAGTTGGTAGATCTTTGTCTCTAGTTATATTGCCACAAATTGCTTTGATTGAGTGAAGAATTACACTTGAATGGCATGTTGCTGGCACATACCTTAAAGATATATCAAAGAAAAATTTCCCCCCTCTTTGCAGTTTACTGCATTGCTTGTGCTTTTGTGTCTCAACACTTACTGTATGGAGTGGATTCTATACAGTAAATGTCTATCGAATTTACGTAAAACTCAGCAGAAAAATTTGGGAAGTGATAGAGAAGAAATATGTTTATGTGAGATAACATTTCCAAAATGTTCTCTAGAGCTGGCACCTCGTTTATTTGTTGAAAATTCAACTCTTTAAACATTGGTATACTAGTTTTGACACTATTCTAGTTTCAATTTGTAGAATTGGTGTCCAATTGTGTGTAAAGGGATGTTAGTATCATCACTTACATTAGGGAATACCAATTTAGTTCTTGATGAAGTGGTAAGTCTATTCTTATCGGAAAGAGTTTAACTTCTACGCACCGATGGGCGATGAGCAAGATTTGATGATGACTGCGACAAGTCCTTCTTGGCAAGAGCTTCAATTACAATTTGATTGTAATCATAGCCGACTAGTTAAGTTGATGCTCTTGCAATTCTCAGAACTAGTGAATGGTTAAACAAAATTCTGTTGAGACATAATATAAAATAACATTCCTGGTGCAATTTCACAAGTGGAGTTTAGGGAAGTGATGTATGCAACTTTAACCCGACCTTGTGAAGGTAGAGGTGTTGTTTCTGATAGTCACTCGGCTTTATGAAACAACTTCTTTACCTTCTCAAGATAGTATAAAGCTGCATACACACCATTCTCCTCAAACCTCACTTATGAAATTACACTTCGTATGTTAGTTATTGTTGTTGTTGGTGTGTTAGTATATCAGTATTATTTGAAGTGTAATAGGAACATGCTTGTTTAATCACAATTCACAAATAGAATACAACATACCCAATATATTCTCACAAAGTGGGGTCTGGGGAGGATAAAGTATACGCAGTCTATTCCACTACCTTAGGAGTGAGGTAGATAGGTTGTTTCCGATAGACCCTCGGCTCAAGATAAAAAACAGTCTAGAAAACAACATAATGTAAGAACAAGAAACAATAAATAGTAACAAAACAACAGATAATAACAAAAATATGACTACCACAAAGTAATACTACACTCGAACTATCCGAAACAACAAACATCAACAATACTCCAAGACCAAGACACTACAAGCAAAGCACTACGACTACTACTGGCACAGAAAACAAAACAAAGCATCCTACCTATTAGCAATGACACACTCCTTCCTTCTAACATCTACCTTAGTTCTCGTCCTCCACACCTTCCTATCTAGGGCCATTTCCTCAGTAAGCTATAACTGTTCCATGTCATGTCTAATCACCTTCCTTCAATATTTCTTCAGTCTACCTCTACCTTGCTCAAATTCATCCATGATCAACCTCTCACACCTCCGCATTCGGGCATCTGTACATCTCATCATCACATATCTGAATCATCTCTACCTTGCTTCCCATATCTTGTCTTCCACTGAAGCCACTCCGGCCACCTTGTCTCGGATAACTTCATTTTCTAATCCTATCTCTCTTAGTAAATTCGGCCCACACATTTATCACAACATCCTCATCTCTGCCACCTTCATCTTTTGGATGTAAGAATTCTTGACTGGCCAATGCTCCGCCTTATACAATCTAGTTGGTCTAACCGCCACTATGTAGAATTTGCCTTCTTGTTATAATTTGTCATAGTCCAAAAAAAAAAAGTTACTCATACTTCACACACTTTACTTTTTCATTTCTCAAAAAAGCTAAAAGGTGGGAGTATTTTATTGACCCACATGTTTCCCTGACAAATACTAAATTACATTGAGGAAATGCGATCATTTGCCCTCTTAATAAATAATTCACCTTTCACTTTGTTTATTAGGATACATAATTTAGACAAAAGTACTTCATCCGTTCGGGTTTATGTGACCCAGTGACAACCTAACGTTTTTTTAATTTGTTCCAAAAGAAATGATAATTTTTAAAATTTGAAAACAATTTATAACTTATTATTTTATCTTAATCACAAGGTTTTTTTGTTGATGTGTGTGTGAACAAAGTCTCATATGAAAAGTAGAAAAGAAAAAAAGCTATTTATAAGGTATAAGATACTCTTAACTGTGTGGAGCCTTTTGGAGAAAAACGTGCAAAAATTTGGCGGTTTGGCCTACAACAAACAATATTACATTTAGAGGCAAATCCAAAATTTGAATACGGAAGTATTTTTTTATATAGTTTAGCCCAATAATTGATCAATGATTCGTCAGGACAAGTATAGAGATGGTGTGGGAGCCCAATAATTGTCTGTGTATAGCTAGTTTTCAAGGGAAACTTTCTATTTTATCGGTGCTTGAAATAATTTTGTCTTCTGCATATTACCATCTCTATAAAGTCAACAAAAAGAAGTCGTTGTAGACTTTGGTGACCATAAATACTGAGTTAATGTTGATAACATGCAATTAATCTCCGAATTAGTCCATAAATAGTGGTGGATCATGTAGAAATGAGATAATTATGAGATTGTCGGTTATATGCGAACTTACATGAAAATTACAAAAGAAAAAGAAATACTTATAAAATGTTGAATATCTTAATGGTGTGAAGCCGTTTGGAGAAAATCGTGCGGATTTGACCTAAAACCTATAATATCACGTTATGTTAAGAGTATCTTTAAATAGTTTTATTCCGACATACATATAATCATATGTGAAAATATTATGACATGTTTAAAACTATAATTTCAAAAATTATTAGAATTTTTTTAATGTTTTCAAAAAATTGTTACTCTTCAATACGTAATATATCTTTTATGTTTTGTCTCGACAATGTTTCAATTTCAGAAAGATAAATATACAAAATTTAATGATTTTTATGTTATATTTTAGTACTTTAACCTTACGTTATATAGGTTTAAGTCTGAATTTAGGTTTTGTGCATTAATAATATACTTTTTTGTTCACTATTATCGAATTAAGTTAACCTCTACATTATTAGTGATAAATATCTCTTTCTAGCAAGTTTAATATGATAACTTAAAAAATAAAAAAAGTGAGCTGTCATAATTGTTAAATACTTAAATTGCATAAACCCTGATAATATATACCCAACTTAAAACATCTACCAATTAAAAAAAATAAAAAATTGAACGAGATAAATGAGCATGGGAGGCATTAAGGGGCGGAGCCGTAGTTATAGGTATGAATTCGAATTTTAGTAGCTTTAATTCAAACTTTTTATTTGTATTAATTTTTTAAAGTTTATATATATACATATACCTAAAAAGAATTATCTACTAGAATTTAATAGGCAAATAAAAATTATAATTCAAAAAAAATTCATAAACTAAAATTCTGAATTCACCTCGAGAGATATCCATATTTCATTACATAACAATTCTTTAATTGATAATGGCATATTACAACACAAACTTATATTTCATACATTGTACAATAAGTACCCATAATAGATTAAACAAACAAACATATCCAAACATCAAAAGATGGACAATATACATGACAAATACAATAATATAATCCCACAACAATTTTAGCTAGCATAAAATACTTAGCAGTTTATTCAGCATTAGATACGATAAGATTGCATATAGTGGATTCTTATATATATAGTTAGGTTTTAATTTCTTTGGATCTTGTATATAGCAGAAGCTTAGTGCACTGCCACACCGGGTTGCAATCTTATCATGTTTTAATTAATTCATCTAAAAACTCCAAACCACATCACACTGTGTAGGTACATATCCAAAATATCTGCATGTTTTACAAACCCATGCTTCACTACAATCACTATTGGTGTTGCAATGTTTGCCACAAGTATAAATATCACTTAGAGTTAGCCTTTGTTGAAGTGCTTTCAATTCTTGAGGCATCTCTCTCATACCCATCACTTGTGGCCAAGTCAATACAACTGCACAACATATATACATACATATATCAAGGTCAAGTTCGAGCAGTGGTGAAACCAGAAATTTTAACTAGCTAGGAGATTAAAAAAAATGGCAGTCTGGTGCACTCAAGCTCTCGTTATGCAGGGAATCCGAGGAAGGGCCGAACCACAAGGGTTTATTGTGTGCAGCCTTACCATGCAGTTCTGCAAGAGGCTGTTTCCACGGTTTGAACCCATGACCTCCAGATCACATGGAGACAACTTTACCAGTTACCCCAAGGCTCCCCTTCTAACTAGCTAAGAGATATATCAAAAAAATTACAAAGTTTGGTTTTTGAAAACCTACATCAAACCAAAAGAGTATTAATTCTTTTCTTCGATTTTCGATTTTGCGTGAAATCCCTAGTTCTCATGAACTCGTATATTATACTCTATGTTCGTCTATGAGGCCGTGTAATTTAAAAAGTTGAATTATCACATATTCAAATGGGAATTTGAGAAATGAAGAGGAACCGAATTCATTAGTGTGAGAGAGAAAAAAGAAACTAACCAATTACAAGGAGAACTTTGAAAACCAAACCCAAATTAAGTGATGAAGATGCATTAACCATTTTAACACTAAGGATGGTAAGAAGAAATGCAGTGTTTTTTTCTTTCAACGTTGCCCAACTTCTCCTATAGAGAGACATGTATTTATAGGGCTTTGGAGACTGTTTTTTTTTTTTTTTTGTCGTTATTCGTTGTTTGATATTTTGTATTGGAACTCAACTAAATTTGAATTCTTGCTGAAGAAGTCCCACATTAAAGGGTAAAACGCTCCCTAATAAAGGTGATTTTGTACCTACTCGAGATCTCTAATAAAGAATAAAAAAGTACTTACCACTCCACCGTAACTCCTGTTTACGAGTGCTAGCTTTTTCTCACACAAAATGTCCTTGCCTAATTGTCTTTAATCAAATTGGATCATACATGATGTTAAGGGTATATCCCTTTAAACTACTCCCTCCGTTTAAAAAAGAATGACCTACTTTTCTTTGTAATCCGTTTAAAAAAGAATGACCTCTTTTCTTTTTTGGAAACACTTTAATTTCAACTTTTCACGTGACATGTTTAACACCACAAGATTCAAAAGTCTTCTTTATATTCTTAAATTCTGTACCAAGTCAAACTAGGCCATTCTTTTTTAAACGGGGAGTATATAGTTTCTTGATACAATAATACAAAGTGTTTAGTTTTGGTGAAACAAAATTACCTTTTAACCCTCTCATTCTCAGAATATATCTTTTGTGGCCCATCATATATTGGTGTCCACACATTCCTTAATAATTGAAGAACTAATCTAAATAGTTTTTCACCCACGGATTAACTAAAAGTAATCCGAGGATATATATACATGTGTGTATTTTTTTATTTTTTTTTTGAATTACATTTTTTTTTTTGTAAAAATTTCATGAGGTGACCTATTTTGATCGCGTCATTTAAGTGATATCTTCTTTATATTTCTTTTGCACGAATACCCGGTCAGACATATATGACCGAAAGTTTAGTCAATTTTAATATGTGGGTTAGTCATGTATAATTGAGCATACAAATATTTAAAAATATTAAAAGGGTGTTAAATGAGTTAGTTAGATTTGTTGTTGTTTTGAAAAAATTGATGATTGAGTTTATTTTTTATAATACATGGAAATTATATTTCAAATTTGAGTTTATTTAGATTAGATTTGAGCGTTGAAATTTGAAAAATAAAATTATTTTTTTTTTAAAAAAGTTTCAGATATGTATGACTGAAACTTCAGCTCATTTTAATACATAGATAAGTCATATATGACTGAGGTATAAATATATGTGAAAAGATTTATACTGCTACTCTAAACAATTGAAACTTAAATTTAGCCTGCACATGCTGCGTTTTCTAAACCATTAATGAAACTAAAAATATTGCTACTTCAACTTTGAAAAAACATAAACTTTCGTTATGAAAATAATTATGCTAGTTATTTAAAATTTAAAAAAAAAAAAAAAAAAAGCTCCAGACATATATGACTGAACTTTTGATCAATATTTACACACAATTCAGTCAAAAATGTCTTAATTTTGCTTTGTTAAGCCATTCTAAACATCAGACAAAAACGTATGATGTTTGGCCTTCACAAGGCCATATGTGAATGCCCGAAGTTGTCAAGCTTCTAACGCTATTGTCTAAATTTTTACCTGAAGCGGATAAACTTGCAAAAAAAAAAATTATGAAGCATACACTGGTTAAATGGTAACCCAAAAAATGAGTATTTGTGCACTCCTTCCTTTTTTTTCCCGTGTGGGGTGGGGTGGGGTGGGGTTAACGTGAAACATATCTCACAAATAATGTTACAAATCTTTTGCACACCATGCAAAACACATTGCATGAACCTACTGTTAACTAGACTTGTCAATGTATTCTAGATAATTTTAGACAAATCTTTATATCAAGGAGTCGAAATGAGACACGTGGCTTCGCACAAAAAATATGTGGGACTGTAATGGCGAAATCAAAATTTTCACAAAGAAAACTCAAAATATAAAGTAGGCATTATATTTTGAGGAGCCTGACATCTACCGTATTTTGCATAATTAAAAGAAAAAATTAACTTTATGTATATAGTGTAATTTTTCGACTATGGGATTGGGACCTTGCTCAATATGTCAAATGTCTTAGTTGCTGATTTCCACTATCATTGATATGCATGGGGTCTTATGAGTTTGATTGGTTAATTAAAAGAAAAATAAATAATTGAGGCAAGATGGAAATTGTTTTGTCGTCATTGGACATAATTGATATGACATAGAATTATTAATTCATTTCATTCATAGAAGAGTGAGGAAAAAAAAAGGTGTCATTTTCCTAAAACGTTGTAGTATACAAATAAATACTAAGTTGATTATTTATTACCATCGTCAATCATCGGTAAGTTATTACCATCACTAATCACCATCTATAATCATTATTATCAATTATTATTGCCACAAATAACACTAAGCACTACCACCAATATAATCACATCAACCACCACAATATATCGTCATCCACCACTATCGGTCACCACCACTATATAATGGAGCATCACTATGTATCATCCACCACAATTATCGCCACCACCATCAACCACCACTTTTAACCACTATTGTCAGCCACCATTACCTAATCTACTACCCACAACCTCTAACATCAACCAACACTACCACCAACAATAGCAAACAGCAAGAAGAATTACACTGTAAGCAAGAAAGGCAATGCCAATGAACAAAAGAATAAAGATTCATTGATAATTTCAACTACATCATTGTCTCATAAAATGATGAATGATATGTGCCATTTTCAGATATTGAATGATTTCTTGAACAGTGTCCTACAAGTCCATATCCATAAGCAAAACAATCACACAGTTCAGGACAATCTCACTAATTCCTATCTTTACAAGAAATAATCACGTCTCTGTAACAACTCAAAGTTGATAACTCCAACGTTCTTCTTTCCAACGAACTGGACAAACAACTGAACAAGCAAGAGAAGCTCTCTTGAGCATTTCAAAATGTAAACAGCCCATAAAAAAAATGAAACAACGATTAGCTTTGTAGTTAAACAGAAAATATAATCACCAAGATGTATAGGAACCACAGCTTGATTTGCTACTCAAGTTGGAAACAATACAAGGTTTCTAGTCCCACCATTGAGAACCAAAAACAATTCAATTGGTTAGTACTCTAGAACTACCTTCCAAGTATGTTCGGATAATCTGAAAGGCTGTCCTACAGCCACAAAATAATGGTCAGCGAAATGAAGAAAAACTAACTTGATGTTTCAATCTCCTTTCCATGTTCTTCGTCACGGTTATGCCTCTCTAATCTTCTAAGCCAGATATCATAGTCCATACGATAGGGCGTTCCACAAAGGCTGTCGACATAATCTGCAAATGCTTTCAAGACTGCAGAAATATCTCCAAGTTTCTGGTGGATTAGCCTTCTTGACCAAGAGGTTTGCCTCCATTGTAATGCCCCTTCAACTGAATCAAGATCAGGCATATCACCACCAGACGAAAAGTAGAGCATGTAAACTAGAGACTCGGCATCGGAAGCTGAACACAGTTTCCCTTCTTGAAGGGCATACGTAGAGGAAAAATGAAGATTCATTGCAGGACGATCCTTCTCTTCTAAAATAGCATGTCCCCAACCAACAAGAACAAAATATGGCTGCCTTACACCAGATGTAACAAAAATAACATTCTCAGGCCTGATGTCACCATGCCGAATGCCAGCTGAGGCAGCTGCTGAAAGGGCAGATAGGCAGTCATGGCAACACCTGATAGCCTCATCTTTACCAAATTGGCCAACTCTCACCATATCAGCAACTGTTGTGCCCACTGAGGTAGTCACTAGAATAGGTGTCCCACAGCATGGATAATCACAATTACCACCATTTCGTTTCCTGCACTTGCCAGGGTGAATTATCCGGCCAGATGCACTCAATTGAGGCAGATATTTGCTAGATAACCCATTTTGTTTCATAATTTTTAATATCTTAGTTTGCCTCTGAACTTGATACCATAGCTTCATATCTTCCCATGCTGGTTCCAGCTGAGAAGGATGCGAACCTACATACATAAATAAAGCCTTACCTGGATCTTCAACAGGAGATGCGATATAATATGGAATCTCTCCATCAGTCAGGACTTCGTTGATATGATAACCCTTCTGCCAGTTTGAATCTTCTATTAGCAAGACAGAACCAACTTCCAGCTTCATGGATTTTTCAGATACCAACGTGACGGATTCTTCATGCACTTCTACAATTTCAGTTGAAGCATAACGCTGCTCGAGGCGAAATAAGTCATTTCCATTTGACCTGCTATCCCACAATTGCCTTATAATTCTTCTTGCTTGAAGACGAGAACTGTGGTCAGCAGCCAAATCTTCAACTGATTTATTTGACATTCCAGCGTACTGAGTGATCGAGTGGAAAGTAGCAAAAAGTACCTGTAAAGCACCAATATCTCCCCAATTAGCATTTCCAAATTTGGTCCAGATTCTATCAACGGGGGAGATTTTAATTAAAGCATTATTTTTTATCCATTCAGCAGCACAGCCATAAACATCATTCACATCCATTTCCAACTTGGTTATATCTCCTTCAACTTTCAGGACCCCACCATATTGGGAGTCAACTAAAAGAACAAAAACAGAATTCAAACTGAGAGGAACATTGTATCTGCTGAGGCTTCTTGCAAGCAATACACGTAGCGTAAAGAATAAAGCTTCACCTAAAACTGGGAGAGAGGGCTTAGAGTCATTCTCTACTGTAGCACGGTTTCCAATATCAGGCCTAAGAATAGCAAGTTGCAAAACATCATCCCACTTCCCTTGTGGATGCTTTGGGTTCTTTAGCATTATAGCTGTAGCACAAAGACCTCCAACTCTCCCTTTAGCAATGGCTTTCTCAGCTTGGTAGAATCTCAAGTTTGAATTGTAGATACTAGAAACATAGAAAGGCAGAGGTTCATCCTGACCCCAAAATGCCTCCCATAAACCCTTCACACTTGCATGTAGAAAATCTTCAAGGGCAAGATAAGCAGATGCTTCCACAGTACCAGAAGCCGAGTCATAGATCGCTCTAGGCATTCGAATCAGCTGCTGAAATGGAACTCCTTCCAAAGCATAATCAAACTTTTGAAGATCTATCAATTCAAAAGGAACATCAAAAGGAGGTTCCTCTCGTACCTCTTCATACCATATCTTAAGGTTTTCAATCAGGCTTTCACTATCTACAAACCTACGGAGAAATTCTTTGCAATCTTGGACTGTCCCACCTGAAGAAATACTGGACTTTTTTGTCCCAGATTCCACGGATTCTCGATCTGAGGATCGACCTGTCAATTTTAGTACAGATAATCAGAAGCTGATGGTTAGGTGTGTTTGCAGGATTTTACTGATAAGAATCTTTGTACAATTCTTAAAAGAAAGCATTACAGAAACAACATATAATTTCTCTAGTATGCAAAAGTGTCAACGGTGTTACTGAAAGTCATCAATTTGTCGCTTAAAACAATGGAGCTATGTGGCACAGAGGATTATCGGCAAGTAGGGGAAGAGATGCACTTCAAACAAGCACAAGTGTCACAAAATAAGGTGCAAAGTGATCGCAGCGACAAGTGAAGGATTTTTTTTGAATCTAACTTCCCAAGATGGAAAAGAAAGGAGGAAAATAACATGGCCTTTTCTATTTGAGTACTAGGACTCCTCTTCATGACGTCTAGTGTTTCCTTTGCCATTATGTTCTTCTTCTTTTCAAGTTTGTAATGCCAATTCTTTTGCTACTTCTGTTTCTGTGCATCTTTTTATTTATTCCTAGCTTACTATTTTTCTTCTTTAAACAATAACTCTTTCTTCCTCTGCTGCTGCTGCTGGAATTTTAGGGGTTATTGTACGCAGTCTTACCCTGCATTTCCACAAGAGACTGTTTCCACGGCTTGAACCCGTGACCTCCTGATCACATGGCAACAACTTTACCAGTTACCCCTTCTGTTTAGAGAATTGCATGTTAGTAAAAAATGCAAAGAACCTGTAGAGGTACAAAACCCCTAGTTTGTCCTTAGAAACAAATCATTGAATGACTGAACTGAAATGGGTCCAAGCATAGCATAGTGGATATTGAGAATCGATATAACCAACCCAACTAGTTTAGAACTGAAGCATAGTCGTTGTTGTTATTTTACTGGCAGCAGGCGAGAAAGGTAGAGAGAAGGATAAAGTATGACTAAAGAAGGCCAATTTTCAGACAGTGTACTGCCTTCCTTGACTCTGATTCATATATCTTTGTATTTAATTGCTCAAATTCCTCCAACATAATAAATCTAACCAAAAATTGAATCATGAGGGTTGTGATTTCATTTGATAACTTTTTCCTAATGTATACTTTAAGGACATGTAGTTCTGTGTATTCCCAATACAAGTAACAGAACCACAGAGGAAAGCCAATCAATATGCCTCTAAGCCAAGTTAGTCGGGTCTGGTATAAGAATTCTCTGTCATAATTACGATCTGTTTAGGCATTTCCAGAAGAATAATTCAAGAAAGTTTTCCTTTTTGCAAAGCAAAAAGAATTTCAATGTGCAATAATTCAAGAAAGTTTGCCTTTTGCAAAGCAAAAAGAATTTCAATGTGCACTTGTATAACTAATGTTTCCCCCTCTCCCTTCCAAACAGAGCCTAAATTCAACTTCAGTCAATGATCACGCCATAATCTCTTTTCTTCTTTTTCTCTTTCAATAAGTGAATCAAACCATAATTTCTATACCATACCATTGTAAAGCTACAAGACTCACCAATTACTACGCAACAAAATCTAGCTATAGAGGTGGGAGAGCCCGGGCTATATACGCCCCACATCAGCTCCCCATTAAACCGATGTGGTAGTCAAGTCCCGTACCTTGCAATAGGTTCATAACAAACCACCATGCTCCGCATTTTTCGTCGAGGCGCTAGACCATTCTAGCCCCGGCCAACACTGCAATACCGTCATCACCGTCCAAGGCACGGCGAGCCCGAAGGGCGGAGGGTGGCTCTGATACAACCCAGCGAGAACCACACCCCCAAAAACTATCTAATAAGGTGGGAGAGCCCAAGACTATATAAGTCTCACATCAACTCCTCATTAAACCGATGTGGGACTCCAGTCCCATACCTTGCAATAGAATCACAACAAACCACCACGCTTTGCATCCGTCGTCCTCGACAGTTGTGTGCTAGACCATTTCTAGCCCCACACCAACACTGCAATACCAACATCACCGTTCAAGGAACAACAGGAACAAAGGACAGCGGGTGACTCTAATACAGTTGATACAACCTGGCGAGAACCACACCTCCAAAAGCTAGCTATTAAGGTAGGAGAGCCCAAGACTATATAAGCCATACCAGCTCCCCATTAACCATACTTTGCAATAGGATCATAACACAAAGAGGTTCAGAAAAGCCCACCACGCTTTGCATACGTCGTCCTCGACAGTTGTGTGCTAGACCATTTCCAGCCCCACGCCAAAACTGCAATACCAACATCACCGTTCAAGGCACGACAAGAACAAAGGACGGCGGCTGGCTCTAATACCATTGATACAACCCGGCGAGAACCACACCTCCAAAAGCTAGTTATTAAGGTGGGAGAGCTCAAGACTCTATAAGCCCCGCACCAGCTCCCCATTAAACCAATATGGTACTCAAGTCCCGTAGGTTGCAATAGGATCATAACACAAAGGGTTCAGAAAAGCCCCAATTCAGAAATTAGTTTTTGTTCCTTCCCCACTAGGAGTCTACATTCAATAAAACCCAAAAACAACAACATACCCAGAGTGTAATTCCATAAGTGGAGTCTGGGAAGGGTAGAATGTACGCAAACCTTACCCTACCTCGTGGTGGTAGAGAGGCTTTTTTCAGAGAACCCTCGATCGGCTCCCTTACTGTAGGACCCAACATTCAGTAAAACCCAACAACAACAACATACTCAGTGTAATCTCACAAATGTAATCTGTGGAAGGTAGAATGTACGCAGACTTTACCTACTTTTGTAGGCTAGAGAAGCTATTTCCGATAGACTCTCAGCTCAAAAGGAATGCATTCAGTAAATCCCAGAAACCCAAAATCAGAGAACCCCAAAAACTATCTCTAAAATCACAACTCACCAACCATTAACCATCACAAAAATTCATAAACATCCCAATTCCAAGATTAACATGTATTCCTTCCTCACCCAAAAAAAAACTACATTCAATCAAAACCCATATTCACAAACTAAAAATACAAGATATCACCAACCATTAACCATTAAAAAAAAAATCTCCCAAAAAAAAACCAACAAAGATTGACTTTTATTCCTTCCACATGAAGTCCATTTTCAGTCAAGAAAAAGTAAAGCCAAAGTCAAAAAAGTACACAAACAATTAAAGGGTTTTAACTATAGAAGAATCTTAGTACCTTCCATTACAGAGAAAAAAAAAATGGAACTTTATAACTGAAATGTACTTCTTCAGAACATCAGCTCATCACATGGGAAGAAGCCTTCAAAAAATTCTATGATGTTTTTCTTTTTTTGTGAGATACAATGAATAAAGTGTATTTGTTTGTTTAAGAAGCTTTTAATAATTTTCATTTTTACTCCTCGGTTTCAAAATAAGTGTCACTCTGATTAAAAAAAAATAAAAAAATTATCTGAAATAAATGTAATTTTAGAAATTCAAGATACAACTTTGTATGTTTTTTCCAACTATATCCTTATACTTTGTATTCTTAATAGTGTTGAATTCTCTAGTAAAATTTATTAATATGGATAGTTTAGTAAATTATACATTATATTTATTGATTTTTTAAATAATGTGATTTTTGTTAAAAGTGATACTTATTTTGAGATGAAGGGAGTGGTTTGTAAAATTGGTTCTTTGTTGTCTGTATTTTTATTTTTTGATTGTTTGTATTATGTTAAAAGTGATAATTAGGATTAAAGATTATCCTATAAATATCCCTCTCTTTCCACCATTATAATATACATGAGATATACAGAACCTCCAGGCAAAATCACTGCACATAGAAGTTATATTTGCTATTAATCAGCTAGATCAATCAATAAGAATTTGTCGATCTTTAAAATAATACAATTGAATTTGTACACGTAATTTAAGAACATATGAGTTGTTTTGACAAAATGTAAGAACATTAGAACATTGAAAATGTAAGACCTTAATAACTTTGAAAGCTTAGTGTAATGTTTGTGTAAGGATGAAAATCAGACTCCTTTTAACAAGGAGGTAAGACTCTATCTATAATCAAGTATGTCTTCTTAAAGTCTATTAATTGCTCATTATCTTTATTGAGCAACGATCGACAATAATCTCGAAATCTTGTGTAATAGATGACTGTTCAAATAACTTTAACCTTGACTATTTTTTGTACCAAGTATCATGTCTTCGAAACTAGATGGGCTTTCGCCATAGCATCGGGCTCAGATAACCACGTATCGAATCCTTTAGGACCGAACTCATTTCCTATTGATTTCTTTAAAATAATTTTATGCTAATTCATATCTGGTCTGTCACTCATGCCACGCGTCAACTCCTTATCCGAACACCTATCGAATCATATTTTACCCTATACACAACTACTTTCTCCCTGTCTTTATTACTTTTGCTTGAATATTGACTTCATTATCATTGTTTTATTATTTTTATTATCTTTACAGTATCAAATGATTAACTGGATTTGATTTATTGCTTGTGACTTTAATCTTAAAAATTTGATTGCTTGGTCTAATAACCAAAATTTAGGTTAAACACAGATAAAATGAAAAATGCAAATAGAAAACTGGCTGAATAGACAAAATAGACATTAAATTTAATTAATATTACAAAAGCCTTATTTATTTTTACTAATATTAAGACATTTGGATACACATATAAATATTAAGATGTGTCATGAGATTTAGATGTATGAATTTGAATACACATATAAATATTAAAATATTATTTAAGATCTAAATACTAAATAATTAAGATGACCTGTTTTTTTCAAAATCTGAATATACAAAACTTGTTCTATTTAAAATTTGATAAATAGAAATAAATAAATTAAATTAATGTAGTACTATATCAATAAAATATTCTTAAAAAAAATATATGACTGTTGGTTGTATTTTGCTGATTGGTAATGATATTGGTTAATTGTTGGCAGTGGCAATTTATAATTTGGTGGATGATAGCGTTGATGGTGGTGGTGAATGATAATTGGTTATTGATGGTAGGTGGTGGTGGTTATAATGATGGTGATGACCGACTGATTTGTAGAGGTGGTCGTGGATGGTGATAGTTAATAATAGTAGGTCGGTGTCTATCAGTTAAAATTGGTAAAATAACAACAAACTGCCACGTTTGTAAAAATCATTAAATAAATATATGAATAATATTAAGACTTTGTTATAGGTTTTAATAATTAAGATTCCAGATTATTCAAATTCATTAAGGTCATTTGTTGGCACTTAATCAAGGTCGCAATCTTAAGCATTAAGATCTCAATCACTAAATTCATTTTTTTTTAATTTAAATCATAACCATTTACATTTTAGTAATTAAGTGTATTTTTTTATGTTACAACCAATTAATAGTTCAAAGTACCAAATTGTATGTACAATGTTTACAACACGCGACAACACATACACCACCCCATCTCCATAACCATCTTCGTTGTCTCTTGCGTTGCTGTCTTCCTTTAACAATTGTCCTCCACCACCCTCTCCACATAGCTTCGGGGGCAAATACTACCACTCTCCACCACCATCATCGCCCTCCTCCTTCGGTGGCGATAACAACAACGACAACTACTAGTATTTAACACCTCCATCTGGTTGTGTAGTTGGTAATTACTACCCTTATCCTTACCAAGATTATTCTCCTGCCCCCACTCTACCACCTTCAAATCCTACAACAACAATATATTCGATGAAATATCACAAAATGGGGTATGAGTAGAGTAGAGTGTACATAAACCTTACCACTACCTCTTGGAGGTAGAGAGACTATTTTCAGAAGATCCTCGACTTAAGTGAAATAAATTAAAGCAGTAATTAAAAGAAACAACAATATTGAAGAGAAGCATGACAACTAATAGCAAAGCAATATAGAAAATATATCAAGAAACCGTAACATTAACAAAGAGCGATCACTTAAACATAGTAAACAATAGGAGCCCGTTTGGATAGGATTAAAAAAATAGTTTTTTAGCTTAAGTGATTAAGCTTAAAATAAGTGCTTATTAAATTAAGCAAATAAGTGTTTGGATAAAAGTGCTGAAACAAAAAAAAAAGTTGTTGATGTGTTTTGTAAAGAAGTGCTGTTAAGCACTTTTTGTTGTCAAAATGACATAAATGTCCTTAGAGCTGCTAACACCATAAATAAGTTGAATTATATATAATTTTTAATTCTAATAATTCAAAAATAATTTCTATTTAAATGCACTTTCAACGTAAGTGATTATATGTGAGGTCAATCTATAAATATAAGTTATTTTTTTATTTTTAAATGTTAAAAAATAAAAAATTTAGGACATCTTTTATATAAATATAGTATTATATTGTAATATTGCAAGCCTGTAACAATTTGGCTATGTTAAAAAACATGTTATTGAAATATTGTTATGACTATTACTATTACAACAATTTATATCGTTAAAAAACTAGACAAATCAGCAGTACAAGGGACTACACAAAATTCTTTTAATAACGGATGATGAGAGATCATTCTTAAGAAGCTAATTTAATCTAAAAAATGAATATATTTAAATAAATTCAGATATAAATTCGCTGAAAACAAAGGAGAAAAATGACGACGATGGAGGGAAGAGACGAAGAGAAGCGGAAAAGAGAAAAAAGAAAGAAAAATCATATATTTAAGATTCAGGGTATTGTTGGAATTGGAGGAAAATATAAGGGATAAAAAAGTAAATATTTTGATCAAACTCATATATTTAAGATTCAGGGTATTGTTGGAATTGGAGGAAAATATAAGGGATAAAAAAGTAAATATTTTGATCAAACTTAAAAGAATTTTAATCTTAAAAAAAAAACTGGGGGTACTCAGCTTCTCACTTTTTGCTTTTTTTAATCAGCTTTTAGCCTTTTTTTAAGTACTTTTTAATTTACCAAACACCTAAAAAAGCTAAAAAAGAGATTAAAATCTGATTTAACTAGATTTTAATCGTATCCAAACAGGCTTTAGATGACATCAGATACCACAAGTCAAAAACAGCATGAATAGGCTACTACTACAATAGACACAATGCTCTAAGCTACCACCTCTAAATCCTAATTTTATATTTCCCCTTCTATTTCTACAATTAGAATTTATCAATAATTGAGAGATCAAAGTATCATTAAACCAAAATATAAATATCAAAGTGCAAGTGCTAAGTTTAGATCATAAATTACTACTCCTACTATTTAAAGAAAAAAATAAAATTAGTAAGTATATAAGCCTTTGGACAAAAACAAGAAAGAAGACAAAATCCCCCCGAAGCTTCACATTCACTCTGATTTCTCTTCACAGTGACAAAACAAATTCCTAAAGAAGCAAATCAAAAAGCTCTCTACTTCTTCTCTGAAACATGGGTTCAGGTCAGAATTCCAATGTTATATTGAAAACAAAATTAATTTAATTTTTGGTTTTAATGTGAGTTTATTTTCACTATATACTCAAATTTCTGCAAATCTTGATCAGGATTTTTGTGAAGTAATTTTTTGATGTATGCAAACAAAAAAAGATGAAATTTTGAGACATGGGGTTTGGTTCTTTATGTATTTGTATGTGTTAGATGCTGATATGAAATAATTTTTTGGAGTATGTAAACAAAAAAAGATGAAATTTTGAGACATGGGTTTTGGTTTTTTTAATGTATATAGTCATATTCTTTGTATGTGTTAGATGCTGATGTGAAATAATTTTTTGGCGTATGCAAACCAAAAAAGATGAAATTTTGAGACATGGCGTTTGGTTCTTTATGTATTTGTACGTGTTAGATGCCGATATGAAGTAATTTTTTGGTGTATGTAAACAAAAAAAGATGAAATTTTGAGACATGGGTTTTGTTTTTTTTAATGTATGTAATCATATTCTTTGTATGTGTTAGATGCTGATGTGAAATAATTTTTTGGTGTATGAAAACAAAAAAAAAGATGAAATTTTGAGACATGGGATTTGGTTCTTTATGTATGTACTGATATTATTTGTATGTGTTAGATGCTGATATGGAGGATTACGGATTTGAGTATTCGGATGAGGAGCAGGAGGAGCAAGATGTTGATATTGAGAATCAGTATTATAATTCAAAAGGTAATTTTTGAAATTTATGCAAATTAATCAGCTAAAACACCAGAGAATAGTTGGGTTTCTGCCAATGTGAATTATTTGGGTTGGTATAATTTGATGGGTGATCTGTTATTATTTACTCTGATTCAGTTATCACATTAGTTGGTTATGGTTATTGCTCCTCTTTTGAATGTTATGTTATGTTTTCTCTGTTATTTTCTGTGTCCTCTTTACTTTTGTATTAGCTGCTCTGATGTTCGTTACTCGAGCCGAGGGTCTTCCGGAAACAACCTCTCTACCTCCTCGAGGTAGGGTTAAGGTCTGCGTACCCTCTCCAGACACAGCTTTTGGGACTACATTTGGTTTTCTGTTGTTGTAGATCCATGGTCTATCAAACAACCTCTTTACCCACAAAGGTAGGGGTAAGGTTTGTGTACATCCTACCTTTCCCAAACCCACTTGTTGGATTTCATTGGGTATGTTGTTGTTGATCAATGGTATATGTACAATTCACAAGCTAATGTTGTTGATTGAGTCACTGGTTGGTTATCCATCTTAAGAATTTTGGAGAGCCACTAAAGCTACCAGTTTAAAAAAAAAAAAAATAAATTTGGAGGCCACTACAGATAATCTTGTGAAAACATGGTACATGTGAAACAGATAACTTTAAGTTGAATCAGAGCAGAAAAGTGTCTCTCCATTAATTGATAAACTTTGATTTTGGTTAGCTTTTACTTAGATTCTATTAGGTTGTCCTGGACCATGGATTGTATTTACTGTTCTGGTACTGAAAAATCTTTTTCCCCATACTTAGCCTTTATCACTTTTCCTATCTGCCTGTCCTCATCAATGCTTTATCTCCATAGTCATTTAATAAATGAAGTGTCATAAGGAGTTTACCATTTTTCGTCCCCGTTGCTACTTCGTTCTTTCTCTTTTTTTTTCCTTTTGATAAAGCTAACAATATATTCATCAGCACATATTTGCACAAAAATTGGCATCACCTTGTGCACTTACAAGCTAAGTTGCGTGGACTCTTCATTTTTGTTGCCGCACCCGTGTCGACACGAGATAGGTGTGGGTGCAGGATACGTATGGGATTCGGTCAACCCACATTGGATACTTTGATCAGAGTCCATGGACAAATTTGGGGAAAATTGAATCAAAATAAAAGATAAAATAGATTTAAGACATGGGAAATGGCATACATTATAGTCCTTTTGCCTCCTTTTTAGCTTTTCCTCTTGGTCAATATTCGTTGCTTCATGTTTCAGGCCAAACGGAGAGAAACTAAGAATTCAAACGGCTGTGTTGTGACTTCTGGTAGATAGTAGCAACGATCTGTAAGGAGAGTTGGTGGAAGGCCTAAATGACATTCTTTTTCTTCTTTGAGGGGAAGAACCAGAGGGCTTGAAGATCTTTCAAAATTTAGAATATCTTTATAGCTCTACTTTATAGTTTAGAATTTATTTAGCTGAACCCTAGCACCCGTATCCATAAACCCCCGAATCTTAAATTTAAATTTTGTTGAATCCGACCCTCGGATTCGCATCCGTGTCGGATAACTGCACCCGCTTCCAAAAACTGTAAGATTGTTTCAGTATCATCTACTGAAACTTCTTTACACCAAACTGAAAATCTGAAATACAATTCATCTCAACTTTTTGAATGGAATTGTACTACTGCATTCTTACAACACCGTTACTTCCCATCAGGCCCAATTATTTCTACTTCCAAAAATTATTCATTGCTTAAATATAAAAGATGGAAAATCACTTCCTATCAACTTTTTTTCTTAGTTTCACTACTTAACAATCTTGCTGTATAACAAAAGATGAAAACAAGAGAGAACGTCTTATTGATGAGTGGTTAATAACATGTATTACGAGGGCTTCTTATAAAGGAGTTTGAGCTACATGTAATAGTGAAAGTTCTCTAATTTCTGGGATTCCAAATATTTGCGACATAGTCATTAAGGGCACAATATTCTTAATGATTCTCCTGACTTGATCATTCTCTTAACTTTTGACAAGCCTTAATCTTTGGGTTGTGAAGCAACTTGAGTTTGCTTTTCATAAAACTTCAGAGGAAGTAAAAATAACTATTTCTTTGCTTTATTTGGTTCAGAAATAAAGTTATGAAATTTTAAGGTAACTCTTCTTACTCAATTAAAGAAGTCGATCCAACAAAATATTGCATTCTTCTAGATTAAGATCCAACAAAATATTGCATTCTTCTAGATTAATATCCTCTTTCTCCTTGCAAACCTAATACTGAAAAGGAAAATTATGCAACTCTCCTTTCCTTTCCCCTGCTTTCTCTTGGTTCCAGCAAGAGGTTTGAAATAAATTTCATCAGCAAAATATTTTTCTAGGACTCTGGTGAAGAAATTGAGTTCTACTATAACATCATAACAGGGATGAAACTGTCATTACTGTACCTGTGACTGGGGCACAGTTGTGTGTAGTGGCTAACTCAGTATCCTGGAATTTTGATCGTGTAAATTGAAGCTTCTATTCATGTTGTACATTATTTTGTCATTTTCAATCTGGAATTTATTTGTAGTTTTATTCCTGCTTGCTAAATCTAGAATCTTCTTCTCTATTGCCCTGATTTTTCAGGTTTGGTTGAGACGGATCCAGAAGGTGCACTTGAGGGATTCGCTGAGGTGGTACGTATGGAACCTGAGAAGGCAGAATGGTAATTTACAGACTTATGTGTATGAAGTTCATTCCAATGGTGACTAATTTTCTTTTAGAAATCAGCGTTGTTGGTTGGTTTCCCATAAATTAACTATGCTTCATGCAAAATATGGTTATAGAAGGAAAAGTTTGTGGCCAATCTAACCTATTGACTACTTAGCTTTCGAGGCCCAAGAAAAAATCATGGCTTTTCAATTGAGCTCACTAGCTGGAAATCAGAATTTGTTGGCTGGGCTGTAATAGTTTCTGTAATGCTTGCTGCCCAAGCTATTTATAGTGGGTCAGACATGTCAAAAAAACTATCGGACACAAAACGAAAAGCCTAAGAGCCCAAACAGAAGTTGCCCAAGATAATATTCCAACCGAAGTAGCCAAGAAAACAAAGGCCTTGAGTACTGACGATCTATGCCTCTTGATACATTTTCTTGGCATAGCATTTATCTCAAACAGTTGTTTTATATTTTCCAATACATTCCCATTAATTGTGCATACTTCTTCCATAGGGTGTATTTCGTATAAAGCCAAAATGGATTTAGTGAATTGACAATTGTATCACCTATTAAAGGTGCATTAAAAAGGATCTGGTAGTCCTTGTAACAACTTTTAATTGCTTATTAGATCTCTTCTATGCTATCCATTTGCCTATCTTCAATTTCGTGGATTTACTTGGGATATTCTACTATATTTTGAAGTAGTCAAATAGAGGATGCATTGAGTAAAGTTTGTCTAATTTTGTTATGATATCTTTCTTGTCTTTTAGTAACTCGAGATTTATTAAATCAATTCAGGTAGAAAAGAGAGTCTTAAATCTAGTTAAAGAATTTACTGTTCTTTTTTTTTTTGAAACTGGCAACTTTGTATATTTTATATATGATAAAAAACCAAAACAATACATAGGTTGTACTGAGCCCATATTTACAGGAAAAACCTCTAGGAAGCTGAAGCTATTCTACTCTCCTAGATGGAGTCTAGTGCATCTAGAATATCAACAGTTTCTCCTGAGTAAGACTGTTTACACCAAAAAATAAAGAGCAAAATACAATTCATTTTTATCTGCTGAACAGAGTTGCTCCTATTTTCGAAACATCTGGAATCTTTCTTTCCATGCTGTCCACCATAATCTGGTATGATTTTAACATCTTTCGGGTAAACCATACCAAGCCTGTTGAGTTCAGACATTGGTTGTAGGATGGGTATCTGGTTTCTTATAGTCATAGGAAATCCTTATGAGCTAGTTTTTGGGGTTGAGTGGGAGACCCAAGGTCCATTTTCTTATGATGGTATTGAAGTTAGTCCCATCCCAATTATACTGTCCATGCTCTAGATTTCCAGACCTGTGTGGGTGGTGGTGGTGGTGGTGGGGTTTGAGTTCCCACATTGGTTTTTGGGATGGGTATCAGGTCTCCTCATATGTTCTTGGGCGATTCTCACCTCATGGGCTAGTGTTTGAAATTGAGTTAGACCCAAGGTCCATTTTCTTATCAAAGCCTATGGTTTGTAACATAATATGGCAATGCTTATAATGATTTGTACATAAGACAGGACATAGCATTTTCCCCAATAATTTTCTAGGTCTTGTTTCCATTTTTAGCATTATGTTCCATTTGATCAGTATCAAACTATCAATGTATTTCTCTTCTTTAATTTGACTTTTTCTTAAGGATATTGCATTATCTTCATCAGTCCCAGATTTCAATATTGAACTGGTTTTACACTACGATTTCAATTGATTTATGGCTTATGATCTTCCTTCTTGTGTCTTGATTAGGGGTTTTAAAGCTCTCAAGCAGACAGTCAAAATTCATTATCGTTTAGGGAGGTATAAGGAGATGATGGACGCTTACAGGGAAATGCTTACTTATATAATATCAGCAGTAACAAGAAATTACAGCGAGAAGTGTATAAACAACATAATGGATTTTGTCTCTGGCTCAGCTAGTCAGAACTTTGAATTGTTGCGGGAGTTCTACGAAACCACACTGAAAGCCCTTGAAGAGGCTAAAAATGAAGTAAGATAATACATTATTTGATTACTACATATAGCTGCTCCCTTTCCAGGGTGAAGGGTGGTTTGCTATTCATGGATGTTTTTGCTAAAGAAATAATTGTTGTGCAGAGGTTGTGGTTTAAGACAAATCTTAAGCTCTGTAAGATCTGGTTTGACATGGGCGAGTATGGTAAAATGAGCAAGGTATGATGTCATTTGGATATACATACATCCTTAGTTTCTCATGGATTACAGAGCTATCATGGTTGACTCTTCTCAATATGCCTTTTATTTTGCCCACGGAAGATTTTGAAGGAGCTTCACAGATCTTGTCAAAAAGCTGATGGTACTGATGATCAAAAGAAAGGGACTCAGCTCTTGGAGGTTTATGCTGTTGAAATTCAAATGTACACTGAGACAAAGAATAACAAAAAGCTGAAGGTAAGTCATTTTGAGTAATTCTACTACCTCCTCACTTTTATTTGATGATTCGAGGGAGATCCCTGTGGAGCTTATCACCAACGTATCACAACTTACAAGTTAATTGAATATTCTAGACGAACGTAACTGTTATCAACTTGTTAGAAGTACTTTTCACATCCAGATGACTTGGTTGTCATCAAATTTGTAAAAGCACATTTTTTAATGCTGAAGACTGTTATAACTTTATATCTGGATGTGCAGGTTTGAATTTAATAAAATTAAGACAAGGCATGACTAATACCCGCGTTGATGGTAGCTTTGTGGATTTCTCTTTTTATAACTCTTCCATTATACAGCCATAGCATGCTGTACTTTTAGGATTTGAAGTGTGTATGCTTTTGTAGAACAGTTCTGTCATATGTGGTTGTATTAAAACTAATTAGTAATTAAGGAACAGTTTATGTTAGAGGCATACTGTGTGGCCTTTAACAGATATAATATAGGCTTAAGGTCTCTTTTTAATTTCCACGAAAATCTTATATGCGTCGTACTTCTGACACGATGATTCTGATAGTTTTCCGTTGCCTCCATTGAGTGTATATCATGATTTCTTTGGTTTTGAAGAAATCTTATCTTTGACATAATTTAGCATGTGCATGTCAAGTTACTTTCCATCTTTAGCGATTTCTGGTTTCCTGAACTTCCGACCACTTAGCAGAAATCCTTAGAGCAAACACTACTATTTGATTCTCAGTAGTGCTACTATTGATCAAACAATCTATAGTAGTCTAGGATCTTAAGAGGGTTAACTCCTCCTCTTTGTAGGGGTAGGAGTTGAAGAGATGTTGACGTTAAGTTCTTTTTTTTTTGGGGGGGGGGGGGGGTAATGGAGTTGGACTTATCTGATAATATACTATGTAAAGTAGGTTAACCCCTTTTCTTTATAAGCTTTAGTCCAACCAATAAGAGAATCTTTAGACTAGTCAGCGTCATCTCTTCTCTTCAATTAATCTGCATTTGTGGTTTTAGTTTCTCTTGCCAACTGCTTTATCCAAAGGAATACTTTTTCTATAGGCGATGGTTATATTGTGATATCATTAAAATCATTAGTGGAGCCATTTATATCTTACGGTACTGAATATCCAACATGTGTCATGATATTCTTGTAAAACACTTGATTTTTACGATTATGAATTTTTGTGGGTCATGTTAGGTGATGATGGAAGGGGAACCTATGAGCATCGGTAAAGTTGTTTCTGTGTAACCTGTAGGTTAGGGATTCGAGCCGTGGAAGAAGCCACTAATTCTTGCATTAGGATAGGCTGTCTACTTTACACCCCTGTGGTGCGGCAATTCCCCGGAGCCTGCGTTAACACGGGATGCTTTGTGCACCGGGCTGCCCTTTATATTAGGTGACGATGTTAATATTGTTCTTGGAGATGATTATACATTTAGTTCCAAGAGCTTTAAGTCTATTTTCATCATTTATGCTATATTTTTGTGTCATACTATCATAGCTTGGTTTTGTTGTCTTGTTAAAAGTGAGGTGTTTAACTTATTTTTTTTGTAAATTGTTTATATAAGTAGTGATTCAAGTATTTGAGGTCTATGATTCAGGGGAACGACGAGATTGACGAGGATATCATACACCGTATTGGTGCAGGGTGGTTGAAATGGAGGCTCACTTCGGGAGTTTTGTGTGATAAGAAGGTGCCTCTGAAGCTTAAAGGTAAGTTCTACAGAGTAGCCGTCCGCCCGGCTATGTTATATAGAGCCGAGTGCTGGCCAGTTAAAAACTCCCACATCCAAAAGTTGAAGGTAGCAGAGATGAGGATGTTGCGATGGATGTGTGGACTTACCAGGTGTGATAGAGTTAGAAATGAGATTATTAAAGAGAAGTTGGGAGTGGCCTCGGTGGAAAATAAGATGCGAGAAGTGAGGTTGCGATGGTTCGGACATGTGATGAGGAGGTGCACGGAAGTTCCAGTACGGAGGTGTGAGAGGCTGGCTGTGGATGGTTTCAGGCGGGGTAGAGGTAGGCCGAAGAAATATTGGAGGGAGGTTATTAGGCATGACATGGAGCAGTTACAGCTTACAGAGAACATGACCCTTGATAGGAAGATGTGGAGGACGCGGATTAGGGTAGAGGGTTAGTGTGTAGGAAGGTGTCCGTATTAGTAGGAAAGAGTGTTTGTTTGTATCTGTGCCTGTTGTTTCTTTGGCAGATTCTTGTTAGTTTTTTTTGGTGATATTTGTGATTTCGAATGAATAGTCTATAGTGTTACTCTGTGGATGTCTTGCTTCTTTTATTATCTAGCGATGTGTTATCTCTTTTTTTTGTTTGTTTTTATGATTTTTTTTTGTTATGGTTGGTTATCTGTTCTGAGTCGGGGGTCTATCGGAAACAACCTCTCTACTTCATTTGAGGTAGTGGTATGGACTGCGTACACTTTACCCTCCCCAGATCCCACCTGGTGGGATTACACTGGGTATGATGTTGTTGTTGTTGTTGTTGTTTATATAAGTAGTGGGTTATTGTTCACGGTGATGAACGACCCAATTTTACTACTATGATAATTGGAAAGTTAGAAATATAACTTGTTTCAGCTCTTAAATTTATTTTCCTTTGACATGTCTGGTAAAATGCTTAATGATAGGAATTGTATGGGAAAGCTCTTACAATCAAATCAGCTATCCCCCATCCTAGAATAATGGGAATAATCCGTGAGTGCGGTGGGAAAATGCATATGGCACAAAGACAGTGGGCAGAGGCAGCTACCGACTTCTTTGAAGCTTTTAAGAACTATGATGAAGCTGGTAATCACCGGCGCATACAGTGCCTAAAGTAAGTTAAAAGTTACTTTATGGTTGTTACTCTTATTCTGTTCAGGTCATTACAAGACCTCTCCATGGGTGAATAGAGCTCTTACAATAAAATAAATTTGTTAATTGGTTGAATAACTGAAAGGAAATAAGAATTTTTGTTAAACTAAAGTGATGAATTATACAAGTATGGGATATAAACTACGGGTGAGCATCACTAGAAGTGCCCATCAATAATGCAAATCATGAGTTTATTCCTCAATTTGGTAGTGGAGATCAGCTTTTGAATATTTACTCTTCCTTTGAACATGTAGAAGTTTGTTCGAGCTACAATTTTCAGGGTGAGCCAATCCACCTGCTTTAGCTTGTAGCCTAGGTGGCCTGGTTTACCTGGCACCTGTGGGTTGTAGTAGGCTGCCTAATAGATTTTGGGTGCGCACGCGGGCTGGTCCGATTACCATCATCACTAAAATCACAAAAAAAGGGCTGTACTGTGTTAGGCAAGTTGTACTACCCAAAAAAACTCCATATAGCAGAAAGAACTGAGCCTCAAAGACCAATCAAACTGGTAAAAGTTAATTTTTTTCCTTAGATATTTATCAAACTTCCCCCAAAAAAGAACTTTCTCATTTTGTTTGTCTATTGCCACTTGGTTTCTTCTTCATACTATCATAATTTGTGCAACATTTGAGTCTTCTCAACCCCTGGCCTGTCATCGTGTTCTCTCTTTAGTTTTTAATCGTTTTCCTTGTCAATAATCCTCAGACCTGCTTCTTTCGGTATTCCTTGTTTGCACTTTGTGCTTTCAGTATCTGAAAAAAACACCAATCCAACCAACCACCTGCAAGGGTGGCCCGAGTTGGTTGACCTAGAATCTCCCAAATGTGGTTTCTCAGATTCGAAACCCCTGCATGCTTTCTCGGTCGAACTCGTCTCACGGGGCTTGCTAGTGCCTTTTACCTCTTCTGTGTGGTTTGCGGGTTATTACACTGGAACGGGGTTTACCCTGTGCGCACCTGAAGGTAGCTGATTGATGTGCTTGTGAACTACTCAATGGATTAAGAACCACTGCGACTCTGCATGAGTTTCCTCCAATTGTAGGGCTTTGTTATCATCCAAAGTACTGTTCCCTGTGTCTTTCTTTCTTTTCCCTGCCATTTTACTGCTTAAGGAAACACGTACAAATAATGATCAATTATCATCTTATTTATCTATGACCTGAATATCTGCTCCTTTTGTCTTACTCCTCTTTCCCTCCCTATCCTTAGTGTAGACGTTGGCGGTGTTAGCTCCCGCATACTTAGTTGTACCCTATCAATTCATCCGCATTCTGCAAACATTGCTCTTCACCCAGATAATCCTCCTCAAAATAGTTGGACCTGAGCAAAAAGGAGCGTACCTCCCTCACTGCTTTGATCACATGGACCAGGGTCTGTACTGGCTGCTCAAGCAGTGCCTGGGGTTCGAGTCTACGGAAAGTTATACACTGTTTGGTCAATCAGACTACAGAAAAATATAATTGTGAAAAACAATTTTGTATTAGTAATTGTTTTATAAGCTTCTCACATACTACAGAGTATAACTGTGAGAAGTAAATTTACACTTGGTAATAGTTTTTTAGGCCTCTAGGAATTTTAATATTATCAACTTAAAAGGTATAAAAAGAGAGCTCCTTGCACCTAAGTTTGAGGATATGAGTCTGTGCCGAAATTTCAGCATTTTTACATTCAAAAGTTTGTTTTCACCACCTTCAAAAGTTGTCTCACTTGTTAAAGCTCATTTTTTGTAAAACATTGCAGATACTTAGTGTTGGCCAACATGCTTATGGAATCACAAGTTAATCCGTTTGATGGGCAGGAGGCAAAACCGTATGTAAACCTCTATTCAGCAAGTAGTTTATTATGCGTATTTTGTTTCACTGTTCTGACTAAACAAAACCGTATTCCAGGTACAAAAATGACCCAGAAATCTTGGCAATGACAAACTTGATTGCTGCATATCAACGAAATGAGATATTGGAATTTGAGAAAATCCTCAAGGTGAGGATTACTAGGGCCCTTTAATCGGTTTAACACATCTAGTCTAGATAGAATAACAGATGGAAAAATGGTTTTTGTGCAGAGCAATAGAAGAACCATCATGGATGATCCATTCATTAGAAATTATATAGAGGACTTGTTGAAGAATATAAGGACTCAAGTGTTGCTGAAACTCATTAAACCGTATACACGGATCAGGATTCCTTTCATATCGAAGGTATGAATAATCCTCATACCTTTACAATTGAAATTTGCACTTCGGCTTCTTTCTATTTCCCCACTCCCAACTTTTGTAGTCGATTCCTTAGTTGGGTGTTTCCTGCTAATATGCATCCGCGAAATCCTCTGTTGAACTTAAATTTTTCATGTTCATCTGCATTCAGGAGCTCCACGTGCCAGAAGATGATGTGGAAACGTTATTGGTGTCATTGATATTGGATAACCGGATACAAGGTCATATTGACCAAGTAAACAAATTGTTGGAGCATAGCGACAGGTACTTCCACTGTCTTTTTTCTCCTCTTGAGTTTAAGTTCAATGCACTGCCGTGTAAAAATATTTACAACAATCATATCACACACAGTGTAATGACAATATAAATCTCTATGATAATCATCGATCAATAACTAATAAAAGATTGTAATAAACTTGCTTATCACATGTTAACCCACTTCAACAACATACCCAGTCTAATCCCACTAGTGGGTCTGGAGAGGGTGGGGTGTACGCAGCCTTGCCTCCCTGCCTTCTGAAGGCCACATGTTAAACCACTGTCAGGAGTCGTTTGGTAGAATCTGTTAGAGAAACTAATACATGTATTTGTGATTGTATTATTTTAGCCATTATTTGGTAGGATTTCAGCCTATGTACACCCTATTCAATATTATAGGGTGTATAACTAGTACATAGCAAACTATGGTATTAGTAATACACGGTTTATTAATACATGGATAAGCATGGTTAAAGATAAAATTGTCCTTACTCCTTAATACACCAAACCAAACAGCCGATAAGAGATAATCCCAGAATAATTGATTCCAACGTTACTGATACAGCTTATTCAGTGCCATTCTTAAACATTCTACCAAACAACCCCATATGCCCCTTTTCTTTCTTTCTCTAATATTTAGACTTTGAACTTTATTTTTTGATCTACTTTATTGTATACTTGCTACTACAGGTCAAAGGGGATGAAGAAGTATACAGCTATTGATAAATGGAACACACAATTGCACTCTCTTTATCAAACCATTAGCAATAAAGTGGGATGAAATCAGTATTCAACTGAAGGGTGTTTTTTATTTTTTATTAAAGATTAGCAGCAAGTTACAAAATGTACTAGTTTTTTCCTGTTTATTTATGTTTTCAATTTTACAAATTTAGCTCTTTGTACTTTCCATCCTCCTCTTCAATTTTTTAATTGAACTCTGAGAAATTTTGAGAATATGAGCACTTGCTTTGATGCAATCTTTTACAAGTTGTGAGATGAGCTTAGAGTATCAGTTAGGGTCTATCTGGAACAACCTCTGAGGTAGAGGTAAGGTTTGCGTACATTCTACCTTCCGCGGATCCCCTTGTGGGATTGCACTGAGCTTAGAGAAATTGATTTTTGCCAAACCAATGAGTGCATGACTTGCCTTTCACGATACATTTATCATTTAATCATGATTAAAAAGGACAGTCTGGTCTACTAAAGTTCTTGCTATACGCGGGGTCTGGTAAAGGGTCGAACCACAAGGGTTTATTTTATGCATCCTTACCCCACATTTCTATTATGCACAATCTTATTTTACATTTCTGCAAGAGTTTGTTTCCACATTTAATCATGATTAAGTGGCATTAGGTATGGGTAAATTAATAGTCTAATTTGATAAATATGGATACATAAAGTCTGATGGTTATATTTAGAAGGGGAAAAGGGGGGAAAATGTTTAAGTAATATTCACAAGTAATTTAAGAGTTGCAGAACATAATGACCATTTTTTTTCCTTTTAAGTTAACTTGCATTAACTTTAAAACATGAATGTAGAGAAAATATCCTCATTTGGATTCAATAAAATATCAAAACTAAGAATAAAAAAGATGAAAATTTTGAATTTTGTTAAAAATTGAAGGGAACTGCATTTTAAAGAACATCTTTGTCTTTGAAACTAATGCTAGAATATTTTAAAAAGTTCATTAATAAATAGTTTTATGAGTACTATATCTAAAATTAACTATCGCCATACTTCATTTTAAGAAGACACGTATAGTCGAACCTTTTTATAACAACCAATTATATAACAAATTCACTACATTAGCCAAGATTTCTTTGGAACTAATTCATCATGCTATGTTAAATCATTTGTTATCTACAATAATTAAAAAAATATCCCGACAATCAATATTGTTATAGAGAAGTTTGACTAGACTGCGCACAAAATCTGAAAACACATTCTAACAAAGAAAATAAAATTAATGAAGTGTGATAAATGTGAACATAAATATAGCAAAATCTGAAAAATTTATTCAATCCTAATATTCCTATAAATTAAGTTCTATCTCCATGTGCATAACATCACAAACAAAATGGAGAAGAAAATATTAATCCTTTCCTTTCTTGGTTTTCTATTTCTTTCTCAATCTATGGCTGTTATGAAATACCCTCCTTGTCTCAAATGCAATTGTACTGGTAATAATTGCAGACAAGGGTCAGGAGATAAACTTCCATATGAGTGGCCGGAGTTGATTGGAGTGTATACCATGAGAGCTAAATACAGAATAGAAAGTAGCAATCCTAATGTTACCGTTGTCCTGTTGAATGGTAATTGTAATAAACTCGATAACGATTGTTGTAATCGTGTGTGGCTTTGCGCTGACATTAATGGTTTTGTTAAAGATAAGCCAATTGTTGGATAAATTCTACTTCTTGCTTAATTAGATATAATTAAGCAACAAAAAATGAAATGTTAATTTTACTCCTATGGAAATTTATTTTACCAAGTTGTTTGATGTCACTATTTTTTAACTCCATTATTTAAACGGTAAAAATTTAACCCTATCGGGTATTTAGATCAAACCAACAAATTCAAGAACGTCTTTCACGACACAAATTTATCATTTTTCCATGATTAAGTGATGTGTATTCTTACTTTAATTTTTAGATTGTTAAGATTAGATTGCATAGTTTAGTGTAAACATCGGATAAGAATAAATATTTACATGTATAAGCTTCACAAACCATGGTGTTAGTGGGGGAACTCAAATGATAAATCTATTTTCCTTCGGATTCACATTATCAAATCACCTAATAGATAGCTATATGTGACTGTTTATAATAAGTGAAGTTGTCGATTTGACGGATTAAAATAGGCATAATACATAAACATGTCATTTAACTTGGACTCGTCTCACATCTATGACCTCCAACTTTGGATGCGCATAAGTAGACACTTAAACTTGTATAAAGTTGAACAAGTAGACACATGCATCCTATGTGACATAATACACGTAGGACGCCATGTAGGACACGAATTGGCCTTCTAGGACTCCACATAAGACGCATGTATCTACTTGTTCAACTTTATAAAAGTTTAAGGACCTATTTGTGCATACTCAAAGTTGGAGGACATATATGCAAGTTGAAGCCAAGTTAAAAAACACATTTATGTATTATGCCATGGTAAACAACATAAATCCTGACAGTTTGGTGCCTAATTACAAAAAATTCAGCCATTTTGCGTATTTACAGAAAATTCCATTTTTTCGGTTGTCAAGATACATAATTTGTTCTTGATACATTCCGTTGAGATACATAATTACCCACACTATAATCATTCAAAGATACATAGTGTATGTATCTTTTAAAAAAAAACTCACACTGATATATATAGTGATACATAATTCGTTCCCTATACATTCCATTGAGATACATAACTGATAGTTGGGATTTTTGTAATTACTTTATAAGGGTGGAGATTTGTATAAATATGGTAAGTTAAGGTGTATTATTATGTTATTTATTCTAAAATATATATGTTAAATCATTTGTCTTTTTTGCTTCAAGGGAAAAAGGTCAATATTTAATCACTCACAGTGACATGTATTTTCACTTTAATTTTAATTATCTCTAAGGTTAAATTATGATTGCATAATTTGATTTTAATATCGAGTGAGAATAAACATTTACCTACGTAAGCTTCGCAAATTGTTGCCATGTAAAAATGCAGATAAACGAAGAAGGTCATGGTAGATTGAGATTGACGTCAATATAGTATAATAGTCTAATTTGATTAAACTTTACAATTATGAGTACACTTGAATTAGAACAAAAACCAAATATGGATGCAAAAAGATTGATGGTTATATTTACCAGAAATTAAAGATTTGAAACATGGAATCTCTATGCAGATTAATGGTAATTAAAGATTAGTGCTCATTATTTCCCTAGTCAACATACTTTTGGCTGAAAAAAGAAGAACAAATGATGCCACTAATAGTTGAAATGAAATAAAGTGCTTGTCAATTGGTCTCTTTACCAACTAACAAAATCCTAACTCTTATTTGGAAGAGATTAGATGCTTCAAATTAGTACGGAGTATAAGTTATTCCTTTTTAAATTTAATTAAAAAAGGTTTAAATTTATCCTTATTCTATTCAAAAACTCGCAATAGTACATTTCGATCTATTTAAGTTTATTTTTATTATTAACAAATCGCCTCGTATTTATAATGTTATGAGTGAATCTTCATCGTAAAATGGGTATTCCTGTAATAAGAAAAGGTTTAATTTACCTTTTAATTTTGAATTTGGTTAAAATTACCTCTTTTTATACTTCGAGTTAAGCACCTTTAAGTGTCAAATACAAAAGCAAGGCTTTACTAATGTACATGTGCCATAGTTGTTCAATTTCAAAGAGTATAACACAAATTTCATCTTTTACAAAGTTATAATTTATTTCGTTTATTTTGTTTTTCATCTGATGTTCGATATCTGTTTAGAAGCCCTTCTATTACATATTCGTATCGAGAAGCCTAGTTTTATGGGTAAAATTCTCTTTTACTAAAGACGACTTTATTTCAGGGTTCAACTCGAGATCTCTAATCAAGAATGATGAAATATTTACAATCTGACCACCGTATTTGGTGGTTATAATAAGTTCACAAAAAATGTATAATCCTGAAAGAATTCAAACCATAAAAGATAACCAAACTCAAACAACAACAACAATATCATACCTAGTGAAATTCACATGTGGATTTTGAAAAGGGTAAAATACTATATGCAAACCTTATCTTGAAAAGTAGAGATGTTACTTCTGAAAAACCCTCAATAAGAGACAACTAAACACAACACAACAACAAAAACTTATCCAGTATATTCCCAAAAAGTAAGGTCTGGGAAGGATAGAGTGTACGCAGTCCGTACGACTACCTCAATTGTGAGGTAAATAGATTGTTTCTAATAAACCTCGACTCAAAATAAAAACAATCTAGAAAGGACGTAATATAAGAGCAAGAAACAATAGACAGTAACAAAACAACAAATAGTAACTAAAACAATACTAACACAAAACAATACTCCATTCGATCTACCTGAAACAACAAACATACACCAAAACTCCAAGAACAAGAAACTACAAGCGTAACATTACGACTATTAATACGGACCACAAAATAAAACTCTTACCTACTAGCATGGACACACTTCTTCTTATTAACACAATAACTAAAAGAATTCCAGTATTTATAAGGAAAATAAAATAAGACAATAAGGGGTCATTTGGTTGGGAAATACACTATCCCGAAATTAATTATCCGAATCCGACCGTCAAGGTGGGAGAAAAATAACAATACAATCTCAGGAAAACTACTCACGAGACGAGTTATCTCATGCATTTTATCTTAACCAAACATGAGATAAACTCATCCTAAAATTAATCTCAAAATTAGTTATTTCTTATCCCTCGCACCGAACGAGCCTAGCTGGCAGGGTTAACGGCTAGTTTTCGAAGAGGACTGCCCAACGGTCAATAAACGAGCCCAAAACTGTCGGCAAATTTGAATTTTGAATCAATATTTGGTATGGCCCGTAACCCGACAAAATTTGGACCTTTAATTCATCAATATTAAATAAAATACCTACTTTACTTTTATTATTAAAAAAGGAAATAATATTAAATTACACTCCCTCTATTTCAATTTATTTGATTTGATTCGGAGTATGGGAATCAAATTAACTAATGTTCAGTATAAATTTGGACATAGGAAAGAAAATCTACATATTTAGAAAGTATATAAAAAGTTTTATACTCCATCTGTTTCGTTTTACTTGGTCTTTATACTAAAAATAATTGTTTTAATTTACTTGTCAAATTTATGAAATCAAGTTGTGGCTTTTCCTGAAGGTTAAAAAAAATTACACAAAGTGATAATAGTCAAATTTAGGGTTTCAAAATATCATTAATAAAGTTAATTTAGTAAAATACACCCCTAATTAAAAAATTTAAGCGATGTGTTAAGTCAATAATGACCAAATAAAATAAAATGGAGGGAGTAAGTCATAATAGCTAAAAATTCAAAATATCTAGAAACTATTTGAAAAAATTATGTTCAAAGTAAATGTCTTTTAACTATTCACAATTACTAAGACAAATAAATTAAAACGAATGGAATAAGAAAGAAGACTAAGTGACCTTCATATCAATCAATAAATAAATAATTGATGATTTAAATAGTATAGTTATTAATATTCATTTCGAATAAACATGTTCTCTAATTTGTTTTATGAAATTTATCCAGCTAGTTTTTGTATGAGTCAACTACCAAAGGACTTAATTAATATTATCCTTATTATTTGATTAATTGGGCATTGGTTCTCTTTCTCAATGATTGTAAAACTTTTCCTATAATCATAGATGATTGGAATTACTCATTTTTAATGTTTATGAAATTAAATATATATGATTTATCTATTTTTAATTTAGAAATGTCTTTTGAGCTTGGTGATGATGTTGGTGTTATATAGCCTTGTAAGTGGATATGCATCATATTAGTAAATGCGAATTAGCATCATATTAGCAAATGTATATTAATTGAGGTGTATATAAATTGATCTAAACATTGCGTATAAAAAAATAATATAACTTAAAATATTAAAAATTATGCACCAATTGTCCCGTAACACTACCATTATAACCCCCATGTATAGGTCTGACGCTTAGACACATCTTTCTCGTATCGTTCGAGGCTTTATAAAAATATATTGAAAATGATTTTTGTAAAATGAAAAATATTGAAGTACAAGCTACCCAATTATTTGTTCATAGGTGGACCTACAATTGGAACATAAGAGGCATTTTTGTCAATGGAGTTGTGGCATAATGACCATGCCAACTATTTTAGATATCCTTATTGAATTGACAAATAATTGCCATTGATTTGGAATTTATTGGATGATTTTAAATTTAAAACCATCATTATGATCAAGGATATTCATAATCAAGGATATTCATAAGAGGATCATTAGTTATTTAGTAAAATGATATTTTTTTCATATTCACCGAGTAATTAGGATAATTACTTTCTTGGGAGAATTGAGGGTTCTACCCTCTCGCATAAAATCTTACGCTTTTATTGTTAATCTCCGTGGTCTTTTGCTCATTCATTTTCGCTATTTTATATTCCTGATTCTCTCTATTAAGATCCTTTTCATTATGGAATTTCTTCGGTCAAGAGATGTTAAAGTTGTATAGATTATTTATTTCTTGCATACTAGATCTTGATTCACGTATAATTTTGAAATAATGGACTTAGTTGAACGCCGAGTGAAACATAAACATATCCAGGAATCTGGACCATAATCCACTTTTACTGTATCAAACTCTATAAATTCGATTCCTAAGATAGAGAAATACAATGAATGAATAAATATTTTCACTCATCATAATATAAATAATACAAGACTGTAACAAAATTACAATTTATATATTTCTATTTCTCCAACTTTATATTCTCAAAAGCAAAATCCGATTTCTTATTTAAAATGATGCTTTTAAGGTTAAATTTAACTCTTCATAATTTTTCATTATCAAGTTTATCATAAAGCGAGTAATTTATTTTATTGAACCGTTACAAGATCAACAATTCCATAAGCTTAGGTTTCTGTTGTTGACATGATGGACAAATCTTCTTATCCGCTAACCTATTCAATTGTGGAATCAGACCTACTATTAATGCGTGTATCTTCGTTTTCAGAGTTCTTATTTATGAACAGTTCAATAACAACACATCCTATCTAATCCGTGGAAGATGATGTGCAAGTAACCACTTTACACTTATGAAGATAAAAAGGTTAGTTCAGATATACCATCGGCTTGAGTAACACAATATAAAATCATGTTCGGAATCTTATTTGATTAGTGGTATAGTTTATTGAAGTGGCACAAATTTCAAATTCATCAAAAAGATACCTTCATCACATTTTTTTTCCTCTCATTCACAATTCCACCCTACGTTGAGGCTTTGTGCTTATGGGCGGGTGAATATTGCAGACTAACAGATCTGGTGGTCGACAATCGTTCCGACTTAGTAAAAGTTGTCGCAGTACCTGTAATAGGACTGAGGACTTGTCACGATACCTGCGGACCAATTTATGATGTCTCCGGCATTGAAGTTTGTCAAGTAGGCCACGTGGATTGGCCAGGGTCTTATTCGGCTAACTTCACCTTGATCCTATAACACCAACGATGTACCCAAGATATTCTTATAAAGTGCGGTCTGAGGAAGATAGAATGTATTCATTATCTTATCACTACCTCAGAGGTAGATATGTTGTTTTCGATAGACCTTCGATTCAAGTGACAAGTCTACCCTCTGAAAATAAAAACAAAAACAATTGTTTTTCTTATATTCTATACTTTCCTCTCTGGACTTTGTTGTGTATTGTACATGTACACAACATATACATATAAAATCAATCACTGTCTTTTTAATCCCATTTCATTCATTAAATGATTTATTGAAAGACAATCGCTTTCTGGATTTTTGTGGGTGTTGTTCCAAGTTTAGGGAAAGGGAAAAAAAGCAAATAGAGACGCCTTACTCCTCTAATCCCATTTTACCCACTTGTGTTCCTTTCATCTCTCTCTCTCTCTCTTCCTCTCTCTCTCTAGAAGGCTTAAAGGTGAATTTTTCCCATCTGGGGTGTCTCTTTTTTTCTTGAATTTCGTTTATAGCACTATTTTGATTACTGTTTTTCTTCAATCTTGATTGTTGGTGCTTGTTTTTCTTCAATTTTTCCCATCTGGGGTTTCTCTTTTTCGCTTGAATTTTGTTTATAGCACTATCTTGATGACTGTTTTTGTTCAATTTTGATTGTTGGGTGTTTGATTCTTTGACTTGGGACTAATAAAGATTTGATTTTTAGAATTGGGGTTACGTTTTTTTTCGTGAATTTTGTGTTCATTATTTTGATGACTGTTTTTCTTCAATCTTGATTGTGAGTGCTTGATTCTTGATTTGGGAGTAATAAAGATTTGATTTTTAGAATTGGGGTTGGGGCTTCTTGGATTTTTAATTCAGATCGGTGCTTCATCTTATGTTAATTGTTAAAAGGGAACTTTTTTGTGTGTGTATGTAAAGTTCTTTTCTTTCATGGTTGGACTTGTTTCTGGTTTAATTTTTAAGTTGTAGGATCTCTTTACTTGACTGATTAGGTTTTCACTTTGTATGTGTGTGTCTCACTGCTTTTTAGTGCTTATGTTGGTGCATTGGGATATGTGTAAATAGCAAGATTGGGTGTTTGATTTGATTTAAAGGGCTATAGAAAAGTTTTTATCAAGTCTTGACTTTGGTGTTGTGATAAGCAATTTTTGATTTCTCCCCTGTGATGAAATCACCAAAGTGCAAGAGCCTTTTGAGTCTCCAATCATCCATACCAGTAAGCATTTGAAATGTGTCATTTCTAGGGTTTTAGTTTGTCTTATGGAGTACCATATTTGGAGTTGAATTTTGAGAAAGGTTGGTGGATTATTGTCAACATGGTTAGACAACCTTGTGTTTACCGGATTTTGGCACTGATTAATTTTGTTGGGGTTATATTCTCAACCTGAGTTTTCCATCTCAAAGTTGCTCCTTTTGATTACCAACTCCATGGTGTTCAACTATTGGCAAGGATCCCAAACATATCTTTCTCTGGATATGCTCAGCATCTGCTATTATGTTGTTTGCTCTTTCAAAGTAATCATTTTTTTAATCTTAGTGTTTGTGATAGTTATTAAACTAAAGCACCTTCTTTGAGGGCAGTTATATGAAATGGCGTGTTGCTGCTGTTAAGGGATGTCTATTATTAAGGGTCAGGCAGCAAACGTCCTAACAGTTTTGTTAGTTCTGTCAATGTCTGATTATCATACTGCGGAATCTTGTGTATTAAGTTGAAGTACCAAAGTGATCTTTAGTGTTCAAACAGTATCCACTTTGGAATTTGCCAGATTGGGGAACATGTGATCGGCTATGAATTTGCCCATTCTAGATATCAATGGTTCTTTTGACTAATCTTTTGGTTGGACGGTCAGATTCTTTGCCTAATCTTTCTTTGTAGCACTGCCAGCTCCAGTACTACCATTTTTTCTGTTGACGTTCAGGAACAAGTAGTTTTAGACCACTCTTTTACGAAGTGTGGATGAGGATATACTTCAGCAGCTAACATTACTCTTTTAGTGGTTGGATTTTCTAATCATACCACTGGGCGATGTCTTTACGTTTGACTTTATGTTGAAACTTGTCAAGCTACGATATCTGATGATGTTGATGTCCTGATTGTGAAGGGAATTTTGTTTATGTAGGGAATTTTGAAAATCAAGAGTTGCATTCTGTTGAGCTTATTAACTAAAATTCCATGCCCTAGGGTCACCGGAAATTTCTGTGCTACGGCTACCAAGTAGGTAGTGTTAGTTCGGAAGACTAAAGCTATATGTGTGATTGGAACAGTAAAAGTATATTATCTTGTCTTGAGTGTCAGAGACTTTATTAGACATTTGTCCAATTGTATGGACTAATGTGGAGCAGAGGAGTCTGTGGACTTGTACTACCATCGACAATTTTGTGATTCTCCGACATATTATCCGCATTTGGTGGATTAATTACAATTTTTTGGAAGATGGCCTGGTTCATTGTGAACACTTCTTTACTTGCTTGTTTCTTATGATTGGTTCGACACTTGAAGGATTGTATTCTGATTATCTTTTTCTGGTCCTTTTGCAAGATTCTTAAGCTTGATTGTCTTCAACATCTGGACTATGAGCTAAAACTACGTGCTGCACTGATAACTCATCAGCAAAGTTGCCAACTCTCCTAGGATTCTACTTGTATTTGACTATGGTATTTCATCAAATTCAATGAGTTGCTTTTATTAGGCTTCTTAATGCCATTTTTTCGCTGGATCCAAATGAATTAGTTCTTTTTTTTCCGTTTCCTTATCTTGTGATCAACTAATTTAGTATGGTATTTTGCCATTTATCAATTGATATTGTCCTAATTTGGTTTTTGGCATAGGCAACTAATGAAAATCTCCCACCAAATGTGATAAAACAATTGGCAAAGGAATTGAAAAATCTTGATGAAACTCCACCTGAGGGCATCAAAGTAGGTGTAAACGATGATGATTTTTCAACCATATTTGCTGATATTGAGGGCCCAGGTATTTATGTTGTGTTTGTTATATTTATTTCAGTTTTTGAGACATTACACTTGTTCTAATTGCTCTATCGATCTTGCAGCTGGGACTCCTTATGAGAATGGGGTATTCCGCATGAAGTTGATTTTGACACATGATTTCCCTCATTCCCCACCTAAAGGTTTGTCTCGACATTGCAACGTTTTCAAGTTTCACCAGTGTGACATGTAGTCTTTTACACTTGTATTTGGTTTAACTTTGCATTAGTTTTTGTTTCAATCAGTTGGGCTCTTCTGTGTTGATCACAATTCAAGGGCCTAAGTTTTAGGAACTCCTTTTCACTTTCTATTCATTTAAATATGTCTAAGTGAATTTACTTGCTGGGTACCTTGGCTCTACTTGAACTCTCCAGCTATTTATGTAATTCTATAAATTTCATGGCGTTACTTTTCTGAGCATGTTTTTCTCCGGGATAAGCTACAATTGCTAGATCTTTAAGAGAAAGACCTTTGTCAATCCTCATGGAAAATTTTAAGAGCAATTACCTTTTGACAATGCATAGGCACTTCAGGAGCATTGCGAGGATCTCTCATTGCCAATTGCTAAGAAAATATGGCTGAGTACATAATTTATGTTTTTGATTTTTTACTAGGTTATTTTCTGACCAAGATTTTTCATCCCAACATTGCTTCCAATGGTGAGATTTGTGTCAATGCTTTGAAAAAAGATTGGAGTCCTAGTTTGGGCCTACGACATGTTCTCATGGTAAGTTTCTTCTTTTTTTTTTTTCTTTTTTTTTTTCCAAGTAAAAATCGAGTCTGCCTGGTGGAGGATTTTGGGGATTTAAGTGTGAAGTGACATTATCCTTTCTTTGATGGTTTTGTAACAGGTGGTAAGATGTTTACTTATCGAGCCATTTCCAGAATCTGCGCTAAATGAGCAAGCTGGCAAAATGCTTCTTGATAATTATGATGAGTATGCTAGACATGCAAGGTGAGTTAGCATGTCCTAGCTTCACTGCATGTCACCTTCACTTCAATGTTTTGCCTCGTTTTATTTGGCACTGTCATGTTTGATTTGTCGCATTTTATTTGGTACCATCATGCTTGATTGTCCTACATGTAGCTGTCATTACATTTTTGACGAGAACATGGTTTTGTTGTGCTATAAGTTGTATGTATTTTTGTGAATTTCATAGAACCAACTCATGCTTCTTTTCTCTTTGTATATAGATGTAAAAACCTGGAATTCCTACTCGTAAATCCGATGGCTAAGTTTAATACTTAAGCCAGCTGACTAGCATAGTTTATGTGGATCGTAGGGAATAATATTGTTTCTGTTCAACTTACGCCCTGCTCCATCTGCCCTGTGTAGATGAAAAAATTAGGCTTCCCTTTGTAGTTTAAAGTAATGTTAAGCATTTTGAGTGCACTTCCTGACCGTCTAATGCTCCTCGGTGTTTAAACATGCAGGCTTTATACCAGTATTCATGCTAAACCAAAGACTAAGTTAAAAACAGGAGCTATTTCTGAGTCAACGACTGCCCTAAATGTTGGCCAGCCACACACTTCACTGTGTAATGTGGATCAGAAAACTGTGGTATCTGGAGTCGCACCTCTCCAGCAGCCTTCTCCGTTAGCCCCTACAGCTAACATTGTAAAAGGAGGAAACAGTCTGGACCAGCCGCTAACTGCGGATACAGCGGTTAGTGGGTCAGCACCACCACCATCGCTGACCATGAAGAAGGAAGCTGGATTGGCGAAACTCCCTGCAGACAAAAAGAAGATCGATGCAAGAAAGAAAAGTTTGAAGAGATTATAATTTGTTTTCAATGGATTATGTGACTAAATCATCTACTCTTTGTTGCTTTCGTTTGATAGATGGAGAAACAGTCGCGCAGAATTGGATTTGTATTTTGTCCTGATAAATGAAATGGATTATTTCAGCTGTTTCTTTCTAGTTTTTTTATGGTTCATCATCAGTCTGTAGTGTCTATGGTACAATAGACCTTTGTGCTCTGGCTCTTCCCAATGACCTGCATATAGCGGCAGCTTAGTGCACAAGGTTGCCTTTTTTATCATCAGTCTGTATCCTTGTTAAAAAATAGCAATTTGGAATATGAAATTAGATTGTTGAAAGATAAAAGAGAGAATTTCATGCATATTTCCTTGTTTCAGGAAAAAGATTTGAGAGTATGTATGAATTATGTTCAAATTCATTCACAAATGGTCAGGGTATTAGGGTGAATTTTTTTTAAAGTTTGATACTGAGGGAGCCTTGTAGCAACTGTAAAGTCATCTTATTGTTATTTATAATTTGAGTTGTGAAATCAACCACTAGGAATTGCGTTGGGCAGACTGCCCAAGGTAATAATACCCTTGTGTGCGGCTCTTCCCCTAAATCTACGTGAATTGGGGATGCAGTAGTACTCTGTAGTAGTAGTAGTATTTATTCTTGTAGGCTCTTGTCCTTTAAATTTTGTTACTATCTGTTGTTTTTTTGTACTTCGATTGTTTTAGTATTTTGTTGTAATTATTGTTCATTTCTTTTCAGTGTACTTAGTTATGCTTTCCTTATTTTTTTGTCATGGACTCTTTGCTTCCTATTTCTTTTTCCGAACTATTTTGAAATGTTTTTCCTTGAGCCGAGTCTATAGAACAACCTTCTACCTCCCAACATAGGGGTAAGGTCTGTGTGCACTCTATCCTTTTCAGACTCCACTTGTGAAATTACACTGGATATTATTGTTGTTGTTTTGAAGTATGTCCCGCAACAATTATGCCGAATGCCTAAACAAGTTAGAATCGGCCCCAAATTGAATAAAAGGGCATAGTAACTAGTAAGGTAGGCTAGCCTGCAAGCGTAGGACTAGCCAATACATGTTGAAACCTTACAATACTGGGTGTGTTGTTGTTGTAAACAGCCACTATAAGCTAGGTTGCACGGACTCATCACTTCGGTTACTAGGTTGCACGGACTCCTCACTTCGGTTATACTTTGTGATGAGCAAATTACCCTCATAATCTTAACTTCCATTTAGTAAATGCAAGTGAAAACCCTGATGCAAGTCATGATGTCCAAAACTTTCAGCCAAAGAAGGATTCATTTACAAACTCCGCCTCTACTGAGGGAAGTATATATGCACAAGTACAACATAGATACATGAAGTTCAGCAAGTTACTACCTAATAAATATGGAAACTCAAAACATTTTTCGCATGTACAAGAATGCTAATAAAATAGCATTCAAAGAAAGTACATGAAATTCAAGAACATCGAGAGACTCGATAGAAAAGGAGGAGAGATTACACCGCCCTTACAATAAAACATTACATCCATTCAAGGTCCAATACATCGAGATGGTAAGACGTACATTATACTAGGCAAATCCTATCCAATGACATATTTTTTTCGACTTTTTTCACATTTTTAACAAGAGAAGGTGGAATATCACTTGGCCATCATGACCTTAACAAACTCCTCATAGTTAATTTGACCATCACCATCGACATCTGCTTCCCTAATCATCTCATCGACTTCTTCATCAGTGAGCTTCTCCCCAAGGTTTGTCATCACATGGCGAAGCTCAGCAGCAGAGATGAAGCCATTTTGATCCTTGTCGAAAACTCTGAATGCCTCTTTCAGCTCCTCCTCGGAGTCTGTATCCTTCATCTTCTTGGCCATGAGGTTTAGAAACTCTGGGAAGTCGATGGTTCCATTGCCATCTGCATCCACCTCGTTTATCATGTCCTGGAGCTCAGCTTCAGTAGGGTTCTGTCCTAGCGACCTCATCACAGTCCCAAGCTCCTTAGTCGTGATGCAACCTATACAAAACTTCACAATTACCTTACTGCACGAAAACTAACAAGCCACACTTTATGACCATAAACATTGGGTCAGTAAGCTACTCTCCAACTCATACAAACAGAATGTAATCCCACAAGTGGCGTCTCGGGAGGTAGTGTGCACGCAGAATTTACCTCTAGGGGGCTATTTCCGACAGACCCTCGACTCAAGTAGAAGCAGTTCATACAAACAGAAGAAAACACTAAATGCACCACTTTCCAACTCGTGTGCCAGAAAATGAGAAACTAAACGACCAATGTTAGGTAAAATATATCTGATACAAGCCCATATTTATAAGAAATAGAAGCAAATATATATGGTTGCCCAAAAGAACATCCAGACATACACAAATCAAATCCCCTTCTTATCGTAACTTTATAGTAGTTAGATTCAGAAGAAAAGAACTTGTTATTGAACCTGAAATCTCATGATGCCGAAATAGCTCTTACTAATTATTAATAAACAAAAAAACAAAACAATTCCAGGTTCATATTCCAACAGAAACAAAAACACTAGGTTATTTCTTCTCGTCTATCTTAGTACCTGTTGCTGTTGCTGACACGTATCGCCAAAGTAACATCAAACAACATGGTTCCCTTGTTCTCTAGTTTCTTTTTAACGTTACAACAAGAGAGGAAACCTATTTTCCTCTACTTACAACAACACACCAAGTCTCTAATCTATCTCACAAGTGAAAATTTTACTCTATTCACTGAGTAAATAATATTATATATCAAACTATTACCTCAAAATCAAAACAACAAAACGAACTAACAGACAGCACGGTGCACTAAAGCTCCAACTATGTGCACGGTCTAGAGAAGGAACGTACCACAAGTTTATTCAAATCAAACGTTAGATCTGTAATAAACATCAAAACACAAAACATATACACATTTAGATATAGAAAAAAAAAAAAAACCATCTCCATCCTTGTCGAACAAGCTGAAGGCTTCCTTAAACTCAGAGATCTGATCATCAGTCAACTGCTCCGCCATTTTCTTCTAGAATTTCAAACACAAGATAAGTTGTTGTTTGTTTGTTTTTTTGGTTTTTGAAAATAGTTTCAGCTTTGTTGTTGGATTTTGGAACTATGAGATGATGGGTGTTTTTATAACAAAACTTACAATTTTCATCATAATATATAATTAAAGTTAAGAAAAAAAATATGAATTGGCAAATCCAAAAGAAAAATAAATACTTACTAAGTATAACAAAAATAGTAAAGAGTTGTCTCTCTCTCCTTAACATTATACACGGATAGTGATTGGTTTATCTATTTCGATGTTCGTTTTTCCCGCTTTACCCCTCAAGTTTTTTATATCTAGTAAAAAAGAAAAAAATAGTAATCCATCGTTTCAAAAATAATGATCTACTTTTTATTTTAATCCGTTTCAATAAGAATGATTTTTTCCTTTTTTGGTAACACTTAAATTTCAATTTTTCACGTGACATGTATAAGACCACATGATTAAAGGTTGGTATATAATTTTAATTTAAGATCAGAAAATTCAAAGTTTTTTTTATTTTTAAAATTTTGTGTCAAGTCAAAACAAATCTTTTTTTTTTTTAAATGGAGGGAGTAATAATTTTGTATAGAAATGTTAAACTTATAAAGAGCAAAAATAATTAAATTCTTCCACCATGAGAGAGATAGAAGGTATGGGGATCTTACCCCTATCTTGTGAGATAAAAAATTATTTTTCATAGACCTTCAACTCAAAAGTGATAAACATATTTCACAAGTCAATGGAGTATCAAACTGTATGATCTATCTCACGTAGATCAACTCATCTTTGGGAAATGTTCACTAACCATTTGGAAACTACAAAAATGATAATGAAAGTTGCTACATTAATTTCTCACTTATAGAACAACTATGATACCGGTGATATTAATTATAAGAGAATGAATATTGGGTTGCTAAAAATCTAACATATTCATGAGGTAGCACCGTAAAGATGCGGATAATATATGCAACATATGTGATTAGACAAGATAAATAATGATCTCATTCGTTAAAAATTACATGTAACACGTATTAAAGATATATAAAAAAAATGCCATTGAGATGATTTGGTCATGTTGTGTATCAATCTTCAAATACACTAATCACTTTATTTCAAGGATAAAAGGGGGGGGGGGGGGAGCCATATTTAAGGAGATTCAGATATGAAACAATTGAAAGTGAAATGATAACCATTATACAACTCTACATAAAATATATATGTTATGATTATTAGCGACAGGTAGAATCAATTCCAACATATATATTATGATCAGTGACAAGTATAATCAATTCCAACTTTGAGTGACTTTTTTAGTATAGCAAAATGGTATTGTATCAACCTAAGAAAGTAATTTTTGCCTCCATTACATAGAGCTAGAGAGACGATTGTTCTTCTATAATATAAATTTTCAAGCTAATGAGTAATAGAGGTGCCAATATTCTCATACTCTTTTTATGCTTATCATATCAAATGTGCCTTTCATTTTTTCTAAATAATACAATCCATCACTACTTTTCTTAATAGGAAATAAAGTATTGAGAATGTAAATAACATTTAAGTCCAACTGAATATCATTATCAAAAGAAACGAAACATCAGAAATTATAATGAAATTGTAATTACTCCTCCATCTTTAATTAAAGATTCATAATTCGAATCTTGAAAATAAGTCGCCATCAGCGAACGCGTTTTATCTTTCTAAAATGAAACTTTTCGACACAAATCGAGATTAGTCGGACACTATAGTAAACAAAGAATATCATTAATATCAAAGGGGTAAAATAGTAACTTAAAGAACAAATCAAACATAAAGAAAACAAAATAGGTGAATAAACTAGTGCCGCCCATTAGATCCCTATAACATCTAAGAAACCACTCATTACAGGCCACGTGTGCATAGATCTTTTCATTTTTTTCCCTTTAAAAAAATGACTTATCAATTTCATTTTTTTAAAAAAAATATTAAAAAAGCAAAAGAAAAATGAAAAAATGCCAATTTTTTTCTGTGTCGTGTATTAAAGGGAGTACGCGGTTACGCGTTTCTAACGCGGAATGCTTACATTGACTTAAAGTGAACCGTGGCTGCCACGTAGGATTATGTCGTTTTCGCTCTATTTATTTATTTATTATTTGAAAAAAAAAAGAAAAAAAATATTCTATGCTTTTAACTTTCTTTTTTAGGAAGTGGAACCCCTTTTATGGTTCTTTAAAAAAAAAAAAAAAAAAAAAAAAAGAAGCTCAATTAAAAGTTGTAATACTCCCTTCGTTTAAAAAAAAATGACCTAGTTTGACTTGACACGGAGTTTAAGAAAAAAAAAGATTTTTGAATCATGTGGTCATAAATTAAAGTTGTGTCGAATGTACCAAAATGTCCTTTAATCTTGTTGTCTTAAACATGTCACGTGAAAAGTTGAAATTAAAGTATTGTCAAAAAAGGAAAGGGTCATTTATTTTTTTTTGAAATAGATTAAAAAGGAAAGTAAGTCATTCTTTTTGAAATAGAGGGAGTATTAAATTTTGAATTAGCAACCAACAATAGTATAATAAAATTAAGAGTATACTCCAAATAGAAAGTATTAGTATAATTTCTAGTTTGTCACGTCAAGCAATTTCATAATAGAATTTGTTTTTCTACTAACCCAAACTAGATAAACTTTAGGATTTTTCTTTAAAAGAAAGTAAGAAATTACGATTGTTTGTAAAATAATATGTATTTGAAAATTTCTGATAGCATGTAATTATAAATATTTATTTATATTATAGTAGAAACGTGAAGATATGTGATTTGTTAATGTAACGATTCAGAATATTCTGTTATCTTGTTTATGAATTATAATTTGCATACTTGATATGATTAGAATTAGGATCAAAGCTATTCTGGACAAAGTGAAAATAGCCTTCATGCTGGACAAGATACTTACTAAGAAAGAAATAAAAAAACTTTTCACGACCTAGGTCAAAGCTTTAAGTTAATAATGTCATTTTAGCACCCGTATCCTACTATAATTCTTATTCAATATACTATAGCAGTGCTGAGGTAAGACTATGACGATTCAGGCATGTGAAAAGAAGATGCACAAATACCCCAATTAGGAGGTGTGAGAAGTTGGTTGTAGTGGTTATAAGGAGAGGTCTCTAAAAAAGTCTTATGGAGAGGTGATTAAATAGGACATGACTTATTTGGAGGTCGAGGATTTGGTAGAAGGTTAGTTTGTCGAGCATTGTCTGCTAGTTTCCTTTTCAATATTGTTATTATTACTCCCCTGCTATCTTATGTTCTTCGATTTTAGAATTACATGTTTTCCTTTGCTTCAGTTGTCGTCTTATTTTATCATTGCTATTGTGCTCTTTTTCATTGTTCTTAGCATGATTTATTTTCAACTGTATTTGCGTTACATACTTAATTTTGTTATATGGTTTACTTGAGCTAAGGATCTGTTTTACTCCCTTCCTTTATAAGGTAGGGGTAAGGCTGCGTACACATCAGTCACCGCCTTTTTCGGGGCCACTTGTATGATTGTATTGGATATGTTGTTGTTGTTGTAAGATTATAAGAATTATGAAAGTTTTGATAGTTTTTACAAATTCTGAGATTTTTATATTTATGAGAACGAATACAACTTTTGAGTTTCAAATTGCATGTCCAACTAATATTCCAACTTCAAATCTAACATGGTTTTTAATTAAATAGTTGATTTGAAATCATGGTTAAGAGTTCTCGAGTATTAAGAAATCCACCAAAAAAAAAAAAAAAATAGTCATGAAAAAGACCTTTGCTCTTATAAATCATCTTTGTCAGCCTTGATATGGTAGATTTCACTTTCAATCTCGACGTGTATAGAGATTAATTAGAATATGTGACAAACATTGCCAAAACAATTACGTAAACTTACTAAATGTCATTTCATTAGGAATTAACTGAAATAAGATCTGGTCCAAGTGTCCATAAAACCCAAAAATAAATACAAGATACACGTAATTTCAATAACTTATAATAAGGAGAAGATACTTTTGTAGTTGCTAATTAGGATTTATGGGCTTTACATTATGCAAACTTTCTAAATTATTCAAGGAAATATATGGTTACCTCATAACATTCGATTACTAGTAATTGCTAGCAATAAGCAATGGTACGTAATGTTTGATATAATAATAGACAAAGTTTTTAGTAATAATAAGTATGGTAAATACATAAAATTCATCTCAAAGTAATTAATTTTCGCATGTTACAATTTTTAAGTTAGAATATGAGGAATATTTGCTCAAGAACAAATCATGCTTTATCGATACAACATGAGAGAATGTATATACATATAGAAGTATATAGAATCACGCTATAATACATAGGACTCCTAGCTAGAACTGAGTCAGTTATTTACAGGGGTGTACACAGAATTTTCAGTAAGCAGTGTCAATATTTATAGAAGAAAGGATATAAACTTAATAATCACATTACCTAATATAATATATCGTTGGCCCATTGGTAAAATCTAGTTCTAAGCTAACACAAGAGGTCTTGGGTTAAATACTACTCAACAACATTTTAAGAAAATTTTGCCAAAAACATTAACTTGAGGTTCGAATCAACATGAGGGCAGCAAAATCAGCGTTTCTCCACTGCGCCAAGAGGAACATATTGTCCATCAGTGTCATTTTAATTACATATAGTTGTTAAGCAAAATATGTTATATGTATATATATATATAACATTTCCGACAAAGTAGTATCGCTCGACACCCCTTCGCACAACGTGGGTCTGCCCCTAGTTGTCTATGCACGTCCGTAGAAATTGTTCATTCAATCAAGCAACATTCTTTTTTTCCGAACTTAAGGAGAGAGAAGAGGGCCATAGAGGAAGAATCTTTATACGAGTTTGAGGCGTGTAGCTTATAGTTACATCGACTTGCAGTCTTGCACAATGAAAAGCGCCTGTGATAGGACATTGTCTAATAATGTCGGATTTCTATTACTTACTATTCATGTCCAAAGCACGTGATCAATTGATCATTAACCTATCTTAAGCTCATAATAAGAGTAAGACTCACGTTTGTCCTTGAACTTATACACTAAATCTAGCCTTCAAAATCATATTAATAGATGGTGATCAAGTTGAGATTATAGTAATTGAGGGCCAATGGGCCAATGGTCTTGGGAAGAGATATATATAGCGACGGGAAAGTATACGTACAAGTGGGAAAAATCGTTTGAATGGAATATATGTTGTGAAAATTTTGTGTTCTTTTCCATGTGGTGTTGACTAACAATGATTTTTGAGAGTGCAAAGAATCAATTATATATTATGATATATAATGATAATCTTAGAGGGATGAAGAATGGTGATTGAATAAATATATAATCAAATAATCTAGATTGTTTCACAAAGTTATGAGACAAATGTAGACCATTTCACATAATGTAAGAGCATATTTAAGAGCATATGTAAAAAAAGGCTCACATATGGAAAAACTTATTTCATCAGTCAATAAGAATAAATCTAATCACAACTATCAGCAAAGGTCAAATTTATACCTTTTCATGCAACATGATTTTTTTTGGTTTTAAGGATAAAAATTAAAGGGTTGATATCAAAGATTCTAGTAATCTAGTTTCATTTTAAAGATTACATGGGTAGAAACCCAAGCATCCTATAGTAGTGAGTAGAAAAGATGCCAATACAATATAATATTTGGGCGCTGCAAAGAATTTCAAAAGCATATATTAACCGCAATAGCATATACATTAGTATATTATTTGTATCAATCCTTTTGAGTCGAGTGTCTATTAAAAATAATCTCTCTATCCTCACAAAAATAGAGATAAGATTTCCGTACATCCTATCCTTTCTAGACTCCACGTGTAGAACTATACTACTAAGCAACACCTTTCAGTACATCTATCCTGTTACAATTTCACTTCAATGATCACTAGCCCCGCCTTCGACATCCCCTATCTTGCGCTTAAGGTAACAAATTTAGGTGTGGGCAGCTCTCATGGTGTGATAACAAGTTCGCAACCCACACATATTCTACATTATAACCTGCAATTGATTCAGCTTCCGCTTAAAATGAGAAAAAACATGAAAAATTGGCATAAATAACCAACAAGTGTATAATACACGCATACCATATGTATATTAGCTACCAGATATAAATAATCTTGACTGGGCGGTCGAATGTGTGACTTCCACCCCCCAAAAAAAATTGGGCTTGCTGGGATAATAGTCCAGGGGAAATTGTTATATTAGTGATACGACGTGAATTTCAGAAGGCTGTATTTGAGATACATCACAAATTTTAAAACTACTAAGTACCATGTATTGTAATTATCAAAAATATCTTTGTGTATGATAAATCAGCAACAAAATAGCGCTCTTTGTGAAAATTTCATATATATTGGGTCTAATAGGATAATAGTCCATGCAGATTTCAAACTCACCGGCCCAACTTCCATCTAGCGGGTCGTACTCAGCCCATACACTGACCATCCTATTTAAGGATCATTTCCACCCTGCTTTCAAAATTACGACAGTGAGTTAGAGGGTCTGCTTCCAATAGACCCTCGCATCATGCATAACTTAAAAAAAAAAAAAAAAAAAAACACATTTTGGGCCTGATAGGATACTAGTCCATGCAGATTTCAAACTAATAGGCCCAAATCCACCTAGCGGGTCGTACTGAGCCCATACACTCACCACTCCTATTTAAAGGTCATTTTCGCCCTACTTTCAAAATTACGATAGTGAGGTAAATGGATTGTTTCCGATAGAGTATATGTAGACTTTACCTCTATCTCAGAAGTAAGGTAGATGAGTTGTTTCCAGTAAACCCTCACATCATGTATAACTTCTCCAAAAAAAATTAAAAAAATTGGGCCTGATAGGATACTAGTCCAACGGATTTCAAACTAACAGGCCCAACATCCATCTAGCGGGTCGTACTAAACCATACACTCACCACCCTATATAAAAATCATTTTTGCCCTACTTTCAGGATTACGGCCGTGAAGTATAAGGACTGTATCTGATAGAATATACGTAGACCTTACCTCTATCTCAAAAGCGAGGTAGATTGGCTGTTTCTGATAGACCTTTTGATCCTTTAGCGGATTTCAAACTAACAAGCCCAAATCCCTAATCTAGCGGGTCACACTGAGCCCATACACTCACCACTCCTATATAAAGATCATTTCCGCCCTACTTTCAAAATTACGGCAGTCTTCTCCGGCCGAAGTATTGAAAAACACACAGCGTTTCTCTCCCCTCCGTCACTTTTTCGGCGAAACTGAGCTTAAAATAGTATGTCAATTCTCTTATTTATCTATTACTATGTCTCTTTGCCTGCATCTTTATACTTTTTTTTTTTTTGGCTGTATGAAACCCTAATCCATTTTACACTGTTTTTTAGTGTTAAAAATATGAATTATTTATTCGTTTTCTATGATTATATTTACTCGGTACAAAAGCTATTGGTCTTTTAGTTTTTGTTTCGACTTTGATGAGTTATTATGAATTCGTATTTGCTTTCATTTAATAATGATTTAGAAATGTTCGGTGTACTGTTAGCTCTTTGAGTATTAGTAATAGTCCGGTTTATGGAAGAAAAAGTACATGAGAATATAGTGTAGAAGATTGTGTGTGTGTATATATATGTATAGCTGTTGTGTCTATATAATTTTTGTTTCGATTTTTATGAGTTATTATGCATTCATATTTGCTTTCATGGAATAATGATTTAGAAATGTTCGGTGTACTGTTAACTCTTTGAGTATTAGTACTAGTCCGGTTTATGGAAGAAAAAGTTCATGAGAATATAGTGTAGAACATTGTGTGTGTATATAGCCATGGTGTCTAGACTAGCTTGCACACACCTCAACCGAGCTTTAACTTCGTAGGTCGTTCTCTTATTTGTCTCTTGCCTGCATAGTTATAATTTTTTTCTTCGGTAAGTAAACCTTAATCTCTTTTCCGGTGATTTTTAGTGTTAAAAATTGGAAGTATTGATTAGTTTGCAATGGCTATTGTTAATCTCAGGGATTAAGGAAAGGTACGTCAGCTATTTGTATGTTATCTGTGATTTTTTTCGAGTTAATATGCATTTGAATTTGCATTCATGTAAGAATGATTTAGAAATGTTCGGTGTGCTGTTAGCTCTTTGAGTATTACTAGTAGTTCGGTTTATGGAAGAAAAAGTAGACGAGAATATAGTGTAGAACATGGAATATATATAGGCATGGTGTATAGGCTAGCTTGCATACACCTCTATCGAGCTTTAACTTCGTAGGTTCGCTCTCTTATTTGTCTACTGTTGATTAGGCTGCTATGATTATATTTACTCTCAATGATTAAGAAAAGGTACAAAAGCTATTTGTATGGTCTCTGTGATTTTTGCTAGATTGTTTTTCGTACTCAGATTTTATCTAGTGGTGTGTTACCCCATTTTTTTATTTTTTTTTACGTTCTCTACTTGTTATACTGTTATTTGTCCTGAGCCGGGGGTCTATCGGAAACAACCTCTACTTCATCTGAGGTAGTGGTATGGACTGCGTACACTTTACCCTCCCCAGACCCCACTTTGTGGGAATACACTGGGTATGTTGTTGTTTTTCGTACTCAGATTTTTTACGAGTTAATATGCATTAGTAATGACTTTCATGTAATAATGGTTTTAAAGTTGTTGGATGTACTGTTTATCTCTTTGAGTATTAGTAGTCCGGTTTATGGAAGAAAAAGTACATGAGAATGTAGTGTAGAGGGTGGAATATATATAGCTATGGTGTCTAGGCTAGCTTGAACACACCTTTAGTTCTCTTATTTATCTCTTGCTGTGTATTTTGTCTGCTTCATTATACTTTTTTTTTTGCTGTATGAAACCATAATCCATTTTCCACTATATGAAACCCTAATCCATTTTCCACTATGTTTTAGTGTTTAAAAATAGGAACTATTGATTAGTTTGCTACGATTATATTTACTCAGTACAAAAGCTATTGTATATTAGTTTTTGTTTCGATTTTTTATGAGTTATTATGCATTCGTATTTGCTTTCATGGAATAATGAGTTTTAGAAATGTTCAGTGTATAGCTCTTTGAGTATTAGTAGTAGTCCGGTTTATTGAAGAGAAAGTACATGAGGATATTGTGTGGAACGTGGAATATATATAGTCATGGTGTCTAGGCTAGCTTGCACACACCTCTATGATTATATTTACTCTCAATGATTAAGGAAAGGTATAAACATTAATAGTACGTTCTTTGTGATTTTTACTAGATTGTTTTCTTTGTGATTTTTACTAGATTGTTTTTCTTACTCAGATTTTTTACGAGTCAATATGCATTCATATTGACTTTCATTTAATAATGTTTTCGACGTTGTTGGATGTATTGTTATCTCTTTGAATATTAGTAGTCCGGATTATGGAAGAAAAAGGACAGGAGAAACTAGTGTAGAAGGTGGAATTTATATAGCTACGAATATGATGTCTAGGCTAGCTTGCACACACCTCTACCGAGCTTTATCCTTGTAGGTTCATTCTCTTATTTATCTCTTGCTGTGTTTCTTTGTCTGCACTATTATACATTACTTTTGCTTTTGTAAGAAATCCTAATCCCTTTTCCATTGACTTTTAGTGTTGAAAATAGGAACTATTGATTAGTTTGCTATGATTATATCTATTCTCAATGATCAAGGAAAGGTACAAAAACTATTTGTATGTTCTCTGTGATTTTTACTAGTTTGTTTTCCTTATGCAGATTTTTAACGAGTTAATATTCATTCGTATTGGCTTTCATTTAATAATGGTTTCAAAGTTGTTGGATGTATTGTTATCTGTTTGAGTATTAGTAGTCCAGTTTATGGAAGAGAAAGTACATGAGAATATAGTATAGAACGTGGAATATATATGTAGCCATGACGTCTAGGTTAGCTTGCACACACCTCTACCGAGCTTCAACTTCGTAGGTTTGTTCTCTTATTTGTCTCTTGCGTGCATCATTAATCTCTTTTCTGGTGATGTTATATGTTAAAAATAGGAACTGTTGATTAGTCTGCTATGATAATTGTTAATCTCAGTGATTAAGGAAAGGTACATCAGCTATTTGTATGTTCTATGTGATTTTTTACGAGTTAATATGCATTCGTATTTGCTTTCATGGAATAATGATTTAGAAATGTTCGGTGTACTGTTAGTACTAGTCCGGTTTGGAAGAAAAAGTATACGAGAATATAGTGGAATATATAAAGTGATGGTGTCTAGGCTAGCTTGCACACACCTCGACTGAGCTTTAAATGATTAAGGAGAGGTACAAAAGCTATTTGTATGTTATCTGTGATTTTTGCTAGTTTGTTTTGCTTATGCAGATTTTTTACTAGTTAATATGCACATTCGTATTGGCTTTCATGTAATAATGTTTTCGAAGTTGTTGGATGTATTCTTATTTATTTGAGTATTAGTAGTGCTTTTTATGGAAGAAAAAGTACAGGAGAATGTAATGTAGAACGGAATTTATATAGTCGTGGTGTCTAGGCTAGCTTGCGCACACCTCTACTAAGATTTAATTTTGTAGGTTTGTTCTCTTATTTGTCTCTTGTTGTGTCTCTTTGCCTGCATTGGTATGCTTTTTTCTTATGTAAGAAAACCCTGATCTATTTTCCAGTGATTTTTAGTTTAAAAAATAGGAACTATTGATTAGTTTGCTGTGATTATATTTACTCTAAATTATAAATGAAAGGTACAAAAGCTATTTGTATGTTTCTCTGTGATTTTTACTAGATTTTTTTTTCTTATTCAGATTTTTTACGAGCTAGTATGCATTAGTATTGACTTCATGTAGTAACGGTTTTAAAAATGTTGCTGGGTGTGCTATTGTCTCTTTGAGTATTAGTAGTAGTCCGGTTTATGGAAGAGAAAGTACGTGTGAATATAGTGTAGAAAGTGGAATATATATAGCCATGGTGTCTAGGCTAGCTTGCGAACACCTCTACCGAGCTTTAACTTCGTAGGTTTGTTCTCATATTTGTCTCTTGTTGTGTCTCTTTGCCCGCATTGTTATGCTTTTTTCTTATGTAAGAAAACACTGATCTATTTTCTGGTTATTTTTAGTGTTAAACGTAGGAACTATTGATTAGTCTGCTATGATTGTATTTACTCTCATTGATTAAGGAAAGGTACAACAGCTATTTGTATGTTCTGTGTGATTTTTTGTAGTTTGGTTTTCTTTTAGCAGTTTTTTTACGAGTTGCAGCAGTTTTTTTATGAGTTAATATGCATTCGTATTGGCTTTTATTTGATAATGGTTTTAAAGTTGTTGGATGTATTATCTGTTTTGAGTATTATTGGTCCAGTTTATGGAAGAGAAAGTACATGAGAATATAGTGTAGAACATGGAATATATATTGCCATGGTGTCTAGGCTAGCTTGCACACACCTCTACCGAGCTCTAACTTTGTAGGTTTGTTCTCTTATTTGTCTCTTGTTGTGTCTCTTTGCCTGCATCATTATACTTTTTTCTTCGGTGAGAAAACCCTGATCTATTTTCCGGTGATTTTTAGTGTTGAAAATAGGAACTTTTGATTAGTTTTCTATGATTATATATTTTCTCAATGGTTAAGGTAAGGTGCAAAAGTTATTTGAATATTTTCTGTGATTTTTGCTGGTATTTGTTTCTTACGCGGATCTTTTATGAGTTAGTATGCAGTCTTATTGGCTTTCATGTAATAATTGTTTTGAATTTGTTGGATGTATTGTTATCTAATTTGAGTATTAGTAGTCTGCTTTATGGAAGAGAGAGTACATGGGAAATTGAGAATATGGTATAGAACGTGGAATATATATGACCATGGTGTATGGTGTTTGGGCTAGCTTGCTAAACAACCTATTCCAAGTGATAAGCTTCTCAATTTTAAGCATTATATATGCCTAAGTTTAATATCCCTAACATCCAAGTTTCAAAAAAAAAAATCCCTAACATCCAAATGGGTTAATCAATAAATGAACTTGCTGGTATATTGGAGAACTCTATAACTAATTTCTCTAACAATCATTTCTGTTATCTTCAATCATTAGGGAGTGAATCATAGAAGCAGTGGTTTGTGAAACTGTAAAATGTTAATGCTACCCTTTGGCACTAAAATTGCTGCTGAAAATTGTTTTTCCACTCTTCTCCTTGTTCTCGCATTTGGGAATGAACATGACCAGTCCTGAAGAGAACTAAAGTTTACTTGGAATTGTCAGGTTTTTTGTGTCCCACCCCCTCTTAAACTAGAGGTAGTTGACTGGTTATAATATCGAAACAAGTTCTTATGTAGCTTAGCTGAGCCCCTTTTAAAAATTATATAAGTACCAACTGAAAGATAAATCTCAAAGTGTAAGATGATAAACAGCATGCTGCACATGCTTCCTGATCAAAATCTTAATCATGGTCTTCACAATTTTACCTTTTTCATTAATTCACTGACGTTTTCTTCTGCCTCTTTTCAGGAATGGCTTTCTTTAACAAAGCTGGGACCATTATTCGGCAGGCTGTTAGCAAGCAGCACATCAATCATGAAATATCTGCATCCAAGCCTTCAATTTTTCAACTTATTAGATGCATGTCTTCTTCAAAACTTTTTGTTGGAGGTGCATGTAGTTTCTCTTATGCTTGGCACTGTATTCGTAACATTTCTTCTAATTTTGGCTGATTTCCTCTAGTTTGGCAATGTAGGAATCTCATGGAACACGAATGACAACACTCTCCAAGAAGCTTTCAGCAAGTATGGAGAAGTCGTTGAAGGTTTGTCTAATTTAAAAAGCTTTATGTTATTTTTGACTATAGAATTCCGCTATCATGCTTGTATAAAGTTTAGAAATTTTCATTTAGAGTACTTGCAGTTAAAGCGGGACATCTGCAGTTGTGCTTTCTCATGATCACATGCATCTTACACACTGGTGCATGTTTTCATTATTATGGAGATGGTATTTGCACATAATAAAGAGCGTCAGGGCAGTGATTTAATAGTTGTAAGGAAAAATACTTGACAAATTAGGGAGTACTTTTTTAGTGGATGTTCCAAAACACGAATTTCCAGATGTTATATAAGGATGAATAGCACACTATTTTGTGTCCAAAGGAGGGCCTTAGTGATAGAGTCATTGCTGACTGGACTTGTCAAAAAGTAGTGTGTTACTGATTGGAATTAGTAAGTGCAGCCTCTTAGACCCAATGGACGAATTACTTCACCATTTTTAAACTGTCTGAAGCTGTATTATAGTTTGGTGAATGCATGGGTTACAAATGACGACAGCTTGCTCATTCATACTTAGCGGTGTGAACATATGACATCTATACACAAAGGCATGTGTTTGGACACTAATTTTAGGTGGAATTACTGAAAAGTTTCAAATCATTGCAGCAAGAGTTATTTATGATCGCGAGTCTGGAAGATCTAGGGGATTTGGCTTTGTTACTTTCAATACTGCTGAGGATGCCAGTGCTGCTATCCAGGCTTTGGACCAACAGGTAGATTTCTCTTCACTCTGATGCTCCAGGAATAGAAAAGGCATGTGTTTCCTTTGTGTTTGGGTCCACATGATGGGAATAACTTCAAAGGAATGTTTGTTCTTTCATGGTATCTTGCAGTGTTTTATTCACAAAATTTTGTGTGTTTAATATGCGTGGTAGTCATGTTCGGGGGAGGGGAGAAGATTATGTGTGGATGTGTCTGTATGCATCCATGTATTTCTATTTGTTGGTTAGACTATCACAACTTTTTAATCATCTTTCAGGAGCTTGATGGTCGTAGGATTAGGGTAAATGTAGCGAACGACAGGACAAGAGGATATGGAGGTGGTGGTGGATTTGGTGGTGGTTATGGTGGTGGTGGTGGTAATTATGGATCTGGTGGTTATGGTGGTGGTGGCGGTAATTATGGATCTGGTGGTTATGGTGGTGGTGGCGGCGGTAATTATGAATCTGGGGGTAATTATGGTTCCTCTGGTTATGGTGGCAGTGGCAATTATGGCAGTGCAGGTGGTGTTGATACTAATGTTGCTAGCAATTATGGAAGCAGAGAAAACAGTTTTGACTTTGGGACAAGTGGTGGGAACAACTTTCCAAGTGGTGACAACTATGCTAGTGGAAACACCGAAGCTGCGAGCAACAACTTCACTAGCAGCTTTGGCAACAGTGATCAACTTGGCAACGACTCTAACAACAACCAAGCTGAAACTGGTGATGTTGATAGCCCTGTTGATGCTGGTGAAAATTACAGAGATGACAATGTGGAGTCGGGTGATTATGCAGAGAAAAGAGCCTAAAGGTTGAATTCCAAGCCATTGCTTCCTAAATACTATCGATAAAAGAGAGAAAATCGATGGAAGATGTCCATCTCTTCCTTCGATTGTTTAGCAGTTCATCTCTTTCTTAGTCTACCTTTTTTCACTCTAGCTATATTTCCTGACTTCCGTTTTTTGTTATGGACTTGAGATTTTGCTTTTATTTTACCTCGAATTTGGATGCTTGATTTTGGCAGTATAAAAGCCAAACATTGTGTTAGCAGAGTAAAAGTACTCCAAACTTTAGGTGTTTGAAACTTATTTTATAAACAATAGTTACGTACATGGATGTAAAGTGTTGAAATTGATAATAATCCGTGTGTTCCGGAAAAGTATTGAAGCACCTTTTCTTTTGGGGTAAACAGCCTCTCTACCACATAAAGGTAGAGTTGCAGTAGAGGTAAGGTTTGCGTACACCTCATCGTACTCAATCCCTACTTGCTTGATTACACTTGATATGCTGTCATATCAATAAAATCAGTTGTGTTTTGCAATATTGTTTTCTGGTCTTGACGACACCATTAATGTAGTCAAATAGTCATTTAAGTACACACGCTTTAACGTATTTGTTGGGCATGTTAAGTTAGGAAGCTATTATTTCGTTAGTTATAGTCGATATTCAATTTGTCTTATATTGGCTTTGTTTATCGATTTGTCCATGAAAGTCCTGTCATAATTTTTTGTTTCAAATATTACTTTTACCATGTTAGCCAATCGAACTAATTCTTCCACTATGAAAAATTATTATTAGGAAGGGCTTTTATATTTGAACATTTTCTCATCTTTCTGTTAGATTCAACTAGGTATAGGGTGGGTCGGTATACACCTATTAAAAAAATTGATGGTCGTTACAACTGCGTACTCATGGTGAGCAGAGATTGTTAGGTGTAGTGTTACCAGTAGAATTAATGTTTCAATAACTATGAACATATAATTAATATAATCTCCAACTAATATTAAATATAAAAATAAAAATAATAGGAGTAACAGATTTAGGCAAGCTGGGAGAAGCAAAATGGGGTTTTTAATTTCTAATTGTAAAGTCACAATTTCAAGTTCTCTATGGCGAAATCTCCCTGGATGGGAAATAGGAATGTATTCGCTACAAGACCATATTGCAATATAGTTTTATGTTCTTACGAGAAATCTTCATTTTTATACGTAAGAGATATAACAATCTATTTTCTTCTATTCAATTTGTAAGCGACCAAGATATCTTAATTCATCCTAATGAATGTAATGGGACGGATGAGATCCCTTCATCCTTACTCAAATTAGGTCTCAGGCTTGAACTTGAAAAATGGAGAAACCTCTGGTAGAAAGTGTTTTCTCCTTCATAAATCTTACATCGCGCGGATCTCAATTAGTTATGCCGGTGAATTTCTGAGATGAAATCGTTAAGAAAAAAACTTTATGAGGAACAATACCAAGGAATAAAATGGAAAGAATGAGATTCTTTCACTCTTAAACAACTTTTCCTTTATGGCCCTACACGATGCATATTTTGATTAATCGAGTTAGTAAATTCTCAATACCAGATAACTATTCAAAAGAATACCATCTTAATGAACCCATCAACCAACTAATAAAATTCAAGTCTATGTATTTTCATGATGGAAAATTTGGCAGATGCTTTGTTGGCCATTAAGTCGTGTGTGTGGCCTCCAATTTGGACCAACAAAAATAAATACTATTACAAGATTGACAAGTTAATTAATTTGAAAGTAAAATACACGTTAAAGAAAATGGGACCATCAATTTAGAAAGAAACACAAACTATGTATTATATCAATCAAAGTTGACTTGGTAAAAATGAAAAATCCAACACGATTTAGTCTTCCTAAATCACTACTACTAATAATTAAAGGAAAAAGCCAAAACACTAACTAATGTTTTTTTCAAATAATAAATAGTAGTAGTATAGTATATAACGTAGTGCTTAGGGAACTTTACTTTCTTTTTTTTTTTTTGAAAGAACCAAAAAAGGTGATGGAATCGTTTTAAATACTTTTGAATAATTTGGTTGAAGTTAGAAAATAAAATATTCTAAGTTAAATTGATAATTACTACTCCATTTAGAAGATGAATTGTATTTGGACTATGTATTTAATACGAGAACAAAAAAAGTTAAGAGATTTAGGGGGGGGGGGGGAATATTATATTTTATTGAAATATAGAATCTATTTAACTTAAAATTTTATTTTAGTATTTTTTAAAAACTCATGCCAGTTCAACACATCATACAAATTGAGCCAGAGGGAGTGAAAGAAGTCATTGGCCTTCTGGTCATGAATATTTTAATGTTATTTCTTGGAGTTAAATTTTAAAAATCATGCTTGGTCATAGAAATTTAATTTGAAGTTAAATTTCGAAATTTGAAAAATATTGAAAAAGCTTCTTCTTCTTCTTTTTTTCGCTCTAAATCACTGACAAAAATTTAAAACAAATCCAATTTTATTTATAGACAAACAAAACTCCAGTTTTCAAATTCTATTTTCACTTTGAAAATAAAAAATAAGTTTTTCCCAAATTTCACAATTTTTATGGCCAAACGGATCCTAAAATAGATGAATATGAAGTAGTTAATAAACACTCTCTTTATTTCAATTTATTTGTCCGGTTTTGATTTGACACAATATTTAAGAAAAATACAAAAAAATTTGAATTTTGTGATACTAAGCTAAAGATATGTATAATATATCAAAATATATTTTAATCTTTTGGTCTTAAACACCTCATAAAAAATTAGAATTAAAGAGTTATTGAAAAAGAAATGAGACATTCCTTTTAAAACATACTAAAAAAATCCTTTCTCCAATGACTCTATTCCAGATCTCATGAACTGATTCCGACCCTTTACTAGTAAACAAAAGATTCGCGGTATGGCTTTCTTGCCTTGGGAGTTGGGACAAGGTTTGAAACTAGGCATATCCACTATCTTTGTTAAACCAAAAAAAAAAAAAAAAAAAAAAAGTAAAACTAACAAATTGAAACAGACGAAACACACAAAATACAAAGGTGACTAAGTTGTGCACCAAATGATATTCCATAAAGAATGTCAGAGATTGATTCTCTCTGTCGACACCTTTCAATTAAGTTCGTCAATTCAAACTCACGTAATATAATTTACATTTGACACATATATTTGTGAGCTATTACACATATTCAATTAAGAAGTTTAGAGATCGATTCTCCATGACAGTACCTTCTAGATCGAGCTTATCACACTAAACTCACCTAATATAATTTACATCTCACCTAATAGAAGTTACATCTCACACGTGATTTGCATGCTATTACACCTATTCCATAAAGAAGTTTAGAAATCGATTCTCCCTGGCATTACCTTCCAATCAAGTTCATCACACTAAACTCACCTAATATAATTTACATCTCACACGTGATTTGCAGGTATTATATCTATTACATAAATAAGTTTAGAGATCAATTTTTCCTGACATTATCTTTCAATCGAGCTCATCACACTAAACTCATGTAATATAATTTATATCTCACAGGTGATTTGTGAGCCATTATACCTATTCCATAAAGAACTTTAGAGATCGATTCTACCTGACAGTACCTTCCAATCAAAGCTCATCACACTAAACTCACCTAATATAACTTGACACGTGGTTTGCGACAATTTTATTAAAAAAAAAGAGTTTATATATTGATTCTCCATGATAGTACTGTCCAATCAAGCTTGTCACACCAAACTTACCTAATATAATCCACACCTCTCACGTGATTTGCGAGCTACAACACCATAATGACAAGTTTTTATAATTTCAAAGCTTGCCACGCTAAACTTGCCTAATGTTATTCATATCTCTCACGTGATTTGCGAGCTATTACCCCTATTCAATAAAGAATCTAATCAATTTTCTTTGACAATACTGTCCAATCAAGCTCATCACACTAAACTCACCTAATATAATTTACATCTTTCACCGTCTCACGAGATTTGTGAATTATTACACAAAAACAGATAATTTACATGTTTCACCATCTCACGTGATTTTCGAGTTACTACACAAAAATATATAATTTACATCTCTCACCATCTCACGTGATTTTCGAGTTACTACACAAAAATATATAATTTACATCTCTCACCGTCTCACATAATTTTTGAGTTACTACACAAAAATATATACTCCATTTATATCTCTTACCATCTCACGTGATTTGCGAGCTATTACACAAAAACCTGAACTTTCCCCAAGGTGTCAAATATATAAATACACAAAAAGGTAAGTGGAGAGAGTAGAAAAAAGATTCCCTAAAACACACCCTCCAAGCTGCTGTCATTCTCCTTTTACTCCCCACTTTCCTTTCTTCTTCATTTCTCCCTTCAAAAATCCCTAGAAAAATCTCCATCAAAATCCAAGAAAAACCCAACAATTTTCTTGAATTTTTGTTGGTATAAAAACTATGGCAACTGTGTGCAAAACCCAGAGTGCTTTCTTGAAATCATGTGTTTTTTTGGGTGTTATATTTGTTTTAGCTGTTTCTGTTAAGGGAAATTCCGAAGGGGATGCTTTGTATGCTCTTCGTAGGAGCTTATCCGACCCGGATAACGTGCTCCAGAGCTGGGATCCGAATCTTGTTAACCCATGTACTTGGTTTCATGTTACTTGTAATGGAGATAATCAAGTTACTCGTGTGTAAGTGGAAAAAAATTAGTCTTTTTGATTGTTTGGTGAATATTGGTTGTGGGGTGTGCTAGTTTTGGGAAATTGGTTGATTTATATGTTTGTGTTTGTATATTTTATGTGTATACAAAGTTGCAATTTTTGTTGTTGGTAAAAACTGGTTTTTGGGTGTGCTGTTTTTAATTTATATGTTTGTTTTTGTATTTATGTGTGTATACAGAGTTAAATACTGGTTTTGCGGTGTGCTATTTATCGAAAATTGGTCAATTTATGTGTTTGTTAAATACTGGTTCTGGGTGTGGTGTTTCTGGGGAATTGGTTGATTTGTATGTTTTTGTTGTTTGTATTATGTATGTGTATACAAAGTTGCAATCTTTTTCGTTGTTAAATACTGGTTTTGGGGTAATGTTATTTTTCGGAAATTGGTCGATTTGTGTATTTGGTTATCGGAAACAAACTATCTCTCTCTGAGGTAGGGGTAAGGTCTACGTATACTTTAACCTCCCCATATGCAACTTTGTGGGACTTCACTGGGTATGTTTTTGTTTGTTGTTGTTGTTGTTGTTGTTGGTCGATTTGTATGTTTGGTCTATCAGACACAACCTATCTACCTTTGAGGTAGGGGTAAGGTCTGCATACACTTTACCCTCCCCAGATGCAACTTTGTGGGACTGCTCTGGGTATGTTGTTGTTGTTGGTCGATTTGTATGTTTGTGTTTGTATTATGTCTAGTGCACAACTGTTGAGGACGACAGATGGGGAGTGTGGTGGTTTGTTATGATATTATTGCAAGGAATGGGACTTGAGTGCCACGTCGGTTAAATGGGGTCTAAATAGAGTAAAATTTATATACAGGATTGATCTACCCATTTGTTGTTGTTGTTGTTGTTGTTGTTGGTTTAGTTGAGTTGTGAGTTTGAAGTTTGCTTTGTTTGTTCTTATTCATTTTGCGCTCATTGAGATAGTAGAAATTAAAGCTTTCACTTGACTTGCTAGCTAACAAGTCTTTGTTTCGAGATTAGTAGCAAAATGATTCCTGTTTCCAAGGGGAAAAGAATGTCGGTTTACTTTTGTTTAACTTACTCGAAGTTCCTGTCTTAATGTGTATCTATGAGATCTATGTGCTAAATATGGAAAGATCTATTAATGATCTTTGTCCTAGTTATGTTTCTGATCTCATGTGGTTGCACCCTCTGTTATATTTAGGAGGTTTTGTCCTTATCGAAAAAATATTTCGGAGATTTTGTTCGTTTTGAAGTGTGGCAAACCCGTGTACTTTAAAATGAGTTGATTGGTGACAATGTTTCTGTAGCATTATGGAAGTTTTGGGAAATGTCAGAGCAAGCAATGTCATTTGCTTATGTATTTTTTTAATCAAATGATCATTTTATTTGCAAAGTTTTGGATGTTTATGATAGATTCTATGTCTTAGAGTTGCATTTCCTGTATCTTGAGTCATCTTGGAACACCTGATGTTACTTTATGTTGATTGATTGATATTTGATACATAACAGATGATTTATGAAATTTGAATGAGACACAAAACTAATTTATTGAAATGCCAGAAACCTCGCTATATCTTCGTTACCGTTATGTCTTTCACATATTCAAAAAACATGTGGTGCTCAGCCTGACATTCCACGTGTACGAAGAATCATGCCAATTTCCAAACCGGAAGTTGTTATTATATACTTGCATCTATCCTGAGAGGAACATTGACAAGAACAAATGAACTTGTTTGCCTAAGATTAAAATTTCACGTCTCTTGGGCCCGGACACCACTTTTACAAAAAAATTAAAAATCCATGTTTCCTCACATGTATTCTCTGCTGGTTTAACGATTTCATACCCATGACTAGAACCCGAAACCTCTGGTTAAAAGTAAAGGAATATTACCAATCAACCACAATCCTTTTCGGTAGTTCGGACTCAAAATTGAGTGGTAACTCAATTCTTTCAAGATTTAGCTCCTCTTATTCTCATTTAGTTTTAACTTACCAAAATAGTTTGAAGTTTAGAGTTAATGGTGAGGAACACAGCTGTAGTTTGCTTTAATTTTTTCATCGTAATAATTACTAGTCTGAAATATCTCTGGGTGTTAATGCTTCTACAGGGATCTTGGCAACTCAAAATTATCTGGTCATTTGGTACCTGAGCTTGGAAAGCTTGAACATCTGCAGTATTTGTGAGTAATTATTTGATATCCTAAATAGACTTGCCATTTCTAGTGAGTGACTATTGGTTTTCAAGGGTTCATATCCATGATGTAATTGTTTGTTGTTTCAGGGAGCTTTACAAAAATAATATTCAAGGAACCATCCCTAAAGAGCTTGGTAACTTGAAGAGCCTTATTAGTCTGGATCTGTACAACAACAATATTTTGGGGACAATTCCTAATTCACTGGGAAAGTTGAAAAAACTTGTTTTCTTGTAAGTTCTCCTTTGTTATGTTTACTCATTCTGTTCCAGTCATATACTTTTTGTTTTTACATATGAGGGGGAAGAGAAAAAAACTACTATTCTGTTATTTGCGCTACTCACAGAGTTCCCTTCTCTTTTTTGACCAAAATATTCAGTTTCAGTTTGACCTTAAATTAGTTAGTGAAATCTCCCCTCTCCCTTATTGTATATACCCAAGCATAGCTGCTTGTAGTGAATGGGTTATTGCACATTCCTCTTCTGTTGATTGAAAGTTTCTTATCTGATCAATCAGGCGTCTGAATGATAATAAGCTAACAGGACCAATTCCAAGAGAACTTGCTAGTGTTTCTAGCCTGAAAGTTGTGTAAGTACATATGCTTTGCTAGTGTTATTGTCGTTATTCTTATGCGTCTTGATCAAAAAAAAATTATCGTTTTTCTTATGCGAAATAGATTTTGAACTTTTGCACTCTTCTTCCAGGGATGTCTCGAATAACAATTTGTGTGGAACAATTCCCACTTCTGGTCCATTTGAGCATATTCCACTGAACAAGTAAGATTTCCTTGTATATCCTACAAGTATTGTTATCGAAGTTTAGTCGTAGGAGTATTGAGAAGTGATGCAAATAATAACCATTTCTCTGTCTGCTTTATTCTATCAAGTATACCTTTAAAATAGGCCACCTAGCAAAAAAAATATTCCTTTAAAAAAAGATATCTTCTTGATTTGCCTTTATCCAATTTAAATTTCATAATAGGCTAATGATACTGGAAGCATTCACTTCTAAATTTTATTTTGAAATAAGAAAACTTATTTGGAAAGGATATGGATTTCCGCAATGACTTCTAAATTTTGTTTTGAAATAAGAAACTTATTTGGAGAGGATTTGGTAATGTGACCATTTATCTCAGACTGCAGTTCATTGATTTGTCGAGAGGCCTTAAATAACACCTAATTAAAGAGAATGATATACTAACCAAAACGAGTTCTAGATTTCCGGTTATTTCAATTAGAATTGTGGTATCAATTCAAACTATACACGAAATACTTTTGACTCCATTTAGTTCAAACCCAAAGGAAGCCCAACTGTATTTTTATCGTGTCCTGATAAACTAGTTATATGTGCAACTCAAGTCGATTGAGATGCTACATGGCTACTTTTTGCTTTCTGTTTATTCCTTTAGCTCCTTAATTCTCTTGTTTTTCGAGTTGTTATTTGGAAAAGGATGTGTTTTTAAGTAAAAAGAAAGAATTGGAAAAAGTGGTACTGACAAAAATAAATAAAGCCAGACAATCGGGTAAATAAATTCAGTATATGATTCGGAAAGCAATTGTGCTCTCAAATATAGTCAAAGAGACTACATGTTCCTGGTGGTGCCCATGTGCCGTGTGCCTTACCTGTGTAGTTTTTGCACTATGTACTCTTTTTGTTTTTTGGTTATGACCAAGAAATTCATCTGGGTTAACTCTTAGGACCAAATTCCTCTTTACCGTTCTCCACTTAAATACCAGGTTTAGTTCGCATGGCGCAGGGGTCCCTCAACCTTTGCAAGCCGAACCAAGTCCTGGGGGCTTGTGCTATATATATAGTCTTGTACCATGTTATTCTTCTTGATGTCTCAACTCAACAATCATCTCCTACTGATTCCTCTATAAGTTACAGTATCCTAGTTGATTACTTCTGATGAGTTTCCTAAACTTCTAATTTGCAGCTTCGAGCACAATCCTCGACTTGAAGGTCCGGAGTTGTTGGGACTTGCTAGCTACGACACCAACTGTTCTTAGAAACTTGCTGAATAGGTTCAGAAGAAGTGCCATCTTTGTGGAAGCTTACATATTCCGTTCTCCTGAATGTTATTTGTTGTTGTACTTACAGTGTGTCTAAGTTGTAACTCCTAAGCAAAGATATGGTGTATGTAAGTTATTACTAAGTTAATGAATGTGTGTAAACGATCGCTATACTGCTACCAGCTGTTGAGGTATTTCATATTTCAATGTCTAATGAAATGGTTCAGTGGGTTTAGAAAGGTCTATTTGTTACTACTGTTACCCTGCTAGAGTTAATACAGGGACTATACAATAAAGATTAATAATCATTGTGTATGTATTTGGCTGTCATGTTAAAAGTTGTTTAATTTCTTAAATTTTGTGTTCAAGTAAACACCTTCATATAAAATGAGATGGATAGAGTACAGAAGTTCACAATCTTAACCTTTTAAGTAAATCTTCTAAGTTTCCTTCATAGTAGTACTTGTAGCCGAGGTAAAAATACTAAATGATTTCTTTTCATCTGTTCAAGTTTTAATGGATAGAGTTACGCGGTACACTGGTGGAAGATAACACACGTACTCTGTAATAAGTAGAAGTATGCATAAGCTGGCTATGACGCTACGATTATAGATCTATAATATGAATTGCTGCAGTTGGACAAGTTAGTACTTTAGTCCTTGCAAAAATTCAATTTGCAAATCTATCCATCAAAATCTCTGTTATTGTTCCATTTCATCCTATATCATGTATATTTTAAAAGCATATCCAAACGACTAAACAAGAAAGCTTAAAAGAAACAAAGAATTGAGGAAAACGACAAAAAGAAGCAACAAAAGAAGGCAATCAATCTTGTTGTCATTACTTTCAAGGAAAACAGTCAACCATAGACTGTTTCATACAAAAAATTACAAAATTCATATACACTTAACAAACCCTTTTCTTCCAACAATCTCCAGAAATTGCTGAAAAGATGTAAAAAAAAATGTAAGAAGAAAAGAATGCTTCAAAAAATCAAACCAAAACTCATTCTTGAAGTAGTCCATCATTTCACAAGCCACTAAAAACTATGCAACAACCCAAACTACTAATGCAATAAACACAAAAGTAAACCAACTTTAACCCCTTTTGTCAAACTTCCTGAGCATCTTCATTCTTTATTGGGGTCGTTTGAACTTGAATCAGAGCTCAAGCTTGGGCTTGAACTTGATTCCGTCTTGTGGGATTTGTCTTTCTTGCCTTCAACATCAGATGTAGTAGGTATATCAACAACATGATCTGTTTTTTCAGCTGTTATTGCCATTGTTTCTTTTACTACAACTTCATGATTTCCTTTTCCAGTTTCAACTTCACCAAATTCAGACACATCAGATGCTCTAACACTCGATTCCACATCATTGGATGAGCTTGCTCCACTTGGCTTAGCTTCTGCAGACTCACCTTCAGAAGTGGAATTCAGGGCTTCCTCCAGATTTCCTTCCAAGACTTGTTTCAAAGCCAAGTCTGTCTCGACGTTTTGTGTATCTGAAGAAGCTCCTATGCCTATGGATTCCTCTGCATGCTCATCAGCACCAACAGAATCATGACGGGTGAGTGCATCATCATCATCACTCTCAGAAAGTTTTTCATGATCCAAATCAAAATATTCAGTTGGTCTTGTTTCAAGAATTGGTAACTGTATATTGCGTGTCACACTTGGCACTTCGAGCACCGCTGTGTTGTCAGAACTCCCAGATGCTTCAATTGCTGGCTGAGCACTAGGTTGCTCAAGAACATTCGATTTCTCCATTTCTTTCTCAGATATTCGCCTAAATATCATGTCAATATCTTCATCTGTTTGTGCTTCCAGTGCTGAACTTGACACTTCAGGCGCAGCTGCAATGTTTCTAGATTCTTCAGTTGCTAGCTCAGCATTAGGTTGCTCGAGAACATTAGATTTCTCAGCTATTTCTTGCTCAGTTATTTGCCTAAATGCCAAGTTGATCTCTTCAGCTGTTTGTGCTTCCACCACCAGCATTCCAGAATATACCTGTGCTGAACTTGACACATCAAACACCTCTGCATTGTCAGAATCCCCAGACTCTTCAGTTGCTAGTTCGGCATTAAGTTGCTCAAGAACATTCGATTTCTCAGCTATTTCTTGCTCAGATATTTGCCCAAATGCTAAGGTAATGTCTTCAGCTGTTTGTGCTTCCAGTACTGGCATTCCAGAATCTTCCTGTACTGAACTTGACAGGTCAAACACCGCTGCATCATCAGAAACCCCAGATTCTTCAGTTGCTACCTCTTCATTACGTTGCTCAAAAACATTAGATTTCTCAGCTATTTCTTGCTCAGCTATTTGCCTAAATGCCAAGTTGATCTCTTCAGCTGTTTGTGCTTCCACCACCGGCATTCCAGAATATTCCTGTGCTGAACTTGACACATCAAACACCTCTGCATTGTCAGAATCCCCAGACTCTTCAGTTGCTAGCTCGGTATTAAGTTGCTCAAGAACATTCGATTTCTCAGCTATTTCTTGCTCAGATATTTGCCCAAATTCTACGGTAATGTCTTCAGCTGTTTGTGATTCCAGTACTGGCATTCCAGAATCTTTCTGTACTGAACTTGACAGGTCAAACACCGCTGCATCGTCAGAAACCCCAAATTCTTCAGTTGCTAGCTCAGCATTAGGTTGCTCAAGAACATTCGACTTCTCAGCTATTTCTTGTTCAGCTATTTGCCTAAATGCTAAGTTGATTTCTTCAGCTGTTTGTGCTTCCAGTACTGGCATTCCAGAATCTTCCTGCACTGAACTTGACACTTCAAACACCGCGGCATTTTCAGATTGCCCAGATTCTTCAGTTACAAACTTAGTATTAGGTTGCTCGAGAACATTCGATTTCTCTATTTCTTGCTCAGATATTTGCCTGTCTTCAGCTGTTTGTGCTTCCAGTACTGGCATTCCAGAATCTTCCTGTACTGAACTTGACACTTCAAACACCTCTGCATCATTAAAATCCCCAGATTCTTCAGTTACAAGCTTAGCACTAGGTTGCTCAAGAACATTTGATTTCTCTATTTCTTGCTCAGATACTTGCCTAAATGCTAAATTAATATCTTCAACTGTTTGTGCTTCCAGTACAGACATTCCTGAATCTTCCTGTACTGAACTTGACACGTCAAACACCGCTGCATCGTCAGAATCCCCATATTCTTCAGTTACAAGCTTAGCATTAGGTAGCTCAAGCACATTCGAATGCACTATTTCTTTCTCAGAACTAATTCTAAATGCTGACTCGATATCTTCAATTTTTTGTGCTTCCACCTCTAGCATTCCAGAGTCGTTCTGCACTGAACTTGACACTTCAAACACCACTGCATTGTCAGAACTCTCATATTCTTCAGTTGCTAGCTCAGCATTAGGTTTCTCAAGAACATTTGATTTCTCAGCTATTTCCCGCTCAGCTATTTGCCTAAATACTAAGCTAATATCTTCAGCTGTTTGTGCTTCCAGTACTGGCATTCCAGAATCTTCCTGTACTGAACTTGACACGTCAAACACCGCTGCATCCTCAAAATCTCCAGATTCTTCAGTTACAAGCTTAGCAGGTAGCTCAAGCAAATTTGAATGCACCATTTCTTTCTCAGAACTAATTCTAAATGCTGACTCAATATCTTCAATTCTTTGTGCTTCCACCTCTGGCATTCCTGAATCGTTCTGTACTGAACTTGACACTTCAAACACCACTGCATTGTCAGAACTCCCAGGCTCTTCAGTTACTGGTTTAGCATTAAGTAACTCATGCACATTCGAGTTCTCTATTTCTTTCTCAGAAGTACCTCTAAATGCTAACTCAATATCTTCAACAGTTTGTGCTTCCAGCACTGGCATTCCAGAATCTTCAGCATTATATAGCTCAAAAACATTAGATTTCTCCATTTCTTTCTCATAGACTTGCCAAAATGCTGACTCAATATCTTGAATTGTTTGTGCTTCCAATACTGGCATACCAGAATCAGTTTCCTCTTTGACTATAACTTCTTGAGGCACTTCAGTCACTCCAGTTTGAGTAGATTGTGAATCTTTTACATCAAAGACAGAGTTGTGAGCTTCAGCTATAGGCATTTCCGGAACTATCTCTTGAGCATCCAAATTAAGCTTTGCCCTGAAATCTGAAGACCCAATATCACTATCCTCAGGGAGTCCTCCTTCAATCGATCTAGGATCAACAGCATTATGAAATTCTCCTTCAGCAAATTCTGTATGAAATGCATCAGTATGATCAATAATGCTCATTGCAGAATTTTGACTTTCTGAAGCACACTCCTTTTCTTCATACATATTGATCTCTTCAAATGTGGATGCATTTAAAATCTCAGGGTGCAATCGGAACTTTCTTTCATGAACTTCAGCAGAGACTTCTTCAGTAACTTCTGGAAAGCCAGAATCAACAGTGTGGAATGCAGACAAATCATCTCCAGTGGAGTCAATTCGTCTCTCGAACTCATTCTGGCTTGACCCCAGCTCGTTGATGCTAAAGTCACCAACTGTATCTAATTCATAGAGCAATGCCTCATCAATGTCTTCGATACCATCTGTTTCTTCAACTATATATTGCTCATCATGGTGAAAATCAGCTGCTTCTGGTGGCAATACATAGTTTTCCAAGACTTTGATCTGGTTATCATTTCCCTCGAGGATCATATTGTTTAGATCTGATAGACCAGCACCTCTTGGGGCCTCAACAACCTCATGGAGATTGGAAATAGAGTTGGGAGTACGTGGGGAGCTGATAATAGGAATTCCATTATCAATGTCATGGATTTCTGAAACATTCAAGTTCTCAGTGGTGCTTGCTTCCTCAATTGACTCAACCAGGATAGCTGGTGGATCCTGTTTATCACAAAAAAGACGCACTTAGACTACCAGATTGATTCCCCACTAGAAGCATTGAAAGTAAAGAACAGCGAAAAGGAAAGAAATGAATTAACTTAACATAAGGACGATTACAATTTTTGATGCATGACTTCAATAAAATAAACAATAGTTGATCCTATCACAAAATAAGACTTCTAATGTTCTTTATCCACCACCACCACCACCACCCCCGAAAATGTAAAACTCGCAAAGAAGCAGTTAAACCAAAAACTGAGAAATGTAACCAGTCAATTCAATAATCATCCTGACATGATGCATTCACCAGTCAATCCTCCATTTATTTTGGCATGATGTAGTAGTATATGCAAGTAACCAGCAGTATATACTCGTCCAGATGATGAAGGATTTTAGTTGTATGTATCATATAGCCAAAGTCATCCAGATGATGCAGGACATCAATAGTGAGTCATACAACCAAATTACAAATAACCAACAGCAATTCGCTCGTCCAGATGGTGAGTGATATTTTCCTCACATACGCAATATCATTCCTAGTCAATTAATTAGTACTCCTAGCACTGACTCTGTCAGATCCATAATTAGATTACGACATTCTAAAGTTCGTTCACATTTTGTTTACCTTTAGAGGTAAAACATTTATATAAAATATGCTTTATCCATATTGCATTTGTTGCGTTCGAAATCGAGAGGGCGTTATGCGGAAGCTTATGTTGCAAACCATAGATGCGATAAATCAGATGACAAAGAAAATTAAACTAAAACATAATATTGAATATGGTTTGACCAATTGGCCTACATATTAAAAACTAATATTATTGAAAAACATGAAAACTATGGGAGAAATCTCCCCTAAACAAGAATCTTTTGAGACTACATTGTGGATGCTATTGTTGTTATGATATGAGAAGAAGGGTCTTCTATTTATAGAGTTTCAAAACCTTTCCTACAATAAAGAGGTTAGCCAAATATGGAAGAGTTTTATATTTTCCTTTTAGGAAAAGTAAAAGTAATTATGGTATTACTTTTATTTTCCTTTCAAGAAAATTAAAACTTAAATTTGGTAAGAAAATCAGGGCAAAAACCCTAACAACATTTTCGTCAAGTTCAAGGTTCATTTATCAAACTGAGAAGTCAAGAGCAGGATTTCAGTCGCAGTGTTTTATTTCTTCTGTAATAGATCCAGATAACTTTTAGCTATCTCAAGTCATTTGTTATTCCGGTCAATCCTAAGTTTAAACTAGTGTGGAAACAGGTCTAAGTTCCGGCAGTTTTATGGGTTTACTCCTCTTTCTGACTTTTCAAATGCATAGTTTATTGTCCAATTTGCTTACAACATGACTGTGCTTCCTTTTGAAAGCTATAAAATTCACCACTAATGCCTCGCTGGTGTTGTACGACAGAACAATTATCTTGAATTTAATCGAGATTGCTAATTGCATGATTTTGAAAATCTATGTTTCAAAGGTTTTTGGCTTTGTACTATTTTCTTTACTCACGGTTGGGCCACATAGATCTGCCTTGGTTGACACATTATGCCCAAAAACTTTATGGGCTTATAATTTATCCTCCAACATGGAACATCTTTTTGATCAGGACCTCCAACATGAAACATCTATATCATGAAAAACATGCCAAAATGTACCAGGTTATTGTTCTACTATTACAGGAACCTAGGCTGCAGTTTTCTAATGCTACCAGTCTTTGCCTTGTTATTTGGCAAATCTAGTAGGTATTTCTTTCCCTTTTTTTTCTCCATAGCACCAGTCATGCATTTAAATATAAAAGTTAACCAGCTTTCAATTTTCTAAGATCAACCCTTGTAAATGAGCTACGACATATGAAATGAGAACTAATGAAGAAAGAGAACTTGCGGAAAAAGGAAATGCATAGAAGAAGAGAAATGTGGAAAAGAAGTTGTTTACCTTTACCTCCCCATCTTCTGATGGTTGTTCATCAATGGATTTGTCCGAGCATGCCACTTCTTCTTCACACTGAGAGATGGACCTCTCTGTAGAAGCATATTGATATTCGTCCACTTCACTCTGAGCATCAGTAACTGAACTTTCGACAGCATTCGATAAGGGAAGATCATGTTGTTCAGAGACTATAGCTTCTTCCTTCTCCGTCACATCCTCCACAGATTGCCTCTCCAAAAAAGGCATAACTGGTTGATCAAGTGGAACCTCTGAGATCAGAGAATGTTGTTCGCCACCCATCTGATGAATGTTTTGATGTTCTGAGGACGTTGAAAGGCATTCCACTGTCTGGTCTACAGCATGTTGAGACACAATATGGGTATCTGCATCAAATCTTGAAGAAACTTGCGGTTGTGCATGCTCAATAGTTCCTTCTTTGTACTCAATATCTTCATCTGCTGAGGATTTCAAGTCAATAGATGCCTGACCAACGATCAACTCAGGCACCGGAGGGGCATTTGCACCGCCAAAGACTTCATAATCTTGAGAAATCTCCGCCTTTGCAACATCATGCTCATTTTCGCATACCACCTCCCTCGACAGAAATGCTTGGTCATCTGCTGGTGCCAAAATCTCTTCATTAGCTGGAAGGGACTTTTCAATATCCTGACTATTTTCCTCAGATTCCCTCTCTACAAAAGAAATAGTTCCTTCAACCAATGTAGGCGGAAACCCTGTCTCAGATTCCACATGCTGATCTGAAGAAAAGGCGGCTGAAAATATGTTTTCTCTACTAGCAGCAGGACTGGAATCATAAATAGGTTGTCCGCGTGAAATATGATCCACTGAAGTGCTCGTGATGTGGAAATCTGGTCCATCAAATGAAGCCTGTCTGGAGATCCCATTTTGTTCAACATGTTCCATTAGATCCTCGAAACTTGATCTCATTTCTCCTTCTTTATCAACAAAGACCCTTTCACTCACTTCTGCCAACGACGAGGAGCTAGATTGACTGCTGTATCTTTGATAAGAAGTTTCTGCCTTTGATTGAATTTCGGTTGGATTAAGTTCCAACACATTCATCATTCTTCCTTTCTGGTGCAAACCGTCTTCTGCTTCATGATGATCTTCCACAGTTCCCAGCTGCACCAAAGACTCTACTTCTTCGGAGGAATGACTTCCATGTCTGACATGCTCAGAAGTATGCTCTAGTTTAGATATCAGCTCTGGTTCCTCTGAGATATGTTCATCCATGTGGTCTTCGCATTCCAGTTCTTCTTGATCAAGGCTTTTGTGTCTTAGCTGCGCTTCAATGTGGTTATTGTCTAGCAGATCTTCAACTGAGCTTAGTGATTCTGTTTCGGGAACAGAACTCACCTTGGAATCACTAAGTTCACTAGATTGTCTTTGAAATGGCGAGTAGCTTGTTCCTTCTGAAGCCATCCTCTCTGGAACAAAATAAGGTCTCAAATGGATATCTTTCTTCTCTTGCCTGTTCAGCCCAAATATTGAGGGTCTTACAATGAAACTTTCGTGCCTCCGGAAAAGTGGATCCTTTGCTTGAAATGTTATAAACTCTTGTTCGTCCTCCATAAGATCAGGTTTCTCTTCACTTGAGTCATAAGGAAGATCAAAGGAAACTGCAAACTCCAATTGAATGTTTGAAATCTGCATATGTGAGTTGAGTTTTGCTCTATGAAGTACGAATGATTAGAAGTTGTTGATATTTGCATTATAAGTTTCAGCTTTTGTAATCCGATTAAAATGTTTGAAATCGTGTCAGAAGTTGTTGATATTCGCATTATATGGTTCAGTTTTCGTACTCCAATTGAATGTTTGAAATCTGCATATGTGAGTTGTGTTTTGCTCTATGAAGTACGAATGATTAGAAGTTGTTGATATTTGCATTATAAGTTTCAGCTTTTGTAATCCGATTAAAATGTTTGAAATCGTGTCAGAAGTTGTTGATATTCGCATTATATGGTTCAGTTTTCGTACTCCAATTGAATGTTTGAAATCTGCATATGTGAGTTGAGTTTTGATCTATGAAGTACGAATGATTAGAAGTTGATGATAATTGCCTTATAAGCTTCAGTTTCCGTACTCCGATTAAATGTGTGATAGCTGTATATGTGAGTTGAGTTTTGATCTATGAAGTATCAGAAGTTGTTGATAATCTCCTTATAAGCTTCAAATTTTGGGGAAACTTATCAACTTCGAAACCTAACTGATAATTCGCTCTCGTTTCTTTTTCGTTTTTTCTCTTTTTGGTGATTTCAGTAGATGAGTTTTGCTCTATGGATTATCGGAAGTTGTTGATATTTGCCTTATCTGTTTCAGTTTTCGTACTCCAATTTAACGTTTGAAATTGTGAGTTGAGTTTTGCTCTATGAACTATCGGAAGTTCTTGATAATCGCATTATTAGTTTCAGTTTTCGTATGCCGATTTAATGTTTGAAATTGTGAGTTGAGTTTTGCTTTATGAATTGTCGGAAGTTGTTGATATTTGCATTATTAGTTTCAGCTTTTGTAATCCGATTAAAATGTTTGAAATCGTGTCAGAAGTTGTTGATATTCGCATTATATGCTTCGGTTTTCGTACTCAATTGAATGTTTAAAATCTGCATATGTGAGTTGAGTTTTGATCTATGAAGTAGTAGAAGCTGTTGATATTCGCATTATATGCTTCAGTTTTCATATTCCGATTTAATGTGTGAAATCTGTATATGTGAGTTGAGTTTTGATCTATGAAGTATCAGATGTCGTTGATAATCGCCTTATAAGCTTCAATTTTCTTACTATGGTTCAATGTTTCAGATTTGCATATGTGAGTTGAGATTTGCTCCACGAGCTATGAAATCACCAACTTATGATAGTTCATAGCAAAAAACTCAATTCACACATGCAGCTTTCAAACATTCAATCGCGGACTGGTTTAATGTTTGAGATCTTCATATGTGAGTTGAGTTTTGCTCTATGAAGTACGAACTATCAGAAGTTGTTGATAATCGCCTTATTAGTTTCAGCTTTTTTACTCGGATTAAATGTTTGAAATATGCATATGTAAGATGAGTTTTGATCTATGAACTATCAGAATTTGTTTTTCTTTTGACAACAACTGTCAGAAGAAGTTGATATTCACATTATTGCTTCAGTTTTAGTACTTCGATTCAATGTTTGAATTCTGCATATGTGAGTTGAATTTTGCTCTATGAAGAATCAGAAGTTGTTAATTGCCTTATAAGGTTCAGTTTTTGTTCTCCGATTGAATGTTTAAAATCTGCGCTATATGAAGTATGAACTATCAGAAGTAGTTGATATCACACGATAAGCTTCAGTTTCAGTACTCTGATTTAATGTTTAAAACCTGCACCTGTGAGTTGAGTTTTGCTTGCCTTTTAAGCTTTAGTTTTTGTACTTTGATTTAATGATTTGAAATCATGTGTTGAGTTTTGATCTATGAAGTATAAGAAGTTGTTAATTGTCTTATAAGGTCCAGTTTTCGTACTCCAATTGATTTGAAATCTGCATATGTGAGTTGAGTTTTTCTCTACGAACTATCAGAAGTCGTTGATACCACCTTATAAGCTTCAGTTTTCGCACTCCGATTGAATGTGTGAAATCTGCATATGTGAGTTGAGCTTTGCTCCATGAACTATCAGACTTTGTTGATATCGCCTTATTGGTTTCAGTTTTTGTACTCCGATTTAATTTTTAAATTCTGCATATGTGAGTTGATTGCTCTATGAACTATTGAAAGTTGTTGATAACTGCATTATAAGCTTCAATTTTCATACTCCAATTTAATTTTTTAAATCTGCATATGTGAATTGAGTTAATTTTGGAGTAATTTTGGGGTTGCTTGATGGGAGGGTGTTGCTTGATGGGAGGGTGGCCAGGTCTATGAGTTCTCTCTATGGAGTTGGGAACTTTGACTGAAACACTAGAAGATGATTGTGATAGCACAGAGGCCATGCTCTTGGAGAAAAGAAATGACCAACATGGATAATGAAGGAAATATAAAGGTCAAGAGCTTGTTTCAGGAAAGGATGGAAGGAATGAATCTGAAAGTAAACGTCTTATAATTTCCTTTAGGATTAGCATCATAGGACGTTTTGTTTCCCCGTCACAATTAGATTCTAGAAAGAACTTCAGTCTCTTAGCTACCGATTTTTGAATGTGCTATGTACCAGTGTTGTCAAATTTAAGGCATTAGATTCGCATAAAACCCCTAAAATTCTATAGTATTTCATGGAGCTTATACTTATTTATTCACAAGTCTTCAATCAACTTAAATATCACCAAGTAGATTGTGGCTTGGCTTACTTAAGTAGGTTTCCAGCATATAAGAACTGAACGTTGAGGTTCTATGGGAGTTGCATTTCGTTCACAGGAACTCAGTAGCTTTTAGGCTTTACCTTCTGATTGGATTAACTAGATAATTTTAAGTTTTCTTGACTGTGAGTGCAATAGTAAACACGGCAGCACGTTGTGCGATTGGTTTTTGAGTTTATTCCTTAAAGTGCTTGCTTGAGGAAAAAACAAAAAACAAGCTGCATAGTAAACTAAGATAATGCATATATGCATTCGCACCCCTAATAACCCAAGTACATGAAGAACAAAATTCAGAGGTGTATATAAGTTTTTGTCAATATTAGGTTTGTTCCAAATTGATGTTCAGGAACCTTTTCTGAAATAAGCAAAATGAATAGATGATGTTCCTGACCCAAAACCATGTGAAAAGAGATCTTCAGAAAGGGAAAGAAACTACATAAGGTTACAGTTCTGGCTCTTCCCCTCCTCCTTCCTATTGCTATAGTCGGTCATTTGTTTAGCTCTTCCTTCCTGTTGTTTCCCTCTCCTTCCTGTTGTCCCCATCTTGAATAGAACTTTCATTTGCTTCTGTCTCTTCTTATTTCGTCATCTTCCCTCCTAATTCCAGCTTCTTTTGACTTGTGTCCATGTCTTAGTTTTTATTCATCTTCCTTCACTGTTCCTTATTGAATTTAGTTCTTTATTTTTTGGGTAGAGTATTTTTATGTGATAATATGGGATTACCAAACTTCAACTATTTTCCTCTTTTCTTAGTTGGAGTTTCATGAACCCACAAAACTCTGGGTCGTCTCACTGTTGTGCATTACAATGGATCTATTAATTGAAGAATTGATAGTTAGACTGAATTGTTCAATCAAATGCAATTGTTGTTTCAAAGCTGAATGAATGAATGAAGATGCTACTGTGTAATCACGGATAACGTGATAGAGAAACAGTGTTTAATCTGCCAAGTGCTTCATCACTCAACTCTATTCTCAATTTCCCCTTTTTCTGTTTAGAGGTATGGATACATCAAATCCTGCAGTCTTTGTCAATGCTGAGCTCCTCCGCTTGCATATGGGAAGGAGGGTTCGAGCTGTGATTCAGGTTATGCGCTCTGATGGTGGTGGTACAGTGACTGGGACATCTACAGATGACCAGCAAATAACTGTGAAAGGCAATCCCCCTGGTCCTCTTACGACATTTGTTGAAGTCATAGGTATCGCCGACGGTATCCATTCTATCCGTGCTGAAATATGGTCCAACTTTGGGCACACACTAGGTATCACTTCAAATCACTCCATTAATATTTTTGATTATGTTAGCTCACTACGTCTTTAAGTGCTGGAATCCTCCTGATTCTTTTCTTTGTTTGCTTTATGTTGGTCCTGCACTTGTTTTAATGTTATGAACCATAAATGTTGTCGAGCTATTTTCCCTGCAAAGTATGCTGTTAGAAAAGCAATTAATGTTATATGCTTCTAGAGTTTCTTTCTTAGCTAAAATTACCAATTTAAAAAAGATTTCCGTTCCTAGCTAAAGTTATGTTTTATGTTTCTGCGAGTTATTAGGAGTACTGGAATTATAGGCAGTTATCCTTGTATACTAAAGTGCTATCGAATTGTGCAGCGGGGATCTATAAACAGATCACTTGTATATTTTCTTTGGTTGTTAGCATAAACCATGAGCTTGATCATCTTTAAGTATTACAAGTGTGTGAAGTGAGTACCTAAGTTCCTCATCTCCTCCTTGGAGATCAACAAAATAACTTTTAGGATAAGTTCGTCCTTTTCCTTTTTGCCGAAGATGGAAATCAAGTAACTGAGGGTTTTAATTGGATTAAACTGAAGTGCAAATGAGTGAATTTTGATACAATTCTTACCCCCTTCTTCACAGATTCATGTTGCTTAACCTTGTTTGCTTGCTATAACTCGAAATTTTCTAAGGAATGAATTCTGACATGCCTCTTTTCTGTTGCAGATACATATAGCTACAACCGTGTTTGCTTGCTGGCAAATGGCGATTATAAACACTTGTTCATATGAGGGTTTGAAAATCAACATGATCTAAGCTCTTTCACTACCTCTATTCTTATACATGATGTCTGTGAATACTTGTTTGGAATTTTGTTGTTTAGTTTGGTATGCTTGTTATCTTGTGGTATACTGCTTCCCAAAGTGAACCTGCTGAAATCCAAAAACTATTGTGCTACATTTTTACTGTTGCTAGACGATGTTAGCTATTGATGATTTGCAACTCCATATATTGGCATTTGATAATTCAAACTTCAAATGGTAAGTACTTTGCAAAATTATTTTCTTAATCCACGAGCTGAATGACCTTGTCCTAAGCATTCTGTTTGGATGAAGATTAGTCAAAAAGGTTAAACAATTTAACTACTTTGTTATGTAAAATAGTCAAAATGTCTTTAAACTATGTGGAATAAAACAAATATTCATGTCACTTTTTTTTTTTTTTTTAAATTGGGGGTTGGGGAAGGGGATTACTACGTGGGGAATCAAATCTTCACCAACAAGGTGGAGTTCAAGTAATTAAGCTACTAAGATTCTCCAATATTCATGTCACTATTAATTGTATTACTAGTATTTTTGGGCCAAACTTTGACGGTAGGAACATATTTAGAATAAACTATTAACGAAAGTTTTTTTTGTTCAATTTCACCTTGTTTAACAGATAGTAGTCTACTTTGCACCGTTTAAATATTTTTCATTGTTTATTTAATACCTTTATCTTATTTCTTCCTTTTAGGAAAAGTTCCCATTTACAAAATACTCCCTCTATCTCAATATATATAACATATTTTATTTTTCGAGATTCAAATTAAGGTAAATTTAACCATGCATTGGGTCTAATTTTTTTATTTTTTTTAAATAAAACTATAAATCATAATAATTGACTATTTAAAATATTTGAAATATATATGAAAAAATTACTGTTAAACATTAGCCCATTTGATCAAGCTTCTAATGAGAAGCAATTTGTGTTTAATAAATAAATTTAAAAAATATTTTTAAGCAATAATTAATAATCAAGCTTTTTACAATATTTTTAAATAAATAAAAAATAGCTTCTGCTACTCTCCACTCTTCAAAACACTTATCTTCATCTAAAAGTTTGATCAAATACCTTATTTTTTTAACATAAGCGTAACCAAACAGGATAATAAATACCCCACACATATATTGGTGACTAATTAATTTGATAAGAGTAGTCGAACAATCTTCGAATCGAGTGATTTTCTCGTTTACAGCGATTTGAACCCGAGCTCGTGGCCATGGAAGTTCCACGATATCACACAATTTTCCCCTTCTCCACCATGAATACACATAAATACCTCCATAATTAACCCCTAAAAGAAGCTAAAATGGATCACTATAAAGTATTAGGGTTAACAAGCAGCGCAAACAAGGAAGAAATCAAGCAAGCGTTTCGTAAATTAGCAATGGAATTTCACCCAGACAAGCACGCACATTCTTCGAATCAGTTAAAGGAAAACGCTACGTTCAAATTCAAGCAAGTTTCTGAAGCGTATGAGATTCTAATCGACGATCGGAAGCGAGCCGATTACAATATAAAGTATAATAGTTATCGAAATTCGGGGAATAGTGAGTATTATAATTACCGTAATAATTATAATTATCAGAATGCGTATAGGAATAGTTATGGTTATGGATATAGTCGGCCTGGTGCGGATAATGGTGGTGGTGGTTCTGCTAGTGTTGTTAATAAATTTGAGATGGTACTAAGGTTCATGACGACAAGGGCGTTTCTACTCAATGCTGCACTTGCTGGGTAATTTCTCTTTTGTCCTTGCTATTCGTTTTTCGTGTTATCTAAATTCAATTGTAAAAATGGTATTTGATTCATTAATTGATAGTCACTAGTTTCAATTTGTTTGTCTGATTTTGACTTGGCAATGAGTTTAAGAAAGTAAACAAACTTTTGAATTCTAGGGGTTGTTTGGTACGCGACACAAGGTGGGATATCACAGGATTAAGTTTGGTTTTGACTTGTCACGGCGTTTAAGAAAGTAAAGGAATCCCTATGGGTCGTTTGATATGCGACATAAGGTGGGATATCACAGGATTAAGTTTGGTTAATGGTATAACGCAGTATAAATTTTGTCCCAAGTTTAATCCTGAGATATCCCACCTTATTCCATCCAACTTGGAATTATTTTATCCCATTTCTCTTGTAGGATAGTCCGTGTACCAAACGACCCTTGTGGTCTTAAACAATATGTCATATGGAAAGTTGAAGTTAAAAGAGTTGCTAAAAAAGAAAATAGATATTCTTTTTTAAATGGATTAAAGAAGAAAGTAAACAAATAAATTGAAACGAAGGAAGTACATAGTTTAAGTTCTGTTGGTAGTAGTACCACAACAACAACAACAGTTGTGTCTAAGTCTTAAACTAGTTTAAGTTATGGCTATATGAATTCTTAATATCCATGTTGCTCCATTTGGACTTGTTTCATTCCAATACTAAATGATTATGTTTTTCAACTCTAGAAGAAGTCATATTAATGACAGTAGAAAAATATCAAATTTATTTTAAAAAATAAAGTAAAATAAAAAATCACATCAAACGATTAAAGCTTGAGTAGTTTAAATAAAGTATTATGGAATGCCCTACATTAGGGACGGTCATATAAATCGGGAAAGAGGGAGTATAGCATTCCCTATAGTTCTTGAGGAGATACGTACTGTGTAAAGCTGTGATCTTTAAGGGCGTTTTGTTCCATTAGATCTAGTGGTTGAGTCATGTGAATATGTGATTATAGTAGTTACCAAGTCAAAGCGGAGGTGCTGAGTCTTAACAGTCTTAGGTTCCAATAGTCACCAAATGTGGGTTTGTGTCAGACTTACATGTTGGTAGTGTTCCTACTATTATGTGCTAGATGCTGTCAATGTGCGGAAGTTGATGTTGTGTAATTGTAAATATATTTCTACTACTTGATCTTCCCCCTGAACAGGAGAAAGATAAAAAAGAACAAGTAATTTTAAATTGTATGGTTATTTACTTAGTTTGAACAATTAGATATTGTAATTTGCTGCATTTATTGGGTTATTGGTATGTGGTGTTATGTACAATTGTACACTATATCAGCTGCAGTTGGTTTCCATGTAATATGAAGTTTTATGCTTCTCTGTTTGTTTTCTTTTGGATATGTAGGTTTTGGAATAAAATTACAATTAAAAAGTCAGAATCTTTGTGTACTTCTACTTTTGCATTTGTGCCTTGCGAAGTTTCATGAATTAATCTTGTTACAGTTTTTGAATGTGGATACTCAATGACTGATCTTTCAGTCCAATCACAATGTTCTTGTAATGGGGAACTGTGGCATATTGGCATTCCCCTGAATAGTTTTACTGTATGCTATGGTTATATTACCTCTGAGGTTGGGGTAAGGTCTGTATGCACTCTACCCTCCCAAAACCCCACTTTGTGGGATTATACTGGGTATGTTGTTGTTGCTACTTGCTATGGTTATAGCACTTTAGCTGGAACATTAACGGAGACGAGCAAATATGGGTAGACACCTAATCATTGGGTGAATGCTGAATACTATTTGGTAGTTTCTGAGATACTTCTGAGGAAACGGTCATCAAGATCAAATAGGAGCTAATGCTTGAACAAAGATGAACTATCTTACTGAGGGTTTACTTATGTTCTAGGAAATCCCACGGGAGATTTACTATGCTGTATTACTTTTGATGTAAACTATTATATTCAAATTTAGAATTGAGGGAGCCTATGGCTTGAAGAGTTCAAACACCACCATATTCACAAATCTAGTTAGTATATCAGTAATTTTTGTCTTGCATTATTTTTCCTTAAGAAGTAGAGTGGATATGCACGAAAATTTGGCATTTGAAATTTGTCCCATCGACCGGTCCAATCTCATCCTTTGTGTTTAGTTGAAATCTGTGTATTTCTAGTTCCTTAACTTTCTGATTAATGTGAGACAACTTGATTCTTCAAAAAATCATAGTGTTCTTTTACTTACCTCAATGTTTTTGTTATGATAAGTTATTTATCTCATTGTTGACCCAGTTAAAATCTTAAAACACATTGCTGATTTATGTTTATCTGCAGTGTATTGTTAGGTGCAACATATGTAATTGATGCAGGTGGGGAGGCATTATGGAAGATGCAAAATTCTGGAGTATGACTCTCTTCCTTTTCTCCATCACTATGTATACACTTTTTGTTAATTGATACTGCATAGAGATTAACGAGCAAACTATTTAACCGTGAACAAGAAAAAAGAAATGTAGTCCAAGGTTTTAATTATTGCCTTCACTTAATAAACTTTGTCCCCCTTTTTCCTAGTTTTAATTGATAGGATTAGATATGATTCTCTAATTTCACACTGCTACTTGATTTATAATTCCTTTTGCTCAAGAACTCTTATCTTCTCCTAGATCCTTGTGTGGCCGTCATCTTATGGTTCATACAGCACTAGCCAAGTTCGGCACGCACCTAGCTCTTTCAGAGGATTGCCAGCCTTGGATACCGCTGCATTACCCCCCCTCCCGCTTATGTTTTTACTGCTTTGAATAAAGACCGTTCTGGCTTCCCTACGGCCAGAATAGTCCCCGTGCGTGTTAGTTCTTTACTTTCACCAGTTCCGTAAATAAATAAATAGTCGCCTTTCTCAGGAAAAAAAAGCTGGGACTTGGGTTAATGTGGATAACTAATCTAGGAGAGTCAGTGAGTTGTGAACGTTTTCAATCCCTTCACATATAAGAAAATGAGACAAACCTGTTTTCAGTTTAAATATGCAGTAAAATGTCCGAATAATTTTCCCTAACAATCTTCTTTGTGATCTTTTGAGTGTAGAAATCGTTTGAAGAAGCAATGGAATCTGTAGAAAAAGCTAAAGCATTTGATGACAAAAGATGAAGAGGTTCTGCTGTATAGTTGTTTGTTTTTGTCGACGGGTTCGAAGTTGCTCATGGAAACCCTACATATCATACCTTGTGAAACGGAAATGAGCTATTGCAATTTGCAAATGGCTGAGCTGAGATCTTCAATTGCTGTCTAAATTGGTCAATTTTTTTTATATAGAAACACAGAGGGAGAGAGAAATTTGTAAGAGGGTTGAGTAGCGATGCATCCTTGTATATAAGAAAGAAACTGTATTGTGTGGCATTGCTGTTCTTGTATCGTGTAATACTATAATTATAAGCAAATAAAAATGTGTATAGATGTAGGTAGTCAAATAAATCTAACTCGACTTGCCTAAAGTATTAACATGTTAAGACTTTAGTGGTATAGTTTGATTGGTAAATAAGAGATTATTATCGTGGAATGAATTTGCGTAGTATCTTCTACTTCGTCCTTTGTTACATGCTGCTTCTTTAGTTGTGTCCAAATTAGCTGTTTGCTGTCGTTATTTTTTCTTTTTGAATTGTTTTTTATCCTACTAGTGTGTCGTCCTACGTTTTCTTCTTGCAAACATGCTTCACTTCCTTGAGTCAAAGGTCTATCGAAATCAATCTCTTTATCCCACAAATGTAGAATAAGGTCTCAATACATCCTATTCTCTCTAGACCCACTTGTTGGATTACATTGGGTATGTTGTTATAATAGTCATGAAATAAATTGTGGGGTTGTTTTATCTCGTGTTTGTTTCAATTTTTTATTTCGGTATTATGAAAAATGGGGAGAACTATTCATGAATTTTCTGTTGTTAGCTTGGAAATCAAGCTGCTATTTGTTATTACCGCGATAGTCAAACCAGCTTGCACACGCGTCAACTTGATGCAACACAGTAGAGTACTACAATTAGCTTTCAGTCCGACTTTATTTATATCCAGGGGCGGAACCACTTTTAGCTCAGGCGGTTCATTCGAACCCCCTTCGACGAAAAATTATACTATTTATACATGGTTAAAATTATCTTTTATGTATATATAGTTGACGTTGAACCCCCTTCGGCTAGTTCATATGTTTACTTCTGAACCGTCTTAGTGAAAATCCTGACTCCGCCACTGTTTATATCCAAAAGGGAGTTCAAAGTATTACGATCACCAATAGCACTGTTGAAAAAATCTCTGCTGGCTAAACAAAAAAGTGAAATATAGAAATAGGAAGCAGCACAATAAGTGCAAAGAATTGTTACACAGACCTGGATTTTCAGGAGGTGCCAACGCTTCAAAGACTATTCTGTGTGCACGGGTTTGAAAGAACTCCATCCAATGTGCGTAGGAAACAGATAAAGTTGAAAGAAACACAAGTTTAGGCAATAATCTTTAGCACCTCAAAACTAGAATATCTCAAAGAAGCAGCACACCTATAACCTTGCTCTACTATTTGTTTCATTTCCTCTTGATTTCTATTCCTTGGCTACGAAAAAAACAGCTATAGAAAGCATCCCTACTACGATGACTTAGCACGATAAGAATTCATCTTACTTTTTCTCTACATTCTTCAAACAAATATGCACACAAGGATATGATCAAATGAGATAGTGTCAAGGTCCACAAAGAAACAAAATCAGTAACTCGCAACTTGCCATAAGAAGATGCAACAACTTCAGTTAGAGAGACTCAGACACAACAAAGTTCAGTCTCAAATCAACTGGTGCAGCTTAGGGACATGCTGGACTGATACAGTCTCCTGCATCTTTATTTCCAAGGTGAACCCGTGATGGTCTATCGTGTTAGTTATATCCTACTTCATATGAAACTGAAACTAAGGCAAGCCGTACAGAACACACGCCCAACGAAAACAAATTGGAAAGCGCTTAGTCTAACAACCCATCAAAATCATTGTACTATGAACAAGAAGTAATGAAGCAAAATATGCAAATACTCTTCATATGTGTGGATAGACTAGCTTTAAACTTGGAATTGAAGTCATAATAATGAGTGGAGCTTCTGGTAAAAGTTTGTTGATAGAAAAAACTTTCAATGTCCCGCAAGACGAAATGGAAAAGCAGGGTAATTTGAAGCAAGTTCAAAACTAAACATATCTAACGGAGATATGAAATCTTGCAAGCATCCCTCTTGTGATCTAGAACCTCGCTAATTAACATAGCAGTGGCTTAGTGTACAGAGAGTCATAAATAGTTTTTGCTTCAAAGATGGTACTTTTATTCCTCTAACCAGGGAGATTGTTCCCTTGATAAGTTTGTGTATAAAAATCTTTCTATCTGTAGAATCAGGTCATAGTTACACTAGTAAATTATGTGTGACTAGAACTGAACCAAAAAAGAAATAGTACATCCAAACAAAAAAACAAAAGTGCTTTAAGGCCAAAAAAGGAAGTAGAAATAATGATAACACGCAAAAACGATACCTAGATTGCCAATTGAACATTTCCCTGCCCTATATGCAACAGCATTCCTCAAACAATATGCTTCTGATTTCACAAACTTCATAATTGCTTTCATTTTCATGAAAAATGCTTTCAACAGGTAATGAAGTGAAAACAATTCAGTACTTAGTTTTAGGTTAAAGCAGTAGTTAGCAACTGAGCTAGACATACCCTTTTTGCCGGTTGGTTTACTAAGCAGCTGTGCTCATTCCTCTTTAATATCTCGTGCACAAAGCTTATGACCTGATTCTATCTTGATAACACTTATCCTCAAATGGCCCCTTGCAAGGAATTGGTTCTACTAACTTTTACAGGAAACATTTCCTGAAAGCAACGCTCCAAACCAGAGCTAGGTCGTTGAGATTAAGATGAATCCCGAGAGATCTTTACACTAACAGTCTTTAAGTCAGAGAGTTAGAGAAAGAGCGCACTGATACCTCTCACCAAGTACCAGATGAGACTAGGAGATGAATTTTCCAATCCAGTATAGAAAGTAAAGAGTGATCTTAAGAGACCACCTACATAGTTAAAACTACCAATAGATGGAAAAATATGTTGAAAATTGTTATTATGAGTCGTTGAATCAAGATATAGTGCTCTTTAGTCATATGTAGCAGTCGGTTCCCTTTCTATTCGGATGTCTGCTAAAATCCAAGAAAAATAACACTACGTAGAATGTTAAGTATTCAAGATGCCTGGGGTCAAACAACAAAATATCAGAAAGTAGCTAAGTTGCTCGGACTCTCCAAAAATGTCATCGGGTGCATGTCGGATCCTTCAAAAGTAGTGCATTTTCGGAGACTCCGACACGGGGTGCAGCAACATTTTTGGAGAGGAAAGTAGCTTGTTACCAGTAGAACTGCAACTCATAACCAATAAAACTACTTACAACAATAGCAGATACATAGCTAGTTACTTAAATTCATCATATCATATAGCTACACGCCCCATGAACAAATGGGACGAGTTATAACATTCTTAACAATAGTAGGTGAAACAAAATCAGTTAGAGAATCAATAGAGGGACAAACCTCAATAGAGTTGCAATGTACAGATAGATCAGAACAAAATAAAGCTGAGTCGTCCTTTCCTGTTCGGAACCTTGAAACAAAGGTGTACCGAAAGCAATTAGTTTTCTGCTAGATTAAAATGTAGAATGTATGTCTTTAGAACTGAATATATCCTGTACTTTCTAATTTCTTCATCCTCCACATATCACGGGTCAAAACATCAAAAGATTCGTCGAAGTCCCAACAACGAATGGCTCCATCAACAACCTTGTCAAGAAGTAAAAGATAACCCCCAAAGCAATCGATATAGGAAGTGCTGGCAAGGCATGTCGACACACAGCTAACAGTATAAGTGTGCACGCTAATCCAGATATAATAGCAAGATAACAAGCGTAAACAGTCATCAAATCATACATTGCAGCTCTCCCCACCAACACACTATAGAAAACAAAATCTCCTAAACCAAGCCTTATTCCCCTCCCTCTTTCCTCCTCTTGCTCAATTATCCTCTCCAAAACTCGACCCCGATCACTCTCATTACTCTCCCTTATCTCTTCATTCACCACCGGCCTCTCTCTTCCATCTCCACCACTACCCATCAACGGTAACGTCTCCCCCTCAATCTCCACCTCTCTAACACCATCAACCTCCTCATTTCCACTCCCACTCCGACCCACATTTTCACTACTCGTCAAAACCCTCAGCTCAACCGCCTCCCCATCTGAAACCCCAGCTAACAAAACCCCTAAACTTTGCCCTCTACTCCCCGTTCTCGACCCCACATTCGGCCTAGCCTCATACACCAAAGCAGGCAACTCCTCATCCCTACTCGACGCCAACTCCACCAACATCTTCAACGGTCCACCAGGCGCTAAAACCGCAACCAAATCATACAAAGCAAGTGCAATAAGCAAAACCCAAGTCGTCCATTCAGGCAATTTCGTAAACCAAGTTGCCGCAATTATCCCCAACGCCACCATATACATCTGATTAACCAAAATCGGTACCCCATTCGAAAACACCGATACCACCCCTAACACCGTAAAATTCAATAAGACCACCATAAACGTAAAACAATCAACTGGAATATTCCCAATTTGTATAATTGATAATAAAATCGAACCGCCCATTGCACCGAGTACCATTAAAGCCGAAAACCGTATGTAATACTTCAAGAAATTGGTGAACCGGTAGTAATAGAGGATTACTAAGAGGAATGTTACTAGGGTTATTAGGAGTACGAAAACGGCGGCGTTTAGTAGTGCGCCTTCGAGTTTTTGGGCGGTGGAATCGGTGGGGGTTTCGAGGTATACGAGGTTAGCGGCGGTACGGATGGAGGAGGTGGTGGTGGTGGTGGAGGAGGAGAGGGAGGAGATGAGGAGGACGACGAGGAACATGCAGATGGAGACCGGTGACATTACTCCGATGATTTCTACTCCGATGGATTCGAGGATGCTGCCGGTGGTGTCCATGGTGGGGGGTGGCGGGTGGGGTTGAGGGCGAGGGGGGAAGGGAGATAGTGGTGAAGTAGTCTTGTTAAGGTGTGTTTGGAAAATTTTGTGCAGAATTGAAATTTGGGAGTAACTAGTAAGGGGTCATGCCTTGTATTTAGCTCGGGATTGGACATGTTATATGAAGTCATGATTTCAAATTAACTTTTGCATATGTGATTTGGGATTACAATAGGAATAACAATATACGCAATGCTTTGAAAGATTCTCGACTCAAAGAAGGTAAAAACATAATAATTGTAAAGATACAAGAAATAACATGATACGAAAAAAGTCAAAGCATAAGTTGAAAGTTTGTTGTGTCCTCCTTGATTACCTTTCCACAATACTTCTTCGGTTTATCCTTATCTCTCATCAGACGCCCCAGTATCAATCATCTCTCACACTTTTTCATGGAACATCTGTGCATCTTCTCTTGACATGACAGAATCATCTCAGTCTAGACACCAACATAGTGTCCTCTACAGAGGTCACTTCCATCTTGGCGCAAATATTTTTATTTCTCAACATATCTCTCCTAATAAGTCCTCACATCCATCTTAACATCCTCATTTCCACAACTTTCATCTTCTGAACATGAGAGATTTTGACTAGTCAACACTCTGCCTTATGCAACAAAATCAGTGTAATTACTATAGTGTAGAACTTACCTTTATATCTCAATGACACCTTTTTATAACATAAGAGATGAGAAGCTAGCCTCTAGTTCAACTACCTCGTAATAATGCAATGTGCGACATCCTCGATAATCTATTTGTTGTCTTGAATAATAGCCCTCAGGTACTTGAAACTCCCCATCTTGGAGATGACTTGAGAATTTAACCTCACTTCCACTTCTGTTACATGAGGCACATCATTGAACTTGCACTTCACGTACTATGTCTTAATCCTGCTTAGTCCGAAACCTTTAAATTCTAAGGTCTGTCTCTACACCTGCAGCTTGCCGATAACTCCACTACATGTCTCGTCAACCAGTACAATGATATCCGTAAATAACATGCATCAAAGTACCTCCCTTTGAATATATCGCGTTAATACATTCACCGTCAAGTAAATTTAAACAGCTTGAGAGCGAACCTATGATACAATTCCATCACTAGTAAAAAGTGAACCGAGTCACCTCCATTTATCCTTATCAGTGTCTTAGCTTATAATCATGTGGATTACAATTTCAACTTCCATTATTTCGAATAGTTCAAGTCAAAAGTTACTCATTTTACTTGTTTTGGAGCAACCGTTAATAAGAAGAATACCTGAGCTATTTTAATAGTCTAAGGGCATTTTTAAATAAAAATTACAATGATAAGGATATGTTTGAGAATGAAATGTAACAAAAAGTAACATTAAATTATTAGTAATTAGTAATTAAATTTTTATAATATAAGGATCATATTTTACACTATACTATTAAGTTAAAAATATTTTGTTGTGGAGAATCTTCTCAAAGAACCTAAAACCCTCCAGCCTATCTTTAATTTATCTTCTCCCTCCATTTCCACTGTACCATACAAAATGGCTACCACCCTCCTCCGTTCGCCGACGACCACCTTAAAACCGCCGTCGTCAACCACCGTCAGCGCCACCGCCGTTTACTCCTCCGTTAAACCTAACTGTATCACTTTCTTATCCTACTCACACTATGGACGGAGGCAGACTCCGTTACTCACTAAACGGTGTCGTATTCAACACAGAGGTAATCCAATTGTGAAATTGCGGAACCGGTCGGTTGAGAAATTTGTTGTGTTTGGTTCGAGTGAGGATGTTGCTGAAGCTGCTGAAATGGAGATTCAGGAAACGGAGCAGGTACAAGAATCTGAGCTGGAGGTACAACAGTTTTATCCTGCATTTTGTGGTTTAGATGTGTATAACCTGAATTTACTATGTTAGTGCACTTTCTCAGTTCACTTTTACTTGTCAGTTTGGCTTCATGAGAGTTAATTTGATTAATCTTCGGAGCTAAATTGGATTAGATTAATAAAATATTTTTGATGTAAAATTTAGATATTTGAAAACTATATTATATAAGTACTATTAGATGCAGTCTTTGTCATATTGATATGATGCAAAATTACATATTAAAATGTTGGTCAAAGTTTACGTAGTTTGACTCTTGATGAGCAAAACGTGACAAATAAAAGTGAATGGAGTGGTATCTATTTTTTAATTTTTTTTAGAATTAGTATTGTTAAAAGGGGGTGGGGTATCTATTTTTAATCTCTCGAGGGCCAAACTAAGACATCATTTAAATCTACACTGGAGTGCCTTGTATAGCTACTAATTCCACATTGGTTGAGAGAATAGACTGTTGTTAGCGGTACTCATCTCATGAGCTAGCTTATGGGTTTGATTTATGAAAGGTCGTGACTTTTTTAACACTATGTGGACAATTCCCAATGAATTTGGTGTTTTCAAGTTTCATCATAAGTAGATTAGGTTATGTTATTGGTCAAATTTAGTGGAGACAAAAACACTAGGTGATTTCTTCCCATCTGTCCTAGCCTTGGTGTGTGTGAGTTATGAAAAGTCCACCTTTTTAACACTTATGTGGACAATTCAGTTATGAAAAGTCCATTTTAAACATTACGTGGACAATTTCCAATGAATTTGTTGTCAAGTTTCATCATTAGTAGATTAGGTTATATTATCCAATTCCGTCTTTAAGGGTTAATTTGCAACTATGTCCCACAAGGCTTAGATCGATGGGAGAAATGAAATGCTCCCTTCGTTACAATTTGATTATCTGGTTTTAACTTGACATGAAGTTTAAGAAAGTAAAGAGGACTTCTAAATCTTGTGGTCTTAAACTAAAGATATGTAGAAGGTATCAAAATGTCCTTTAATCTTGCGGTCTTAAACATTCCATGTGGGAAGTTGAAGTTAAAGAGTTGCCACAAAAGGAAAGAGGCATTATTTTTGAAACAGAACAAGAAGGAAAGTAAGACAAACAAATTGAAACGGAGGGAGTATTTCTTTTGCTGCTGGATTGACTCTTCATTGACAGCTACACCATACCATTAGGCGCTACATTATCCTCTTCCTTTGCGTGGAGTTTGGACAAACTATGAGTTGGCATTTCATGATTATTAGGAAGCACTTGTTTTGTTTTGCACTGATGTTTAAGGTTTAAGTGAAAGACTACTGAAAGACTACCTAAGTTGGTGCCTCTCTTTATGTTCTTTTTCATATAGTAGCGGGTTACTTTATGTTGCTTCTGGAAGCTTTTCCACTAAATGTTAGTAAATGCAGTCTTCATTTCCTGCTTTACAAGGTGCAAAAGGGTCAACAAACTTAGGATTTTCATAGACCTTAATTGCAACACATCCCCTCCCCCAAAAGCTTATTCCTGGTGATATTGTGATTGCAATAGGTTTTTCCAAGTGAAAGTCTACTAATCAATCAACTACACCTCAAATTCCATTGTTAGTCGAAGTCCAACCTATAAATGGTACATTTCTCTGGTAAAAGATGAATAATTGCCATAATGGTGGGTGCATTACCTCGGAAAACCTCTTTCATGGCGGCGAGGAGAACCTTTGTAATTGTATATAGCAAGTCAGAGAAAGCCTGAAATTGTGAACACAGGAAATCAGTGTCATGGTTGATGTTCGAAGTGTTAGGTCATGTATTCATTTGTTACGCTTATCAGAAGCTTTGCTAGGAGTGAGAAAGTTGGTAGGGGTCAACTCTAAGTTTGACATTGGTAGAGGGTGCTCGGTCACAGCTTAAAGATTTTTGGGCAGAGGGGTTGATCACTGATTTATTTTACTGACATATGCATAATATACATGAGGCAAGAGCTTCCCTTGTGTATATATTTTTTTTTTAAAGTATGGTGGTGTTTGTGTTAGCTTGCATGCACCCTGATTATTCCACTAGGTACTGGATAATTCTGCCCTTCTGGGCTTAGACAAATAAGAAAAAATCACTTCATGTATTTTATCTTTATAAGTTGTGTGAATATAGTCTCACAGTGTCTGCTCCTAGGCCATGGTTCAATACCAAAGGTAATAAAATGCTGGTAGATGTACATCATGAGTTCGTATTTTGGCAGCTAACCAAGTCTAGTAGTTAAGTGAAGAGAAGGGTGTGCCGACTGCCGACTATCCATTGAAAACAACCAATATCTCGATTATCTAGAAAAGTAGAACATTTGATATAGAGCAAAATCTTCACGTTACTGGCTGGAAAACTTTTACTTTATTCTATGTCAACGCATTCAGTGAAGTTGGGCTTGATCTCTGGCCTAGGTGCATTAGAAGCACTACTTATTTGGTGATTATGCATGTGGATAGCAAGTGAGATGTCTCTTATGATGGTACCTCTATTTGCAAGATTCCATGTGAATGTCATCTTTACTTCTCCATAGTAGCTGCATAACTCACTAAGGGGTCGTTTATTTACGTCTAGATCTAGTTACACAAAAATTACGAAAAATGGGTTGTTGCTGTGAATAATGATGTAGGATTGTTATAGTGTATGGTAATAAGGATTGTTATGCATGGAATGCCTACTTTAAGAAATTGTCTTCGCACACGCTTATCTTGGTATTGCTAGTACACCTATTCCTATTTTACACTTCATCATACATAAAATATTACATAGATTTCTACATAAATTATCCCACTATTAGTAATAAAGAGTTCAGTGCCAGAAACCAAACACTGCAATAGTTATGCTAGGCCTTAAATAGGAACCAGTCATTGTATTAGTTGTGCAAAGATCACATTTTAGAGTTCAGTGCCAGAAATCAAAAACTGCATTAGTTACGGGAACCAGTCATTGTATTAGTTGTGCAAAGATCACATTTTTTATCAGTGTTTTATGTTATAAACAAATATTGTATTAATTACTTGTAATTTACTGCCAGAAATTTTATAACTGTTGATGCTGGTCGGTAGCTTATTGCAATCCCCTCTCCTCTATCAGAGTTTGCCGGCTACTCGCAGCTCACATTGGTGAAGTTCACTTAAGAGAGTATACTCGGCATTTAATATTGACCTGTAGCTACCCCCTTTTCCTTATCGAGTGTTCTTTACCTTAGACTGAGTGCTGAAGAGAATAGATTTACTCCAGCATGTACTGGGTTTTGTTAGATGTACTTTTTTCTGTATAGCATGCATATCTATGTACGTTTATATAAATGAAATAACATATTGTGTTTAACCACCTAAGGGTAGTTAATGAAATGGTGGAAAACTAGAGGTCTCTGGTTCAAATTCCAGCCGAGGCAAAAAACACTAGGTTATTTTTTCTCTTTCCCAAACCTTGGTGCGCAAAATTACCTAGTATCTGTGTTGGTGGGAAGTAGCAGTTATGCGGTACAATAGTTGAGGTGCGCGTAAGCTGGCCTCGGCACCACCATCACAAAAAAAACAACAAAAAACATAATCTGTTTAATATGTCTATTAGTTCGTTTCTTCATCCTTTTTTCGGCATTTATATTGCTGATTAGGGCTGTTGTGGTTTACCTTTATAACTTAAAACTTGACATGCGGGAGTCCCAAGTCTTCCAATTCTCTTACCCACTTATTTAAAGTGTAATGAAATGTGTATTTCCTTACCGTTGAACAGGAGACTTTAGATGGTGCTGCTGATGAAGAAGCTTTGGATGAGGGTGATGATGCAGCTGCAGAGGAAACTTTATCAGTCGTTGCAACTTCATTGCAGTTGTACAGAGATGCTTTAGCAAATAATGATGATTCAAAAGTTGCAGAGATAGAAATTTCCCTCAAGTCCATAGAAGATGAGAAAATTGAGCTTCAGGCGCAAGTAGCCTCACTGACTGAAGAATTATCAAGTGAGAGGGACCGGGTTCTTAGAATCAGTGCCGACTTCGACAACTTCCGTAAGAGAACAGATAGAGAAAGAGCTTCCCTTGTGACGAATGCGCAAGGGGAAGTTGTTGAGAAACTTTTGTCTGTTCTGGACAATTTTGAAAGAGCGAAAATGCAAATCAAGGTGGCAACAGAGGGAGAGGAGAAAATTAATAATAGTTATCAGAGCATTTCTAAACAATTTACGGAAATCCTTGGATCTCTTGGTGTTGAGCCCGTGGAGACAGTTGGAAATCCATTCGACCCATTGGTAAGTTTCTCACCCGTGTCTCTGTTTACAAATACAAATGTATTCCAACATAGACACAGATGCTTGAGTATTTCAAAGCTGCTTTCTTTCCTTGCAGTGTGGTGCTTGTTTGAGTAGATAGGTAGATGTAGGTTCTGTTGTTCAGAGAAAACGAAGTTTTAAACTACCATCTTCTGTTGTTCATGTAGTGATTCTTCTATTTGATCCTTGGTTTAATGCAGGCCAGTTCCCGAGTTGGCTCAAAATTCAGTCGAATTATTGATGAACTTTTTCAAAAGCTGTATAACTTCTATTCGGTTTTTAGGAAGACCTCAACCTGATTTTTATCTCAATCTAAATCAGCATTCTTTTGAGCCAACTTGGTGAGTTGACAATGTATAGACTTATGGTATTCTTTTCTGAGGGGGAATGAAACAAGAATTTGTTTCCTTCGAGTTGTATAGAGATCTAACACTGGAATCTGTTTGCGTCACACCCTGTTATTGTAATGTTGGAGAAAACCTTTTCTGTAGTTTTATGCCAATAGAGTAAACTGTATTACTTGTCTCTATTTAGTATTGACTGGTCTCCCCATGATCAGCTGCATGAAGCTATAATGCGTGAGGATTCCTCAGAATTTGAAGAAGGTGTTGTATTAGAAGAATATCGCAAAGGTTTCAGACTTGGAGACAGACTCTTACGTCCTGCAATGGTGAAGGTGTCGGCTGGCCCAGGGCCAGCAAAGCCAGAGACAGCTGAGCCTACAGAAGAGGAGCAAAACGAAGTCGATGAGAAGAGTGAGGAAGGTACTACTGAAACACCAGGTGATGAAGGGACAGGTGAGGGAGGTAACTAACTACCAGGTGAGGGATGTAAACCCATGATTTGCCTTTTGTACAAGCAAACAGGAAGAATATATTCTCCATTGATTGAGGTTGGGCTAGGTTTTTGCTGGTATACCTTTCAATTTTCACTGTGTATTGTTTGTTTGAGTGAGAGGACATCATTTTGAGTCAGTTGTCTTAAGAGTGCTGTCTTAAAACATTTTTTTTTAGGCTGCGGATAGCGAGGATCCTTATAGCTGACACCAACTAGCTTGGGATCGCGGTGTAGTTGTAATGTTCTGGAAACAAGTAGGGGCCGAATGTCGTGCAAATGTGACTTGAATTTGAACTTCATTCTATCTAGCCAAATGTGTGAAAAATTGCACGGCTTCAACTTATGTTTTTATGTTTAGATTAAAAAATTCATCAAACACCGATTGAATTGCCCCCATTGTTTTTACATCTTCTATAAATACTTCTATTCAAAAAATAATTTTCGCGTTCAATCAAACACCGGATAATATTATTCTAAAAATGTGCGTCATACCAAGCACACCAGCTTAAACATTTCTTCATGATACATGAAAAACAAAGAAGTCAATACTTTTTTTTGATGCAAAGGAACTCGCAGCTGTCTTGGTCTGCACATGGTAAAATGTAATAACCTGCAACCTACACGGGAGAGGTAGTAGCACTACGCGAGTCTCGTAGCGAGACTTGATCAAGAAAGCATGTAGGGTGTTTCGAACTTGTAGCGAGACTTGATCAAGAAAGCATGTAGGGATGTAGGGTGTTTCAAACTTGAGGCAACTCTGGTTTGAGAGATCTTGTGCTTTACCAACTCGGTCATCCTTGCGCTATTCTTTCGGTGCGCTTAAGGATAAATCCTACTCCAGTGTAATAGTTAGCAAACATGGAAGAGGTAAATTACACTAGCCAAAACTTCGTGCTACGAGCTCGATCGAGAAAGCATGAGTTTCGAACCTAGACTCCTTATTTGGGAGATATGCTGCTCAATCAATTCGGTGGGAGAACTAGTTAGTAAAAGGGGCTAATTGTGAAAAATTAATAGGAAAAAGGGAGGAAGTATACAATTTTCTAAATATTTCCAAAACAAACTAAATTAAAACACGACGAGCAAAAGATAATCTCTTTTAAATAAAAACATAATTGTGATAAGTCGTAGAAAAAGAGTTATTGCACTAAATTGTACTATCTACTTCATTAGTGCATCTTTCATTAGCATCACTAGAGAAGGTTCACTTGAGCAAAATATTTACATATTTATTTTCTAAACTCTTGTATTTATATTTCGATTTTAGGTTCTCTTAGACTCCTATTATCAGGTCCTCTTAAGATTATATTATATTATATTTTATGTTTATATTAGTTTAATATTTCTTCTTCGACTTATTACAATTATGTTTACTTTGCGCATATTATAAAATATAAATAACATAAAAGCAATATGCGATAACATTTTAAAATCTATACTTACTTTCTACTTTTTGCATGTTTCAAAATTCAAATATCATTGAAGACCGAAGTCCTTTAACATCCTTAAATTGTGGATATAAATATATAATTAGCATATTCCCAACTTCCGAGGACCAAATCAAATATTTCCATTTACATTATTATACTATCTTCAGGGACCATATTGACATTCAAATCAAACTTTAGGTACCAAAACTACAATTTCCACTTCTTCCCTCTATTTCCCATATATAACCCCATAAACTGGCGGGAATTTCCACATCAACTACAACTCCCTAAACCCTCACTTCCCCCAAAGCCAAACTCCGGCGAACCACCATGAACAACGGCAACTCACGGAAGCGATCGGCGGAGGCTACGGCGGCGACCCCGTCACCTCAACCGCAGGCTAAACACCACGCTGTCATGGAAGAAGAAGACATAGATGAGGATGTTTTTCTCGAAGAAACATTGCTTCAGTACGAAGAAGATTCAGCGGTCCTTCGAGAACTCGAAGAGAGTCATGCGCTGAACGAGCGTCTTCAGAAGTGGAAACGTCCGCCGCTCTCTCAAGCTTACGTCTCTCATACACAAAGCATATGTAAGAAATTGTAATTCAAAAAACAAAATTCTTAATTTTTGAATTAATGCCTTTTTTTGGGGTTAATTTGTAGGCAATTTTGTTTGAGCAGCTTGTTTTTCTTGTTTCTTCAGTTTTTTTTTTTTTTGACTTATTTGGTGAATTTGGATTAAACTGTGTCAATTATGGTGCTGAATGTTTAGGTTTTCTGTAGTTGTTTCTTTGGACCTTTGTTTTGGTAACCGTGGTGTCCGGGCCAGCTTGAGCTCACCTCGACTAATTCCACGTGATACCTGCCACCTCTCACTCCCACCAGCGACAGGTACTTCAGAAGTGGAAACGTCCTCCTTTCTCTCAAGCTTACGTCTCTCATACACAAAGCACAGTGGAGGAGCCAGAAATTTCACGTAGGGGGTTCAAGATCGAAAGAAGTAAACTCACGAACTAATCGAAGGGGGTTCAATGTTTACTATATATACGTAAAAAATAATTTTAACCATGTATAATTAATATAATTTTCCGCCGAAGGGGGAACCCCCTGGGTACAAGGTGGCTCCGCCACTGACAAAGCATATGTAAGAAAATTGTAATTCAAAAAAAAAATTTTTTTGCTTAATTTTTGAATTTCATGCCTTTTTTCTGGTTAATTTATATGCTATTTCTGTTCAGGGAGCTCGTTTTTCGTGTTTACTGTTTTTTTTTGACTTGCTTGGTTAATTTGGATTAGGCTATCTCAATTATGGTGTTGAATGTTTAGGGTTTATGTAGTTGTTTCTTTGGTCTTTTTTTTTTATAACCGTGGTGTCCGGGCCAGCTTGCACGCACCTCGACTAATTCCACGGGATACCTGCCACCTCCCACTCCCACCAGCGACAGATACTTCAGAAGTGGAAACGTCATCCTCTCTCTCAAGTCTCAAGCTTACATCTCTCATACACAGCATATGTAAGAAAATTGTAATTCAAAATAAAAATTCTTAATTTTTGAATTTATGCCCTTTTTGGTTAATTTATAGGCAATTTTGTTGGGGCAACTCGTTTTTTTCGTGTTTCTCCATTTTTTTTGATTCATTTGGTGAATTTGGATGAAGTTGTCTCAATTATGGTGTTGAATGTTTAGGGTTTCTATAGTTGTTTCTTTGGTCTTTCTTTCTTTTTTCCTTTTATAACTTGGGTGTCCGGGCAAACTTGTGCTCACCTCACTAATTCAACTGGATATCTGGCACCCAGTGGTGGAGCCAAAATTTTCACTAGGGGGTTTGAAATATGAAAAAGTAAACACACGAAGAAGTCGAATGAGGTTCAACATCTATTATATATTCATAAAAATAATTTTAATCAACAGTGCAATTCTCCGCCGAAGGGGGCCCTAGCTACTACCTGGCTCCGCCCCTACTAACACCTCCCACTATCAACAGGTACCAGGTAACTCTGTCTACCAAGGCGAGAATAGATGGAAATAAATCACCTATTGTTTTTTGTTTCTGCTTAGAATTGAACATGATCTCATGGTGCTCAAACCCACTTCATAGTTTAGGGTTTCTGAAGTTGTTTCTTTGGTCTTAAGATTTTCTTACAAAGGATGTCAAGTCAGCTGGTGCGGAGTAGCACTGGCTCGACTTTGTTTGATTTAAGTTGATATTAAGGTGTGCATTTAATGTAATTATAAAAGTTTTGAAGTCCTTTTGTGCTCTTGATATGAGCAACAATTATTTTAGTTCCTCATGTAGTCATGTAGAATCTTATTAAGCAAGTTTATATGTTGTCACACTTGATGGAGGGAGGACAATGTATGACTCAAGCAGAGTCACATGCATGTCTTGTACTTATCTTTCGACACCTTCTTGGGTGTTTATTAATGAAGCCTTTTGATTTATCCTCGTTGTGCGAATACACTGGGTATGTTGTTGTTGTTGTTTGATTTATCCAAAAAAAAGTTTGTATATTGAGTTGAGGGCAAGGTGTACATGTGGATCTATATAATAATTCTCTGAAAATAAGAAGTTAGATTGTTAGGTAAAACAAAAAGGTTTCAAAATAGTTCAATTATTTCAATAAGTTCTAACTTTCACAATTGCATTCTGAAAGTTCTGTTGAAATTTGGTTGTCCTTTCTCAGCGTTTCAGCAGCTGGAAATTGACTACATTATTGGAGAGAGCCATAAAGAATTGCTGCCTAATTCTTCTGGTCAGGCTGCCATTTTAAGAATTTTTGGGGTCACCAAGGAAGGTTTGTCAATGTTTCCATATGCATTTGCAATTCTTGTTGTTGTGGTGTAGATATGGTGCTATTGATCTGGAAAGAAGATACGATTCTGGCATTTCAAGTAATATAATAGTCTCCTATAGGTATAAATGCACGTCGTGAAATGTGAGTGGTTGTTTCTTTTATCGGTGACGTAGTTTTTTTAAAATTAAAAACAATTAGAGCGTTCTGAGTGCTGCAGGCTTGTGAGGCACGCTGATACCACAATTTGGAACATAGATTTTCTCTTGATTGTATAAAATATTGGTACAAATATGAGTTAAAGTTGCATCTTAGTGGATTTCTCTATTTGTAGTATTTTTTTTTCTGTTTCTATTTGTTTTGTGCGATTTCCTTTATAGAAGGAAATAGTATTTTCTATGCTATCATATTACACTAGATGTTAGAAATGAACATGAATAGCTTAAGTGGAGGTGGTACTTGAGGAGTTGAGCTCAGAAGGAACACAACAATTTGGAATCCATCATTAATGTATTTATTGAGGTTGACGTAGCTTGTCTTCCACTTACTAAGAAATGTCTGTTTATATCCTGGTTAGGAAATAGTGTCTGTTGTCATGTACATGGATTTGAACCATACTTCTATATCAGCTGCCCTCCTGGAATGGGCCCTGACGATATCTCCCGTTTTCACCAAAGTCTTGAGGTATGTTGACCTGCTGCCTTGTTTGCATAAGCATGCGATGATTGAATTCTTCACCAGTTTGGTTTATTAATGGCCAATGCTGCATATGCTATACTATTCTTGTTGGTTGCCGTAGGGTAGGATGAGAGAGTCGAATAGGAACAGCAATGTCCCTAAGTTTGTCCGTCGCATCGCAGTAGTTCAGAAAAGAAGCATCATGTATTACCAACAGCAGGCGTCACAGCCTTTTCTCAAGATTGTAGTGGCATTGCCAACAATGGTTACCAGTTGCCGTGGTATGTTTTCTGTTTCACTTATTTACTTATACTGTATCTCTGATAAAGGTGCTTTTCTTTTGTGCTTGGACACACGCCGCACACAGGCACACGTGGTAAAAGTTTTATTGATAGAAACATCAGGAGCTAAGACAGTGCTGGAAAGTACAATAGGATATTCTCCCCAGTTTCAAAATCTGATCAATTTTGTTTCAAACTAGTGAACTCTATCATTGCGTCCTTCTCATATCTATATTTTAAGATTACAACAGAAATTAACTGGCTAAGTCATTCATGTTTCAAACTGCAAACAGCTGCAGTTTAGATCTTGAAGTATTGCTGGCTCGTTTCCTTCCAAACCACCCAAATCAGCTGAAAGGTTCTCCAATGCCCTCTGGTCATTTCTCATTTTACATCCAGCCCAGCTCTAAAAAGTTCTTGGACTGTCCTTGGGATTACCCATTTCATCCCCAAAGTGTTTAGAAAGGTTTCTCAATTGAGCAGTTGCGTGGGCTTGTGGTACATTTAATATGGCATCTTGCTTGCCAGTCTTGCCATGATAACTTTTAGTGTATTACTTCACGTTGTCATAATTTAAAATAATATACTTGCATCTTATGCTTCCTGTGAAATTGCTCCTTAATCTTCTCACTTAAGTTCAGTAACTGAAATATGGAGAAGAATATGTTCGATAGAATTTGGGTTATGTTCTTCAACATAATTGGATGTACAGAATTGCAATAAAATGTTTAACTTCTGATTGATTTTATAGAATTGATTCTATTACCAATCCTTTTTCCTGCTTTTTCCACTTGATTAAAATGTAAAATGTGGCAGGGATTCTCGATAGAGGTATTCAAATTGACGGGCTTGGTATGAAGAGCTTTCTGACCTATGAAAGTAATATTCTTTTTGCTCTTCGCTTCATGATTGACTGCAATATTGTTGGTGGCAACTGGATTGAAGTTCCAGTTGGGAAATACAAGAAAGCTGCAAAGAATCTCTCCTATTGTCAATTAGAGTTTGATTGTCTGTATCCTAAAGCATGATTGAATCTATGACCTAAGGGTGCATTCTTTCTATCCACAAGGGATCATCGCCCTGAACCTCCTTAACATTTTCTTTTAGATATTCTGACTTGATCAGCCATTCTCCTGAAGGAGAATTTTCAAAGATGGCTCCCTTTCGCATATTGAGTTTTGATATTGAATGTGCTGGTCGTAAAGGCCACTTTCCCGAGCCTACACAAGATCCTGTTATTCAAGTTAGTCCCAATTTATTCTACACATCTGGAAAATATATATCGTTTACTGTCCTGTTGCTGACAAGATTTTAACTTCATTTTAGGTGGCCAATCTGGTTACCTTGCAGGGACAGGATCAGCCGTTAATTAGGAATGTGATGACCCTTAAGTCATGTTCACCTATAGTTGGGGTTGATGTTATGTCCTTTGACACAGAAAAAGAAGTATTGCTGGCTTGGAGGGTAATATTTCTGCCTGCTGTTTGTATTTTAATTGGATACAGTTTCAACCTTTTCTCTTCCTTTTTTGTTTTGGTGAGAATGGGGGTTGTGGGATAGGCGAGCAAAGGTTTTGTATGCGGCAGCTGATTCTTTCAATTTGGCTTCATCTGATGGCAGTTATCCTTATAAACAGTTTATTTTAGCGTGAGAGTTTCACATTGTCCGTGTTGTTTTCTGCTCCAGCTTGTAATGCACATGCAGAAGAGTGAAAAAGGCTTGCTAGACATAATTTGGACAAGTAAGAAGTTAAAAATTATGGAAAAAGAATTTAGAAATAAAAGTGCAAATTAAACTTTCATGGGCTATTTACACTTGCCTTGCCATATGAATCTTGGTTGATTGGTGCTGAAGAAGTGGTGGGACTTTCTCACAGTTAATATGAACAAAGGCTGTTTGGATAAGCCATTCAGTCTCTCATACATTAGTTTGCACAGTTGTGTAAAACTATTCCAGAATACAAATGACCAATTTACTTTATTTTGACTTGCAGAATCTTATCCGTGAAGTGGACCCTGATATAATAATTGGATATAACATCTGCAACTTTGATTTGCCATATCTCATCCGGGTAATGAACTTCTGCCCCCCCCGCCCCCCTCTTCTTCTCCGCCCCTGTATTTTATTGGTAAAAGGTTGTATTCGGGGTAGCAAGCTTCTTATGTAGTTCCAAGTTTAAATAATGGCTCCAAAACAATGAAATGAGAGCTAAAGTGAATTAAGATTTGTTGGGCAAGCTTAACAGTAGGTTAGTTAATGTAGTAGCCAAAAAGTGTTTAAGTAGTTCTTAATTATTAATTGGAGTAAGAGATGAGTAGTAAAAAAAGTCCATAGGCAGAAGTAAAGGAAATCACTATCTGATAACTTGCGGTTTAGCTGTGAAGCTGATGGTGGGACTGAATTGGAAAAAATTGTTTCTTCCCATCCCAAAATAGATTGGGTAGGGCTAGGTCAAGTTTGTTGTTCCATGTGTATTGTTGAGCTACTTAAGGCATTTTATCGTCATATCAGAGAGCTGAAGTCTTAGGGATGGCAGAATTTCCTGTGCTTGGACGCATCAGAAACAGCAGGGTTCGTGTAAAAGATGCAACCTTTTCTTCAAGGTCATATTATATCTTTTTGTTTGTTATCTTCTGTTTGTGTAGAAGTACTTTTAGGTTTCTACTTCATCTGTAGGTAAAAATACTATCAGTACAAAACGACATTCTTTTTCATTTGGTGTCTGTTGACTATACTTGTATGAACCATTGGTCTGTTCGGTTTGCATTTATATTCCATCACTGTCTGTGGTTTCTGAAATATGGCATTTTTATACTAACCTAAAACGTGTTCCAATTAGCTGCCGCTTATCAGAACCTTTCTGATATTTCTCCGTGTAATAGGTTAGTAAAGTGGAGTTATTGGGATCTCCATGTTTTGCCTCATAGAGCATTGTTTATCTCCAAAGGTGGACTTATAGCACTTCTTAATTCAAACATTTCCCAAAAATTCGCACTACTGAAACTCAAATATCAGCCTCCAACTAGTTGCTTGTGATCATAAAGCAAATTTCCCCAAGGCTATACTGAAACCTATTATTCTTCATTTAGTTGTTTGTGATTAGGGTGCCAAATGGGTGGGTTTGTTGAATTTGGACAGGTCAAAATGGGTTGAGATTATAAAATAACCCTCCCAATAGTTATTTGAGCTGAATTGGGCCAAAGACGGGTCATAACCCAACCCACCCAATTCTTACTAAGTTTTAATTTCTTTGTTTGTTCTTTTATAATTTTTTATTACCTAGTAAAATTATTTTTCCCCTTATTAGAGCTATATATACGCATCAAATAAAAATGTCCTAGTGAAAATATTTTGACAAAATTTCTCATGGGTCAATTTGGGCCACATATCAACCAATTCTTTTGATGGACTGAGTTAATAAATGGGCGGGGTCATGTTTTCATGCTCTAATTTTGCCACCCCTATTTGTGATCATCAAAATCTAAAAGAAAAAAATATCCCTGGGGGTGACAAATACATGCAACTGAGTTTTGCGTTTAGTGAAGCTGACTTTATCAAAAAGAACTTGAGAAGCTGTGGACTGATATATGTGTTTTGGTTGCAGACAGCATGGGACAAGGGAAAGTAAAGAAATAACAATAGAAGGGAGAGTTCAATTTGATTTATTTCAGGTTTTGTTCATTATGGCTGTATCGATAGCCTGTTCTATTGTTGTACAAAGAACTTTGCTCAGGAAAACAATGAATGTCACTAAATCTGTTATTCTCTTGTTTCGCAGGCTGTGCAGAGGGATCATAAGCTAAGTTCTTACTCACTAAATTCTGTCTCAGCACATTTTCTTAATGAGCAGGTTAGATTTTTCTCTTCTATCTGTAGTTTCTTGTCAAATACTCCTACATCTGACCACAACCATGTACCTTCTGCCAGTACATTTATACATGATTTTGAGCCATGACCCTATATGCGCTCTTGTTTATGTTCAAACACTTCAATGCTCTTTATTTTATATTTATGCATCCGGTATCTTAAATTCACTGGTCCAATTAATCGGAGTTGTGTGTAGGATGCACATAGGGGAAGCACTCCCTACCAGGAGTTTCTTCATTTCTGGTGCTCGAACTTGTGACTTCTGATTAAAGTTGGAGGGATTACATCCATACCACATCTCTACTTATGTTGATAACCAAGTTTGAGTGATTCCATTAGGGCCATTGCTCATGTATATTTAAGTATAACATAAGTAGGCCTTGTGGTAATGCTATGTAATTTCCTTGTGTACAGGGTTGGTTAGCTTGAAGGATTACATGGGTACTTGTGATCTTTCTGTTTATATTTTGACATGTTAATTGTGAAATTAATGGCTGCAGCTGTGTTTGATCTACATGAGTTAGAAAAGAAAAAAATCTGTGATTCCGACCTTGAATTCGGTAAATGAACAGAGGAAACACACAATTTGTGCAAGAAACATGAGTAAAGAGTTATGATTTTTTTTTTCCTACAAGTGCATTTACTAAAATCTGATCCTTTTCCAGTCACCACAGCACATATTTATGGGGAGAAAAGCGTAACTACAGTCTGGTCTGGCTACCAGCTATCACATAACAACCTCAAGTACCATTGAACAAAACATCTTAAATTTAATAGAGTTTAAGTATTTCATATTTGCTTTGGTGTCTATTTGGTGCTGCCTTAGATGCAATGGAAGCATTGCCAGTTGGAGAGAAAGAAGATTGGACGTGAGCAAGGAGGAGTTGGGGAACTTGCCCCTCTGTGTGTCTTGTGTTTATATGGAGAGAAACAAATGGAAGAACTCTTTTAGGAATTAAAAAAGAGAGCAAGGATCAAAGATCCAATGAGGAGATCCTATTCAATAGAATTGTTCTTTAGAGTGACCATGAAAAACAACATGGAAGTGCCATAGCGTCTAAGAAGTCTGCACTTTCATTTATCACCCATCATTTGCCCTCTCTTTCTAGTTTCTAGCTCCAGTGCATTCTTTTAATAAGTTCTCTGCACTGATGCACTATTATTTTTATTCTGTAATTTTTTGTGAAGTTTAATTTCAGAACTTTATCTGGTGGGGCAGAAAGGAAGACATCTTAATCATATTGTTTGACCTTTATTATTAACATATCATTGGATTCGGTGCAATCTGAGAATTGTGATGTAGGGTCTTTTATACCTTTTTTTTCCTTCATGTACTTCTTCTTCTTTTTTTTTTTGATAAGGTTTTCCTTCATGTTTTTCTATGCCCATAATCTTTTCATTTGTCTTGTTTCTCTATCTTCCTATTGAATATACTTGTCTTGTTTAGAGCTAGTACTTTTTTTCCTAATACTACTGCTACGCCTGCAGAAAGAGGATGTTCATCATTCAATTATATCTGATCTTCAAAATGGGAACTCAGAAACTAGGAGGCGGCTTGCTGTATATTGTCTAAAGGTGTATAATTCCGTTCCGGTTGAAGGATATTATTGAATTGGATTTTATTGTGTGCTGAGTATTGCTTTTTTGATAGAACATTTAGTTCTTTAGGATTTTTCTTTATGGATTTAGATATGCTTATAATTTTCTTTAGATAGGTGATATACACGTAAATTCTGCTCCAAGAATATTTAGTTTAAAATTTCTTAATGCTTATAGCAACAACCCTTTGGTGTAGAATGCTCCACTCGAAAGGTATTTGCATGTAAAAAAAACCAAAAATAATATCATCGTTTTCATCAAGAAGATACTGATTACAACATTCAGGGGTGTGACCTAGTGGTCAATAAAGATAAAACTATGCTTGATTTGGATGATGCCAAACATTGATACACCTCTGTCATCCTTTTGAAAATAGTTGGACGTGATGATCGTTTCATGTAGATATTGAGCAATGGGTAGTTTTGGCCAATGGCTAATAAAATGTAGTGATTGGAATTGTAGATGAGTTTGGATGGAAATGTTATTTTCTGATGTGAGTATTCATTCTCATTTAACAAGAAACCTGAATGCTTTACTTCCATTACAGGATGCTTATCTCCCACAACGGCTTTTGGATAAATTAATGTTCATTTATAACTATGTGGAGATGGCTCGAGTCACTGGTGTACCTATATCTTTTCTTCTATCAAGAGGACAAAGCATTAAGGTTAGTCCTGAACTTGCTTCATTTTCCACTAGTGAAAAATTTGTTTGCACTTAATGAAGGTCTTAATCTTAATTATTTAATTCTCCTCTATCTTCAGGTGCTTTCTCAACTTTTAAGGAAGGCGAAGCAAAAGAATCTTGTCATACCAAATGCAAAACAGGCTGGATCTGAACAAGGAACATTTGAGGGCGCAACGGTTAGTAAATAAGTGTTTATCTATCATATAGCTGGATATTTTACCTTGTAAAGATAAGTTAGCATGTGTAAAGTTCCTATTGTGCTAAGCCTTATATTTGGTATATTACTCTTGTTAAACGTATGCTTGGAGGATTAATCTTAATATCACACACCTTTTATTTCCTTTGATGTTGATTTCTTAGGTTAAAGGTACTAATTGTATGTCTTGACTCTTGTGTGTGTTTTTCCTGTCAAAAATATCTGTACACAGGTTTTGGAGGCCCGAACTGGTTTTTATGAAAAGCCAATTGCAACGTTGGATTTTGCATCTCTATATCCATCAATCATGATGGCATATAATTTATGTTACTGCACGCTGGTAAGTGTTCTTGTTCGAGTCTTAACCATGCTGAATGTTCAATTGATGTTGGTGAAGCCTTAGAATTAAGTGCTGAGCATTAAGATCTTCACGTTAATGCTTCCAGTGGTTTTCTTCTGTCATGTCTAGGTAACTCCCGAAGAGGTTCGCAAACTGAACCTCCCTCCAGAGTGTGTCAACAAGACCCCTTCTGGTGAAACGTTTGTCAAGTCAAATTTACAGAAGGTAAATATAACTGTTGGATTTTTTTTTCCCTTTTTGGTTCACTCCTCCCTAGGAACTCCTTCTTTCACTTGTAAAATTAGGTCTTGGGCCTAACTCACACCCCAAAAGCTAGCTCAAAGGGAGGAGGATTCCCCGAGCCTTTTTAAAGAGACCACCCATCTCACTAACCACCAATGAGGGACTTTTTCTTATTCTTTAACACCCCACCTCACACCCAGGACTAGACATCTGGTGCGTGGGCCATTTTTAATGTGGGTGCCCAACATTGGGTGAGATGGGTCCTCTCTGATACCATGTAAAATTAGGTCTTGGACCTAACTCACACCCCAAGAGCGGGGTTGAGTTAGGCCCAAGATCCATTCTTTACATGGTATCAGAGCCAGAACCAATCCAATTCTTTGTTCATCGATGTTGGGCCCCCATATTATATTGTCCACGCTCCAGTTAACAAGGTCTGGTCGTGCGGGGAAGTGTTAAGAATTCCACATCGGAAAAGGGATGGGCAATTGGTCTCCTTATATGGAGTTGGGCAATCCTCCCCTCATGAGCTAGCTTTTGGGGTTGAGTTAGGCCTAAGATCCATTCTTTACATCACTCACTTGGGGACTCAAACTCAGAACCTCAGGGTTGGAAGTGGAGGGTGCTTCCTATCCGAGCAACCTCCTCTTGTCTAACTGTTGGTTTAATTCTGGCACTTATGTTCTTGTTTCGATTATGATAATTTAATTGTTTTTTGTCAGGGAATACTTCCGGAAATTCTTGAAGAACTATTAGCTGCTCGTAAAAGAGCAAAAGCAGATTTAAAGGTGTGCACTAAAATTTTATGATTTATGTTATTTCTGCGTTCCCAATTAGCATATTTGCTTTATAATTGGTGTTCAATCTTTGTAACTTGCTTCCATCTAATGTTTGAAAGAAGTTTCATTCTGGATTTATTGGGACTGCTTTTTGATCCAACTAGCTTTGGGGATAATTAAGGACATGAATCCTCCACATCTAAGATAATATTTAGTCAGAATATGCATATATCTCAGATGTTTCACTTCTATGGGCAAGGGACAAGAAATAAGAGATTAATGAGCATAGAGAATCCACTATCTTGGTTTTTTGTTAAATCAGGATACTTGATTGTTGATTGTGAAGTAGGACTTTTAACTTTTTACTTAGAATTCCTTTTGTTTGTATATTGAAGAAGGTACACTCAATAATGCCCTCCTTTCGCTAGATTTAATGGCACTAAAATTTTCCTTTTTTAGGAAGTGGTAAAGGGAATTCTTACTGTTTTCATTTGTCAGTGTTACACTAATGCAATCAAGCACTTGGTGTATATTTTTACATATTCACATCCTAGCACTGAGTATCTTATTTCCATAACACCAGTAATTAGATGCTGTTGAACAATGCAGAATTCATGTCTAGCTTTTGTTCTTATTTTCGTGTAGTTATTAAAATGAATAAATGTGAAAAAAATTTCTACAGAAGTTTGATTGTCTTGAAAGCTTTTGAAGTGGCTCTGGGCCCTCTTGAAACCTGATACGTTATGGCAAGATTGTAAGATCCATAATTAGTTGCGAAGAGCTTTTGATGGACACAATGAAATTTCATGCTATGTAGATTCTTTTTATCCTTATGCCTTGCATTTTAATAGATCTGCATATGTACTAAACTATTAAGCCAACATGTTCCCCTCATTTATGTCATATGTGTCAATATTTTTTTGAAAAAGGTAACTTTTCATTTTTGTCAATTTTTGATGCAATATGATGTGTAGCTTGATTCTAGCATACAGAAGTTCCATTTTACCAATCTCTCTAAACTTCGGTCCTTTAAATTGTTGTTTGATCCATGTGAATTCTCAATTTGCCATCGCCATGGTTCCATATCCGGCTTCTGTCAACTGCATTTTGTTTCTTACTTTTCTGATGTGTCAAATTACTATAAAGAAGACAGTATCTTGAAGTAAATCGTATATCAAAAGCCTGATATTTTTACTCGAGTATTAGTCTACTCGCCATCTTTGCATATCTAACAGATGGTGAGTAGATAAATATTTGAGTCATCCTCTGAAATTTGAATTATGACGGTATATTTTGTGTCAGGAAGCAACAGATCCTCGAGTCAAAGCTGTCTTAGATGGCCGTCAGTTGGCTTTGAAGGTAATTCTTGTATTTTAGTGAATATCCAATTTTTTAACTGTGTTCTTTCACTTTTTCTTGGCAGATATATGAATTTGGTTCTCTGTGTTATAGGTACTACAATGGGATTAGGACTGTAAAGAATTTAGTCAGGTCAATTAACTACTGATGTCTTCTGGTTTTCAGATAAGTGCAAATTCAGTGTATGGATTTACTGGAGCTACTGTTGGTCAATTGCCATGTTTAGAAATATCTTCAAGTGTTACTAGCTATGGTAATGCAATTATTACTGGCAATTTCGTTACATGACACTGAACAATTGAAAATTTGTTGTATAGAAAGTAATTCTACCACTTGTTTTCTGAACGTGCTTGTTCTTCCTAGGTCGACAGATGATTGAGCACACAAAAAAACTTGTGGAAGACAAGTTTACAGTATTTGGGGGCTATGAACACAATGCTGAGGTACCTAATCTGAAGTTATCCATTATATTCCAAATCGTATACGTTAGAGAATTCCAATCAATATCTTATGGGCGGAGTCAGAGTGTCACTGTTGTTTGAGGTATCAGTTGTAGTATACTTATGTGGTCTTGGGAAATTCTTACATCATGAGCTAGCTTTGGAGCTGAGTTAGTCACCATCACACATAGAGTATGGTACTACGGTTTTAAACATTGTCGAGTTCAAAGATAAACCTAAAGTGCAAAATCACTCCAATGAGTAAGGTGGATAACAACAGACAGTTGATAGAGATTCTCATTTATAAGGTCGGGATCTTAACGACTTAACTGGGACCAATCCTGGGAGTTTCTGGACTACATTGGGTGATGCCAAAAGATATGAAGAGTTTATCCCAATGCCCCCATGGATAGATTACTGGTTGCAGGCAGAAGCAGATGTGGCACACAGTTCCAGTGTGCATAATATCAGCTATCTGGTAGGAGAGGAATAAAATGTGTTTTGATGAGAGAAAAGAGCATTTGTCTTTCTCAAGATATAGATTCATGAACAATCCGTATGTTTGGTCTGAGTGGGATATGCTGGAAGATTTTGAACAATTTGGAAAACAATATGTTAGAAGATTTAGCACAGCCTCTAGACTTTATGGACTCCTTGATGAAAAGACTGTAATTGTAGGACTTTCTTCTGTTCCTTTGTAGTACCTTCTTCATACTAGCTTTGATAATATTACCTTTTTATCAAGGAGGGAAAACTGATTTAACTGGGACCACCTTTGGGTGTGACTCACAAGGACTATGCACTACGATAACCCGTATAAGGGTCAACACGAGCTAAAAAGTGTGACAAGAGATACTCTTACTAGGAGGAAGAGACAGAATCAAGTTGAGTTGTATTGTCTTTTCAATTCTGGTGTAAAGAGAACTATGTTGTTGATGCAGAATCTCTTGTAGATTCTTTTGACTCCTTGTAAGATACAGGGCTCCCTTTAATTTGTAATTGCTTTTAACTTCCAGTACCACCTTGGTGCTGATGAATACAAAGTTACCTTTCTCAACAATCAAAATGCTTGTTTGAGTGTTAATGAGAGAAAGGTTGGAGAAATCACAAAGAAACTTTTTATGAAAGCAAGTTGGGAGGTGAAAAAGTTTCCATCTGATTAAGGTATGAGAGACTTGAGGGTGTCTAATAGAGCTTTACTCAGGAAGGGATTTGTGGAACTGAAATTATGGACATGCGTTTTAGAGAAATGTTATTGTTGACAAGGATAAAGCTACAAAAGGGGAGTAAGGAAGGGTGGGAGGACCTATGAGATTCTTCTCTACGGACTGGCTCTTTTGGAATGGCATAATGAAAGAGGGGAAGTCTTTTTAGAGGAATATCATATTTTAAAAAAACAACTGAAGTAGAATCACTTTTCGGGTACAGATGGTGATGCCTCCTTATGTGATGCTTTTCCAGCCAATTGATCTATACTCTAGCTACCAGATAGCGGTATTTGTAAGGAGCATGGAGGAGGAATACTATACACAACCACATACTCAATGTGGAGGAGGAATACCGTGAGACCTGACATTTAGGAGAAACATGCAAAACCCGGGAGATATCTCTTTTGGAAACAAAAATGGTGCAAATAGAGAATCTTACAAGCCGGCGCTTTTTCAGCCAATTAATATCTCTAGCTATCAGATAGCCATATTTGTAAGGTCATGGAGCTGGGATACTATGAGACCTATGATTTAGGAGAAACAGCGAAACCTGGCAGATATTAGAATTTAATAGCTAGCTTGGATTACTATATAAGCAATTAATGTTGCTTATGGTCTGAGATAATTAGAAATGGGATATGAGAAGGGTTGCATGTTCCCACTGAGTCATTTTACAACAAATTGCTAACAAGGTAGAAAAAAGATTTCCTCACGCATTAATATGTTTTCGGAAGCACCTATTAAATGTTGTTTTCAAATGGCCAGCGCCCAGCAGCATGGAAGCCATGGAGAATCTTATAAGGACAATATACATCAGGTGGCGCTTCATGTGCAAGTGGGAAAAAATGTCAAAATTTGATACTTCATGGCCTGATTGCATATAGATTATTGAGTATGATGTGGGACATGTTTGGAGTTGAATGGACGATGTCAAAAACTATAACATATCTGCTGCTAGGGTGGAAATTTAGAAGGAAGAGGCAAACGAGAGTGAGGAAATTAGCTCCTTTGATGCTTGTGTGGACAATATGGAGCGAGGATAGAAGAGAGTTCAAATGAGTAGCAAATACCAATATACTGAATTGTAGGAATATTTCGTTTTTTGGCATAATCTCGGAACACACAATATCCTAGTCATTGTTGACTGCTAGATGTTCATCTTGACTGGCAGAATTGCCCCTTCACATCACTAGATTATTGACATTTATCAAAAAATTGTTCCTCTAAGTGTGATTGTTTCATGATGTCAGGTTATATATGGAGATACAGATTCCGTGATGGTGCAGTTTGGTGTGCCTAAAGTGGAAGAGGCTATGAAATTGGGCAGAGAAGCTGCTGATTACATTAGCGGGACATTTATCAAAGTGTGTCCTAACCTTCTCTTTTGTTTTCGTATTTTTGGTATCTTTCCTTGTCCTTTGTTTTCGAACTTTTGGTATCTTTTTCTTCTAGATGAAAACCGTTGATAATCCTCTTCTAGAAATTGATGGAACATGGTTCCTTTTTCTGCTGAGTGCATGTCATCGATAAATAAATGATATTTCATCACATGTATAGTTTGGAATAGGTAACCTGTGGTGCTTTTCTGGATCAGTAGATTTAATTGTATCTATACTCTTCTTCTTCTTCTTCTTTTTTTTTTTTTTAAAAAATCAGTAGCATCTAAACACTTTTTCAGATTGATAATTTCAGTGCAATTTCTTGTTCCTTTTTGTCTATCATTTTGTCTTGAAACAAGTCTTAGCCTGCTTACATGCCACAACTACAGTTATCCATGAAGTATTTATATTCTCTAATGAGTTGGTCAGTTATTGCTATTTGATGATGCCCATTAGGTGGTTTTGGTCTTTCATGGTTACATCATATTTGTGATTAGGGTACATATCATGAAGGAATAAGTGAAAAAGCATCAGAAACTGTAAAACTTCCTGTGCTCGATCAGTTCAGCTTCATTTTGATAAGTAGTTTTGGTATACTTATTCAACTTGATGCAATTTTGTAAATTTATCATGGTTTATGGTATTCTAGTGAGGAAACTTGTTAACTTGTGAGATTCCTTGCTAATAGTAGAATCCTAAAACATTTAAATATTGAGATGTGTTGTCATCAGTGTACTGATATTATTTTTGATCTCCTCTTCTACTAAATTTCTTCTTCCATATCCCACTTCTGTTGGTGGTATATTGATTTTCAGCCGATAAGACTAGAATTTGAGAAGATTTATTACCCATATCTCTTGATCAGCAAGAAGAGATATGCTGGCCTTCTATGGACAAATCCAGACAAACATGACAAAATGGATGCTAAAGGTGAGCTCTGTCGATGCCTAGCCTGTTCATCTTCAGCATATTCTTGGAACTTCTCTCACCCTTCATTGCCAACCTTTAATTTTTTTTTCATATTATTATCCTTGAAAAATTAGCAAATCAAATGTGTTGCGTCAAATTTAATTTATTCTTAAGTCAAATTATCTATTGCTTAGGTGCATAATGTGTTGATAAATCGTTACAAATTTACCATTTTTCACCAGGGATTGAAACTGTTCGGAGGGATAATTGTCTCTTAGTCAAGAACCTTGTAACTGAGTGTCTTTATAAAATACTAGTAGACAGAGATGTTCCTGGAGCTGTTCAATATGTCAAGAATACTATCTCAGATCTTCTGCTGAACCGCATGGATCTGTCTCTTTTGGTTATTACTAAGGTGAGAATATTCTTAAATCATGCAAACGTGGGGTCTTTGCTTCTTGCAACTTGTTTGAATATTTTAGAATTGTTAGTTTATGAGAGTAGCATTTCTAACTTCTGAAGGTCAATAGGGTCTGACGAAAACTGGAGATGATTATGAAGTAAAGACAGCACATGTTGAACTTGCAGAGCGAATGCGCAAGGTTGGTAAAACTCAATTTATTTGTATATTACTTTTAAAAGGATAATGAATATCTTCAAGAGGGTCAATTATTTGTGTCCTTTGTCTGTGAAGATCGATTTGTGGATCTTGCGCTCAAGTATTTGCTGCTTGAAATTTGTTCGACTTAAGTTTTTAAGTTTCCCATCTAAATTATGTTCTCATTGTGCGTGGAATTTGTTCCTTATTTCTGTTGGCGAGGCTGCTGTCATTCAAAATTTTGATGGGTTTAGTACTCAAGTACTCTAGATAAGGCTAGACCAGAGATCACTATATTTTAGTTATCTTGTTGTCAATCACTCAACTTTTCTGAAGTTCTACACTGGTTTTTGTGCCAAGGATTCCGGTACTCCTCAATTTGCTGTTAATCATACATACTAGCAGCCAACTGATCCAGTATGTTAAAGTTTCACTCTGTGCACGTCTGCACGAGTAATATAACCAAATTCTCTAGTCCTATTTTTATGACTTATACTGGTCACTTAGGCATGAAGAAGGATCAGTTCTGATTTTCATCTCGAAGAGTTTCAGAAGTTATTTCAATTCTTCTCCTTAGTCTACCTTATGATCCAGTGCAATTACTTGCTCCCCTAGTGAGCATCAACCCCCAATATAATCGGGTGAATTCAACCTCAGCAGTTCTATATCCTTTAGATTTCTATGATCTATATAAAATTAGTTTTTCAACTTTTTGTGCCTTTCTGCAATTCGTGCAAACCTACAACAACATACCCAGTGTATTCCCACAAAGTGGTGTCTGGGGAAGGTAAAGTGTACATAGTCCATACCACTACCTCAGACGAAGTAGAGAGGCTGTTTCCGATAGACCCCTGGCTCAGGACAAATAACAATATAAAAAGATAGAAACAACAAACAAGATGGGATAACACACCAACAGATAATAAAAGAAACAAGGCACCCACAGAGTAATGCTATATACAATCTATCCGGAAATCACACACATCACAAAAACACCACGAACAAGAAACTACAGGACACACGCATAACACTACGACTACAGACACAATTACAATTCGTGCAAACCTAACCTGCTTGAACTGTGTATTATTGAAAAGTTGTGTACATATTTTTACCTTTTTTTTTAATGAACTCTGTCTTTAAGGTTATCCTAACTTTTGGTGTATCAGGACTTGGGGGGAGTTGGGGATCTGGTAGAATTAATTGGTAATGTATAAGGTTATATACTTTTTGTTTGTAAAGTTCACAGCTCAATAACTTTTTGGTTCTGAGCTTTACTGTTTATACAATGTTAACTTTCTTAAAAAAAAGAAGGTTATTCTAATTAAGGAGACAAATCAAATAAAAATATTATAACATTATCTTGTAGCGTCTGATACAGTGGCACAATTATGTGCCGAACAATAATACTATTGGGTTTAAAAACTTCAGGATTAGCCCCAGAGCCCATTATCCACTGAATTTCGGATTGCGCCACTGGCCGTCGGATTTCTCGATTATCAAAAAACCTTTGGCTATTCTCCTTGATCTTCTACACTTATTAAAATATGTGTTGGGAGATTAATAGCTCCACTATTTGCTTTTGTTACCCTGTGAGCTATGTTGTAGCATATGCTTGTCCTTCATTGGGTTTGGGTTGGGTGTTCAGACTCTTTTACATAGTACTAGAGTCAGACTTGTAAACCCAGTTTCACAATTGTTTCTTGTTAATATAATTGTGAAGAAATGAACGTTGTGCTTAGCTCAATCCCTAAAGTTAGCTCATGAGGGAGAATTACGATGATCATATAAGGAGACCACAAGCTTATAGCTCACAAGGGGAGAATTCTCAAGATTATACAATGAGACCCTTATAAGTCATGAAGGGAGGATTTCCCGACTATTAGAAGGTTTATTGTACTAGGAAGGAAAGAGAAAAGTGCACCCTCAAGGGTGTGGCCTAGGGGTCAATGAAGTGGGTTGAGAATCATGAGGTATCAGGTTCAAATCCCAGTGGAGACAAAAACCCTATTCTTACCTCTGTCCAAGCCTTTGTGGACAGAGTTACCCGGTACTTGTGCTGGTGGGAGGTAGTAGGTACCTCGTGGAATTAGTTGACGAGTGTGCAAACTAGCCCCCGGACCTCACTCTTATTGAAAAGAAAAAGAGAAGCAGGTTTATTAGAATATGTAGTTCCACTTGTTGAAAAAAGTTTATCAGAATATAAAGTTACTTCAAGGCTCATATATACCTTTTGTTCTGTTGGCTTGCTTTCCTTTTCCCTCTTGTTCATTCTTTCTTATAATGGTTTCATGTGATTTTGTAAAATATAATTTGTTCAACCCGAAAACAAAAGAAGGTAAAAGGAACAGGTTGACTAAAAGACATTCATTTTAAGGTACATTTTATAGTGTCAATGTTTTGCTACTCTCTTATAACAGTGTATTCAAGTGGCAGAATGAGCTCCCCATTTAACTCTTGCTGAAACCACATTTCTGGGATTCTTATGATTTTAGTGCACAATAAAAAATGAAATTGATGAAACCTTTGTTTTGATTGACAGCGAGATGCTGCTACTGCACCTGGTATTGGTGATAGAGTACCTTACGTCATCATTAAAGCTGCAAAAGGTGCCAAGGTAATCGTCCAACTGATTTAGTATGTGATTATATTTCCAGATTTTGTGTGCTTGTGTCAAATCATGATGATATTATGACAAGCAGGCATATGAAAAGTCAGAGGACCCTATATACGTGTTAGAGAACAACATACCTATAGATGCTCAATACTATCTTGATAATCAAATTAGTAAGGTAAGTATTGCTCAACTTTTCCTTTTAATTTACATACTTAACTAACTGCTTTAATGGAAGCGTTTTATATCAGCCACTTTTGAGGATTTTTGAGCCAATACTGAAGAATGCAAGTAAAGAGCTTCTTCAGGGAGATCACACAAGAGCCATCGCAGTTCCGACCCCTTCAAACTCTGGTATTATGAAATTTGCCAAGAAGCAACTCACTTGCATTGGATGCAAAACACCACTCAGGTGTGCTGTTATCTTTCTTGTCCCTTTAGGTTTTACAAGATACGCTTCTGTTTTATTTCTAAGGAAAATCAGTCCTTCCTTTCAACATTCTCCTTGACTTGTGAGTTATTGACATAGGATTTGTACTTCCAACCTTTGCTAGGAGCACTGCCTGATAGTTTACCTTCTCCAAGTTGTATATTCGGTTGCTAATTTTAAGTTCCTGTTGAAATCGTAAATTATCTTGGAAGAGCCAGTGTAGCAAGTGTAGGAGGTATACTTGAATTTCATGCTTTTGTTACTGACATGAATAATAAGTGGGAATGTTGAGACAAAAGACTTACGTTAGGAGTTTTGGTAGGAGGTATAAGGTGGGATATCCCATGGATAAGTTTAAGATATCGCATCGATAATTTAGTTGATGGTATAAATTTATCTTGGGACTAATTTATACCATCAACCAAACATGGTATAAAACTAATACCAAAGTTAGTCTTCGTATAACCCATCAACCATGGGACTATTTTATACCACCTCCCATATGGTATAAAATAGTCCAAGGACTATAATCCCAGGATTATAATCTTGGGATAAGTTAATCTACGTACCAAACGACCCCTTAGAGTTTGGCAGTGGTTAATATGTTTCAAAGTGGATATTATGCCATTTTCTATAAAAACTTCTTGTTGATGGACCATTTACCTATGTTTACTTCACCTCCAAATTGATGAACCTGCTTTATGAAATGATCATTTGTCCCAATTTACTCTCTTTTGTATCTCGGGCAAAAAAGGTTAAGGTGAAGTGAACCCTAGGAGATCATAGCAGTGTGAAGGGGTGTGTGTGTGTGTGTCTCTCTCTCTCTATTCAACGAGGGCTGAGCGGATGTATTGCTTGCTTCTTTCTTGGAAGAGGCTACACTAAAGGTTGCAGAACAGCTTATTAACTTCCGTGCTCCTTCATCCAGTGGCTCTGATCGAACGATCTGCAATCACTGCAAAGGAAGAGAGGCCGAACTTTATTGCAGATCCGTGGCTAATGGTATGCTAGGAATTCATCTCATGCCCTTCCGTAAATCTCTTTTTTAATTTCCTGAGAAAGGGAGGATGTAGCATTTCTATTCAGATGATGTCTCTAGGGAAGGAGAGAGAGCTATGAACTCCTTGAACATTGCTTAAATAACTGTGTATAACTGTATTAAATGCAGTGGCTGAACTAGAGAATCTTTTTGGGAAGCTATGGACACAATGCCAAGAATGCCAAGGCTCTCTCCATCAGGATGTCCTATGCACTAGGTTCAAGTTGCTTTCTACTTTTACTTATAGATGTGTGGCTTTTGATATCATGGACACTTTCTTAATATTTTGTGATTTCCTTGCAAATGCTGGCTACCATGATTTCAGATAAAAATTTTCAATCCAGGCCCTAAAGCTCTATTTTTGATTTCTGACAATAATAGACCCTTGCTATTGCTAGTTATTCCCTCATTGCTTCTCTCCCTCTTCATTCTTCTAAATGATCCTTATTTTGCCCAGTCGAGACTGCCCAATTTTTTATCGGAGGAAGAAGGCTCAAAAAGACATGGCTGAAGCTAAAACTCAATTAGATCGGTGGAACTTCTGAATTTCAACGCCGGAAGTCTTCATTGCTGCAAGTCAGACCTGTCATTTTGCCACGCATCGTTATTCTCTCATCTCTGATGTGGAAGCAGCAAGAAAGTTTGGAAATGAACTGAATAACTGAGACTACTATGTACTATGAAGAGGTAGCAAGTGTCTTCAAATATGAGGCGTCCTCAAATCCAAGAACCGCTGATATACACGAAAATTGTGTCTGGATGAGTTTAAACATCAAATCGTTTGCAAGATTGGGCTCTTTAACAAACTTTTGTAGCTTCCAGCTATTAATATGACTGGTTAGTGTAAACGAGAGATGACTATGGATATTGTTATCTGTACAGGTTCGCCTTTACTAGTACCCCTGGATAGCAACTACCACTTAAAATTCTTGGCAAAGTAAAGCATTTCATGTGAGCCAAGGTCCAAAATTAGATGTCATCATGTTACAATTTGTCTTCTTTGATCTCTCACTGCGTATTCTCTTATTGTGCCAAGCGTTCCTTCTTTTTACAATACCATTTTGCTTTGATTATTTGATTCGTTTGCACTTTATGGCTATTAGAACTATTAGGGGTCGTTGATTATCGGGATTGGGATTAGTTTGGGATTCACTTATGTACTGTTAGGTTATAGATTGGTTAATATCGGCATAAAATTATACCTTAGTTTTGAACCAAACGAATCCTTACTATATTTGAAGGATTAGCAAAGCAAAATGATCTAAACCTTTAGTTATGTAAGATTGTAAAATGCAAATCAAACACCATTACTTGATATGTTGAAAAACAACTAGAGTAAAAGTTATCCTTACATGACTAAATTTTTAATAAATGCATAACTTTCTTCCTAATACTTACGCCGGGAATAAAGAGAAACCATTCAATCTCACAGGTTCTCGCAATTGTCTTTCAAACAGGATCTCGAAGGATGTTCAAAAGTTTAATACGGAGTTTATATTTCTAAAAGTTATTTTTAATCCATATACATTATATAATTTTTTATATAGATATAATATCATTTTTGGACGAGGATATTTGAGTAACCGCCCTTTCAACTGGGATCCATGAAAAGAAGCGAGGACCCAATGTCACAATTTGTGTCGAATTTATGAAAAAGTATGCCCCAATGAAACTAAGATCAAATGACCCAACAAAACAAAAAGTGCTCAAAAGTGCAGTTGACTACGAAACCTACTTTGTACCATCAATCAAATTTAATTTTATGAATAAAATTGGGTGAAATAGAAAAGACATAATACATAATCATGTTATTTTACTTGACCTTAACTAATATTTATATTCTTCAATTTTAAGTAAGTATTTCAACTTGTATAAAGTTAAATAAGTTAAAATATATGTCCTATATGGTATAATACATATAGGATACAAAATTATGATTTTTTAATTTTATATAAATTTAAGTATCTATTTGTGAACACCAAAAATAGGAGAACATAAACGCAAGCTGAAACTATTAAGTTAAAAGAGCATGTTCATGTTTATGTCTTATATGCCAATACAAAATGAAGTCAAAAAGCAGCCACGTGACCAACAATTATTTATTTTCAGACAACTCAAATGCCATGAATAATGGTAATCTTTGTGAGGTCCACCTATATTCTTTATTTGTACTTAACAAATACTAACTTTTATTCTGATAGCAACAGCCAACAGCCAGCCGTACGTCTGTCTGCTCAAACAAAAAAACAAACAACATATCCAGTGTATTCCCATCAGGTAGGATCTGGGAAGGGTAAAGTGTACGCAGTCTATATCACTACCTCAGATGAAGTAGAGAGGCTGTTTCCGATAGACCATACCTAACTAATTTTTCTACTCCTCCTAGCTCCTTTTTTTTTTAAAAAAAAAAAATTAAACTTTTCTTATTCCTTGAAATAAATAAAATAAAAAAGGACAAAAATATAGAGAGAGAATCTTGTGAAAGAAAATATAGAGAGAATCTTGTGTGAAAGAAATATAGAAAGAATCTTTTTTCATTATTATCTAATTTTAAGCATTAGAATCAACCACTGATATTTTATTTGCGTTTCAACTCTCTCGTAAGATACAATCCATTCCCTGATTGTTGGTTACGTGGAAGATTCTTCTATAGAAGTAGGAAAAACAAGTTCCAAATGTAATATTACAAGTTCACTGTTTTCTCTTCACCCACCTAACGCTTCCATCACCACCCCGTCATGCCTGAACTCCCACTCCTCATCTCATCCTACTCTCATATTATTTTGTTAGATTATATATAAATGTTCTTAGAATAATAATTATTTTTTCTTATTTAACAAACGCTAGTAAGAAACAAGTTATTTTTCAAGAAAACACTTTTCATCGTAATAAACACCTCCTTAGTTGATTCAATAATCTGTGATTCTTTTATTAAAGAAAACAATCAGCAACAATCAAGAACGTACTTGCATGTCCTGGAATTCGATTAAAGAAATTTAATTAGTTTATAAATATTAATTAATTTCTTTAATAATTTAGTGACATTATGATTTAAAACTCATGCCCTACCTATCATTAAGAAAAATTCTTAGGTGAGATCTTTTTGCTTTCAGATATGTGGAACCAATTTATAATTTGTTCAGAAAAATATATAATCTATTCTCTCTGAAACTCTATTATATAGAAAGACTTCTTGGATCTAGCAATAAGTTCAGTCATCTTTTATACTCCCTCCGTTTAAAAAAGAATGACCTAATTTGACTTGGCACGGAGTTTAAGAAAATAAAGAAGACTTTTGAATCTTGTGGTCCTAAATTAAAGTTATGACAAATGTACCCAAATGCCCTTGAATCTTGTGGTCTTAAACATGTCATGTGGAAAGTTGGAATTAAAGAGTTGTCAAAAAAGGAAAGGTCATTCTTTTTAAAACGGACTAAAAAGAAAAGTAGGTCATTCTTTTTTAAACGGAGGGAGTATATAGAAAGACTTCTTGGATCTAGCAATACGTTTAGTCATTTTTTATATAAATTCCGACAGTTTGGAGCTTACTTACAGAAAATTTAGACATTTTATATAATTACTAAAAATCTCGATTTTAAATCTACCGAGATACATAATTAGCTCTCGATACATCCAACGAAGATACATTTTTTTCCTTATAAAGATACATAATTAGCTCCCGATACATTTTTTTCGATTTTGGATCTGTCGAGATACATAATACATCCAACGAGGATACATTTTTTCCTTTATAAAGATACATAATTAGCTTCAGATAATTTTTTTTCGATTTTCGGTCTGTCGAGATATATAATTAGCTCCCGATACATTCAACGAAGATATATAATTAGTTGAGATTTTTGTAATTACTTTATAAGGGTGGAAATTTGTATAAATATGATAAGTTAAGGTGTATATTTAAGTTATTTTTCTTTTTTATTTGAGGTTCAGTATCAATTTTAGAGCTAATTAATTTGAATTTGTGCTAAAAAATTTTGTTTGGAGGTCCGGAAGAATCAATGAAAAAGTACATCAAGACCTTTTTCTTTTTCTTTTTGAATAAGCGCTTGTTTGTACATGTTGTGTTTCAACTTATTTTAATTATCAACTAATTAGTGAAGGTGATAAATAATACGAAAAAAGGTAAGTTTAAAGAAGATAAATAATACGAAAAGACAAGTTCAATAGACTTATGAGATCATCACATAATTTAAGTGTGTGTTTATGTGTCTTATCTCTTTTACTATTTTTGGGATGAATAGAGTAATCAAATCGTAGATTAAAGAAACACAACATTAGAATTCTAATTTATTACACCAAAGTTAAATTGTATGTTGAAAATTTGTTCAAATGTCTCCCATATTCATCTTGATTAAAACTAATTAGATCTTAAGCAAGTTGCACTCACATTATTATTGTTTTTATTATTTGTCAGATAGAAAAAATAAAGTGTGTCTTGTGTGTTGTAGTTGGGACATTTACACACACCTAATGGTCAAAGTTTTATACACGTCTTCACTTTTAGATTATGTGGGTGAGAACTAAATAGTTCATAATTTAATCCAAAAAATCAAACATGAGTTGTGGTGCAGCTAGTGAGACTGTTCATCCCTTAATCAGAGGTTTCGAATTCGAGCACTAAAAATGGAGAAAATTCTATTGGGAGTGTCATTCCAGAATAAATCATACAGCGTGTGATCCAAATTAGTCGGAGCTCTAATACGAATATTGAACACTGGATGACAAAGCAAAAAAAAAAAAAATACTCCATAAACAGTTCCATACTTAGAAAAAGCATGGATATTCCCAATTAAGTTGGACATATTTTTCTCCTTCCAAACATTTATTTTTCTTTTTGAGAATTCTGTATCATACTAAAATTAGGTTTAGAAAGTAATACTCCTACGGTCCCTATTCATACTGTACTCATTTTATTTGAAACATTCTAAAGTATAATGTTTAACTTTATTTTGCTCAGTAATAATATATTTTTTTTTTTTGGTAAAGCTCAGTAATAATAATTGGTGTATAGGTTTTGCAACTACAACAACAAAATATCCATTGTAATCTAACAAGTAGGGATTGAGAAGGATAGAGTATACGCAACCTCGTAAAGATAGCGAAGTTATTCTCGATACACCATCGCCTCAAACAAAACATCTCAAAACATTTAAAAAGAGGATATAAAAATTAAAGTAGTACCAACAATGGAATAACGCCTTATAGAAAATAGTACATAACATACAAAAAAAAAACAATAACAATAATGAATTAACGCGACAAATGAAACACAAAAAACTATGAAAATAATACTAATACTACTGAAAAGAAAGTAGGAACATATACAATCACTCAATGTACCATGCAGAAAAGTAAGAAAACGCTCAACTACTAACTAATTTTCTATTTTAATTCACAACCTCTAGACTCTCTTATCATGTCCTCAATAGAAAATCAAAAAATATTTATATTTTTACATTCACATTAGTAAATTTGACTCTCTTGTCAAATCAACGCCAAATAAATTAAAAACATTTAACCACCTTTAAATAAATTAATATAATGATAAAAAAAGGTGTCTTCCTCGAGTAAAAATACTATAAAAATGAGTACTACTATACTTCACACTTCTTAAGCTGCACTTTTCTCCCAATCGGAGCAGCTACTTTGCTCCGACAATCTAGCGGCTCCAACGTACTCCTCCACCTAGCTCCACCACTCTCCTCCTTCTACACGGCGGCGACAGGATTTCCGGTAGAAAGTTCTAAATTCTTTCATTAAAAGTGGAAACACTTTAAGCAAAAAAGCATTTTTATACAAGTACATGTAAGTGATTCTCTCTCTATTTTTTTTTTTTATTTTTTTTTTTTTTCATAAAGCAAAAAATGTTCTGCTTGTTCTTTGCCTTTTTACTTTTTTTTTTTTTTTTTTTAAACTGTGATGTTCCAACCAGCTTTCGTAAATCTCGATTAAATCGGTGGGATACATGTCATCTACCACTAGCTATAGATACCAAGTAAAGCTAACTCTATCTGCTAAAGCTAAGATAGATATAGGAAGAATCACCTAGTCTTTTTTTAAAATAAAGAAGCCTTCTGAATCTTGTGATTCTAAATTAAAGTTGTATCAAATATATCAAAATATTCTTTAATTTTGTTGTCTTAAACATGTCACGTGAAAAGTTAGAACTAAAATGTTGCCAAAAAAAGAAAGAATTATTCGTTTTGAAATGGATTAAAAAGGAAAATAAGTCGTTTTTTTTTAAACGGATGGAGTATTAAATATACATGTTGTTATGGAAAAATTACATAACATTACATCTTAACTTATCATATTTACTCAAAATCTCATCCCTATAAAGTAATTACAAAAATCTCGGATTTCACCTAAGGTCGCGATACATCATTTAGAGTCGTGATACATCACGAGATCGGAAAGATACATCACTTGACCGGCTGAGTAATGTATCTCGACCATAAGTAATGTATCGCGACCATCAAGGGACCAGCTAAGTTATGTATCGTGACCCCTAAGAAATGTATCGCGATTCCTAAGTAATGTATCGCGATCCTATCGCGATCCTAAGTAATGTATCGCGACCCTAAGTAATGTGTCGTGACACAAGATTTGGGATTTTATGTAATTTTAAAAAGAATAAGATAAAATGTAATTAGGTACTAAATAATTATAATTTATGTTGTTTACCTGTTATTAACTACTTGGGACTGTTGGGTTGTCTATTTTAAGCCCTCTGGTTAATAGAATTGACTAGCCATAATTTGACTAGGCAACCAATTTACCCAAGAAAGTCTCATATATATCATTTTCTTTGAAATAGAAATAACTTAATTTTTTTTATTTTTCTTTAAAAAACACTTTGTTCTGAAATAAAAGGAGTAAAAGAAGTGGGGTCCTAGGGATGATGTGGGACCCACAAGCGTGTTGAGTAGCATGGTCCTTTAGTATACATTAAATGTTAGGCAGTGTATACTTTATAAATGTTCTGATTTTTTTATAAAATAAAACCTAAACCACAATAGCAATAACAATAAATTGAATTATAATAATAGTAATACGCCAAACTGTATCACCTAGTGGCTAGCTATGTCGTTTGGACTTTTGGAAGATTGTTCGATGGTTCGTGTTGTATTCTTTGAAGTATTGTATTTTTTGAGAATTTGATATATGTACAATTATATTTTTGAAAAGTTTGAGTAATATAGATGACTAATTAATATAGTGGGAGGTGAATCACGATATTTCATGTTTAAATTTTAGCGAAAACCAAATATATAGGTTGTTGATTTCTTTTCATCTGTCTAGGTTTTCGATACTTATCCTGATAAAAAATATAAAAAATACTCACATATCTAGTGAAATAATTGAGGTATGCTCACAACACTTAAGTAAGACGACAACAACAACAATGACAGACCAATGTAGTAATCTCATAGATGAGATATAAGTAGGGTAGAGATACACAGACTCACTCCGTTCACTTTTACTTGTCACATTTTGACTTGACACATTCAGTGGTGGATTCAGGATTTAGGGGTCGTGGGTGCTCGGAAGGTTCAAACACACATATTAACGCCCAAATCTTTAAGGTTCCGTCCAGAAACTAAAGCACCCAACTTAGTTTACTGGGTGCTTTTCTAAATCTTACACTAATTTTTATATATTTTTATATAATTATACCCAATCTGCATCAGATTTAATGGGTGTCGGAGCACCAAAAAATGGGCTATAGGTCCGCTCCTGGACACAATCATTAATAAAACAATTATTAATATGTCTATTTTATTATAATACTCCTATTAATTAATGGTTACTATTATGTCTTGAAATTAGTTTGGAGAATAAATAATTAATGCTAAGGATAAAATAGAAAAAAAAAATTGTCTTTTCTTGATATGTCAAAAATGATAAATAAAAGTAAAAATCTAATTAAAAAATTAGTGATAAGTAATTATGAACAGAGAGAGTATCTTATTACTATATCTCGTGAAGATAGAAAGAATATTCTGAAACGACTACGCGGTGCTTTAACTCTGAACATCAAGTGTCATATCATAAAAAATGAACATCAATGGAGAGTGGTCCAAAGCATTAATAGAAAAGGCTCCAATATCATCATTAATGAATATACAATATGGGTACAAATTTAAACAGTAACTAAAAACAATGGATCTTTAATGTCAAGTCTTTATATATAGCTCTTTCAATCTTGTTAAAAAAATGGTGGCATCACGTGACATTTGTGCCAACTCACGTGGCATCCTCTGCACCAAGTTTTTACTTTTTTTTTTTTTTTTTCTTTTCCCATTCATAAAATATCTTTGTTAATTGATTAATGATGAAAATTGCTACTCTCTAGATATTTCATAAAGCTGCCAAGTGTATTTAGTTATCACTATATTATATATAACTGATTTATAGTCGAACTCATTCTTTGAAATTTTTGATTTTCTATAATGATTACAAGTTAATACAAGTTAATAGACAATAATAATTATGCTCACAATCAAATATAAATATTTAGTGACTTTTTTAATATATATACACGATCGAAACAAAGATTATTAAATTCACTTGAATGCACAACTTCTAAGCTAGTCGCGCCTTTGATGAAATTCGAGCATGTCATTAACGGTAAAATAAGAAGTTAAAATTTATGAGTTTTAAAATATAGATGTTTTATTTGAGCTGAGGGTCTATCGTAAACAACCTTTCTAGTCTCTACCTTTATAAGTTAGGGGTAAGGCTGCGAATACACTACCTCTCAGCCTAACTTATGGAATTACGTTTTTTATTATTATAGTTTTAAAATATGGAAAGATATTATTTTTCTTAAAACAAACTTTAAGAAAGAGTATCATATAAAATGAAATTAAGGAAGTAGTACATTCTATATATGATAATTGGATTCTTCTATTTTACAAAAGTGTACTTCAAAAAGGAGAACCCCTTTAATTTGAAAGGTAAACTATTTAACATCTGAAACTTCACTTTTTCCTAGTTATTAGTAGAAAAATTATTGGTATGCACTGCCATAGGACTAAAAATCAACTTTTCTTCTTTCTTGTCTGGCCTAATTATCGTTTACAACTAATTTTTCTTTTTGATCATGATTTTCTTCTTTTTTGTTGTTTGTGTTGTTGTTGTTGTTGTATGATGAACTCTTTGAGAATAATGAATGTTATCACTTTTCATAATTTCTTGCTTCAAAAGAGCTCCTTTAGTTGAAATTGTTATGTTCCACATTGAATCTAATTTTATGTAAAACTTTGTTACTTGTTATGTTGCTCGGATTCTCCAAAAATGATGTCACATCAGTGTTGGATCCTCCAAAAATGCACTGTTTCAGTATTATGTGCATTTTTGAAGGATCCGAACAACATAGCAAATATGCATTCAAAGCTATACTCTATCACTCTACTATGACGTAAATATGGTGCAATTCTAAAATGCCTTTGACATATGCTCATAGAAGGAAAAAAAACATACATTTGTATAAGAAAAGAAATCATGCTAGTTAATTAGTTATTTTTACGTAACGTGAAAATCATTTTTTTCGTTTAACTTCATGCAGAGCCATGGATAACGGTGTGCAAGATAGGCTTCTTGATTCACAAGTAGAAAAAGTTGATGAAAACTTAAAAGAGAGGATCTACGATGAGTCTAAGAAGATATGGAGAGTTGCATTACCCGGAGTACTATCAAGAGTAGCTTCATTTGGAAGTATAGTGGTCACACAATCATTCATCGGACACATTAGTGAATTAGATCTTGCTGCTTATGCACTTGTACAAACTCTCACCGTGCGATTTGTCAATGGTATACTGGTAAGTTTGCTCCTGTTATCTTTGTTAACATGTTCTATTTTCATCAGATATCACGTGCTTGTTCAAGTTGTTGGTTGAAGAAGTAATGTATTACATTGTTCGAATGCAAACATAACAAGATAACGTAGACATAGAGTAAGAGAAGCGTGTGTAATGTAGGTCATGTATAATATGTAGGATTATCCGAAAGCTACATGTCATTTGTGTTGAGACATAATATAATTATGTATGCTCTGGCTAACAGTTTAAGATTTAGATGAGATGGTCACATAATTCAACATGATATTAGAGCTGGGAGAGGTTCTACTTTTGAATATTCTCACGGCCACCCAAAGAGCAAAAGAACATGTTCACGTATTTGGCCCAAGAAAAAAAGTTGGGTCCACATGGGACGGGGCGTGGTGTGACATAATATAATTAGGTTTGCTCTATCTAATGGCTTAAGCTTTTAGATGATACGGTCGCACAATTCGAGAATTTCTCAGACATGTCATGGTCTAGTTTATTAGTTAGTTTTCCCGTTTTCTTGATTTTCTTCTTTATTGTGGTAGATTGGAATGTCAAGCGCCACTGAAACGCTATGTGGGCAAGCATATGGAGCAGGACAGCATCATATGATGGGAATCTACTTGCAAAGATCATGGATTGTTGATTTCATTACATTGACCGTATTGCTTCCATTTTTCATCTTTGCTACTCCTATCTTTAAGCTGCTTGGTGAGAATGGATCAATCGCAGATGCTGCTGGATACTTTTCCTACTGGTTTATTCCCTTCATCTACAACTTCGTATTTAGCTTGACGATCCAGATGTACCTTCAAGCACAACAGAAGAACATGATCATTGCTTGGCTATCTATAGCACAATTTGTGATCCACATTCCGTTGTCTTGGCTACTGGTTATCAAGCTAAACTATGGAGTCCCTGGTGCCATGATAGCGTTGAGCATATCCTCGTGGTTCGTAGTGGTCGGGGAGTTTGTGTACATCTTAGGAGGTTGGTGCCCTAACACATGGAAAGGATTCTCATTAGCAGCACTGAAAGATATACTGCCCGTCGTGAAGCTGTCAATATCCTCCGGTGTCATGGTTTGGTAAATCCTTTTCCTCAACATTTTCTTCTAACATGATTTTGTCGTTAGTCTCGCCAAATTTGAACCCCACTAAACACATTTTATAATCTGAAATTAACTTCTATCAGAGGCGTTAATCCTTTCTTGCTTTTGGTTGTTTTCGCAGCTTAGAGCTGTGGTACAATGCTGTTCTGGTCCTGCTGGCAGGATATATGAAGAATGCAGAGGTTGCTATCTCTGCCTTCTCTATTTGGTGAGATTTTCTTTCTTTCTTTCTCGTTTTCCTCTTTACTTCATTTTGTTGTCCTGGCGTAATTGGTAAAGTTGCTTCCATGTAACGTGGATGTCACGGATTCAAGCCGTGGAAACAGTCTCTTGCAGAAATTCAGGGTAAGGCTGTGTAGTGCACCGGGCTGCCCTTTATTCATTTTGTTTTCTGCACAAAGAACATACTGAATACTGATTAGTAAAATTAATTTTGCAGCCTCAATATCAACGGATGGGAGTTTATGATAAGCCTCGGCTTCCTTGGAGCTGCTTGGTACGCGACTCTTTCCCTATGAATCATCGCTATCTCATTCCATCTAATGTCGTATTCATTTCCCACTTGACTTTTTTTTCCTCTCGGTGTTTGCTTGTACAGTGTCCGGATTGCAAATGAACTCGGGAAAGGAGATGCTAAGGCTGCGAAATTCTCCATTAAAGTCTTAGTGAGCACTTCAGTTATAATTGGATTGTTCTTCTGGATTCTCTGCTTGATTTTTGGCAGCAAGCTTGGATACTTATTCAGTGATGAGAAGGCGGTTGCTGACAGCGTGGAAGATCTTTCTACTTTACTCGCTTTCTCGATTTTGCTCAATAGCATTTATCCTGTACTCTCAGGTACGTCAAGAAAAAGTTGAGAAGTTGAAAAAGTAACTAAACATGTTCAAACGTTATAAATAATGTACAATAGTTGAGGTGTGCACAAGCTGGCTCCGACACCTCGGTTTTAAAAAAAAAAGAGTACAGTTGTTGGAATTATCAACCTTTAAACTACAAATGTCATGGTTTTTGTTGACACAGAAATATTTTGTGATCAGGTGTGGCAGTAGGAGCAGGTTTACAAAGCACAGTTGCAATTATAAATCTGTGTTGTTTCTATTTGATTGGAGTACCAATTGGAGCTTTGCTTGGATATGTGGCTCATCTTCAAGTGAAGGTAAAAGTTTCACTTAAACCAAGATTCTCTAGACTTCCTTTTTGTGCTTAAAAACTATGTTGCTTGGACTCTTCAAAAATGTTATCGCATTCATATCGGATTCTCCAAAGTAACATGGCTTAAAAGACCTAAGAATTTTGTTGGAATAGTTCAGCTCTTAGCATATGATGAGGAAATAAGATTTCATTTAACGCGATGTGTAGGAACATATTATCTGACAATGTTATGCCCGTTTTAAGGTTAAGTGTGAGATTTATAGCGCCTCTTATGAACTCCTAATTTGCTTTAATAGACGAGGTTATTTAGTATTGGAATGAAATGGACCTCAATAGTGTCAAATGGATACCGATGATTCATATATTTAATCTGAAATCTTTTACGACTCATTTATTTGCTTGATCTACCCAAATTTAACCTTACTCGCCAATTTGCCACCTCTAAGATTTTCTTATATTTGTTATCAGGGTATATGGATTGGAATGATATGTGGAGTAGTTACTCAATCAGCTGCATTATGCTACATGACATGGAAAACGGATTGGGATGGAGAAGTAATATTAAGATTAATCAAAATTTCAAATATATGCAATTTTGTGGTGTATAATTAATTTAGAAAAATCATAGTAATTTCTATTTATGAATTTTTAAAAACTATTTTGCAGGTATCAAAAGCCAAACAAAGACTCAACAGATGGTACTTGAAATCTCCTGAAGAGTCTAATCAAGATGATCAAGCTTAAGAATTTGTTGCCTCCAATTTTTTTTAACTATTTGTTTGTATTTTTCTTGCTATTCTTTGTTTATTGGTCATATATTTAGCTAAAATTAGCTTATGATTCCAGTTTTTGGCTTATTTTTATGGTATGTTTGGATTATGAGTTCTAATTTTCACCTCTAGTATAGTTGATTAGTAATCCTTCACATTATTGTTATGGAGTTGATAAGTTATACTACTCCCTTAGTTGAATCATGTGGATTTATTTCTATTTTGAATGACCCATTCTTCAACTAAGATGAAGTTTGACCCTATTGACAACATACAAAGTGTAATTCTTCAAGCGGAGTTTGATGTATGAATAGAGAGATTGTTTCTGATAGATCACTCTGTAAAACTTGCCTTTACAACACATTCTTATCATACAAAACACCGGTTGGAGTCCACGCTTCAAATCTCCAACCTCGAGCGTGCATAGTAGTATTTGTATGTCCATCTTGGTTGAGAAATGATGTGTTACTAAAGGACCCAAATTAGGCCTAATGTCCATTTTATACATAAAAGATAAAGGGCATTCCGATGCACTAAAGCTCCCATTATGCGTAGGGTTCAGAGAAGGGCCGGACCACAAGGATATATTGTGCGCAACCTTACCTTGTATTTGACAACAACTTTACCAGTTACTCCAAGGCTCACCTTCTTTATGTAACAAACGAAGACCAGATCATGTGTTGCATATTACAGACTAGACCTAATTCACTCCAATTTTCTCATCTCTAAATCCCCAACACAGAACAAGTTGGTATTTGGCAAACATAGATAAATCAAATCTAATGAAGTATGGGGTGTAGATGGACTACAAGAATAAAAGCTGGTGCCATATAGATTCCTGCATTTGGAGAAACCTCTATAATGAATTTCTGAAATCTTTCATATTATGTACAACAGAAACTTTCCAATTTCCAGCCAACATAATGCACTTGATTTTTATTTCCAAGGGACAGAATCTTAACAATGGTTTACATCATATACAGTGTGGTTGAAAAAATTGGAAAAAAAAACCTAACATATTGGAGCAAACAAGGACTAAATTATGTCCTCAACAGATTATAGGCAGGTAAATCTTTTACACTGGAGGTATCTTCAAGAGCGAGCTCGCGCTCTAGCTGCACTCTTGTGGCCTTCAAAACCTCCTAGGAAAAGGAAAGCAAAAGGAGCATGTGTTGGTATAAGTAAATGTATGAAAAGAATCTAAAGGAATAGTAAAATGCACCTACATTAAATTCCATATATGAGGCACGCTTTGCTAGCCACTGCGCATCGAGCATTTCAAAGGCAACACAAAAGATGTTGTCAAATGCCATGTCATCTTCACTGAGTAATTCTAGAAAGCGGATACCTGCAGGGGTTCTAGGTGTCCCTGCCCACTCAACAAGAAGAGTGAAAATTAATCAGAAAGAGAGGATGACCACATATCAATATAAAATCTTTACTTATTTATCAAAAGGGAACATGAAAGAACTTGTTAGATAAGAAGAGGAAAGATAAAGGTGGAAGACTTCTCTAACATGCATGCGGAGCAGAGGCAGAGATGATACACGAGACGTCGAGACCTACTAATTGTTCCTATGTCATTAGAAGGAATGACGATACTAGATCATATGATTACGCAATAGATTTTCAGAATAACTAGTTCAGGACACTTTTAAATTATCACTCAATTTATTTGAAAAGATGTACTGGAAACTGTTGACTGTAAATATTCACCACCTATTTCTCAGCCAAAAACATGAAAGACACCAACTTCTAACTGAATATTCCATACCTGATTGAAGATCCAACATTTGGACCAACATGAACGATACATTGATGCCAGCTACAGCAAATGGATACTCCCACTCAGATCTGTTTCCATTTCTTTTGTGTAACAAGTTCCGGAAAGATTCCTGTAATAGAGCAGGTGACAAGGGAGAAACTATTAATGAAAAACTTGAGCAGGTGACAAGGGAGAAACTATTAATGAAAAACTTACTTCCCTGGTTTACAGAACAAGAGAACATTGGTCTCAAGTGGAACTCAATCATGCTTTTGTAAACATAATACAAGTGCCCAAATATCAGGAGTCTGATGGGTTAACCGTGCTCAGCTGGAACACATTTGTCAGTAACAAATTGCCTCATATTTGCCCTGGACCTTAACGTATATTGGAGGCTAGTGTTAAACCATAGTCAAAAGTAGAGGGGTAAAGTTGGACCTTTTCCTCGAAGTATTTCGACACGTGGAATCCACCCACTCCACGATGGAGCACTGTTATAGTCAAGAAATACAAGACGATTTTCTAACAGCAAGGGTAGGAACGGCTGAAATTATAACAGAGGATAAAACTAAGACGTTTCGTATAATAGAGGGATAAAAGGAGATGAATAAGACGCTATTAGCTCAGCCAATAAACTCGAGTTTTTATTCTCTCTCTTTTTTGGTTCTGTTCCCAGTAGGAAACTGTCGCGCTCTGCAGATTCTAAAATTCAACATAAACATAACACTTACATAGACATACATATAATCAACTGTCTTAGAACATGATTGAAAGCCAATTCCAATCAAAAGAACAACAACGTAAATAAGATGATGTACAAACCGGGTATGTCTTGGCAAAGAAGATAAGGTTCTCCAATGATATGAATCCTCCACCCCTGGACATTTACGCTCATAATTTTAGTATAAGTAGCAATAGCAAAACAAAACTGTGAATCAAAGATAAACTTCCTCATATACCTGAAGTCTGTTGAAGGGTCGGATCCTTGCCAACCCATTTCTTTCCAAAGCTCAGATTTAAGAGATGGGAGTGGCCTATCAGGATAAGATAACCTCCATAATTGCCTAAGAGCATCCTGGCACCAAATTTGGATTTCTAAGTCCAGTTTCTTCACAAACGTATAAAACAACAAGGCATAAAATATAGGCTCCCACAAGTACAAGAGACTATATTATCTGGCAAAACAATTTCAAGAGTATCTCTTTCCTCAAATGAGAAAGTATATATGATCAACTAAAGTTAAGCAGTTGAAGCGCTCCTTTCTATTTTCTCATCACAAGTACAAGCTAAAGGTAATATGCTCTTGCTTGATCTCATTCTTCTTGGCTGTTCTTTCTATATTACAAATGAGTACTATATATATGTAGAGGAGAAAAATCTTTCCAGTAATTCAAAGTCCCACTAGTAAGTCATGACGTCTTCTCATGACAAATCAACCATCTAATGTGTGAACCTCGAAAAGGTTAGTACGGAAACCTAAAATAATTTTGACAAAGGAGCAATTCAGACTAATAAACTTGATCCGTCCATTGATTAGAACCATACAGCATTAACTGCACAAGTCAATATCTCATTCCTGTAATTGCTGCAAACTCTTCCACTTCAAAAGAAGACAAAAAAAGTAAACATTTAAAAGAAGACAGGGTACAAAGTTTACATACTTGATGATCCGAGAAAGAACCATCAAAAGGAATTGCTAGCCTTTGCTTGAGATGTTTGAGCCTTGCTTCCTGCAATCAAATGTCAAATAATTTAATGACAGGAACGACTGGAATTATGAATTAATAAATGGAGAAACAGAAGATGGATGTAAGGGAGGTAGACGGATGAGTTTAATGGATTTGATTCTTTTTGGATGTGGGGATAAGTGATGGACATGATGATACATACCCAAATTAAATATCACAAGGTAAACCACAAAATTTTCATGCGGCAAACGCCTACAGACTGTCAGATATTTCCTTATGTGAATAGCAGAGAAAGTTAACATCATATATCTGCAAATGAAAGGTGAGCAATCCTCATGTATTACCTGTAAAGGACTAAGTAAAGGAGGTAAAAGATTTGCTGTTGCTCCAGATTGAGTTGAGGCAAAAGGAAAAATCCGGCCAAGAAGTGACCCAGACACAACAACAATATTTGCTGCAAAGTCAATGGAGAATGAATTAGAAACTTTGAAGTCATTAAAATCGAAAGAGAACAAAAGATAATTTTGATGATTTCAATTTTCTAACCAATATGTATAAGTAAATAGGTACTCATACAGATGGATGCTATAACGCTAAGGCAAACTTTGCAAGCAAAACGAGCAATACACTCTAAAGAGTAATGAATCTATCCAGAATTAGTTAATTTACTTGATTATGACATTCCAATGAACGGTCCCAGATCTCATGAAGATGTGAAGCACGTATTCATCCTCTCACAAATATGATTTGGTACATGCTTTTGAATTTGCTTGAAGTTAACTGGTGCATGCCACAAAAGTCCAACTACTTTATTACAATCAACATTTTTCAGATCATGGGGTGATCTTGACGGCGGAAAATCTTAGAAAGCGTAAGGTTGGTTGCATCAGTTGGTGTTATATGTGCAAGTAAACGGGCGAGGACGTGGATCATCTTCTTCTTCATTGTGATTTTACCATGAGGTTATGGTGGGATATGTTTATGTGGTTTGATACTTCATGGGCAATGCCAAGAACTGTGAAAGAATTGATGGTTAGTTGGAAGAGCAGAAGGAGGAGGAGAAGAAGCAAGGCTTGGAACGTGGTTCCACTCGCGTTGATGTGGGTGGTGTGGAGAGAAAGAAATAGGAGGGCTTTTGAGGGGGTAGAATCGAGTTTTTCTCACTTGAGGAGTAGCCTCCGGTCCCTTATTTTCTTTTGGTGCACCCATAGAATTCCAATTTGTATAGGAGATTGGGTGGAGTTTGTAAAGAATCATTTATTATTGTAAATTCTTTACTTTTTGGTATACCCCTTGTATACGGCCAACTTTTTGGCTATGTTTATGAATGAAAATACGTTTACCTGATAAAAAAAAAAAAAGAGGCATAATACATAAATGTGCCCTTTTAATTGGCTTCAACTTGCATTTATACCCTCCAACTTTGGGTGTGCACAAGTGGGCTCTTAAACTTGTATAAAGTTGAACAAGTAGACACATGCATCCTATGTGGCATCCTACGTGGCCAATTCGTGTCCTACATGGTGTCCTACGTGTATTATGCCACATAGGGCATGTGTGTCTACTTGTTCAACTTTATACAAGTTTAAGTGCCTACTAGTGCACATCGAAAGTTGAAGGTCATAAATGTGAGCTGAGGCCAAGTTAAAGGGCATGTTTATGTAGTATGCCAAAGATTCCATATAAATTAGTCAATGTTGCTTATGAATAACTCTCGGGGTCTAGGTAATTTAATTTTATTAGCTTATCCAAGAAGAGTTAATCCCGTTAAGATGGACTTTTGCAAGGACAAGAAAAGTTAATCCCGTAAATTTTATTAGTCTTACATATGTTTTATAACATTACTGTAATTAGATGTTACATTTCAGCTTTCTTGAATTATATTCCATCAGAAGTATGTCCTTCTTCTGGTCGAATCCCATTTTCAGTATGGGGAAGCTGCATATAGCAGAATTTAGAATCCTCAAAACACATTCCTTTTGAGGTTTAGTACGTGGAGAAAGAGCGAAGATGCTAGAACTTAGAGAAAGGCTTTTCACCAAGTCTATCATCATCGCTCTCTTCCACCTCAAGGAACCTCCATATTCCCCTACTTGGCCCGTTCACTTTTTCTATTTCCCTAGGGCCCCTGAATAGTTTCATAATCTAGGATTTGTAACAAGATACCAAAAGTAACAAAAGGGTCTCATTCTCAACCTACTCTTGCTGCTTGCTGCACCATTCCACTTCTTCATTGTTTCTTCTCCCACCCTAACCTCTCACGTGATGCTTTCTGTTATACTCGTTCAGATTCTGTTGTTAATCAAGCGGAAAAACACGAATAGCCATACTATAATGTTGTGACGCCCTATCTTTTAAGTAGTTTTAGGCAATTATCTCAACACCGTATCTCATATTTGTCAAAACAACTCTCAACATGTTATCTGTTACTACTTCAACGACATCTCATAAACAAGCTAGTTGGGTCAGAACCGAACAATTCGCTCCACAAACTAAGAACGCCCATGCACCACAACCTATAAAATCAAGAAAGAACTCTCAATTTGTCAATCCTTACTATGTCTAGACCTAGTAAGTTCCACCATTTTGAGTCAAATTTTAGCCACAGGCTGCAATCTTGTGGTGTCATTCCATCAATTCCTTTAAGCTTAAGCCTTGCGATTATACTCTGTCCATAACCTAAAAGGATGCTCGAATATAGAATCAAATTCATAATCTTGGCTTTTGTTGGATCTGTTTTGACAGCTAAAGAATTCAAAGCAAAACAATACGTATCAAGTGGAATGGAAGAATCAATTGATGTTAGATTTCCATCTAGAATACGGTAAACTAAATCCTTATGGAGAGAAAATGGTTAACTAAAAATAGGTAGGATAATACTACAGTCTGTGGATAATTCAACTACAAATGTGGGTAAGTAATTACATTGCAAAGCATGCACAAAGAGCATAACATCAAAATAAAAAACAAATGAAATCATACCTAACCATTGTGCCCATTGAGAAATCAGATGAGAAAATAGCAGTGTCCAATGCAGGCGTTCCCGCCTTCTCCCCTCATCCAACACATCTTCAAGTGTACATACCTGTAACACAAAGAATTCCCATTTCAAAATCTAATCCAAATCTTCTGTATCAAAGCACAGAACCCCAAATTTGCATCCTTTTAGCAACATAATTCAAAAGATTATTAACACACAACCTAAAAAAGGCAAAATAAATTGCAACCCATTTCACAATCTAACCCAAATTTTCTCTAGTCTAACAAAACACAAAACCCCAAAAGCAAACCTTTTAGCAACATAATTCAAAAGATTATCAACAAAAAGGGCAGCCCAGTGCACTATAGCTCCCGTTATGTGTCCAAGGAAGGGCGGACCACAAGGGTCTATTGACGCAACTTTACCCCTTACCCTACATTATTGCAAGAGGTTGTTTCCACGGCTTGAATCCTTGACCAAGGCAGCAACTTTACCAGTTACACCAAGGCTCCCCTTCCGAAAGATTATCACAAAAAGCCTAAAAAAGTAAAATAAATTGCAAGCCACAAACTTTGCATAAAATAAAGCAAGAACATTCCAAAAAGAGCAAACTTTCAACAAGATCAGCAACAAACAATATTACAACCCACCAAAAAAAGTATAATCAAATTAACCAAGAAGAGAAATTTACCTGATCAGTGTCATCATTTTGCTGATACCCAAGTAAAGGCTCATTCAAACCCTCATCAGAACCCAAAGAATCAAAATGTTCATTCTTTCTTCCACCAACATCCCCATGATGAAGCCTTCTCCTCAAAGTTGATGTCATGACTATATATATTTTCAAGAACTCAAAACCCCACTTTGAATTATGCAACTGAAACCAAAAAAGTCAAGAAAATTCCCAAATTCTTTATGTAGGGGAAAATTCAAAACCCCTAAAAATTCAAGAAAATGCCAAGAAAAACCTCTTCCTTTGGACAATTTTTTTGTTTGTTTCTACAGTGTATTTATATTAATAAAAACTAGTATAGGTAATAATATGCTTTTTTTTTTAAATGTATATTTATTAATTGTCTGTTTTCTTAGGAATTAAGGGAGGAAATAGGTGATGAATATACACCAATGAGAAAGCTTTAACAACGTGAATAAGTAAGTTGGATTATTAATTTGCCAATTTCGAGTCTTTTGAGATCTGAATAAGAAGGCTTGAGCAGTGGGTCAACTTTGATTTTAATACATTTCCTGTCCTAATTTATAAATTTGTTTAGTAAAATTATTTTTAAATAATATTTAAAAATAATTTAACTTTAAATTTTTTATTTTATTATACCTTTCCTAGCGGGAGAATCAACTCATCAAGTAATGTATGAGCGAAGATCTTATTTTATTGTACCTTCTTTCGTGGACATATTTACCCTCTTATGAGCTTACATGATATAGAGAGGGACGAAGTTTGAATATCTAATAATGATTCGAAAGTGAAAATATTCGTATTTAAATTGACCTCTTTCTTTGTTCTCACTATATTTTTTTTTCAAAAATAGATTGATGAATGAACGAACAGGAGATATTACGTCTATTTTCTTCTTGGTAAATCTTTCGTTATAACCAAACTTATTGTTAGCCAATCTGCTAGAGTCAAGCTTCGATAGATATATTATTCATTGATTTTACCTGTCTTATATTATGTACACAATTTCAGAAAAAAGAGTATGACAAAGAACACATAACTCTAATAGTTAGGTACCAAAAATGTAATTTGTCATATTTACTTCATTATACCCTTTAAATTGGAGCACGAGGACTAGAATGATCATCTTGCCATGTAGATATTCATATTGTGACAATCCCATTCATAGAACATAGCCCGTAGATATCCGATCGACCAATAATTTATTTCGAATTAAGTGACAATCTACTTAAATGTGTTTGATTCGTTCAGGAAACATTGAATTCAATGTAATGTATGAGATATACAAACCATCATTTATCCAAATTAAGTGACAATCCACTCCAATAGGTTAGGTTTGTATCTGTGCAACATATAACACCCTTGACTGTCACAACACACATTAACCTTAATATTCATGGCCCACACTATATTTTGCTTCGGCGAAAGAGCAAGAGACTAGGACTTTTTTTTTTTTTTTTTTTTTATCTTTCATGATAAAGGAATGTTCCATATCGGTGAATGAATGAAATTCTTAATTTTTTACAAGGTTTTGACAATCTTTCTTCTTTTGAGCTAGTTTTAGGGTGTTAGTTGTTGGGTTCAAAATTGGTGAGGACGTCATGCGGAAGCTAATAGTTGTAAACCATCAATGTGATAAATCAGATGACACATAAAACAATACTAAAAAACTTAATATTATTATATGATTTGGTCAAACAACCTACATATAAAAAACTAATATTGAAAAACATAAAACCCAGTGGGAGAAAACTCCCCCTAAACAAGACTCTTTAAAGACTACATTGTGGATGTTATTGTGTTGTGATATGAAAAGGGTGTTCTTTTATTTATAGAGGTTCAAATTCTTTCCTCCAAGAAAGAGGTTAGTCAAATATGGAAGAGTTTTATATTTTTCTTTTAGAAAAAAGTAAAAGTAATTATGGTATTACTTTTATTTTCCTTTCAAGAAAAATAAAACTCAAATTTGGTAAGAAAATCAGGGCAAAAACCCTAACAAATCTCCCCTTTTTGGCTTGATTTTCTTGACAAAATAATCTTGATTTTCCTTCTTCACACAATCTTCATGTATCACTGCTGCTTATCATGATTAAAAGTTGATATGAGTTAAATTTTGGAGCCCTATGTGGGTTAATATTATTGGAGCCCTGTGTTATAAGTGAACAGGGTTGAAAGTGGAGCCTTGTGCATTGAAAGTGCGCACAGGTTAAAAGTGGAGCTCGTGCGTTAAAAGTATATGCACGAGTTGAAAGGAGCCCAAGCATAAAAGTTAGCGATGGTTGGAAGTTGGAGCCCATGCGTTAAAGCAAGTATGGGTTGAAAATTGATTTTGGTTTTAAAGATGAATTAGCAGCAGGATTTTTGAAAATTTGTTTGAAACTTCTTCTCCACGTGTAGTTTTTTGGACATATACCTTCATTATCGTCAAATTGGTTGCAACTTTCATCATAACTTATCCTCAATCCGAACCATAGGACCTTTGAACCATAGACTCTGATACTACTTGTTGGGTTAGAAATCGAGAGGGCGTCATGCGGAAGCTTAAAGTTGCAAATCATGTAGACGATAAATCAGATGACAAATAAAACTATACTAAAAATATATTATTGATAGGATTTGACCAATTGGCCTATGTATGAAAACCTAATATTGAAAAAGAATAAAAATCTATTGGGAGAAAATCTCCCCCTAAACAAGACTCTTTAAAAGACTACATTGTGGATGCTATTGTGTTATGGTATGAGAAGAGGGGTCTTCTATTTATAGAATTTCAAAACCTTTCCTCAAAGAAAGATGTTAGTCAAATATGGAAGAGTTTTATATTTTCCTTTTAGAAAAAGTAAAAGTAATTATGGTATTACTTTTATTTTCCTTTCAAGAAAAATAAAACTCAAATTTGATAAGAAAATCAGGGCAAAAACCCTAACATTAGTTAGACTTGAGGCCTAATTTGACATGGTATTAGAGCTAGATTCAACTTGATTTCCCAAAAAATTGGACAATCACAGGGATGAAAAACTGAAAATATTGATCAAAATGCATGCAGTTTTGACTTTTGGAGAAGCGAAAGTCAAGTGAAAGTGAATAATAAATTATTTGAGAAAAAGATTTGTTTTTTTTTACTCCCTCCGTTTCAAAAAAAATAACCTATTTTGACTTAAAACGAAATTTAAGAAAATAAAGAAGACTTTTGAATCTGAACTGGGTAAATAGAAATGGAAAAGAGATGCTTCTATTTCATCCAAATTAGTTGCTTTTTAATCTTGTGGTCTTAAACATGTCATGTGAAAAATTAAAATTAAAATATTGCCAAAAAACAAGAATCAAACTTTTTAAAACGAACTAAAAAGAAACGTAAGTCATTCTTTATTCTTTTTGAAACGAGAGAGTAATTCTTTTCAAGTACAGTACTGATTTTAACTGACAGTTATACATTTTGTTAAAGGTAATTATCCAGATATTGGCACAAACTTTAAGAATCATACAAAACTTAAAACTAATTTGTCTCTTGTTTATAATTCCACCAGCAGGGAAAAAAAAATTCCATTGCAGGGTGTTGGGAAGCATGGCTGTAGCAAGCTTTAGTTTAGCTCTTATATATCCATCATTACCAACAACACATATGCAAAAACCTTCTTGTTCTAGCAGATGCAGCAGCAGAAACTCATTTGAGAAGTCAATTTCTGTAGCCAGCAAAGCACTGCAGGAAATTCAAGATTCTGGAGTTATTGCTTGTCTTAGAGCTCAAAAGTAACTCACTCTTTACCATTCTTGATTATTTTACCTTTCAATGCTTGGAGATAAACTCAATGGTCTCAATATAAGTTTGATTTTGGCACTTTAGTTGTAACTCTGTCTTACCTCACTGTCCCACCAAATTCTTGGGTAGAATTACCATATCTTGTTCTGTTTATCTCTAGAAATGAAGTATTTCTGTTATTTCAGCTGCAGGTTTGCTTGCCTTACACTTTATTTGGATGGTTGTTACGTACTGTTTCATAGTGCATAGTATTGTATTGTACTGTATTGTTTTGATGAAAATACTGTTTGGATAGATTGTATCGATTTCCGTTGTTACATAATGACATATATCGCACCCAAGGATGTGGCCTAGTGGTTAGTGAAGTGGGTTGAGAACAGTGAGGTGTCAAGTTCAATTCCCAGCAAAGACAAAAACATTAGGTGATTTCCCCATATTAAGAATCCCAAACAAAAACATTAGCGGAAGACGAAAAGAACAAAGAAACAAAGATAAATCAAAACCCTAACACTAAGAACAAGAAGTTAAGATAAACAAAAGATAAAGGAGATAAACAAAAGATAAAGGATAATAGATTGACACAAGCAAGGAACTAATAGGCAACTAAGGCTATACCAAAACCAAAACCTCCAATTAAGAATCCCAAACAAGCACCAATCTCTAGAGACACCCTCAAGAGGAATGATATCCTCAAGCAAGTAATCCTATCAAACATTCAATTGCAACAAAGGCCTTAGCCTTAACGCTCTCAAGAGCCTCACTCTCAATTCATAACATATCAAAATAGTCTAACTCTAAAATGAGCTATTCTCCACTATTTATAGACTAGGCTAATAATTACAAAAATACCCTTAATGAATTAAGGATCATCTTAGTCAAGAGGCTTGCATTTAAAGAATAGCCAATTTGCGTCCATAGCCTCTTTTCCCTTCTCTGAGTAGTCTTCCACGTGGAGCCTTGTACTTCCATTTTAGCACGTTCCTAAGCTTCAACCCTTCGTTTCAAGCTCCTTCCAAGCCTTCAAAGTATTGACCTGATCCAAAGCTCTTGAACTCTTTATCTTGGCTTGGCGTGCATGCATCACCAAGGTACCAAAAAGATATAGTTAGGAAAAGAGAGTCTCATTCTTCACAAGTAGGGGCAAGGCTGCGTATATACCACCCTCTCAGACCCCATTTGTGGGATTACACTAGGTATGTTGCTGTTGTTGTATTTAGGAAAAGAGAGCTTTTCCACATGCTATTATAGGATTTACTTCTCAATTGAGTCAGTGCATTAGATTGTTGTCTGGTAATCGAACTTGTGGCACACAATCTTATAATTTGGACAGTTACATGTAAGTTGTAACTTAGAGTTTTGATTAAAGCAAAGTTCTTCTTAAAAGAAAGTAGTCCTTTCTAGTTTTTAGTAAATTGTATCATTTCCCATTTTCAACTTTAAAAAATTTCCACTTTGAATGGATAAAAGTGACGTGCACATTTGAAGTTACGCTTTTCCATATTATTTAGTGCAGACCTGGCAAATCGAGCTGCACGTGCTGCATTGGATGGTGGAATATCAGTTGTAAGCTATTTACCCCTTCATCTCAAGTTCATTGTCCAAGTTTAGCTAGACAATCTCTAAGATTTATAGAATATGGGATAAATCTTTTACGTTTAGGCAAGTGGAAGATAGTACTTTCACTTTGTGACTATTCAAAAGGAAAAGACGAAGACTTGAACTATTATATTGTGGGAAACTACTACTAATAATATCATTATTTGTTCGTCAGATTTGAAAGTTTTGCATTGAAGATCTAATGTGGAAGATCTACTAATAATATATTGTGGAAGATCTAATTTTTTTTTCTCTTTATTTGAAATAGCCTTGACTTGGAAAAATGAATGTCAACAGCAATGTGTTTTTCTACACTTAATGCCGAATTCATTTATTAGTTAATATAGTGAAAATCTCCTTTCACTTATTTGTATTGGAAGTATGCAAAGTTGGAGAATATAGCAAAGCCATTTTCATTTTTTTCAACAAAAATACAAGTCTAAGATCTTGTTGCTTTAAAGGTTTTTAGACTAGAGAAGAGGTAGGACTTAGCAAAACCTAGAACTCAGGTAACAACAAGTTTCTTCATATGCCATACTTCTTTTCCTTAAATGAGAATGTGAATACTCTTTCTCAATTACAAGGATATTTCCACCTCTTGAACGAAAATTTTATTCAGAGTATCTGGAGGTATTCTGATAATCATTATCTTCTAAAATTGCAGCTGGAAATTGTGGTGTCCACTCCAGATGCCTTTGAGGTACTTTGAGACATGCAATTGCTTGCTTTTCCTCATGCTGGAAAGCAGTAAACATTTGGTTAACTCATGTGCTTCTTTTCCTTTATGCAGGTGTTAAGAAACCTAGTACATGATTATCCCACAAAAACTTTTGGAGTAAGTATTCACTAGCTTCTTTTATCAATTCACCCTATTTTTGGTTCAAGGAAAAGGGAAGGGAAATCAAAATAGGAACTTGTTGCTTTACCTCTCTTGTGAGGAACTTCCCTTGTTGGGTGTCTGCTGTAGCTGAAAGGAAGTAGAAGAGGGGGGTGAAATGCACCCACTGGCTATCCAACAAAGGAAGCATCCTAATAGGATAATGTCAACTTTGTGTATTGTGGACTGAGTATAGAACATAACCAGGACAGGCTATCAATTGTAATTGTAAACACACTTTCTTTGTGTTTACAGGTTGGAACAGTATTACAGGCTAAAGATGCAAAAGATTCTATAAAGGCTGGAGCTAAGTTTCTTTTGAGTCCTGCAACAGTTATGGTATGTGCTGGTGTTTCAACCTTTTAGATCTTATGCCAAATCCAAAAGTCAATTTAAGTGTATATCTTATACAAATCAGTTCCTGTTACCTGGAAGGTCTTTAATGGATATATGTATATGGTCGTGAATGCCTAATTGGTAGTTGTATTTGTGACCTTGGAGACTGCTTTTCTTGATTCTTTTATGTTTTTCCTTTATCTCAGGATATTCTAGTTGGTGTCTCAGAGAGTGATGCTCTGTATATACCTGGGGTAATGACCCCCACGGAGGTACTGGAATATCTTGGTCTTCATTTCATCTTGTGAACAAAGAACAGAAAAAGACATCAGGATTTTGCCTCCAAGGACTTGGGGATAGGGCAGAGGGCCCTAAGTGCTGAGGTTTTTATTGTATCCCACAGCTGGGACACGCCTATTTTTTGAATATTTACAAGATCTCTTTTTGTAATTAAAATCTTCAGATTATAACGGCAAAAATCCAATAATGCAATTATTTTATGATCCTGCAGATATTATCTGCTTTCAGCGCAGGTGCCAAGATTGTCAAGGTGAGTCCTGACTGTTTTCGATCTGTCCCTTGCTCTATGGCTTACAACTATAGCTTGCAGGATTCTTGTGTTTCTAACCTATGAAACAATATGATGGATAATGTGTATTGTTTAAACTCCTTTTGCTATGTAGTTAGTATTTGTATGCATTTTGTCATATATAGTCAACCACAGTCCAGGTATATAATATTGGAATTCCGTAAAAGAATCATTTTTACTTATATTTCCGCTCCAACCAACGGGACAACTACAGTACAAGTATTCACCGATCCTACATGTGATATATGTCATTATGTTTGTTCCTTCAATTGAATGAATGTGTTTGTATTTATGGAGAGAAGCATAATAACAATTGAGTTCGTGGTGATCATTTTTACAACTTCCTTTTTTTTGGCTTTACATAGGTTTATCCTGTCTCTGCACTAGGTGGTGTCGGGTACATTTCAGCTTTGAAAAGGCCTTTTTCTCATATCCCTCTGGTTGCATCACAAGGCATAACAATAGGTTGGTTATCGAATGGAGATTTCTTAGTTATATGCCCATGTTTTAATTACTGATATCTTTTCTTTTTGATTAGTCATCAGTCGATTTTCAAAAAATAACCATCTCATGGATATTTCAAAAAGTTGCCTTACATTTAGAAGATGAATCGAAAGATCTGCTTCACCTGTTGGTACTAATGAAATTCGAAACACTGTTTTTGCTAAATGATGGATATCTCTCTTGCATATCTTACTTTTCCTTAGCAGATTTACAATCTATTACATTTTCTGAGAAATGATGGATAGCTGTGCTTTGGTACAGATTTGATTGGGCAATACATTGGTCAGGGAGCATCAGCAGTTGTTCTATCCGATGCCATATTTGACAAAGAGGCTATGAGTCAACAGAATTTCGATAAAATATATCAACTTGCAAGCCATGCAGCTTTTCAGGGTAAACAAGCTGTTGAAAGGTCAGAATGTTAGGTGCTGATGCATCTTTCGATTGTTTAAAACCTCATGGAACTGAAGGTACTAACAAGAAACGAGAAATGAGATTAAGACATCCGTCATCCTGCTTGAAATTTGGTAAGCAATCATGTCATTTAAACTTTCTGGACACGCTCCGGGTTTGTGCCCAATTATGATGCATTAGTCCCTAAACCTTTATATTCCTCGGACAAACACCATAAAAAGAAAAAGAAATCCTCTCACCATTTTGTTGAATACATTATGATTCTTGGACAGAAATGTCTTAAATGTCGCAGAAATCCAAACAGAAAGTAATCACTAACTTTGACTCCTGTTCTATATTAAAACTCTTCATTATGTGCGGAGAGTTGGATAGAGAAAAAGAAATGATGGAAAATTATAGGGAAAGAAGAGGATTTAATATATCAAATATCTTGCAGGGTTAGCAAAGCCGCTGAAATATTGATCTGGCTGCAGGTTTTGCTTCAAGAATGCCTGATAATAGTTAGTCATATTGAAAACAATATCACGAATCTATTGATTCATTCTTCTCTTAACTTAAAATGTAAATGATGTCCCCAAAGTGGCCTCATATTAAGTTAAAATCTTCAAGGAAGCTTGTGCGAAATAGAAGTATGGGAGATCAATCTTTGATGGACAACATTTTTCCTATCGGAGATTGAATAAGATGTTAGTTGGGTTTTTCACACAGGTAATCAAGGAAACCACAAATGTAGCTAGCATTTTATCGCGTCAGTTGCTACCAATTGTTGCCTGTTTCATAAGCTTCTGCCTTTTGCCCCGTGTTCAGTTATGTGTATTATCTTACTTGTTTGTTTCTAGAAAGATTAAGGTCGCGTAGATGTCTTTCAAACGTAAAGATTAGAGGCCAGGGTTCACAATTGAATATGTCCAAATCAAGTGACCAAAATACACTTGCGTACTACTCAAAACATGGAGCCAGACGCCACATACCTTTCATTTGAATGCTGCATCTCGCGTGCCTAAATTTCATTCTCAGTATTACCTTGACTTGATGTTGTGCAGGAAAATTAAGCTGTGCTGATTGCAGTAGGGAGAGTTTTACACTGAATCTAGATTAGTTGGACCAGTAGACTGGATATCGGATGGTTAAACTGAAAATAAAAGCTGTGCTGGTTAGTTCATCTGAGGTCGATTTACAGTCAGTTGCGACCTGTTGGGTATGTGTTGCAGTCCATCAAATCGTCTAAACTGAAAAAGGATGCAGACATGCGAGATTACAAGCAATTGCAGGTTGCTAAATCTGTTGCTTCTTTCACAACTTCAGTGTTGTTTTTGCCTAACCATTCAGCTGGTGATGGCAGACTAACTGAACTCTTATAGTTCCCATATCATCATACATATGTATATATTTAAAAAAGTTATGCAAATCCCATTGATTGGAATTTGGAACGATACTACTGTTTATATCACAACAAGTCTCATGTTCGAATCTTGGGAATAAAAAAATCTTGGTAGGTGGTTAGGCATCTAACTTTCAGGATTGGTCGTTGTGTCTCACCACCTATCGTACACATTTGATTACTTTTTTTGGACAAGCTTTTAGAATACGTGATTCATTACTTTTTTGGACAAGCTTCGAGAATACGTTAGTAGTGCGAACTTGAAAAAAGAATAGACAAAATTACACAAAGTAGAATAATAATTTTCAAAATGCTGGAATCTGAACTTTTAAATTGGCAAACATAGGGAATTTATACTTTACCATTTTGATCAGAACTTTTATCACATGCCCTAACAACAGTGATTAACAATTATATTTTGCTCTAGTCATATTATATGTCAGTTATTAACATTATTGTAATGAGTAATTGTATTTTACATATTAATAAAGAGGGGAATCTAATAAGGTCTGCCTTATCATGATTGCGTGTTCGCTTTTGACATTATATTTGCAATGATGTAAGTTCATGACACGTATTGTTAGTTTTGATTCATCAAACTTCGTGTCTTTGTCCCTCCAGGGCCTCAGGCTCCAGTTATACTATGATTGAGCCTAAAACACACGTACATGTAAACTTGTGTTATGTCTTATATATAAAACTCGTTAATTTCTTCTCTCATTCCAATGTGAGATTTACTTAAGGTATCATGTGCAAAGCTTGTCATCCTAAAAATCTGCCAGTCCATGATTTGTCCTCGTCGATCTGCCTTCCGTCATTGGCATCACAGTAATATTGGTGAATTTAAACACATGATAGTAGAAATCAGGGGCGGATCTATTAAGCCCCTTGAGGGTGCCACGCCACCCGCAAGCTTCAACGGAAACCCCAACATATATAGATAAATATATACAACATGTGGATAAATAATAAATCTGCCACCCTGAATATCAAAGTACTCCTTGGTGTCAGTGGCAAAGGGTCCGTTTCCCGCCCCCCCCCCCCCCCCCCCCCCCCCCAAGAGCGTGGTTCGAATCCTGCTGGCCACTTTTATTTTGTAACTTTATTGATTCAATCAACTGCATCCAGCTATCCTCCATTATAAGTATATTCCTTTTATTTGTTTTTAATTATTGTAGACTCATATTAATTAACAAATTATTTTTGATTAATTTAATTTATTGTAGTTTTTGACTTTTCTTTTATTTCTTATTAATTAGTATTTGTTCAATATAAAATTAAAAGATGAATAAATTTTGTCTCTTTCTTTATATCATCAACTTTTTTTAAAAAAACTTGTCCCTTCCTCTCCCTAAATCGACTCTGCCAACCTCATCATACTTCTTGCTTCTTCTCGTCAGTCATCCGTCGCAGCCCCATAATTATAAAACCCTATGCAATTGACTAAGTGGCCTAATGGATCAGATGCCCCGGAATTTAGTTTTCTGTTTGTCACTAAACTTGTTGCTTTATTTTTTATTTTTTTAAAAAAAGTAACTCTATTTCTATTTTAATGCTCTGACTTTATTTCAAAATTTAAAATATAAATTTTCAATGTATAATAATTTTTAATTCTTTATAATTATAAAAATTATTGCACACAAAATTGAGGTCAAATAATGTTAAAAGGGACGATCTTTAAGGAAAATAAATAAGTAAGAAGTTGAAGCATTCCTTCTTATAACTACATCCTATCATGTTGAGATAGAAGTGGGGCGAAATCAAAATTTTTATTAAGGGGGTTTAAAATCGAAAGAAGTAAACACACAAACTAGTAAGAAAAATCAACATCTACTATATATACTTAAAAATAATTTTAACTATGTATAAATAGTATAATTTTCCGACGAAATCGGTTCGAATGAACCACTAGCCATAAGTTGGCTCCTCCCCTGAAAGAAGATCCGGGATTTGGAGTCTCCGGCTGATTTAACGATAAGTCAACTTGGCACCCGGAGACTCCAAATCCTGGATCCGCCTCTGGTAGAAATAAAGTTAGCGTGGGTGCATGGGTAAAAGGTCTGTGCATTTAGCTCATGGTAGAGAACTAAAACACTATATTTTACTTTTTTCGATCAACATAAATAAATTTTTGAGGTATGACATACTCTTTAAGAAAGTTAGTTGATTACACTAATCAAAACTCCATTTAATTATCATTTTGCTTTCTCCAGACTTTTCTTAAAAGTAGAAATAATAAGTGTTAGGACTTGAAAACCCATTTAGTGAAGGATACCTTTTTAAAAAAAAATATATAAGGAATAATTTCATTTATATACACAAAAGTAAAAAGTTTACAATAAAAATAGCTACCTTTTTATTTACAGAAAAAGTAGTTATCCTAAAGACAAAAGCTTAAAGGGTAGCGTTAGTAGTAGTGGCAGCTGGAGGACCACTACGCGGCCCATGGAGGATCCTTCCATTCATTCTATATTTTCTTCCATTACATACATAGTCATTAATAGTATATAAATAATTATGTTGTATATATAATGTATTAATATTGTATAAATGGTGTATAAATATGTATATATAGTATACAAATAGTTATGTAATGTATATGTAATGTATCGATATTGTATAAATAGTTATGTAATGTATCGACATTGTATAAATGATGTATAAGCATGCATCAACATTGTATAAATAATATACAAACATGTATGTATAAACGCGTATTGATATTGTATAAATAGTTATGTAATGTATCTATATTATATAAATGGTGTATAAGCGTGTATCAATATTATATAAATAATTATGTAATGTATCAATATTGATATTTATTTAACTATCACGTGTTCTCACCTTAATAAATAAAAAATAATAAAACAACATAAATATTCATATTTTCCACAAAAGAAGTGAAACAATTAGAAAAGAAAAAAGATTTTTAAAAAAGGAGCAACTAAAAAAAATTTAAACAATGAAAAAGTTTTTTTTTTTAAAAATAGCAAAGCAAAAGAAATATTAAAAAGTTTTTTTTTTAAATTTTTTTTTAATTTTTTTTAGAAAGAATGGCCAAATGGCCAAATGACCAAATGGCCTAACACTGATTCAGTGCTTAACTAAATGGAGCAACACCAAACAGAAGACAAAATTGAAATTAAAGGGATATGGCCAACTGGCAAATTTTCTTGGAAATATTATGGGTGACTGGTCAGTTTTGGTAACAAAAGTTGGTCGAAAGACTACTTTTGGTAAGAATTAATAATTGTGTTGTTTTTTGTGTAAAAATTAAATTTAATGAACATTTTGTATAATTTATCCAAAAAATAATTAATAACTTCTACGGGTTTTAGATTTTTTTAATTTTATTTTGGGTCAGAATAAAAATGTTAGAAATTCACTTATTTTGAATCGGAAAGAGTATACATGTATACATGTAAATTTATGCTATGTCCTATAAAATTCTTCAATTTTTTCTCAAATTCTATCGTGAGATCCACTAAAGACATCATGTATATTTCTTATTCAGAAGCTTACCAACCTAGAAATCTGTTAGTCCGTCTCTATATTTTGTCCTTGTCGATCCGCCTTTTGTTTTAGACATCACAATAGTATCAGTGAATTTAATATGTGACAGTAGAAATAAAGATAATGTGAGTGGGTGCAATATGGGTGAGAAATCTGTGCATTATTTATAGTGAATTTATTAATATAAATATACAATTTTGTTCAAGTTTAGTGATTCTGGATAATATCTTATTAAGACTAGATGAAGTTGGTTTTAATTTTGTATGTCGTATAAATATTTAAATATTTTACATAAGGTTTCAAGTTTAAAGCAAATCAATGTTATTACTTAAGTTATTTATAAATTTTAAATTGGAAAGCTAATCTAACAATTGGAATTCGTAGCAAAATAAGTTGACTATGCATGTGCTACAAAGGCATAACCTGAAAGTGACGCATGAAATGAAACTTTACATGAGGTTCACGTGAATAAAGCAACAATGGTATAATTGCTTTGTTGAAAAGGGGAAAGATACAAACACTACTGCTAGCTGTTACTTCTTCTTATTACGTGCTTCCTCCGTCTCAATTTATGTGATATAGTTTGACTTGACATGAAGTTTAAGAAAGAAATAAAGATTTTTGAAACTTGTGGTTTAAAATGAGTCATAGATGTTTGTGTGGTTGTAAATCATTTCATTAAGGATAAAATAGGTATTTTAAAGTTAAATTGTTACTAAATATAGAAATGTGTTATTCTTTTTGGGATTGTTTAAAAAGGAAAGTGTCTCATATAAATTGGGATAGAGGAACTAGTAGATAGTAGAATATGAAGGTTAACTACACTATGTTCTCCGTTTTAATTTATTTATTTTAGTTTTAGTTACAATAACAACATACCCAGTGTATTCTCACACAATAGGGTATGGAGAGGGTAGAGTGTACACAGTCTGTATCACTACCTCAGAAATGAGGTAATGAGGTTGTTTCCGATAAATCCTCGGCTCAAGACAAATTAAAATACAATCTAGAAGAAAGATGTAATAGAGGTACAAAAGATAATAAAGAGTAACAGAACAACATTACTAGAAAATAATAGTACAAGCAATCTCCCCAAATAACATATATCAACAAAAATCTAGGAACAAGAAACTACAAGTGTAACATTACGACTACTAATAAGAAAAACACTCTGCTACCTATTATCATGGACGCACTTCGACGTCCTACCCTTCTACCCTAATACGTGTACGCCACACCTTCCTATTTAAGGTCATGTCCTCAGTAAGCTGCAACCTCATGCCAAATCCTGTCTAATCACTTCTCCCTAATATTTCTTTGGTCTACCTCTACCTCTCCTGAATCCATCCATAGCCAACCTCTCACACTTCTGCATTGGGCAGCCGCGCATCTCCTCATCACATGCCTGAATCATCTCAATCTTGCTTCTCGCATCTTGTCTTCCACCGAAGTCACTCTCAACATATCTCGAATATCTTTATTTCTAATCCTATCTCTTCCTGTCAACCCACACATCCATCACAGTATTCTTATCTCGGCCACCTTCATCCTTTGAATGTGAGAATTCTTGATTGACCAACACTCCACTCCATACAATATAGTTGGTATAACTACTATTCTGAAGAACTTGCCCTTAAATTTCGGGGGTACCTTCTTATCACACAAGACTCCAAATGCGAGCCTCTATTTCATCTACCCTGCACCAATATGGTGAGTGATACATCCTCGTCAATCTCGTCATTTCTCTGGATAATAAACCCAAAGTATTTGAAACTACCTCCCTTTTGAATGACCTGAGTACTAAGCCTCACCTCCACACCAGCCTTTTGCTTTACCTCGCTGAACTTGCACACCAAATATTCAGTTTGGTTAATTTCAACTAAAAATATTTTATTTTTAGATGAATTTTTGTAAAAAAATATCGTTTAATATCATAAGATAAACTATGCTTTCTCCGTGCACTTTTACTTGTCCACACTAAACTAATTTGCACGTCCCTTGAGAAAAATAATTGATATGAATATTTTAGCATGATATATCATATTAATTTATTTTTAGTAGCAAGTCTTAAAAAATAATTTGAGAAATAAGTAATTAATGTTAAGGGTAAAACTTATAAAATTTTATATTTAAAAAAAAATTGATACAAATATTTTATCATAATACTCATATTAATTGATGTTTAATATCAAATCTTGAAAAATAATTTGAGAAATAAGTAATTGATATTAAAGGTAAAACTTGAGAAAATAATTACTTCCTCCGTCCCAAATTATGTGATGTAGTTTGACTTGACACGAGATTTAAGAAAGAGGGGAAGACTTTTGAAACTTGTGGCTTAAAATGAGTCATACATGATTGTGTGGTTGCAAATCATTTTATTAAGGGTAAAGTGGGTATTTTAAATTTAAATTGTTATCAAATATAGAAATATGTCATTCTCTTTGGGACAGATTAAAAAGAAAAGTGTGTCATATAAATTGGGACAAAAGGAATATCTCTTTTTGATATGTAAATAGTAAAAATTTATTTTTAAAATAATGGATGAGTAAAAGTGAAGATAGAATATTTAGATACATTTTAAGTACCTTTAATCTAAAATAATAATATTTTATTTTTATTTTCTTTAAATTTCATTTAAAAAAAAAACATACAAATGGACAAATGGAGAAGAATGTACTGGGTCGTGTCACATGCAAACGTGACCTAAACAACTTTAGTTTGAATCGAAAAAAGTATATATGGCAATTGACAGCGACGTTTCCAACAACTCAGATTTCCATTTACAGTACAATCAATTAATGGAACTGTTATATATTAGCCTAAAAAAGTGATACCAATATTATATTTCATTATACCATTGAGAGGGAATGGGAGAAAATAGAGAGAAATTGTTATTGAAGAATTCAGAAGAATATTATGAAGATGATTGTCCTGGTTGTAAAATTGATCGGATTAAATCCTCTGATAACAGTGTTCCGATTAAGACTGTCTTCTTCATCTTCATCGTCACTTTATCCGCTGGTTCTCTCTCCCTCTTCGTATTTTTTATTATAATTTTTTGCGTTCTTGATGACTCGAACTCACACGTTGTGATTTGGTGCTTGTACTTTATGTATTTTAACAAAATTCACGTTTTGCTTATTCCTTTTGGTTGAACCTGTGGTGGACATAGGCTGGGCGAAGCCACTTTAGGCGAAGGGTGGTTCGATACATTTTATTTGAAAATTATGTATTTACGAAGGTTGAATATAGCTATTATGTATGTATATTTAATTTTGCACAATCTTAATATAATTGAAGAAAAAATTTGGACATATTTTGCTAAATTTTTTACTTTGTCACTCACTGGTGGTGGTTGTGGGCAGATAGGGATTTAGGATTTAAGCGTTATGAGTGAAATGTTTAGGTTTTTCGATTAAATTTATTATGTATATTCATATCTAGTGGTCATCGATTTTTACACAAATTTATGTGTGGTATAAAAAATACTGAGTTCAGATAAACACGTTCACGAGGAGAGAGAGGGTGAGGTGTTGGTGGCAAATTCCAGTAGGTAGCACTCACCTTCTCATCAGTGTTCTACTTCGGCGTGCTGACTGCTGACGCCTGGCATTTGATAGCAGGGGTAGATATGTCTTTTTAATTTTTTTTTAATTTTTTTTTTAAAAAGATCATTTTCTAAAGTCGAAAATAATAATTTAGAATTTTTATTTTATTGGTTTTAAATTACTTTTTATATATGTCACGTAACTTTAATTTGTTGAACTATCATGATAAAAATTAAGTGATCATTCCTGATACTCATAATTTTATATTGGAGCAAAAATATTGAAGCTTCCTTAATGAGAAAAAAAATTAATATACACGTTACTCATGAATGTGCACTATTCATTAATTATTAATCATTATTTTTGAAGTTATTACTTTACTGTTGTTTATCGTTTAAGGTGACGCGTACCCAATTACGTATTGCATTTCTCAACATTTTGGTGTCAAAAGTTTCTATTAAAAGTTTTATTCCTTTTTGTCTTTGCTTAACTGCTTCTGGATTGAATCAGACGTGCATATGTGACATCGCTCTCTTTCATTTATTATTTTGGTTTTCATTTGGTATGCGGTACCCACATTAGAGTTTGTCTAAATTGAGATTCGTATGAGAAAGTCCCACGTTAGGGGTAAAACTTCCTAACAAAGGGGACTCCGTACCCTTATTTATTATAGTATTTAGTTATATAGTCAAGTAGAGGTGGATGTAGGCTTTAGGTTACCTGTTAGGCAGAACCCAATGACTTTGGTCCAAACTTTATGAGTTTGTAAAAAGTTTATTAAATATGTACAAAAATAAAATTTAGAACTCGGTTACTAGCAATTGAGCTCAAGAGCAGAGCTAGAAGTCGATATATGGTTCAGGCGATAAAGTAACTTTAGTTCAAACCTTGTATATGTATTAAGAAATTTACTAAATATGTTTAAAAATTAAATCCAAAACCTAATTACTAACACCTGATATTGCTATCCTAGAATTTAGAAACCATAAAGTTCAAATCTTGGCTCCGCCTATGCTTGAAGTTACAACAACAACAACATACCCAGTGTATTCCCACAAAGTGGGGTTTGGGGAGGGTAAAGTGTACGCAGTCCATATCACTACAAAGTAGAGAGGCTGTTTTCGATAGACCCCCGGCTATGCTTGAAGTTAATGTCCTAAAATTAAATAAAGTTCAAATTTTGAATCCACCTCCGGTAAAGTGTTATAATAGATGAAAATTGGTAACCCTGTAAAGTAGTACCTAATAACCTACTATCACATATTAAAATTCACTGGTATCATTAAAAAAATGGAAAAGGGACAAATATACCCCCAAACTATGATAAATGGTATGTATATACCCTTCGTCATATTTTGGGTACACATATGCCCCTACTGTTAGTGTGAGGGGCATATACGTACCATTTCATTAACGGTAGGGGCATATGTGTACCCAAAGTATGACGGAGGATATATACGTATCATTTATCATAGTTCGGGGGTATATGTCCCTTTTCCATTTAAAAAAATGCTATCACTGCATATAATCTTCATTATAAGAGTGCATCTTGGAAAACACAAGCTGCAATAATCATTGTCAAAAAGCTGTATCTACTATCTACTTATTATTTCTATGGTTAAAGGAGAAAGTCTTTCATAATGTTTTATCAAGATAATTTTAGGAGTTCTAAGTTGAAACTTCTTATAATAATATGTGTATATTGTAAAAGAAAAATGAAGTGACCAATTTCCGAAATGAACCGAGTTAAGTATCTGTTTTTGTGATAGACAATTGATTAAATAATATTGCTAGAAATATGCAAGAAATTTGGTGATACACCTTGCTTGAGAATAATATAAGCCTGAAATGAAAAGGTTAGGTGATTCTTTCCATTTATCTAAGTCTTGGTGGACAAAGTTACTTTGGTACAGTGGTAGGTAGCAGATATCCAATGAAGTAATTGAGGTGCGCACAAGCTAGCTTCAGACACGGAGACACCGTAACATTTAACAAAATTTGTCATCTTCTTGTTGTTTATAAGACATATACAAAGTGAAATATATTAACTCATGGAGTAAGCATGCATGTTTGTACACTTCTTAGTGCATAATCTCTTAAAATTCGATAATCATCTTCATCTTCAATCGGTAGAACTTTTGGACTATTATTATGTGTTTGGGAACTTCAGAAGTGATACATTCACGATTCTAAAGCATGTTCTACTTATACTAGTAGTGACAATTTATTATTCTAGCATTAGCTTTGGTCTCGCTATTTTTCCCACGATACTCCTATTGTTTAAGAATTTGCTAACATATTTTCTTTCAAATATCTATTTGCAGCTTTGCCAATATCATCTCTGTTCCCTTTCCTCTATTTTATGGTAAATATCCACTATACTAAGTTTGAACTAACTTGCTCTTACATTTCTTGATGATACTCCATGTCATTTTTTGTCTTCCATTCGTGTACTAAAAATTGTTTGTTCAATCTAGGACATCATACATAAATCATCAACCACAAAATGTATTTCCATTTGTACCAAAAATGAACCAAATTCGTGAGTGTAACATATGCACAAGTTTTCGTTGGAGCAAGTGCATTCTATTTTGATTCCATATAATCTAGCCAACCTCTTCATGTGAATTTTTTTTTCGCAAGAAGCTTTTCTGTGTTTGATTTCTCATAAAATATTCCAACTTCTTTGCGCACGCTGCAATATCGGGTGTTAAATTTAGGTGGCAGGGCCTATAATTCAAATTTGCAGTATTGATGAACATTTACATATGATATTTCATTTCAATATCTAATCAAGATTCAGTGTTCACCTATGCTCTTCACCTATGATGAATTCCTGATTATGAGCAGAGTTAGCTAGAGTCATAAATTATACTCCCCTCCCTTTCAATTTGTTTGTCCTATTTTGACTTGGCACGGAGTTTAAGAAAGTAAAGAAGACATTTGAATATTGTGACCTTAAATTAAAGATATGCAGATCTTGTGGCCTTAAACATGCCATGTGGAAAGTTGGAACTAAAAAGTTGTCAAAAAGGGAAAGAGACTTTTTTGAAACAGACTAAAAAGGAAAGTAGGACAAACAAATTGAAACAGAGGGAGTAATATAATGTAGGAGCTGCATGAATATCTTTGGTGAAGGAAATATAGAAATAAGTTGCTTTGAAGATTCTCTATGAAACCATTTATATCATAATTGAATTATCCATAAAATAGCTCTATTCTTCTGTTTATTTTGGTATTTTATCAACCTGTTTAACATCTAGATTATGGTTATGCCAATATCAACGTTTTGATTCTTGTAGGTCAGAGATTTTCACGTTGCGGATAGGGAAGAAAATATTAGTTATTACGCTGGATATGTAGGTTAGCACAATTTCCTCGGAGGTTCTGATTACATGATTTTTTAGAAGTTTTCACGTCTTATATGTCTTGATTTCTTGAAGGTTCCTCATTCATGTTGGGAAGAGCTTTGACATCTATTCCTTGGGGAATGATTGCTGATCGTTATGGCCGAAAGCCAGTTATCCTGATCGGGACAATTACAGTGTTAGTAGTGCTGGTTAACTATGTACTGGTGCATAAGATTTTATCCATAATAGTTTTGCTTAATTCAATTCATAGTTATTTCACTAAATGATTTTCTGTTTCCATGATAATATAACTGCAGGGTTATCTTCAATGCACTGTTTGGCCTTAGTACAAACTTCTGGATGGCTATCATTATGAGGTTTCTCCTAGGCAGCTTGTGTGGAATAATTGGCACTATGAGGGTAGGCCGTCGTTACTACTTCATGAATTTTTTTGTATCAGTGATTTGCATGTTTAAAATACATATGTTGTTTTCTATCTTATTTAGTCCTGGAGAGGGCTTCATGTTGTTCCCATTTGATAGTTCTCGCCGTTGGTTAATTATAATTTCATAAGCTAGTTAATTTCCTAGTATCCATCCTCTTTCTCTTTGTGGCAAAATTGTTTCCTATACAAATCTGGATGTTTTTGTTTTATAGTTTTTTACAATTCTTTGTCTCAATCTAAAAAATGTAGCATAGGTCTAACTACAAACTATTTGTTCAGTTACCTATCTTTTAATGAAGTTAATAATTGGAGAATCTTAGTAGCTTAGTTGGTTAGTTACCTGAACTCCCACCTTGTTGGTGAGGATTCGATTCCCCACATTGTAATCCCCTCCCCCATTCCCCTTCCCCTACCCCAATTTTTTAAAAAAAATTAAAAAAAAATGAAGTTAATAATCTATTGATGAATCCCCTTGATATAATATGTATATAAAGAATATAGAATCTTACAGAAGAAGGGGAGCCTTGGCGTAACTGGTAAAGTTGTTGTCATTTGGCCAGGAGGTCACGGGTTCAAGCCGTGGAAATAGCCTCTTGCAGAAATGCAGGGTAAGGCTGCATTTAATAGACCCTTGTGGTTCGGCTCTTCCCCGTACCCCGCGCATAGCGGGAGCTTTAGTGCACCGGGCTGCCCTTTTTTAGAATCTTACAGAAAAGGCATGATTCTCTAAAGAGAACAGTGAATGTTTCTAGTCTCTATTGGCTTGTTAGGTTTCTTCTCCTTCTTGTTCTCTGTTGTTCATATGATTAATGATTCGTGCATGTATATCTGGATTTTTTTTCAATTTGGTAGTTGTTTAACTCGAAAACATTCTTCACTTCCAAACTTTCCAGGCATATGTTTCTGAGATTTGCCGAAAAGAATACCATGCTTTGGGGTTATCTGCTGTGAGTTGCTTCTGTCCCTCTCTTCTCTCTCTTTTCTTTAGGACATTTTTCATTTCATAAACTCGGAAAGCCTAAACAACAATGATTATTATCTATTTAATTTAGGTAAGCACATCATGGGGCATTGGCTTGGTTATTGGTCCTGCTATTGGAGGTTATCTTGCACAGGTATATCTAGTTTTTTCCCCTGGTATAATTCTCTAAGTTTTGCTCTGGTGAAAACTGAAGAACTATATTTATTACTTAGAGAAGTATCCCGTCACTTCCATTTGAACTTTTTCACGATGATAGAGTCTTGATCTTAATAAACAATATCATTTATTTCTCTGGTTGAGACTGATTTATTCATATTCAACTTGATACGTGGGAAGGGCTTACTCTACTAGTGGCTTGGCTCGTTCCCTCCCCATACTATTCCTCCCCACTAAAAAGAGCAATTGAGAATCAATCTCTCATTGGAAAATACTTTTAAACTAGGTATTCCTTGAAACTGTATTTCAGTCTATGGTTTTCCGCTGAAAAATTGCTAAGCTAATATATATTCTCTGTGGCTTTAACTTAATATTTCGCTAAGCACCACAAAATTTTTATTCTAAATCACCTGAACTATGCCCAAATTGTGTAGACCAGGAAAATAATAAGCTGACTTGATTGATATAAGATACTGAGTACATTCACCTAACATTTGGTGAAGAAATGGTAATAGTCATGATGAATCAATTTAATTTCTTTTCTATGAAATTTGAAAAAGTAAAAGCCAAGGGGTTGATATCACAATATTGGGTGCTCTTGGGCAAAGTTTTTATTAGATTTTTTGTTTAAGAGACTTGTGCTTCTTAATATTGCATATTTGCTTAATGTCTCTTATCCTCGAACTGCAAAGAGTGGAAATCCTATCTCATGTCCAGAACCGGAAACTGAAGTTCTTAGAAGCTTTAAGTTCCTGCGTTTTCATCCTTGTAGATAATCTTTAATATTTCTATGAATATAGTTTGTGACTTATACTTTGTGTTCTAGCCTGCAGAAAAGTACCCTGGCGTATTCTCGAAAGAATCCTTGTTTGGGAGGTAAGAAATGCCTTGCCTATTATGTACCTTCATAACTCTCAACTAACTTTGGTGCAATCTGTTTTCTCCAATTACTTCCCTCTCTTGATGAATTAAAAATTGATGTGTGGTTTCTACCATTGCAGATTCCCATATTTATTACCTTGTCTTATGATATCACTATTTGGATTAGTTGCAACAGTAATCACCTTATGGCTTCCGGTATGACTTCTGTTCGGATTACTTTTATCTTCTGCTTTTAAGTGCCATCTATCTCTTTCCCTTGATTGTCGTGTCTGTTCACATTCTTTTAAGAAGTTATTTTGTGATCATATGTGGCATATAAGAATATGATGATGCTTGAACTGAAGCTTCTAAGATAGCTAACTTGATCTAAAATATTGAAGGACAATAATATAACTGTACTACTTTATACGATTGACAACTTGTAACACATTGCAGGAGACGCTCCACAAGCATAAAAAAAGGAACAAAGATCAAAGTGATCTCCATGATGGTGCAGCAGGAACTACGAATTGTTTACGTTTGTCTGAGAGCATGACGCATTCTGAACTCAAAATCCCGAATTCCCAGAAAAGCCTTCTTAAGAATTGGCCCTTAGTGTCAGCTATTATCGTCTATTGTGTGTTTCAACTTCATGATATGGCATATTTAGAGGTATTTTTACTTTTCCTTGTGAAGATTATGTTAATTAGAACTTGATATATCATCCTTATAATCACATTCCAAATCATGTTGTAATATGAAAAAAGTTGCTCTCGTACTTTAGAGGCAGAAAACATTTATTTCTACCTTTCACTTATTATGCAATGATAAAGAAATTCCTTTGTATTTCTGTTACTATCTGTTGATTCCTTGTACCTCGATTATCATATTGTTTTGTTGTAGTTTTTGTTTTGTTATCATCTATTGTTTCTTGTACCCCCATTACTTTTTTTTTTTCCTGGACTGTTTTTCCTTGAGCCAAGGGTCTATCGGAAACAACCTCTCTACCTCTAAGGCAGGGGTAAGGTCTGAATACACTCTACCCTCCCTTGTGCGACTACACTGGGTATGTTATTGTAATGAAATTCCTCTGTCCTAATACGAACTAGCCCAGATCAACTTTTAAGGGTTCTTATGTATGGATTACATTTGTTTTTCCTTTTCTTTTGTTGTCTTATGTAAGCCAGAATTATCCAATTTATTAGGACAGTTATGCAATATGACTTTTTATCAACATTTGAAGTCTTATAATGCCAACATGATCCCCAGTCTAGTAAAACTATGATAAGCATTGTAGGAAATCATGATTTCTGAAGTGGTAAGTTTCTCACCATTGACTAATATTTCTAGGGATCGAGTTTTTGCTTGCCTCCATGGAGAAAATTGCTTTTATAGCATTTACATTTGAGATAATTTTAGAATCTATAAAGTATCTCGATCTACATGTATGTAAAATGTAAAAGGTTGTATGTTATTTACTTGTGCTTAGAGTTCCCACCTATTAAAACCGTTAAAAACATGTGTCATGGATCTTTTATTTGCCTTGACGTATCCGTGCCAAATGTGTGACATGGGTATAAGTACTTTGTGCAAATTCTTAGAAACACGTCAAAAATTGGCAAAAGAAAATGCACATAGCTATGTTTGGATGTGTACCTGTACATAAGTCTGCTGTTCAGATATGCACTTCCATTTGACATAGTTAAATCATTTGGAGTTTCTTACATTAGACTAATGTCTCTCAACATCTCAATTAGCTAAGATTTAGAAATTGTTCATCCGAACATAATCATATTTCTTTTTCATGTCTTTTGTTTTTCTGCATTTGAAGTCATACCAATGCTGTAATACTTTGGTTAATCTAGCATTCTAGGGAGCTAATTAATCGATGTCGATAGACTTAAAAAAATAATTGGATTTATATGCTTCTGGACGGTACTCAACTACAAATTTATGAGTTCATCAGAAGATAACGTGATCGCCATTGAGCTTAGTTGTCATGGCCTTGGACTTGACATGGATATTCCGCTCATCGAATTTGATTGTTTCCATATAAATTTGTATGTGTGTGTGTAAATTTTAATCATTTTACTTCTTCAGATATTTTCACTGTGGGCTGTCAGTCCAAGGAGTCTTGGGGGTTTAAGCTTTACAACTGCTGATGTTGGACAAGTTCTTGCCATCACAGGTATAAAGACAAGCTTGAATATCTGCAGAAAAAAATATACTGTAACATATGTTGTTCTAAAGCTTTTTAGTCAGGTAATTTTGATGATTGAGCATTTCTTTGGGCATAATATATAAATAGACACTCAAACTTGGTTTTGCTGGCAAGTAAACACACTAACTTTGAGAGTGCACATCTAGACATCTCAACTTGGTCTCAACTAGCAACTAAACACTCCAAACTCATTCCCACTATACATGGTACATAAATTTTGGAGGTGTCCAGATGATCATTTGTAAGTTAGAGTTTTCAACTGACAGAATGGAGACTAGTTGAGGTGTCTAGATGTGCATACTCAAAATTGGAGTATTTACTTGTCACTTGTCAGCTGAGACCAAGTTTGAGTGTTTGCTTATGTGTTATGCCTTTTTTAAATCCTTCAAGAAATCTCGAAGATGTCAATTAAACCATTATATTAACCTCAAGGTGCTAGAATCAATTACTAAAACCCGTGCTTATTTTCTTGAGGTTGTTTTAAATCTGAGAAAACTTTTCCTGCGAAACGTCTATTTATTCGATATTCTGGGCTGTATTTAACAAAGAAAATTAATCTCTCTCATGATCTACTAGGCGTCGGTTTGTTAGTCTTCCAGCTGTTTGCTTACCCATTGGTGGAAAGGATTTTTGGGCCTGTCATGGTTTCTCGAGTTGGCGCAGTATGTCCCAAATAGAATTGTTAAATCCCTTTTATTTTCACTTCAGTTTAGTTTTAACTTTTTTTGTCTTGGTTTTCAACTAAAGTTATTCATCTTTCTGCAGGTTTTAAGCATACCATTGCTGGCAAGCTACCCATATATAGCTCTGTTATCCGGTTTCTGTCTGTCCATAGTTCTTAACTGCGCGTCTGTGTTAAAAAATGTGCTCTCGGTAAAGCCCTTTCCTTAAATCATCTCGTTCTTCAGTTTCTGATATTATTATAATAGAAAATTTTAATAATGCAGTGTATGTGAAAATTTATGCTTTATGCTATCTTTTATTACTTTCTTTTTGGATTTTAAATTCGTTGTTCAACAATAAGTCTTCATCAAGCACTACGGATTTTCATATATGAAAGAGGAGAAGAGAAGCTATTTGGAAACAAAATATTTTACTTTTTGAAGACATTAGATTTTTTATCTTACCATAGATGATATATTTGCTTTGTCTTACTTCTTTTCTAAGAGAAGTGAGGCTAAATGAGGCATAATTTCAGCTCGTGTTTATTTGGAGTTTTCAACTACTTTTGGATGATTTTTGCAAATCATGGGATTGATGAATTTTTGCACGGACTTGTTTGGTCTAAGTGGTTACTTTCATGCACGATCAGGTATCAATCTCCACTAGCTTGCTAATTTTGCAGAACAGAGCTGTGGTAAGTTCACTTTTCCCATATCTAACCTTATTTCTCATCATGTAAAGTTTGTTGAGCGCGCAAAATGTATTTAATATCAGGCTCAGGAGCAAAGAGGAGCTTCAAATGGCATATCTATGTGTTTGATGTCTTTTGCCAAAGCAATTGGCCCAGCAGCTGGAGGTTCATTGTAAGTTTTCAACTTTTTCTAGTTTCAGTTTCGAATTTGAAAATTGCAATGTGGAACCTAGATGTCTATTCGAGATTACTTCTCATCATCACATATAATGATCTGCACTATGTGCAGATTGTCTTGGGCACAGGGGCGCCAAGATGCTGATATATTGCCAGGTAAGCAGGCAACTTAAACCGGATTTAAGCTATGAAATTGTACAGTCGCAAGTTAATCTATGTTTTTAACCAACCGAAGAGATAATGGTATTTCGCATTATGGATTTTCTGCCCTGCTTTGGACTATTTTCTTCTTGAGCCAAGGGTCTATTGGAAACAGCCTCTCTACCCCCGAGGTAGGGGTAAGGTCTGCATACGCACTACCTCACTAGATTCCCCTTTGTGGGACTAGACGTACACTGGGTATGTTGTTGTTGATAAGTATATATAGCAGACTAAATGTAGGAAACGCGATGCTATAATGCAGGTGATCAACTGGTTTTCTTCATCCTCAATGTGATTGAGTTTCTGGGCTTGCTTCTGACCTTCAGACCATTCCTGCAAGAGCCTGAAGACAACATTCCTAAGTTCAAACATGCAGAAAGTGAAGATCAAGAAAATGGCATACAGGAAAGACACTCACAATCAGAGTTGCCTTGAGCTATAATGCTCAGACTCTTCAAAAATATCGGCGGAGTGCATGTCAAATCCTTAATTAGTGTGGCATTGTTTTTGAAGAGTTCGAGCAACATAGGCCTTGAGTTACCGAAATAAGCGGCAATTCATAAGTCAAATAGACGAACAAGTATTCTTTTGCTTAAAAACAAAATTTTGCAGTATAAATTACAGTTAACGAATTCTCTGAATATCATTGGTTGTAAACTTTCTTTCGATTGCTATTATAAATTTACATCCAAAAGATGAAAATTTTAAGTGCGTCACAAAACTGAATCCTTTCGAGTCTGGCGGATTAAGTCAAAAGAATAGTTTGGGATAAGTTTGTGGACTTGAGTATTATTATAATCACTATTTCCTCCGTTCATCTTTACTCGTCTACTATTGACTTGACAGTTGACACATACCTGATACCTTGATACAATAAATAATAAGGGTGATTTTACTATGTCGTCATTTGAATATAATAAATTTAATGTTTTGAAAATGCATTGGATAATGAATAGGGTAGTATTCAAGAGTAAGGGTAAAACAGATACAAAATGATAAATTATCTATTGATTTTCTAAACTGGACAAGTATTGCTGGATATATATTTTTAGTAAACTGGATAAGTAAATCGACCGAGGGAGTATTACCAAAAATAGAAAAGAGTATTACATCCTATTAATTGCTGGTTACTATTATGTCTTAAAATTACTCCCTCTGTCCAATAATATTTGTCCGCTATATTAAAAATAGATGTCTAACAACACTTCTCCAGTTTGAAAAATCAATAAATAATTTATTCTTTTCTATATTCTTGCTATTAAATACTTCCTCCGTCTTATTTTATGTAGCCTAATTTGACTGGGCACGTTGTTTAAGAAATAAGGTTTGACTGGATAATATTTACCATATTGTTCTTTGCAATTAAAAATGTACTTGTATTAATTTTATTTAAAAAATAGAAGATAATGCATTCACTTTTTAATTAAATAAGACCAATACGGATAAAATAGTAATTGTGCCTTTAAAAAGTTGTCAAATAAGGAAATGTAACATTCTTTTGGGGGAAAGGAAAGTATATCACATAAAATGAGACGGAGGGAGTACAATTTATCACTCAATGTATTTCTCATGACACTAAATTAATTATATTTAAAGGGTAATATAGTAAAATTACCCCTATTATTTACTCCCTCCGTCCCAATTTAGGTGACACATTTCGGATTTCGAGATTCAAACATGTCTATCTTTGACCGAAATTTTTTCATATATGTTTTAAATATTTTGAATTGTCAATTGAGACTTATAGTACTTTTATGTAGATTTCAAATATATAAATTTTATTTAAAAAAGATTGAAGATTCCATGCTTAAATTTACGATCAAACTTACACTGTTTGAATCTCGAGAAGCGAAATGTGTCACATAAATTGGGATAAAGAGAGTATTAATTTTTAATTTGTGTGTCAAGTCAATAGTGACAAATATTGTTGAATGAAGAGAGTAGTTTGAAAAATAAATAATTAATGTTAAGAGATAAAATTAAAAAAAAAAAGTTATCATAACAAGTAAAATTGGAAATCCAATTAGAAAAAAAACTAAAACGGATTGTGTTGCATGGCGGAACCGGAGATCCCTAGCGAAGTTCCTTATCAACGAGAGTCGAGCGAAGACGATATAATCAACGAGGAAAGTGAATATGAGTCCGATGATTCAGAGGAAAGCAGCGATTTCTCTATAGATTATGATTCTGATGATCCTTCATTTGAAATTCTGGAGGGTAAGCCTGACGGAAAGATATGGAAGCAGTATTACAAGGAGTGGGATGAGAGCGAGGTAGGCACCTCAAAACTTATGTTATTACCCATCATTACGTTAGAGTTACGCATGTATTAGTTATGTCGAAATTGGTTATGCAAACAAGTATTAGTTATCTAGGGATTAGCTATACATTAGGAATTACAGTACATAGAATTATTTCGTAGGAGTCGTTTGGTTGCTAGTTAGAGTTGCACAAGTATTTTTCTTTTCCTGACAACGTATGTTGCTCGGAGTCTTAAAAATATCAACGGGTGCGTGTCGTCGGATTCTCTAATAGTAGTATATATATTTTTGGAGAATCCGACATGGGTGTGACATCAAAAGTGAAGAGTCCATGCAACTTAGCTGATAATCGTCGTGTCCGGGCCAGCTTTCGCGCACCTCGACTAAATCCACGGAATTAGTTACACAGATATTAGTTATGCAGGTATTAATTATGTAGGAATTAGTCATACATGTATTAGTTATGCAGGGTTTAGTAATGTAGGAATTACCATACATGAATTATTTCTTATTGAATATTTGTTTTCTTGTAAATGAATATACATTATTACTGAAAAAAAACAAAGTTTAAACACCATTAAGAAGGGGAAGAATTATGGATCTAGTTATCACAATTTGATATGTGGAGATTGACTTTTGTTTGCATGATTTGAAAACAAAAAGGGTACCTACTTATGCTATTATTGTATGCTTTAATTTATTCGGGGTCTTCTACTTGTCATTGACGTTACTTTTGGTGCAATAGGGTTTTGATATCTCTGTCCACCCGGGTACTTCTTCTATGGCTGGGCTTGTGCAACTCTATGATTACCGAAGGGATCCAAAGATAAAAGAGGAATACACTGAGTTGTGCAAATTGGCAATTGATGATTTCAATTCTAAGAATGTAAGTGCTTGCCTTATTCTTTTGGTTAAGATCAAAGCTCATATAGATTGTAATTTATGATTTGTGGCTGTCTCCTATTTAGGATAAAAAGTACGCGTTCGAGGAAATTGTGAACGTAAATGCAACATTTGCTTCTGGAACATGGTTTTATTTCACCTTTAATGCTAGAGATACTACTGTTGATGCCGCTGCTGATGCAATAAAGACTTTTCAAGCAAATGTGTGGCATGGATTTGATAAAACCATCGATGTGTCTTTTTGCAGGCTTAAGAAATTTTCAAGTAGTGAAGGTAAACTCTGTACTCTGCAGCTTTCAAAGACGTGAAAATCAGATCTCAGTTGATCCTAACAGACATTTCTCTGTTCTATAAGACCCATATAAGAGTATTCTATACCAATTATAAACACCCCAATACTGGTATAGCCACTATTTATGCTCATTATACAGTAAAATACAAGCGGGGTTCTGTATTCTGTCATAAGGTCACACAAAATAACAGAAATCAAGAAATATATGGCTAAAATAGTTGTAAGATGTATAGGATCTTATGGTTATACCGTTTTTTATTTTACCATTCAGAATTACTCTATTTTTTACTGATTCTTTATTCTTATTTAGTACAAAGATTAATAATTTGTGTTTGTTGGTACTTCTGTGAATTGTACCGTGTTCAATCTCTCAAAATAAATCAGACTTATTTGATAAGTATAAATGAAACTAGTGTTTGAATGACTTATTGACATTCTCGTAAGCACATAAGAGAAGACACAGACAAGATCAAAGAACAGATCTTGTGGATTGGGGTGTTTACAATTGTGGTTTAATTTGATATGGCTTATTTATTAGTATAGTGGGTCGGGTTGGGTTAAAAGAGGGGAGTGGGTTATTTAGGGGAAATCAGGTAAATAAAACTAACAGTTAACAATACGGAATTCACATGCACAGCTTAGATCTAGATTAGAATGTGTTATTTCTTCTCACCTACACTGCCAACACTATTAATCTCAGATAAGAAGAAAAAGAAAAAGAAGAAGAAACGTCAACAGGATGGCAAAGCAGAGGTTGAACAAGATAAGCCTTCTCTTGTGGAGTCCTTTTTTCCTGGATTGGTCATAGAGGAGTTGTCCAAAGGCAAGCCAGGTGGGAAAAAAACTTACGTGGGATTTAAGGTATGGTTTTCTTTCCTGATTATGTGTAATTGTTCTCTCACTCTGCTGTTCCATGTTATATTCTCCATGGAAAGTAATGTATAACTTCACAATTAAGTCAACCATGATTTAAGCTTCTCCTCTTTGATGAACTTGTGGAGTACACTTCCGTTACTAACAATGACTTTCTGCCACTGAACAGGTTGCTGTACGTTATACTGGCAAGCTGAAGGAGAATGACAAAATATTCGAGACCAATATTGGGGAAGAAAAACCTCTTGAATTTCGTATAGGTATGCTGTATTTAATGTATGAGAAGATGGCTTCTATTTATTTCGATGTGTTAAGCTTAAATTTTTGTGCTTGCAGCTGCTGGTAAAACTATACAGGGTTTGGAAATGGGTGTAATTGGTAATTTACTTGGATGACTGAACTGATCGTTTCTCTGATTTAATAGTTACTTTGTTAGTGTTGAGGACTAACATATTTTTTAAATCCCACTATCAGGCATGCGCGTTGGGGACAAAAGAAGAATTACAATCCCACCAGACATGGGGTATGCATATGAGTTTCTACTCTGTTTGCAGTGTCATGTATAATCATCATTTGTCGTTATTCGTTTGTTAGTGCAAGAGCATGAAAGCCTGTCTTGGGTTTGCAACCAGTCTTGTAAAATGCAAGAGCATGGAGATCCTCGGCATGGCCCTAAATAGGGCATTAACTTGCTTGATAGTGAAAGGAAATTCAGAAACCAAATTGATCTTTTCCTAAGCAATTTACTAGTTTCCGCCTGTTGGCCACATCCTTTGAATTTCTCTTCCCTGATGAATCTATGTTTTCCAAGTTTTCGGATGCATAATTGAACACTGATTCCTTTTTTTTTTTCTTCGACAGGTATGGGGCTAAAGGTCATCGAGGTGTCGTACCACCCAATGCATGGCTGGTATTTGAAGTTGAGCTGGTGGATATTATTTATAATTCTGCAAAATCCTAAAATTGTTGTTGTAGTAGTGTTCTCTTTAAGGGAAAACATGTTAGCATGATTTGTCTTGAGTACAACTTCATTTGAAAGACCAAAACCCTTGGATGGTCATGTTTTGCTTAGGATGAACTAAAACCTGTAAATCTGTTGTTTCTTTCATCTCTTTTTCTCATTTTTTGTTCCATTTTGTGTATATAATTGCCCATTTAAGTCGTAAGATGAAACTTATCGGCACACAAATTTTTTTACTGCTAATAATATTTACATACTATCCAAGTTCACAAAATTTATTCAGAATTAAGGAGCAATAGATAGTACGCCCTAAAATTGACATTAACAGCTCATGAGTCATGAGGATTACAATGGAAGTGAGATCACATATTTTATAGACAGCTACAAGAAAACTGCAATCGGAAAATTGGCAAAAGGGTTGAACGAGCAAGCACGCAGTAGATGCACTGCCATGTTGAAACCCTCTCTTCCATCACTTCATATTATACTATCTTACAAGTCGAAAACTTTAAGAAACTATTTATGTGGTATAATTTTGAGTGCCCACAGTGGTACAGTGTAGTAATTTTGCCAAAGCAATTGGCCCAGCAGCTGGAGGTTCATTGTAAGTTTTCAACTTCTTCTAGTTTCAGTTTCAAATTTGAAATTTGCAATGTGGAATCTAGTTGTCTATTCAAGATTACTTCTCATCATCACATAATGATCTGCAATATATGCAGGTTGTATTGGGCACAACGGGGCCAAGATGCTGATATATTGCCAGGTAAGCAGGCAAATTAATCCGGATTTATTCTATGAAATGTACGTGGAAGTTAATTTTTAACTAACCTATGAGATAATGGTATTTCGCATTATGGATTTTCTGCCCTGCTTTGGACTATTTTCTTCTTGAGCCAAGGGTCTAGGAAATAGCCTCTCTACCCCTGAGGTAGGGGTAAGGTTTGCATACGCACTACCTCACTAGATCCCCCTTTGTGGGACTACACTGGGTATGTTATTGTTGTTGTTGATAAGTATATATAGCAAACGCGATCCTATAATGCAGGTGATCAACTGGTTTTCTTCATCCTCAATGTGATTGAGTTTCTGGGCTTGCTTCTGACCTTCAGACCATTCCTGCAAGAGCCTGAAGACAACATTCCTAAGTCCAAACATGCAGATCAAGAAAATGGCACACAAGAAAGATTCTCACAATCAGAGTTGCCTTGAGTTTACCAAAAAACAAGCAAGTTGGCTCACTTAGGGATCGTTTGGTTTGAAGATAAATTATGCATGAATCATGTTAAACATGAATTAGCTTGTTATTCAAGGATTAATTCTTTTTGAATGTTTGGTTTATAGTATTAAAAATTAGTACTCATTGCATAGGTTAAAATATGTATTTCTTTCACTTCCATCTGTAGAAAAGTATATATTTAAGTCATTTGTGTAACGACAAAGATTTAAATAGGACTTTTTTTTTTTACCAAAACAATGTATATTTGCTCTAAATCCTATAGTACAAGATATTTGAACCTTTTCCCTGGAATAAATAAAATTAAAACATATCAAAAAATATTAAGTATACTAGTAGTGGTTAAAAATAATAATTTGACTCTCAGTGATAGTTTTGGACAAGTGTGTGGAGTTAGTATTATAACGATGATGCTTTTAGGATAAAAAGAAGAAATTTGCACAATAGACAGATAGTTCTAAATTGAGAAAAAGCCCAAAATCTTCCTTTATATTTGATTTTAAATTCAAAGTCATACCTTTCTTTCATATATGAAGCACTAATAGTCTTCATTTTTAAAATATTGATACACTTTAATCCTTCAACTAATACCTATTAAAATTTTGAGGTGATCTTTTAACTTCTATTTATCAAAGTGATGGTGTTTAATTTTTGTTTATGATTCTCTTTTAATGAAAAGTTATGGATTAAAGTACCCTTGACTATAACCTAATTTCAAAGGGCACAACTTTTGCCTGGTTCAACAAAAGTTCAGTAGAAATAAGTTTTGCCTCTCACGTCATAACTTTGCCATATAAGTTTTGCATGAAATAAGTTATGACATAACTTGTGTCTTGTGAATTTTTTTTACCCAGTAAAATATAATTTGATACTTTTAATCAATTTTTTATTACTTAAAGTGTTGAAAGACAAATATTAAATACCTCAAATTTGAGGGGGAAAGAATATAGAGACATTCATACAAATAATCTTGAGGGGAAAAAAAGTAGAGAGACATTCATACAAATAATTCTTTTAACTTTTGCAGTAAAACCTTGGTGACGACAACTAAAATCAAAAACACCAAACCAACTAGGGACAAAAGGCATGAGGCAGACCTTCCCAATCTATAGCTTTGGTTAGAACTTGTCTATTAGTATGACAATGCATTCATTTCCTATGTTTAATTCACAAGTGCTCTATGTTTCTTGTTGCATCAGCCTTTCTTTCTTATTATCTCTCATTTTTGTGTGTGTGATTCCATGAGTTATTGAAACCAACTACTCATAATTTCAAAACGGGAAAGACTCCATGTCTCTCGAGTTTGATTCAAAAGTTTTGACACTCACTTTACACATTTATTCTCCTTTTTTTGGTATTATAATGATTGTCTGATTAATTTTATTAGTATTGTAGTATTTAAGATCTTTGGCCTTGAGGATGTTTGGATACAAATGAAATTTTTTATTCTTGTAACTTACGTATATATTTGTTGATGTGCTTAGAGTTGGTGTGTTAAGCTTTCATTGCAGATTGGTGGTTTTGATGCTTCTCAATGCCACACAATGGGTCATAATTGCATATCCAACTATAACACAATGGAAAATTTTACACTATAAATTATGGTTAATAAGTTTAACCACATCATACCATCTTAATCTTTGAGTCTTATGGATTCTATGTTATAAAACACTACCTATGTAGTTTAAATAAATAAGATGTTAGTCATGTATTTGCAACACATTACTTTGGATCTTGTTGCAAGAAACTTTATTTATTAATATGGATATTTGAATAGTTTAATTCAAGCTCTAAAATATTGTTACTCTTTTTGTAATTTACAAGCTTATTAAAGTTCAAAATAATCAATTGGCCCATCTTTGTTTCATTTTATCATCATATAATATATTATGGTACTCTTTTGAGGCTCTTTATTTTCTCGTACTCTTTTGAGGCTCTTTGTTTTCTCATTGTTATGCTCATTTTTTATGTTTCTCCGAGTGATTCAGCTACATTAGACTCCGGCTCGAGAAACAAGAAAAACATAGATCGATGTAAAATAGGTGATAAAAAGCTGATTAACTTGTGTTTGTTACTGCCTGAAATATAAGAGACATTGACCGTTAAATCTCCAGTTTGAGGATGACGATGTTACCTTCTTAGTTATTGACTCTCGCAATGTTCATCTCTCTGGTTTCTTTTATGGAGAGAGTGAGGATTATTGTGGAGATGAATATGTATCGTTGCCTTAAGATGTTATTTTTTATTCTGCTTGAACTTTATCGTTTTGATTTAGGGAATTACATAATATAATATGTTCTTGAAGGTTTGAATCTATTTTATGTATTCCTTGACATTGGTGTAACGTGATCCTTACGAAGAGGGTGTTGCTGAGACTCATAGTGAGTTTGATGATTCTATTGAATTTGAGTATGACACGGAAGATGAAGATGATGGCAGCATGAGTCCACCTTCCCCTGTTCCCAATAGTGGAGAAGACTGGTATGTAACAACATGGGAGCTCCTAAGTGGATATTCGTATTGTACTTAGTTGTATTTCATTTACTGAATATTTAGTCAGCTACTATATATACTAACTTTACCAGTTCATTCTTTTTAAGATTTCAGCAGTATTATGTTTTATTTGTTGGTATTATTATGTTTTTAGTTTTAATTTCTTATCACAAGAAAGACAGATAGAAGGAAATACAATATTTTTGTATAGGAGGATAACATATAGCTATCAGAATCAATGCAATATATTTTGAATAATGTGGTTAATCATTCATGTATCATGGTATATGTTATTTGTAGACGACAAACTATTGATTGATGAGATATGCGATGTAATTGACTATAGATTGGAGATTTATAGGTCCCAGCTAAAGTCTACAATAGACTACAATGTGGAAAGATGCAGATTCTGGAGTTTGGAAGGGTAGTGGATAGAGTCCCATGATGCCAGTGAGGGATAGCCAAGATTTGTCGGAGGAATGAGGAAGGTGCTACTAGTGGAGGATATGCACAGATTTTGACAGTAGGGGCTTTAGATAATAGTTTTGTTGTGAATGATTCGGGAGTTCAAGATGTGAAAAATTTCAACCATGAAATCCATGGTAAAGCGTTTATGTGAAATTTGATGTAAAGAATAAGTGGATCGGAGGCTCAATGCCTAAAGAGGCTCTTTTGATGCGTGGAGAAATTTTTGGATATAATTATGATATCCTAACTAAATTTTTGAATCTAATTATAACTAAACTAGCTAATACTCCATTAAAAAAGTATCTAAGTAACATTAACTTTAAATGAACTAATATTAATTAAAGACTCTAAAGGGTAGAAGGAATATTTTAGATATAATTAATATTATTATTTACAAATTGGACGAGCCAATACTAAAAAATTGAAATCAACTAATTAATTTTTTTACTCTTGAGAGTACATGATTAATTTTTTTAAGTTAACTAATTAACAAAAGAATCCAATTCAATTCCTTTTCAAATTAATCATATAAGTAAAAAATATTTTTTCAAGTTGAGAGAAGCGAAATTTCGTTCATCTTTTTACTCCTGTAAAGTAGAATTTGCACTGAACAAATATTCATTCAATTATTTTTCTGATATATAAAAACAGTCATTTGATTATTTTTCTAATAGTTAGACATAATTATTTTTAAAAAATATTTAGCACTTAAATTTTTTTTAATTTTTTTTTTTGGTTTTAGAATTCCTCCACTTCCCAATTAACCACATAAACTAACTTTCAACTCTGTTAGGAATATTAAATTTCTATAACTTTCAATTCACACTAGGCAAAGTTTCAACCGATTTTATTGTTCTTTTAGGTTCATACGAGGATTTTATTTTTGTTACTAAAATTTTGTCTTATTAATGTATAAAATTATATATAAAAGCACAAATTTCTTACAAAATATTGACAAAACTTTGTTTGCATTTTTAGCAACATTTATATGTCCAATTGATTTTTTGCAAACAAACAAAGAGTGAAAAGCACTCAGGTTTTTGTAAATACAAAAATCTCAAAGTTTATATGTCCAATTGATTTTTTACCATTTAAAAATAAAATAAAATATATATATATATATATATATATATATATAGAGAGAGAGAGAGAGAGAGAGAGAGAGAGAGAGAGAGAATTGTGATTGACAAGAGTAGAAACATCAATATCTTTATTAATTTGAAACTTCCAAAAGTTCAGAAATATTTAATTTTTCAAAAGCTTACATCTTTTTCTTTGATATTTATTTTAAATTTAAATATATTGTTTAATTTATTTATATATATATTTAAAGTCGTCTACCCATTGATTTGAATATAATGAATTTGTTCTTTTTGTACGTGTAACTTTCTTCTTTAACATTAAACACACGTACACTAAACTGGTGCTATAAAACTATGCTATCTTATTTCATTTTACTTAGATTTTACATGCCCCTTAAGAAATCAATAATTAGAGTTGCATAGTCGAAGGTTTTAACAATTGTTCTTCACGATCAATACTCGGTCTCTCCTCATTAAGTGTGTTAGTAAAGCTAATCTCACATATTTGTACTTTTTTAAAGATTTGTTAAATTACTAGTAAATTAATCCGCGCTTCGCGCGATTATTGAAACCTTATAAAATTTATGAAATGATAGCTTTTCTTTGAATATTTATATATAAAGAGATTCAATAAATAAGCATGTATAATTAAAATTATGAATCCTGAATTCTCTTCACAATTATGTAGTCCTAAAGTATCCAAAATGAGAAAATGAAAAGATAGATTAGGAAAAGAACCGTTCTTGCAAAGTGAATTGTCTTGGTAACTTATTTTCTTACATGTCTTCCTCATTTAATTGAGTAGCGATATATAGAGTTTTTCAATGTAGCATAATTGACATAATTAAGAGAGTTAAATAAGTTATCTTTGAGCCTTTCAACATAGTCATAAAAGTAGATAAAAGGACCAAAAAAAAAAAGGAGAAAAAAGATAATTGTATTTTTTAGAAGCGAAATTTACTTATTGATTTAAATTTTTCTAAATAATAATTCTGTTAATATTTAACGTCCATTAGTTTGAAGGACCACTACCGTCCGTTTTAATTAATTGAAGATTTAATATGCTCATTTGAATATATAAGGGCTAAAAATAGAATATAACACAATAACACAAAGATTAAAATCTCTATTTGCCTATTAGTGAATTTAGAAATATTTTCTTTTTATAAATTTCATGTAAATACACACAAAATCTAATTTAATTTTATAAATTGATGAAATCACAAATATAAAAGTTATATCGGAATTATATCTTGAAAAAATTGCATTTCTTATCATATTTTCTTTTAAATGAGAAAGAAAAGAGTTTAAGGGAAAATTTATAGTAGAAAACATCACAATCCATTACATATGGTGCTTTACTATCAATTTCAAAGAAAACATCACGATCCGTTGCATATAATTAGTTATAACTATAGTTTAGTACTTCACATTCTGCTAAAAATAATTTTTTTCAGTGTATATGCTTGACTTCGTTTGATACCAAGGAAGAACAAAGGAATTTATGTTAAAATTACTGCATATATTTTACTGAAATAGATGGTCACAAATAAGGCTTAAATAATTAAATTTTGAACAATTTGTTTGTTCGGCTTTGCGTAATAGTTAGTTCAACACCAATCACGAATCTCCAAGGAATTCCAAAAAAATCTTGTTATACACTTGTTCCAATCCTCAACTCTCTTTTCTAGATTCATGGATATTGAATCAATCAAATGCACTTCTAACACCTGTTTTACTTGTGGAAGACCATATTTATATCACCTGATCTCAATTTTTCATATATAAAAGTAACTAATGTATCTCCTTTGTAAAGGTTTATTTAGGGACCAGAATTAGATTTTTAATTTAGGAATCATTATTCCCGTCACCAATAGTCATTTTTCTGTGATTTTCATATAAACCAAAAGAAATAAAACAACTAATAATATGTGGTTACCTTATCTTAGAAGATTTAATTAAAACTGAGCGTAATAAAAACAAATCCTACTATAAAGCAGAGATATATATATCAATGTATCATATGCATGCATTCAAAAGAAAAGAATAACCGAAAAAGCTGATAAATTTATCAACCTAAGGTACAGTAATACTCTTTAGCAACTATATTTAATACTCCTCTAATTATCAAAGGGAAAAGTTACATAAAAATAAACAAAAAATAAAAATAGTACTCCTATCAAGCAGGTGAAATGGAAAGAAAAAAAAAAAAAAGATCGCATACTTGATTATTCCTGCAGATGCATATTTGATTCCTCCACATGCATAACCATGTTGGTTCCCTAACTCACTATATATAATCCGTTTCTAACCATTTTGATTTCATCTTAATCATGTTGTTTATTAAAGAGATGTTTAATGTTCAGGCAAACGTGATAATCAGTTAGAAACTTTTGGGTTTCTTCAATTAAGTAAAAGGTAGGTATGGGTTTTCCTTTAAATAATTTGGCTTTTTTTAATTTTTAATAATAAGAAGATAGATAAAGAATAGTAATATAAGTTCAAAAAAGGAGAAAAAAGATAAAAGCAAATGGAGGCTATAGAGGGGTGCCACATCACCTCTTCTATATTCTACTTTATTATTATATATTGATTGATTTGGTGAGGCACCTCAATTGTTTATTCTTAATAGATCGGATAATTGCTCCTTTACCATTTCCATATGAACTGTTTTTGTTTTGAGCCGGGGTCTATTGAAAACAGCCTCTCTATCTTGCCTCTGAGGTAATGTTATGGACTGCGTATATTTACCCTCTCCAGACCCCACTTTGTGGGAATATATTGGGTATGTTGTTGTTGTTGTTGATGTTTTGGAATTTTAAATTTAACTACTACTGCTACTACTACTACTCCCCTCGTCTTAAATTACTTTACATATTTACTTTTTGCACAACTCTTAAAAAGAAATTAATAAAGGGTGCAAATTAACTAATATATCTTTATTTAATCTTGATAAGATGAATTTTCTTCAATTAATATGAGTATAGTTGAAAAAAATAGATCAATTATCTCTTGAATTCTCAAACATATCAAGTAATTTGAGATGGAAGGAGTACTACTTTATGTAATAATTTAATATTATAGATAGAAAAGAAAAATATACATAAAATTCTTTTAATTTTATAAAATTAGATAAATAAATTAAAATAACTATTTCAAATTTACGTCATCGTGCCTTAGGAGGGAAAGACAAAAAAGAAATTTGCAAATACACTTCTTTTTTATTCAAATTTTTTGCAATAAGATCTAAATTGGGGAAAAGAGTTTTGTCAATTAGGGCTAAAATCAATTCATTACAATGGCGGAGCCAGAATTTCCATCTCGCGGAAGGAAAAGACAGTCGGAAAAGGAAGAAGAGAATATGAATGAAGAAGAAGAAGAAGATGACTATGATTCGAATGATTCAGAGGAAAGCAGTGATTTCTCTATAGACTATGATTCTGATGATCCTTCTTTTGATATTTTGGAGGGTAAAGCTGATGGAAAGATATGGAAGCAGTATTACAAGGAGTGGAAGGAGAGCGAGGTAGGTAGCTGATTACTTATGCGAAGTATTGTAGTTTGTATGTTTTAATTTATTCGTGGTCTTCTATTAAACTGAATAAGTATTGGGGAGAGGTGATTAGATAGGACATGACGCATATTCAGGTTACTGAGGACATGACCTTAGATAGAGGTTTTGTCGTGCACTAGTAGTATTATGGTAACGTAGGGTTTAGCCGTAGATATCTGTTTTTGTTGTCATTTATTGTGTTTTGATTATCGCACTATTTTGGGGCTGATTATTGTTTTTATGGTAGATTCTCGTGTTACCGTAGTATCTTCAATGTGTTCCTCACTCTTCTTTGTACGTGGATTTGCTACACTTGAACAAAGGGTTTTTCGGAAATAGTCTCTCTACCTCCACGAGGTAGTGGTAAGGTCTGCGTACACTGTACCCTCCCCAGACCTCACTTGTGGGATTTTACTGGGTATGTCATTGTTGTTGTGGTCTTCTATTAGGTTAGAAGGTTAGTAAGAAGGGGGTTCGTAGATAAGAGCATTTGTTTTGTTATCCGTGCTAGTAGTTGTACCGTTTCACGGGTAGTGTCTTGTTTTTGGAGTTTTTGGGTGTTGTTTGTTGTTTTGGGTAGATTGTTGGTGGTATTATTTGATGACAATCTTGTTTTTGTTATTGTCTGTTGTTTTGTTACTACCTTTCGTTTCTTGTTCTTATATTATGTATTTTCCTATGTTGTTTGGTCTCGAGCTAGGGTATATTAGAAACAACCTCTTTACCTCACCTATGAGGTAGTGGTATGGACTGCATACACTCTATCCTCCCCAGACCCCACTTGGTGGGAATATACTGGGTATGTTGTTGTCGTTGATTTATTCGTGGTCTTCTACTTGTTACTTTTGGTGCAATAGGGTTTTGATATCTCTGTACACCCGGGTACTTCTTCTATGGCTGGGCTTGAACAAGTCGATGATCACCTCTTTGATCCAAAGATAAAAGAGGAATACACGGAGTTGTGCAAATTGGCAATTCATGATTTCAATTCAAAGAATGTAAGTGCTTGCCTTATTCTTTTGGTTAATATCAAAACTCTAATATAGATTGTAATTGATGATTTGTGGCTGTCTTCTATTTAGGATGAAATGTATGTGTTCCAGGATATTGTGAACGTAAATGCAACATATGCTTCTGGGACGTGGTTTTATTTCACCTTTGATGCCAGAGATACTACTGTTGATGCCACTGCTCCTGCTGATGCAATAAAGACTTTTCAAGCATTGGTGTGGCATGGATCTGATAGAACCATCGATGTGTCTTTTTGCAGGCTTAAGAAATTTTTAAGTAATGAAGGTAAACTTAGGGCCTATGTAGGGAGTATTCTATACCAATTATAAACACCCCAATACTGGTATAACCTATGTTGCTCGGACTCTTCAAAAATGTCAATGGGTGCGTGTTGGATTCTCCAAAAGTAGTGTATTTTTGGAGAATCCGACACGGGTGCGGCATCAAAAGTGAAAACTCCATGCAACTTACGGTATAACCATTATTTATACCCATTATACAGTAAAATATAAGCAGGGTTTTGTAGCATATGAGCTACAGATAACATATTTTCTGTCATAAGGCTCACACAAAATAACAGAAATCAAGAAATACTATATGGCCAAAATAGTTGTAAGATGTATAGGATCTTATGGTTCTACCCTTTTTTATTCTACTTTTCAGAATTACTCTATTTTTTACTGATTCTTTATATACTTATTTTAGTAGTAAGATTAATGATGTGTGTTTGTTGGTACTTCTGTAAATTGTGCCCGTGTTCAAGTTCTCAAAACAAATTAGATTTATTTGAAAAGTAGAAATGAAACTAGTGTTTGAATGACTTATTGACATTATCGTAAGCACATGAGAGAAGACACAGACAAGATCAAAAGAACAGATCTTGTGTATTGAGTGTTTATAATTGTGGTGAATTCACATGTGCAACTTAGATCTATTTTAGAATGTGTTATTTCTTCTCACCTTCTCTGCCAACACTATCAATCTCAGAGAAGAAGAAAAAGAAAAAGAAAAAGAAGAAGAAACGTCAACAGGACGGTAAAGCAGAGGTTGAACAAGATAAGCCTTCTCTTGTGGAGTCCTTTGTATCTGGATTGGTCATAGAGGAGTTGTCCAAGGGCAAGCCAGGTGGGAAAAAAGCTTACGTGGGATTTAAGGTCTGGTTTTCTTTCCTGATTATGTGTAATTAATTGTTCTCTCACTCTGCTGTTCCATTTTATACTTTCCGTGGAAATTAATGTATAACTTCACAACTAAGTCAACCATGATTTAAGCTTCTCCTCTTTGATGAACTTATGGAGTTCACTTCCGTTATTAATAATGACTCTGCTGAACAGGTTGCTGTACGTTATACTGGCAAGCTGATGGAGAATGACAAAATATTCTATACCAATATTGGTGAAGGAGACCCTTTTGAATTTCGTTTAGGTGTGCTGTATTTAATGTATAATAGAAGATGGCTTCCATTTATTTTGATGTGTGTTAAGCTTAGGTTTTTGTGCTTGCAGCTGCTGGTCAAGCTATAAAGGGTTTCGAAATCGGTGTAGTTGGTAACTTGGATGACTGAACTGATCGTTTCTCTGATTTTATAGTTACATTTCCAGTGTTGAGGACTAACATATTTTGTACATCCCACTATTGACAGACATGCGCGTTGGGGACAAAAGAAGAATTACAATCCCACCAGACTTGGGGTATGCATTTGAGTTGCTATTCTGTTTGTAATGTCGTGTATAATCATCATTCGTCATTATTCCTCTGTTAGTGCAAGAGCAAAGCCTATCTTGGGTTTTCAACAGGTCTTGCAAAATACAAGAGCATGGAGGTCCTCGGCATGGCACTAAATAGGAAATTGACTAGAGTATTCGCTTGCCTGAGAGGAGGAGGCCCTCATTAGGAGGAGGTGGTAGTCCTATTTGCATAGACTTTTGAACGACAAGGGGGACAAGAGTTTCGTGTTGGGGGACTTGGAGCACTCAGAGAGGTGTCGCGATTATGATTATTGTAGGCGTATCAAGGTTGAAGAGGTCAAGGGTGCTATTCGTAGAATGCGTAGGGGAAGGGCGACTGAGCCCGTCGAGATTTCGGTGGATTTTTGGAAGTACACTGGCAAGGCAGGTATAGAGTGGTTGACAAGGTTGTTTAACATCATTTTTGGGGCGGCGAAGATGCCCGAAGCTTGGAGATGGAGTACGATGATTTCATTATATAAGAACAAGGGGGACATTCAGAGTTGCAACAACTATAGGGGTATCAAGTTGTTGAGTCATACTATGAAGGTTTGGGAAAGGGTGATAGAGTTGAGGCTGAGGAGGATCGTGACTATTTTCGAGAATCAGTTTGGTTTCATGCCAAGTTGCTCGACTACTGAGGCCATTCACCTAGTGAGGAGATTAGTGGAGCAGTTTAGGGAGAGGAAGGACTTGCACATGGTGTTTATCGATCTTGAGAAGGCGTATGATAAAGTCCCCAGGGAGATTCTGTGGAGGTGCTTGGAGGCTAAAAGTGTGTCCGTGGCGTATACTAGGTCGATTCAGGACATGTACGACGGTGCAAAGACGCGTGTGAGGACGGTAGAAGGGAATTCAGAACACTTTCCTGTTTTGACAGGGTTGCACCAGGGATCGACACTTAGTCCGTTTTTATTTGCCTTGGTGATGGATGTTTTGACGCGGCGTATTCAAGGGGAGGTGCCTTGGTGTATGTTATTTGCTGATGATGTGGTACTGATTGACGAGACTCGAGGAGGAGTTAATGATAAGTTGGAGGTTTGGAGATAAACCTTTGAGTCTAAGGGATTTAGGTTGAGCAGAACTAAGACGGAGTACTTGGAATGTAAGTTTAGTGATTTGACGCATGAGGTTGACGTGGTAGTGACGCTGGATTCTCAGGCCATTCAAAAGAGGGATTGTTTCAAGTATCTGGGGTTTATGATTCAGGGGAATGACGAGATTGACGAGGATGTTACCCACCGTATTGGTGCGGGGTGGTTGAAATGGAGGCTCGCTTCGGGAGTTTTGTGTGATAAGAAGGTGCCTCCGAAGCTTAAAGGTAAGTTCTACAGAGTAGCCGTCCGTCCGGCTATGTTATATGGAGCGAAGTGTTGGCTAGTTAAGAACTCCCACATTCAAAAGTTGAAGGTAGCGGAGATGAGGATGTTGCAATGGATGTGTGGACTTACTAGGAGTGTTAGGGTTAGAAATGAAATTATTCGAGAGAAGTTGGGAGTGGCTTCGGTGGAAGATAAGATGCGGGAAGTGAGGTTGCGATGGTTCGGACATGTGATGAGGAGGTGCACGGATGCTCCAGTACGGATGTGTGAAAAGCTGTCTGTGGATGGTTTTAGGCGGGGTAGAGGTAGACCGAAGAAATATTGGAGGGAGGTGATTAGGCACGATATGGAGCAGTTACAGCTTATAGAGGACATGACCCTTGATAGGAAAGTGTGGAGGACGCGGATTAGGGTAGAGGGTTAGTGGGTAGGAAGGTGTCCGTATCAGTAGGAAGGAGTGTTTGTTTGTATCTGTGCCTGATGTTTATTGGCAGATTCTTGTTCGTGTTGTTTTGGTGATGTTTGTGATTTTCGAGCAAATAGTCTATAGTATTACGCTGTGGGTGTATTGCTTCGTTTATTATCTAGTGGTGTGTTATCTATTTTGTTGTTTGTTTTTATGATTTTTGCTTGTTATTGTTATCTATTCTGAGCCGGGGTCCTATCGAAAACAGCCTCTCTACTTCATCTGAGGTAGTGGTATGGACTGCGTACACTTTACCCTCCCCAGACCCCACCTGGTGGAAATACACTGGGTATGTTGTTGTTGTTGTTGTATTCGCTTGCCTGAGAGAGAAAGGAAATTGACTAGTGTGTTTTTCGTTTGTTGGCCACATCCTTTCAATCTCTCTTGCGTGATAAATTTTTGTTTTATTGATTTTCGGGTAACCATGCATAATTGAACAATGGTCCCCCATTTTTTTTCCCACAGGTATGGGGCCGAAGGTTATCTTGATGTCGTACCACCCGATGCATGGCTGGTAGTTGAGGTTGAGTTGGTGGATATTATTTTTCATTCTGCAAAATCTTAAAATTGTTGTTGTAGCCTTCTCTTTAAGGGAAGACAAGTTAGCATGATTTATCTTGAGATCAATTTCAGTTGAAAGACCAAAAGCCTTCGGATGATCATGTTTTGCTTAGGTTGAACTATTAATATCTATTCATTTAGTAAGGTTTGAGTACAATATATTTTTGTTGGGTTAAGACAAAAGTGAGAATTTGGATGGTTTCTCGAAACTCTTTTGGTATTAGCAGATGTTGAACCAACATCAATATGAATAGAAAAGCTTTAGGTATGCAACAGAGATGTTTTGAGAAAGTCAAAAAGCCTTCAGCGTTCCTAATCAAATTAATAGAACATAATTCAGAGAAAATTTGCGGCACATTTCTGGTCAAAGTGGAAGAAAAAGCTGAAATCCCTATTAAATAAAGGAGTGTCTAGAGGCATGCAACTATAGCTAGTTGTGAAATATGAAGATTTTTGGGCTTCATGTGATTGAGCCTTTCCCTCCTTTCTATATTCTTTTGGGTTTCTATTTGCATAAGAGATTTTTTCACAGTATAACCTTCTACCGGAAGATGTATACAATGATCTTGGAATAGGCAATATTGGCGACTCAAAGTGCACTAATCAAGCAGATTAACTCAATCATTATTTCTCAATCATCATTGGATATGTTGTTGTAATTCTCTGTACCAATTTATACGAAATATTTTCTTTTTTAGTCAGTCCCAAAAAGAACGACACATTGCTATATTTAGTAACAATTTAACTTTAAAATATCCACTTTACCCTTAATGAAATGATTTACAACCACACAAACATTTATAACTTATTTTAGACCATAAGTTTCAAAAGTCTTCTTTTTTTCCTTAAACTCCATGTCAAGTCAAATTTCATCACATAAATTGGGACGGAGGGAGTATTTCTTTGATCCCTAACGTATCTGTTCCCAAATTGGCCAGCTAATGTGCATTTCCAAGGTGGTGGTGTGCGTGAGGTTGAAGAAGGCACTATATCTTGTCTCATTTGGTTGTTGAAAACCAAGTAGCAGGAACGATCGTTGGTGCATAATGAGGCACTATAACAGAAAGACATCTCTTAGGTGCTTCGTGAAGATTGATTTGAGAAAAACATATGATTTGGTGAGTAAGGAGTTCATTGAGGAAGCATTGCTTTGCTTATCAGCATTGTGTGCATCACAAAATTATACTTATTGTGCAAAATTGAGTGAATTTGTGATCATCGTTAGGCACTAAGATAATCATCACTAATAACAAAGACATATCTTTCTCCACCAACAACCAACTCATGTTCCAAGAGTTTCTCAATAAGATGCGTACTAACGATCAGTGTCGGAGCAGACGGAGCTACAATGTAGAAAGGGTGATCAGACAAGTATCCTTCGTCGAAAAATTTATACCGTGTATATCAGTAAAATATTATCTAATATGATCTGAACACTCTTAGAACAACTGAGATGACCGGCCCCTGTGGTAAAAAGGTGTTCAAAGAATCTTGATAGTGTAGCATTTTACGAACTTCTCAATCTTCTATTACACGAAAATTTAGATTTATTACTTTAACCTTATAGGTTCATGACCAATAACTAATAGCATAGTTACTAAAAATAGAAATGACTCACTAATACTCTCAATTCACCTATTGGTTTAATTAAAAAACCTCTAAACTTTTTTTTTTGTCCTCAAGAATACCCTTCAAACAAGCACCTTAAACCTGATGACTTTTTCCAATTTTAAAAAATCTCGTGGCTTATTATGATTGGTCACGCACAGAAGGAGTCTGCTAAAGTTTTGTTAACCTCTCGATATTTTTATTTTGCCTAAGAAATTAAATCTAAATCGCAGGATAGAAACTGAAATAACTAATATACATACATAGTTTATCTTAGCTCATTTCTTTTACTCCAAATTTCATACATGCAGGAGAAAATTTCTTACACTATAACGCGACCTCACTAACTCTTCCCTCCCAAAAGCTTGTACCTTTTCCTCCATTTCCAGAAAGCTTGAGAAAGGGCTTTTTTTTTTTGTATTTGTCCACCAAATAGTTCTGTCCTAACTTTCAATATTTGTAGTTAATGCGTGTTGAATAATTTTGTGCACAGACTATGGTGGATGACTAGTAGTTTAGTTTGGAAAACCAGAATATGCTTCTCTTTTGTTCGAGACCAGGGTGAAATGAGTAAGTACATAAAGAAAACATTATATTAATATGTGATACTGTACTAATCTATATTGGGTGCTTCTACACAATTTTTCGTTCTTATTTTTTTTTTTTTTGTTAAAGATGCTTGCTATTCGTACAACACTGGTGAAGCAGTTCAAGCAATATATGTTTCCACCTACTTAGTAGATCCATTCGAGTTATCTACGCAACAGATTGTGGATCATTTGTCACACATGTTCGATTATGAAAACCGTTGGAAGACAAAGGATGATGTGAGATGTTACTACAACAATGTGGGATGTTACTACAGCAATCACCCAGATGTGATAGGAGAGGAGGATTAACGCAAAATTTTGAATTTATTTCTATCTCTATCTAATTTATGTGACACTATTTAATTAGACATGTAGTTTATTTTGATTGGAGAGGAGGATTTATGCAAAGTCTGAAAGCATTGTATGCAAAGTAAACTTTTCCACTATAAATTACAGTTAACAAATTTAAGCACATTATCATACCATCTTAATCTTTGAGCATCATGGATTCTATGTTATAAACACTACCTATCTAGTTTAAATTAATAAGAGGTTATTCATGTATTCACAATACATTTCCTTGGATCTTGTTGCAAGAAACTTTATTTATGAATATGAATATTTGAATAGTTTATTTCAAGTTTTAAAATATTTCTATGCTTGTTTAATTTACAAGCTTATTGTAATTCAAAATAATAACTTGCAAATTGCATTTAAAAAATTAAAATATAAAGTTACACTTGATAAAATTTAAGATTTGATCAATTGGTCCACCTTTGTTCCATTTCATATACATACACACGGAGCTCGCTCGAATCACATATAGGTTGAACTCGTAATTCACTAATAATTTTGTGCTCAAATCATAGTTGCATCGATTATGGTTACATTCACAAGTAATTTGGTCCGTTTTTTTCCATTTCATATATACGTACATACGGAGCTCGCTCGAATCACGTATGGGTTGAACTCGTAATTCACTAATAATTTTGTGCTCAATCATAGTAACATCAATTATGTTTACATTCACAAGTAGTTTGGTCTATCTTTATTCCATTTCATATATGTTATGAGGATTAGACTTGTTTTGGCACTACAATAGACGTTGTGCACGTAGTTCATAAAATCTGTTCTCTTTTTTCTTTTTTTTTTTTTTTTTTTATATTAATCATCATTAATTTTAAGAGCAACCTTTTGATGACAAGGGAATTCGCAGCTGCTACCTTTGGTGTACACTGGATAAACCTTGCTCCAATATAATAGCTCGCAAATCACACATGAGAGCTAAATCAAAAAAACAAACTTCTAAGAGAATTATATTGTATAAAACACAATAACAATGTCTAAGAAGGTAATTAACAAAAACAAATAATAAGGTTTCAAAAATCAACATCTAGAACTTCAAATTCGACGTGCATCAAGCATGAATCATTGATAGTTTACCAGAAGAGTTTCGAGAAGTCATCCAAATTCTCTCACTCTTCTGTTTGAACCAACAAAAATATATTGTAAGAACTCAAACCTTACTAATAAATGAACGAATATTACCAGTATAGCCTAAGTAAAACACGATCATGCAAATGCTTTTGTTTTTTCAACTGAAATTATACTCATGACGAAGGTATGCTAACTTGTTTTCTTTTGAAGAGAAGACTACAACAATCATGTTGGTGTGGAAGTACGATCACCAACATCTATCAGCTCAACTTCAATTACCATCCATGAATCAGGTGGTACTACGCCACCATCACCTTTGTCCCTGTATCTGTTGGGAAAAAAAAATTGCTCAATTACACATGGTTAGTCCAAAATTTGGAAAGCATAATTCATTAGGCAAGAGAATTCAAAGGATATGGCCAACAGGTACCCGACTCCTGAGATAGAGAAATGCAATGAATGGATGGATTCCTTCATTTATGGTGATGAAAAACCTCTAAACCTAAGGAATAGAGTTCAGCATCAGGAAGCCTTACACCCGGGTGTTAGGGTTTTTGTAACACCCCGTACCTACCCAACCCTACTTGACGACATTGAACAACGGTTACTCAAGTACCGAGAGTTAAACGTATGTATTATGTAATGTTATTGATGATATAAATGATATTGGGCCTAGTGCATGGAACTAAACCTTTGGAGGAGGTGAAATACCCGTATGTTGTCAAATCTATACGACTACGTGTACACTTACGGAATTAGAAAAAACATGGGAAATTTGAGGAATTATACATTCCTTTGTGGGCATGAATAAATCTTGCATCATTGGGCCCAAACTAAAGCTCAAAAATTAATAAGAAGACATGGCCCAAGATAACCATTTGCCCAATCTTCCATTTGACTAATCAATCATGCATTTAATGCCAAGAGATGGATAAGAGTGACTTGAGATATATATATATATAAGGGATTATACATGAAAGATGATGGGCCAAAGTAATCTTGACCTATTGGGCAATGGAGGCCCAAAAAGATATTCAAGACATGGCCCAAAAGGGGTATATGACCCATTCTTGCAAGACCAAGTTGATACAATATGATTGGACCAAGTGTGTGGTAAATCAAGGACCATTAGGGGACTATATACATGAGGAAACATCAGATTTTGGTCATTAGATATACACATGCCTTTTTGCCATTTTTCTCAAACATTATCTCTTAAGATACAAACCCTAAGGCAACTACTTGTTGGGCCAAGATCACAATTTGGTAAGTATTATTCTCATGGCTTAGTATATGATATGTGTAATATGATGTATAAATCATGTTGGTTGCATTGGCAAAGTGTTGGACAGTGTGTTATGTGTAAAATTGTCTATTTTTGCAATCGGAGAAAGGTTTTGTCTTATGAACTTGATCATGGACTTATGGTCATGAGGGAATTGAACTTGATGGGTTAAATATTGACATATGAGGTGTTATGATAGTCTTACCATGTGTTGGCATTGTGTATAATGTTTGGAATTTCTATTGTAAAATTGGTTATGGTTTTGGTGGCGGATTGGCCGTAAAGTGTCGGTTTGGTGATGTTATGTGTGTTGTGAGACCATGGATGGTTGTTGGCATGTTATATGATCAAAAATATGTTAAAATAAGTTTGGATATGATCATGGACCATTCATTGCATAAAAAGACCCCAAAAAGACCATTTCGGACCAAAACGGACACCCGCCCTCGCAGACGAAGCATCTGCGGGCGCAGGTCCCAACGCAGGTGCCTCTGGCTACTGCCAAAGGTCACCTGCGGACGCAGGTCATCCACCTGCGGGCTCAGGTGGCTTAGCGGATCGGCCCAGAACTCCGAATTGCTTGTTTTTGCATCCCTTTGGCCCCCCGAAACCCCTATACCCTTCATGGATGTAATTATCAACTTGTGATGTCATTTTAATGACCTTAAAGTGTCGTATGAAGGCATGTTGGACTGTATTAAATGTGTATGGTTGTTCATATGTGGTTGTGAGGCAAATGGATAAGCGTAAATGTGACGGAAAGGAAATGAGAAGGCATAAAGGGTAAGTGTGATGCGAAATGCTATTATTGTATGAAAGCTTGGTCAATGAGTGGAACGTTATGGTATTGTTGGCATGTTGATGCGATAAATGCCATTGTAAGAAGGCGAAATGACGTTCTAAAGTAACTATGTGATTCATGGTCATATTGTGACACTTATACATTTGTAAGGTAGTTGGTTGCTAACATAAGCTTCGTTATGCACTTGTGATGTAGAGTGAGGCGTAAGGAAAGAGCTGGACTATTATATTTACATATAAGATTGTGTATGCATAGTGAGACACAAAGGTATGTAAGTTTACTCTTCTTTATCCTTCTGCAACATATGGTGTTCACATTATCATAGTACTCATTCGATTCCGAAATACTCTAAGGTATTCCGTATCCAATAGTTGGCTAGAGTTACTCATATGTTTCTTACTCATTGGTTATGACTCATGTTTCATTGGTTGACTCACGTTCATTGGCTAATATGTCAAGAGTTCCAAATGTTCTAAGGTATCGCATTCCTAGTTGGTGAGCAGTTGACATTCACATGTGTCTTATTCATTGTTCATTATGCTAAGGTTCCAAAACTGTTCTATTCCAAAGGGGTTCTATAGTATTCCAACTAAGGTGGATATATATTGTTATTCATATGTGTGTTACTCCTAGACAAATTATGACCCACTTAGTTCTTATTTATGGATGGAAGTTCTTAAGTCGTCATATGTTATAGATCCTAAGGGAACTATCTCAACAAGAGTAATGAGGTAAAGGGTGCTTATTGAGTTGAATAGCATTATTCCAATCATGACATGAGTCCAAGTTCCAATAGAATTATATACATGTCTCATATTCATTAGTAATGTTCTACAAGTCCGATGAGGTTATGTTCCAAGGTTTCAAAAGTAGGTATACTCATGTGTCTTGTTCATTAATCATTGTCCAATGGTTCCAACAGTGTTATGTTTCCATGGAGGCTATGTTCCAAAAATGTTTATTTTCATATCTTTCACTCATTGATTATTGATCCTAAGCTTCAAATAAAGTTGTGATTATCATTGTATCAATCTCTCATAAGCAAAGTATCAATCTCTCACAAGTAAAAGTATCAATCTCAAAGTAAAGACAAAGTAATGCATATGTGGTCAATGATCAAGTACGGGAGGCAAGTCTAGGGGCATAAGCCTAGCTCGACTCGATCCCGATACATTGATTTATGGGTGGCAAGTCTAGGGGCATAAGCCTAGCTCGACTCGATCCCGATTCATTGATTTATGGGTGGCAAGTCTAGGGGCATAAGCCTAGCTCGACTCGATCCCGAGGGTGGCAAGTCTAGGGGCATAAGCCTAGCTCAACTCGATCCCGATGTATGATTGATGGGTGGCAGGTCTAGGGGCATAAGCCTAGCTCGACCCGATCCCTGGGTGGCAGGTCTAGGGGCATAAGCCTAGCTCAACCCGATCCCAACATGACGATATGTCATGTAAAGACCCACTGATCAGTAGGGGCCCGGGTACATTGTGACATATGTAATGGCATTGAAGTAAAGAAGCAATGAAAGCAATGGAAGCAATGAAAGAATAAACATGGTTTCCAAAATGCAGAATGGTTCCTTATTCATCTGATTATTCATAAACATTTGAGTTCCATTGAGGTCATTAAAATATTCATGTGTTATTTAGTTTCATTTGAGCCTTACATACTCAGTACATTCTTCGTACTGACCCCTTTTGGGGAACTTACCTTACATGTTGTAGGTACAGGCATTGGTAGACCTCCACAGTAGGTTGACAGTATTTGCAGATTTTTGGTGAACCCTAGTTGCTTCGGGACTTTCCGAGTCAAAGTTGTACATTGGTTTCGATGTTGTAGACATTATGAATTGGTCGTGTACGTATTTAGAGGCTTTTGTAGACATATGTGGGTACATGGATGTAAGATATGTACGTTCAGTGCGATGTAATGGTCCCAAAGGCCAAGTGTTATATATGTATATGCATGGCATTTTAATATTTCATCAATTACATGAAACAGTGTGTTAGTCATTCAAGATTATGCGTACGAGTGTTCATGAGCAAAGATTGATTCTCTCGGGCCATATCGGCTTCGGGTGTCAATCACGCCTCGTTGGGATTCGGGGCGTGACAGTTTTTGTCCTGTTTTTCTTACCAAATTTGAGTTTTATTTTTCTTGAAAAGAAAATAAAAGTAATACCATAATTACATTTACTTTTCCTAAAAGGAAAATATAAAACTCTTCCATATTTGGCTAACCTCTTTCTTGGAGGAAAGGATTTGAACCTCTATAACTAGAAGAACCCCCTTCTCATATCACAACACAATAACATCCATAATGTAGTTCTTAAAGAGTTTTGTTTAGGGGGAGATTTCCCTCAATAGGTTTTATGCTTTTTGATATTAGTTTCATAATATGTAGGTCGTTTGACCAAACCATATAATAGTTATGCTTTTTAGTATGTTTTTTTGTCGTCTGAATTATCACCTCTATGGTTTGCAAATTATATGCTTCCGCATGACGCCCTCTCGATTTCGAACCCAACACCGGGAAGTACTGGATGGAATGGAGAATGAATGAAATAGAATCGTATGGCTGGCAATGCTTTACAAGACTTGTTTGCAAACTCAAGACAGGCTTTCATGCTCTTGCACTATCAGACGGATGACAAAAGATGATTATACATGACATTGCAAATAGAATAGTAACTCAAATGCATACCCCATGTTTGGTGGAATTGTAATTCTTCTTTTGTCCCCAACGCGCATGCCTGTCGATAGTGAGATGTGCAAAACATGTTAATCCTCAACACCGGAAATGTAACTATAAAATCAGAGAAACAATCAGTCCAGTGAGCCAAGTAAGTTACCAATATTGGGGAAGAAAAACCTCTTGAATTTCGTATAGGTGTGCTGTATTTGATGTATGAGAAGATGGCTTCTATTTATTTCGATGTGCTAAGCTTAGGTTTCTGTGCTTGCAGCTTCTGGTCAGCTTATAAAGGGTTGGGAAATCGGTGTAGTTGGTAATTTACTTGGATGGCTGAACTGATCGTTTCTCTGATTTTATAGTTACTTTGTCAGTTTTGAGGACTAACATATTTTTTACATCCCACTATTGACAGACATGCGCGTTGGGGACAAAAGAAGAATTACAATCCCACCAGACTTGGGGTATGCATTTGAGTTGCTATTCTGTTTGTAATGTCGTGTATAATCATCATTCGTCATTATTCCTCTGTTAGTGCAAGAGCAAAGCCTATCTTGGGTTTGCACCAGGTCAAACACAAGAGCATGGAGGTCCTCGGCATGGCACTTAATAGGAAATTGACTAGAGTATTCGCTTGCCTGAGAGAGAAAGGAAATTGACTAGTGTGTTTTTCGTTTGTTGGCCACATCCTTTCAATCTCTCTTGCGTGATAAATTTATGTTTTATTGATTTTCGGGTAACCATGCATAATTGAACAATGGTCCCCCATTTTTTTTTCCACAGGTATGGGGCCGAAGGTTATCTTGATGTCGTACCACCCGATGCATGACTGGTAGTTGAGGTTGAGCTGGTGGATATTATTTTTCATTCTGCAAAATCTAAAATTGTTGTTGTAGCTTCTCTTTAAGAGAAAACAAGTTAGCATGATTTGTCTTGAGATCAATTTCAGTTGAAAGACCAAAAGCCTTCGGATGATCATGTTTTGCTTAGGTTGAACTATTAATATCTATTCATTTTGTATGGTTTGAGTACAATATATTTTTGTTGGTTCAAACAAAAGTGAGAATTTGGATGGTTTCTCAAAACTCTTTTGGTATTAGCGGATGTTGAAGTTCCAGATGTTGAACCAACATCAATATGAATAGATAAGCTTTAGGTATGTAACAGAGATGTTTTGAGAAAGTCAAAAAGCCTTCAGAGTTCAACAACAACAACATACCTAGTGTATTCCCACAAGTGAGGTCTGGGGAGGGTAAAGTGTACACAGTCCATACCACTATCAAATTATTAGAACATAATTCAGAGCAAATTTGAGGCACATTTCTCTACAAAGTGGAAGAAAAAGCTGAAATCCTTATTAAATAAAGGAGTGTCTAGAGCCTAGAGGCATGCAACTATAGCTAGTTGTGAAATATGAAGATTTTTGGGCTTGATGTGATTGAGCCTTTCCCTCCTTTCTATATTCTTTTGGGTTTCTATTTGGATGTGATTTTTCACAGTATAATCTTCTACTGGAAGATGTATACAATGATCTGGGGACTCAAAGTGCACTGCTCAAGCAGATAAACTCAATCATTATTTCTCAATCATCACCGGATATGTTGTTGTAATTCTCTGTACCAATTTACATGACACACTTTCCTTTTTAGTCAGTCCCAAAAAGAATGACACATTTCTATATTTAATAACAATTTAACTTTAAAATACTCACTTTACCGTTAATGAAATGATTTACAACCACACAAACATCTATAACTTATTTTAGATTACAAGTTTCAAAAGTTTTTCTTCTTTCCTTAAACTCCGTGTCAAGTCAAACTTCATCACATAAATTGGGACGGAGGGAGTATTTCTTTGATCCCTAACGTATCTGTTCCCAAATTGGCCAGCTAATGTGCATTTCCAAGGTGGTGGTGTGCGTGAGGTTGAAGAAGGCACTATATCTTGTCTCACTTGGTTGTTGAAAACCAAGTAGCAGGAACGATCGTTGGTGCATAATGAGGCACTATAACAGAAAGACATCTCTTAGGTGCTTCGTGAAGATTGATTTGAGAAAAACATATGATTTGGTGAGTAAGGAGTTCATTGAGGAAGCATTGCTTTGCTTATCAGCATTGTGTGCATCACAAAATTATACTTATTGTGCAAAATTGAGTGAATTTGTGATCATCGTTAGGCACTAAGATAATCATCACTAATAACAAAGACATATCTTTCTCCACCAACAACCAACTCATGTTCCAAGAGTTTCTCAATAAGATGCGTACTAACGATCAGTGTCGGAGCAGACGGAGCTACAATGTAGAAAGGGTGATCAGACAAGTATCCTTCGTCGAAAAATTTATACCGTGTATATCAGTAAAATATTATCTAATATGATCTGAACACTCTTAGAACAACTGAGATGACCGGCCCCTGTGGTAAAAAGGTGTTCAAAGAATCTTGATAGTGTAGCATTTTACGAACTTCTCAATCTTCTATTACACGAAAATTTAGATTTATTACTTTAACCTTATAGGTTCATGACCAATAACTAATAGCATAGTTACTAAAAATAGAAATGACTCACTAATACTCTCAATTCACCTATTGGTTTAATTAAAAAACCTCTAAACTTTTTTTTTTGTCCTCAAGAATACCCTTCAAACAAGCACCTTAAACCTGATGACTTTTTCCAATTTTAAAAAATCTCGTGGCTTATTATGATTGGTCACGCACAGAAGGAGTCTGCTAAAGTTTTGTTAACCTCTCGATATTTTTATTTTGCCTAAGAAATTAAATCTAAATCGCAGGATAGAAACTGAAATAACTAATATACATACATAGTTTATCTTAGCTCATTTCTTTTACTCCAAATTTCATACATGCAGGAGAAAATTTCTTACACTATAACGCGACCTCACTAACTCTTCCCTCCCAAAAGCTTGTACCTTTTCCTCCATTTCCAGAAAGCTTGAGAAAGGGCTTTTTTTTTTTGTATTTGTCCACCAAATAGTTCTGTCCTAACTTTCAATATTTGTAGTTAATGCGTGTTGAATAATTTTGTGCACAGACTATGGTGGATGACTAGTAGTTTAGTTTGGAAAACCAGAATATGCTTCTCTTTTGTTCGAGA